>CM064872.1:41878520-42555535 GCA_032719365.1 Prinsepia uniflora
TAGGGAAATTTCCAAGGAGAAAAAACTGTAACACGACCTCTTTACCTTGTGATTGTCGTTTGTTATTGAATGATCATTTTGTTGGATTGATCTTTAATATAATTATGGTTTTATATCTTATATGAGTTTCAATAATCTTCCATGTATTCCAATATCATAGTTTTTGTTATGCTTTTATGTTGTGCTTAATTCTTGATTAGATGTAGGGTAATTTCCAAGTCTAGATCATTGAAAGTGCGTAGGGAAATTTCCGAGCACGTACTTGCGATAATATGCTTGTATTTCGTAGAACTGAGATGAGGAAATTTCGTAGATTTTGGAATTGACATAATTTATGAATGACCTAGGTTAAAGATGAGTTGACCATGTAAATAATATATTAGGTTAGTTTAGATTAGTTAATCACGTAGGATAATAGAAACAATCAACTACCCCTTAATTAATTAATCAAACGATAATCATGCTTAGGTACCCTTAATCCCCGATTAAGATTGATCCCTACTTATCAATGCTACAATCTACAAAAAAGGGTTTTAATTTGCACATGTTTTTATTAAGTGTTAAGTGTGACTTTGTGTTTACTTTAATACTTGGTTTTTGCGTATCAATTTTTGGCGCCGTTGCGGGGGGATTGAAATAATCTCTTGTATGATTTCGTTTATGTATATATGTTCATAATGTAAAGATTATATTTGTACATATTTTCATACTTGTATATTAATTGTAATACTTGTTGTTAAACTCTTTTTCTTTGTCAATTTCTTAAAGAATTTGTTTTTGCCAAAAGTAAAAAAAAAAACAATTAAAAAAATAGAGTTCCGAAAATAAAAAGGATTAAAATTAAAAAAAAAAATTGTTTCCTATTAATATTTTTTATAGTTGTACAATTCAAAAACCTTTTTCTTCAAAATCTTACTTTCGGGAACGAGTAACGCCCTTTTTGTTTACTTTCTCTTTAACCCTTCGTGATGTATGGATTTCATCACCACACAGTGTAGACTCGAATCTACATACATGAGGTGGGGCGGAGATTGTAAACTTTTGGATTTGGTAAACCTCTACTTTGAAAACTTTCATCGGTTGGTTATGGTGTCTAGGAGAGTTATGACCGGTGACAAGTGGGGCACTAAGAAAGAGGACTCCAATGGAGTACATACCCTGGCCAGGTTAGCCTCGGGATGTTCTCGAAATTAGTCCTTGCTTCTCGCTTTACATCTATCCCAATTGGCCATGATTAACGTTGAATGGAGGGGATTGAAATATGTTTATTAGTATACGTAGGACGTACTCCCAGGAAAGTTGTAAGGACCCGTCCCGGAAATTAGGGTTAAGATAGTGATTAAGATGGGATTAGTGAGCTTAATCGGTGGTGAGTTGGTTACGATAGGTCTTTTAGCGTCGAGTGACGATTTTGACCCTAGGTTGGGCAAATAGTTGACTTTTAGTTCGGGCGGTCAATTAGGTATTGACCAGTGACCGTGACGTAGTTCGGGAGGTTACGAATATGTAGACAGGTGGCACGCCCGATTCCGACATCCGAGGAGGAAGTTATGATGTTCGGAAGGTTGAGGGCATTACCATAATTTGGCTAAATAAGGGGGAAAAGTAGACTTTTTGTACGATCAGGTTTTGACATGTTGACCTAGGACCGTTAGGTAGATCTCGTCGTCCTGAATTCAACGACAGGCGGGCACGTGTTCATCGGACCTAGGGTGAGTAAGATACGGGTTTAAAACGGTAAGGGCATAATTGTAATTTTGACTCAAAAAAGGGCATTTTGGTCTTTTTCACATTGGGAATTGTGCAACTGGATTGGGACAAGTGTACAGGAGAGAATTGGGATATTTGTGAGAGGGCTGAGGGGATTGTGACATGTGGCAAGTGTGTAGTGGTTTCTAGGGTGCACGGTGTGCATGTTCAAATCGTGTAGGTGTGTGTGTGTGCAACCGTGTTCGAACAAGAGAGAAACAGAGGGTGAGATTGAGAAGAATTGAGTGTGGGTTGTGTGTGTTGGTGTATCAAAGTGACTGAGGAAGTAAATAGAGATCGAGAGAGAGACATTGAGTGAGTTGTGAGGGCAACTCGTGTGAGGAAACCTTGCGAGTGTGAAGGGTTGAGTTTCAGGAAAACAGAGAGGGTGTTGGGTGGTGGTGCTGCCGTGTTTGACCAATTGAGGATGTTGGTGGTGTCCAGAGGACGGAGGTGGACTGGAGGAGTCGTGTACTCACGGCTGACCTCACGGCGGTGGCCTGAGCACATGTAATTTCTCGTTCCCTTTCAATTGCTCTGTTTTGCCGTTTAGGTTCAAACCAATAGTCCTGGGTTTTGAGTACGAGTCAAGGTTTTTGATGAGTTGTGTGAGACTCAGTGAGGTCCTAGGAGTTGTTTAGTGTAGCCACCATGACGGGGGAGGACTTGGGTGGCCGGATTGTGAAACAGGGGTATGAACAGGTTACGGTTTCGAGTTAGGGACGATGGGTTAGAAGCTGTGTCGAAGTGTTTGGAGTAGGGGACTAGGTTGCTTAGGACTGGACAAAGAGACTGGTGAAGAGAGGAGTCGAAACGGTGGAGAACAGCTCTCTCCGGTTCAGACCGGTCGAGCTGAGGAAGACGATGAACAGTGTACTGGGTGCAGGCGTGTGAGGCCCACGCGCAGCCACTTTGGGCGGCGCGTGGGGGCACGTGCGGTGGCTTTTGGGGAACTTCCAACTAGGTTTTTGGTCTAGATGTTGTAACGAGTCTATTGGAATAAGTTTCGGGTTAATCGGATGTCGAGTCAAGTTAGTTCAGCGAGGTAGAAGGTTTAGGGTTCCGGTTCGTTACGTTTAGGACCTGGGGATTTTTGGGGAAAATTAGGAGAGTCTTGGTAGACGGGTTAGTGACGTTCTTTGGTGACTGTTGACAGGATCGGGTGTAACGACCCGTCCCGGAAATTAGGGTTAAGACCGTTATTAAGATGAGATTAGTGAGCTTAATCGGGGGTGAGTTGGTCCCGATAAGGTCGTTAAGGTAGAATGACGATTTTTCCCCTGGTTCGGGTAAATAGTTGACTTTTAGTTCGGGCGGTCAAGTGGGTTTTGACCGATGACCAGGACGTAGTTTAGGACGTCACGAATCTGTAGGCAGGTGGCACGCCCGATTCCGACATCCGAGGAGGAAGTTATGATGTTCGGAAGGTTGAGGGCATAACCGTAATTTGTCTAAATTAAGGGGGAAAGTTGACTTTTTGGACGATCGGGTTTTGGCACGTTGACCTAGGACTGTTAGCTAGATCTCATCGTCCTGAGTTCGATGACAGGCGGCACATATTCATCGGATTTACGATATGTGAGTTACGGGTCTAGAAAGTTAGTGGCACAATCGTAATTTTGGGATTCAAGAAGGGGCATTTTGGTCTTTTGCACTTGGGATTTGTGCAATAGAGAGGGACAAATGGAGGGCTGAGATTGAGCCACTTGTGAGAAGGCTGAAGGGATGGTGACACGTGTAGGGGTTCTGGTTGGTTCTAGGCGTGTGCACGGTCCCAATTATTTCGGGTAATCGTGCAGTTGTGTGTTGTGTGTTTTCAAAGAACAGAAAACAGAGGGGGAGATTGAGAGGGAATTGAGAGGTGATCGTGAGTGTTGGTGTGTCTTGGTGAGGGGGTGAGTGACCAGAGACTGTGGGAGAGTTAGGGAGAAGGTTAGGAGGTGCGGTGGTGGTGTGTGTGTGAGTTGTGAGCAACGGGAAAATCAGATGAAACAGAGAAGAGGTGAGGAGTTTTGGGTGGTGGTGCTGCCGTGTTCGATCAATCGACACTGCTGGTGGTGTTCAGAGACAGGAGTGGAGCCTTAGGCGCCCAGTCACGGCGGAGTTCACGGTGGAAAGCAGGACGCAGGTAATTTCTTTACTTTCCTCTCTGTGCTCTGTTTTTCCGTCTAGGTTCAAATGCCAAGTCGTGGCTTTTGGGGTTGAATCGAGGAGTCTAGTGAGGTCTAGGGGACTCAGTAGGGTCCTAGGTAGCTACTGGTTGTGCAGCCGTGACGGAGGAAGTGCACGACGGAGTCCAGAACGACGGGGAGTACACGACGTTCTCTGTTTTTCAGTCTGGGTTCAAACGTTGAGTCGTGGATTTTGGGTGTGAGTCGACAGTTTTGGTGAGTGATGTGAGGTTCAGGAAGGTCCTAGGAACCGTCTACGGTGGTTGCCATGGCGGGGGAAGACCTGGTGTGCTGGGAGGAAGAACATGGGGCAGTTTGGGTTTTGGTTTCGAGCTCGAGTCGACGGGTTTGGGAAGGTGTCCAGATGTCTGAGTACGGGGAATGGGTTGCTTAGGACGGGACGAAGAAGATGGTGAAGAAAGGAGGTGTTTGGGTGCAGGTACGGCGGAGAACCGGTCACGCCGGTTCGAGTTGCAGGGACTATTTCGAACCGGGTCGACCAGAGGTTGCTGGTGACACTGTAGCTGGCGCGTGAGGGCCACGCGCAGCCACTTTGGGCGGCGCGTGGAGGGGCGCGTGCGGCGGCGGTTGGGGAATTGATCAACATGGTTTTTGGTCTACGTGTTGTGACGTGTCCATTGGAATTGGTTTCGGATTGTTCGGACGTTGAATCGAAGTAGTTCCGCGAGGTTGAACGTTTAGGGTTCCGGTTCGTTACGTTTAGGACCCGGGGATTTTGGGGAAAATTAGGTGGACTTTCATAGACGTGTTAGTAATGTACTTTGGCGGTTATTGACAGGATTGGGACTTCCCGAGGAAGCCGAGGATCGCACGGGACGCGATTGACGCACACGCAAGTTGTGAGTGGACTGTTTATTTTCTAACTAAGCATGCATAACTGTTTTATTTATTTAATTATGTTTTAAACATGTTTTTGTGCTTTCACTATATGCTTTCATGAATTATGTTTCTATGCCCTGCTCTACGTAATTATGCTTTACATAACTGATCGGATTTGCACGTACTTCGAGAATAATGGTTTTTGTGATGCCTTTGCGTATGGTTTCAGATGAATGAATATGCTTATACGCATTTTGTTAATTGAGATTTGTGGGATGATTTGAGGTTGGATTTGAAATTCGGGAGGAATTCCCTTTTAAGTCAATGTGATTTTGGGTTTTTGGAAGCTTTCCGGTTGGGTTTTGGTTTTCGGATTTTGATGATTTTCTTATTTATGTGAAAAATGGTTTTGAGTTTAAAGACTCGGAAAAACCTACTGGATCTGGTTTAGAGTTTAAAGACTCAGATTGATTTATGGGGGGAAGGGCCCCTGGATTGATGATTTGAGTTTAAAGACTCGGTATGGATTTGAGTTTAAAGACTCGTGATATTGATACCCCCCGAGGCCTGTGATTCGGTTTTGAGTTTAAAGACTCGTTGATATCCCGGGAAGGCCTGGCTATTGCACATTGTGTTTTGAGTTTAAAGACTTGGGCGCATTTGAGATCCAGTAAATGCGTATGATTGATGTTTTTCACTGGTTTTCGAATATTTTGGGCTGTGACCCGAATAACTTGGTTTTATGTCTTTAAGGCCAAGTGCCGGATTTTGGTTTTGATTTCTAGTGATTTCTGCATGTTGTTTCATTTCGTACTACTGTTATTCTAAATTACTTGGCTATGCGTGCATGTTTTCAAACGGAGGGTGTAACCCTGGTTTATTTTTCATAAAGGGTTTTTATAACTCCTTATTTTTGGTCCACTCACATTTTTAATGTTTTTAACACCCTCCAGGTCGTGGAGCTAGCGCGGGGTTTTGGCGTCGAGGCAGCGTCTGAGGCATAGAAATCACGAGAGCGATCCCGGAGTGTTTTAAAATTTTTCGTAGTGCGTGTACTTTGTGTATCGGTTTTCCTTCTTTTGTATTTAGTACTATGCTCTGTAAATTTTAACTTCGGGATGTTTTAAAGTTCTCCTGCGTCTGACGGTGTATTTTAGTGGTTGCTTTGGTGTTGTGTCGGGGTGTCGGACGGTAGCAGGATTTACCTCGGTTTTCGGGGTGAAACCGGGGTGGGTCCTGACAATTGGTATCAGAGCATAGGTTTATCAAGTTTGTCGAGTTTGTCGGTCTGTGAGGTTGTGTTTAGGTTGTTTGACTGTTTCTGTTCCTCTTTCAGTGTTCGATTAACGATGTCTCCGAGACGTAGACCCTCTCCACGACCTGAAGACGAAGCAGCAAGAGGGACAGAGAGTGCTACAATTGAGCGAGCCCAGCGGCTCGGGGCTACTACTTTTGGTGGCGGGGCAGATCCTGAGGAAGCCCAGAGGTGGATCACGAGACTCGAGCGGATCTTTGCAGTGATGCATTGCCCACCAGAGGAGCGAGTATTACTGGCTACGTTCTTACTGGATGGTGCGGCGTACGAGTGGTGGTATACCCTCGAGTTGTCTAGTTGGGACGCCCATACTGTGACCTGGGAGACGTTTCGGGAGAGGTTCTTAGATCAGTATAACCCTCGTTCTTTCCGAGATGCCAAGGAGGTAGAGTTTCTGCAGCTCCGACAGGGGAATCTGAGTGTGGGTGAGTACGAACAGAAGTTTCAGATGTTGTCTCGGTTTGCTCCTGCGTTTGTGGCTACTGAAGCCGAGAAGTGCCGTAGGTTTGAGTTGGGCCTGCGAGGTGAGATTTGAGCCATAGTGACGGCTGGATCTTTTACTACCCTCCAAGAGTTGTCGGACGCTGCGGTGAAGGTTGAGGCTAGCTTGCCAGTACGACGCCGGGAGCCACCTTTTTCGGGAGCTTCGAGTCTGAGGACACCGAAGAGAGGTAACTTCAGTGGAGCATCGTCGTCCGGCGATGATCGTTTCGGTAGACCTGGTAGTTTCCAGAGTTTAGGATTCCGTGGTTACCGAGCATAGCCGACTCCACAAGCGAGTGCGACATCTGTTGCGTCGACAGGGAGACTGAGCCCGTCTGGTCGAGATGTTTTTTTCTACTGCGGAGAGCGAGGTCACTTTCGACGTGAGTGTCCACTGTTACCACAGGAAGGTGGTGAGGTCGAGGAGCGGTGGAGCCCGGACAGATTACAACGTCAGGGACAGCGGGCACTAGAGGCGCCGGTGGTGCCACTAGTAGTTCGAGGGGACGTGGTAGATCGTCAGGATCTCAGGCCCGAGTGTTTTCGATGATTCAGCAGGAGGCTCAGTCGGCACCAGGTGCAGGGACAGGTATTTTTATTCTCTTTGCTCGTGTTGTACCTATTTTGTTGTTGGATTCCGGGGTAGAGCCTAGGATGTTCTCTAGGTTACCTTGTGACGCCCCGGAATTCGCAAAAAGGGAAAATTCGGAAATTTGACGGAAAATGTCGATTTTACCCTAGGAATTGGGCGAACGGTTGACTTTTAATTTGAGCGGTCAAATAGACTTTGACCGATGACCGTGACGTAGTTCGGGACGTCACGAGTTCATAGACAGGTGGCACGCCCAATTCCGACATTCGAGGAGAAAGTTATGACGTTCGGAAGTTTAAGGGCAGTTTGGTAAATTGGTCAAAGGGGGCCAAAAGTTGACTTTTTGATCGGGACATTTTTTGGACTTTCCGGAAGTACCGTTGGATAGGTCTTGGGACACTGAATCCGTAGACAGGCATCATGCGTCAATCGGAGTCCGAACGTAAAAGTTATGGGTCTAGAACGATGAGGGGCATTTTGGTAAATTGTTATGCCAAGGGTAAAATAGTAAATTGCTGCAGTAGGGATAAGTGTGTGATTTAACCTGGGTGAGTCAGCTAATTTGGATGTGGATTAGGTAGGTGGTGACACTTGTCACCATGTTTGTAAGATTAGTGGAAGTTGATGATACGGATTGAGGCTAATTAAACAGTTGTTTATACAAAAGGATAAAAACAGAGAGGTTGATTTCATTTTGATTGATTCTATCCAACAACCAAAACTTGAGATTTTGATATCATTGAACGTGACTTCATGAGGAATGATAGAGAAGAATGAAGGGCATTATGAACCAGTTGAACCCAGTTGAGAACCCAGAAAAACCCGAAAAACCCCAAATGGGCCTCAAAATCGATTTTGAATTTGTAGATGTTTCTGAGTGAAATTTTCCTTAGATTTAGTCTTCTGACATTGAAACGAGTCGAACTCAATAAAATTCGAAGGAATTGAGGTTGTTTCGGCTTAGAACAGAGACGGGGAAGGTTTCAAAAAATCGAGCTTGAGTCGTGGATTTGAGGTCATGGAACCGTGAAATTGATCAGGGGAATATGTTTATAAGGACCCAACGATGCTTCCTGATGCATCAATTGAAGGAAAACATGGAGAATTGATGACGATTGGATGATAAACAGCAACTAGAGATGTTTCGATGTTCAACCTTGAATCGTATGGATTCAGGTAAGGTTTGATGTTATGGACTTCACAGAACCCTAATTCAGTCTACAACGATACTGACGGACGATTGAATTGTAGAATTCGATGCAGAATTGATGGAGTTTGGAACGGGTTGCATCGCGGGCCAACCGGACCCGTTTACCAGGTAAACGGGTTGGAACGACGACTGTTCATGGACACTGTTCACGGCGCGTGGCACCCACGCGCAGCCACTCACGACGGCACGTGAGTGGGAATTTCGAGGTACGGTCAACATGAAACTTGTCCTAGTTAATGTAACGAACATATTTGGTTTTGATTGCGAGTCGATCGGACGCCGTCTCGATCATGTTTCGAGGGTCCGAAGGTTTGAGTTACGTATTAAATTAATATTAAATTCCCGAAAAATTATGATAAATTAATATGATGATAATTAGGTCCCTAGTGACCCTGAGTAATGATTTTGGACAGGATTCGAGGTTCCTGATAAGTATCGGAAATTACGGAAACGTGTGCTGTACGGAAAACTAGCAATCGGACGGTGTGTGAGTGGACGTTTGTTTTATAATTTGATATGCATGCATAGTTAAATGTTGTATATGATTTATAGCATGATTTGAATTGCAATGATTTGATATGATTATTTTGAGATTTAATGATTATTTTAATCGGTGCTTCGGGCACGTTTTTTGAGAAAATGAGAAATGACTGTTTTGGGCGAAGGCCCGGGAGTTGTGATTGGTTTTGACTTGGATTATGAATTGGGAAATTCATTTAATGGACTTATGATATTTTGGATATGATTTTACGGATTTACGTGCATTGAATTATTTAATGATATTACGGCTTGATGAGAAATGAGATTTGGGCATGTGGCCCCGTGACGATGATTTTGATATAGTTTTGATACTTGATTTGAAATAATGCTTTTGATTGTGTATTGATGTTTGATGCCCCAGACGTGTAATTCCTGGGTAGACTTCGGATGTGTAATTCCCGAAGTGACTCCAGATGCGTAATTCCTGGAGGGACCGGATATGTAATTCCTGGTGAGGCTGGATGTATAATTCCCAGCATTGGATGACGACTCTGGATGTGTAATTCCCAGAGGATCCTCAGATGTGTATTTCCCGAGTTATATGCTTTATTATATGGTGAACTGATTTAATAAAATGATTTAATTAATTCATGTGTTTTATCCTATGCATGCATGGTTTGAAAACTGGAGGGTAAACGATGTGTTTTGATAACTGTATTTTAAATGATATTATTTTTGTCCACTCACACCTTTGTTTTGATGACCCTCCAGGCCGTGGCACGACACTCGGAGCGGATTACGAGGCGGAGACATGAGCAGAAATCAGTGCAGTTATCCCTGGTCTAACAGGTGCTGAAGGATACTTTTGGGATTTCAGTCGACTTGTCAGACGGGAGCAGGACCGGGCACAGTTATCGAGGTCCAGTTGGGACGGGTCCTGTCATACCTGGAGTGTTACGGTGAGTTCCGTTGACAGAGGACGGAAGAATAGGAAAGGAGTGACTATAACTGATCGATATGAGGTTATTGAAGGAGAGAACCCACAATCTAGAGTTTGCCTTTAGGACTTTGTAGATTTATTCCGACAAGTGGTCGAAGTAGCAGCCGAGGGAGTGAGCTAACAGATAGGTTTTCCTGTTGGCTTAGATTGTTCTGGGTTAGGACTTGAGTGGGTTCTGGGAAGTGAGGTGGTAGTACGTGAGGATGTACTCTATCAATTATGTTGGGTGTTCTATATGAGGTATTTTAAAATACCTTTGTTTTCTGTTCATAGAGTTTCCCGTGCGTACACCAGGAAGTGTAACTGGTAGTTGGGAATGGAGTGAAATACCCAAGGTGGAGATGATAGACAGGAAACCCAAGAGAAGTTGTTGTTGACCTAGTGTTGCTTACCGGGTAGGAGACCCTAAGTGTTGGGAACTAGCTGTGGAATTTCGGGGACGAAATTATTTTTAGGTGGGTAGGTTGTAACGACCCGTCCTGGAAATTAGGGTTAAGACCGTGATTAAGATGAGATTAGTGAGCTTAATCGGGGGTGAGTTGGTCCCGATAAGGTCGTTAAGGTAGAATGACAATTTTGCCCTTGGTTCGGGTAAATAGTTGACTTTTAGTTCGGACGGTCAAGTGGGTTTTGACTGATGACCAGGACGTAGTTTAGGACGTCACGAATTCGTAGGCAGATGGCACGCCCGATTCCGACATCCGAGGAGGAAGTTATGATGTTCAGAAGGTTGAGGGCATAACCATAATTTCTCTAAATTATGGGGAAAATTTGACTTTTTGGACGATCGGGTTTTGGCACGTTGACCTAGGACTGTTAGCTAGATCTCATCGTCCTGATTTTGATGACAGGCGGCACGTATTCATCGGACACAGGCCTAGAAAGTTAGTGGCACAATCGTAATTTTGGGATTCAAGAAGGGGCATTTTTGACAGGACCCATCCCAATCCCCCCCGGATTAGTGCGAGATGACCCTGCTCCCGTCTGACACGAAGTGTTAGACAAGGGATATTTCCGACCTTTACCCTTCCAGGCCATCAGAGTACGCCAGGATCCGGAGGTGGTATGTGATATCTCAGTCTCCGCTACAGTCCACATTCGATGTCAACCTGAAGGGCAGTCAAAACATTAAAAGCTGTGAGTGGACAAAACAAGAGTTTATAAAAACATTTCATAAGAACACATTTGTACCCTTCACTAAAAAGAATGCATGACTCAACTGGGCACTGTTCCCGATATCTATGGGTCACTCCGATCATAGTGATGCGTGCAACCATCCATCCAGGACCGCCCTCAATCCTGGTATGTCGCCGTTAACGTATCAACCGACGTGACCACCACAAGATCATGGTGCACTCATCACCGATCGATATCCTGAACCATCAGCACTCTGAAGTCGAGCCTCCACAAGCTTTCCAACCACGAATTGTGCATCGTGACCTCTCCGGAAGGAACACATCCCAATCCAGAGGCGAGCGTCGTATCGTCGATCGCCGTGCACATAGCATCCGTCGCGACCACGATTTAGACCCGAAGGTCGTAAATAGTGTCATATGCCCGAGACCAAACCAAGTGGGTCTTATACCTGAGTTTATTCATTCAGAAATCCAAAATCAAATCATTTAAATCAATAAAGAAATACATACCCGTACAGGCACCGTATAGGGCCGAAACCTCGAAATACGTGCCTATACGTAACCACATACAAATGCACCCATGGCATCATCAAACATGTATGAAAACATATAATAAACATTTATGCATGCACCAATTTAGAAAACAAGGTCCACTCACAGACCGTCCGAGCTGTCGCCTCGATTTACGTGCCATACGACTCCCCGAGCCGATTACCGTCACCAGGACTCCCGACCCTGTCCAAATCGTAATAGAAGGTTACTAACTACTTAATTAACCTCCTACCAAAGCTCCGTAATTTTCCTGATTTTCTAACTATTTTTAAACTCGAACCTAAACCTTCTGATGCCCCGAAACATATCGAGACGGTGTCCGATCGACTCGAAACCAGTCCCAAAATGTTCGTCACATCGAATAGATGATTTTACATGTTGGAACCTTCCCAAGATTCCCTGCCACGTGCCCTCACGCGCCCTAGGAGTGCACTACGCGTGGACCTCAGCGCCCTGCACAGTGTCATCTTCTGCACGCGGTCGACCGGTCCAGCCTGTGCAGCCGGTCCAGCCGAACCGGCGTGACCGGTTCAGGCGTTTTCCCGTCTCAATTTGGTCCGATTCAACCCCAATTCAATCCTACAATTCCTAGTTTAATCCTAGAAACCTAAATCCATTACTTAAAACATCAAAAACCATCAAAGTCTCATGGTTTAATTTTGAACCTCACGGTTCATTTTTCCCGATCAACCTACACAGCTGCTCAGCCCAAGCTGCCACCCAAAACCTTCCTATTACCTTCCTAACAACCTAAAAACCAATTCCTAATCACTCAAAACGGCCCATAATGCAAGAAATTGAAAATAGGAAAATTTGGGCCAAAACCGATACCTTCACGGTTCCATGGCGGCCGTGCACGGCGGCCTGCGATCCTTCCTCCACCAACCTCAGTTCAACCTCCTCTCCTTGCTTCCTTCATGGTTCATGATGATCAAAGAAGGTTGATGGGTGTTTGTGAGGGATGGTTTGCACGGGTTATGGGTTTTTGGGTTGGTTTGGATGAATGGAAATAAAGGAATGATCGATGCATGTATGTGGGACGGTGGGCAATGGATGGGTGATACTTGTCACTCATCCATTGGCCTGCCAAAATATCTGGGCCCACACTAAAGACAAAACTCAATTCGTCTCGTGAACCGCATCACCATGAATAGTATCCTGGAACTTCCGTGAAACGTAACTTCGTCGTCGAACGTCCGAATTCGACGTACCGCCTGTCTATGGATTCGTATCGTCCTTATCTGCGTAACGGTCTTCGGCCCTCGGCCATCGGACCTCCCGGTCAAAAAGTCAACTATTTGCCCCATTTAACCAAAATTACCAAAATGCCCCTAAACTTCCCAACATCATAACTTTCTCCTCGAACGTCGGAATTGAACGTCCCACCTGTCTATGAATTTGTAATGTCACGAACTACGACACGGTCATCGGTCAAAGTCCATTTGACCGCCCGATCAAAAAGTCAACGTTTTGCCACGAGTAGGGGCAAAACGGTCATTTCGCATCGTTCTTCCGATTTCGCCCAACTAATCATGGATTAACCTCACTAATCGTGATTAGTCACTAATCTAATCCTGGAATTCGGGACGGGTCGTTACAATTTTGGTCTTTTGCACTTGGGATTTGAGCAATAGAGAGGGACAAATGGAGGGCGGAGATTGAGCCACTTGTGAGAAGGCTGAAGGGATGGTGACACGTGTAGGGGCTCTGGTTGGTTCTAGGCGTGTGCACGGTCCCAATTATTTGGGGTAATCGTGTAGGTGTGTGTTGTGTGCGTTCGGAGAACAGAAAACAGAGGGGGAGATTGAGAAGGAATTGAGAGGTGTTCGTGAATGTTGGTGTGTCTTGGTAAGGGGGTGAGTGACCAGAGACTATGGGAGAGTTAGGGAGAAGGTTAGGAGGTGCGATGGTGGTGTGTGTGTGAGTTGTGAGCCACGGGAAAATCAGAGGAAATAGAGAAGAGGTGAGGAGTTTTGAGTGGTGGTGCTGCCGTGTTCGATCAATCGACGCTGCTGGTGGTGTTCAGAGACAGGAGTGGAGCCTTAGGAACCCAGTGGACACGGCGGAGCTCACGGTGCAAAGCAGGACGCAGGTAATTTCTTTACTTTCCTCTATGTTCTCTGTTTTGCCGTCTAGGTTCAGATGCCAAGTCGTTGCTTTTGGGGTTGAATCGAGGAGTCTAGTGAGGTCTAGGGGACTCAGTAGGGTTCTAGGTAGCTACTGGTTGTGCAGCCGTGACGGAGGAGTGCACGGCGGAGTCCAGAACAATGGGGAGTACACGGCGTTCTCTGTTTTTCAGTCTGGGTTCAAACGTTGAGTCGTGGGTTTTGGGTGTGAGTCGACGGTTTTGGTGAGTGATGTGAGGTTCAGGAAGGTCCTAGGAATTGTCTACGGTGGTTGCTGTGGCGGGGAAAGACCTGGTTGGCCGGGAGGAAGAACATGGGACAGTTTCGGTTTTGGTTTCAAGCTCGAGTCGACTGGTTTGGGACGGTGTCGAGATGTCTGAGTACGGGGAATGGGTTGCTTAGGACGGGACGAAGAAGATGGTGAAGAAAGGAGGTGTTTTGGTGCAGGTACGGCGAAGAACCGGTCACGCCGATTCGAGTTACAGGGACTGTTTCGAACCGGGTCGACCAGAGGTTGCTGGTGACACTGTAGCTGGCTCGTGATGGCCACGCGCAGCCACTTTGGACGGCGCATGCAGATTGGTTTCGGATTGTTCGGATGTCGAATCGATGTAGTTCCGCGAGGGTGAAGGTTTAGGGTTCCGGTTCGTTATGTTTAGGACCCAGGGATTTTGGGGAAAATTAGGTGGACTTTCATAGACGTGTTAGTAACGTACTTTGGCGGTTGTTGACAGGATTGGGACTTCCCGAGGAAGCCGAGGATCGTACGGGACGCGATTGACGCACACGCAAGTTGTGAGTGGACTGTTTATTTTCTAACTAAGCATGCATAACTGTTTTATTTATTTAATTATTTTTTAAACATGTTTTTGTGCTTTCACTATATGATTTCATGAATTATGTTTCTATGCCCTGCTCTACGTAATTAAGCTTTATATAACTGATCGGATTTGCATGTACTTCGAGAATAATGGTTTTTGTGATGCCTTTGCGTATGGTTTCGGATGACTGAATATGTTTATACGCATTCTGTTAATTGAGATTTGTGGGATGATTTGAGGTTGGATTTGAAATTCGGGAGGAATTCCCTTTTTAAGTAAATGTGATTTTAGGTTTTTGGAAGCTTTCCGGTTGGGTTTTGGTTTTCGGATTTTGATGATTTTCTTATTTATGTGAAAAATGGTTTTGAGTTTAAAGACTCAGAAATCTACTGGATCTGGTTTTGAGTTTAAAGACTCGGATTGATTTACGGGGGGAAGGGCCCTGGATTGATGATTTGAGTTTAAAGAATCGGTATGGATTTGAGTTTAAAGACTATGTGATATTGATACCCCCCGAGGCATGTGATTGTGTTTTGAGTTTAAAGACTCGTTGATATCCCGGGAAGGCCTGGCTATTGCACATTGTGTTTTCAGTTTAAAGACTCCGGCGCATTTGAGATCCAGTAAATGCGTATGATTGATGTTTTTCACTGGTTTTCAAATATTTTGGGCTGTGACCCGAATAACTTGGTTTTATGGCTTTAAGGCCAAGTGCCGGATTTTGGTTTTGATTTCTGGTGATTTCTGCATGTTGTTTCATTTCGTACTACTGTTATTCTAAATTACTTGGTTATTCGTGCATGTTTTCAAACGGAGAGTGTAACCCTGGTTTATTTTTCATAAAGGGTTTTATAACTCCTTAGTTTTGGTCCACTCACATTTTTAATGTTTTTAACACCCTCCAGGTCGTGGAGCTAGCGTGGGGTTTTGGCGTCGAGGCAGCGTCTGAGGCATAGAAATCACGAGAGCGATCCCGAAGTGTTTTAAAATTTTTCGTAGTGCGTGTACTCTGTGTATCGGTTTTCCTTCTTTTGTATTTAGTACTATGCTCTGTAAATTTTAACTTCGGGATGTTTTAAAGCTCTCCTGCGTCTGACGGTATATTTTAGTGGTTGCTTTGGTGTTGTGTCGGGGTGTCAGACGGGAGCTGGATTTACCTCGGTTTTCGGGGTGAAACCGGGGTGGGTCCTGATATCGGGACTTCCCGAGGAAGCTGAGGAACGTACGGGACGTACGGGACTCGAGTGACGTGCCCGGTATCTGTGAGTGGACCCCTTCTCTAAACTCAAGCATGCATAACTGTTTTTCTGTAATTATTTTATGGTTTTACATGTGATTTCATGATTGTTGAATATGTGATTATGGTTTTACATAATTGCACGTTTTTCAAGAAAGTACGTATTTGGTACGTTTTACGAGAAAATGTGGAATTTCTGATTTCGATGCCATGATTTGGGGTTTTCAAACGATAAGTGATTTTCAATGATTATAAAGGGATTTTGGAACGTGATTGCAATGATCAGGGTTTTCGGTTTTAGAATCGGATTTCGGAAAGCAGAATTTGGTTTTAAAGTTGAAAAGTGGATTTCCGGATTTGGGTTCGGAATGACGGTTCTAGACGCCGGAAGGGCTTCAGACCGGTGATTTCGGATTCGGGTTTGGATGTGGATTTAGAAATGGTTTTCAAATGGTTTTGGATTGGATTTGCTGGATCTGGTTATTGGGTTTAAAGACCCGGATATTATGTTTGACGGGGGACGGGCCCAGATTGGGTTTAAAGACCCGGATTGGGTTTAAAGACTCGGAAGTTTAAAGACTCGGATATACTGATATTTCCCCCGTAGGCCTGTTGAGTTTAAAGACTCGGGAGTTTAAAGACTCAGATATTATTGAGGCCTGGATTGAGTTTAAAGACTCGGGAGTTTAAAGACTCGGATAGGTCCAGCAGGTTTGATCGGATAATGATTTTCTTGGTATTTATGATGGTTTTATGATGTTTATGACGTGATTTCTGTAACTGCTTTCAATTCTGTTTTTTTGACGATCTTTATGTGTTTTATAACTGGTTTCAGTAAATGGGTTATGCATGTATGATTTCAAAACGGAGGGCAAAATCCCTGGTTTTCTTATACAATGGTTTTGGAAACTCTTCTTTTATTTATGGTCCACTCACACTTTCTGTTTTTAAATTGCCCTCCAGGTCGTGGAGCTAGTGCGGGGTTTCGACGTCGAGGCAGTGTCGGAGGCATAGAGTACCCGAGAGTTTTCCCGGAGTGGTTTAATTTTCCGTTGTGCGTGTACCTTCTATATCAGTTTTCTTTTCCTTTGTTTGGTACTATGCTCTGTAAAACATTGACTTCAGAATGTTTAAAAATTTCTCCTGCGCCTGGCATGTAATTTGGTGGTTTATCGTGAGGTTACTTTGGTCTTTGTGTCGGGGTGTCAGACGGGAGCAGGATTTACCTCGGATTTCGGGGTGGAACCGAGGTGGGTACTGACAAAAGTACTATGGGAAGCAAAGTGGGAAAGTTATTCATGTCACTCTAAAAATTTATCTATTGCATTGGTAGATTACATGCCCTCCCTGCGGTTCCATGATGCTTGGATTTCATTAACCGGCCCCCTATGACTAAGTGAATCTAGGGAATTGAGATCAAAGATGACAAGACCCATCCCAATTCCCCTGGGACCACCCAGGGATGAACCCTGCTCCTGTCTGACAATAACTCTAAAACACCAAAATTACCCTTAATGGGCTTAAAGTTTTTCAAATTAAAATAGATAAAGTTAACATGCAAATCTAGAGTTCAACATTGTCAGACCAGGGATAGTACAAATACAAAATACGAGCACAATGTTAGGTTACAAAACGGTGCTCAACCTACCCAACCGGGTGTACAAGTTCGCAACAATGAAATCTATGCCTTAGACTCTGGGTCCTCCTCCTCTACCTCGTGTGCACGGCCTAGAAGGGTCAGTTAAACAATAAAGGGTGAGTGGGTCGAAAATAAATAATGTATCCAAAACCAGTTTAATAGTAATATAATAAACATAAGGTTTTACCCCTCCGTTTTCAAACTTGCTTGTATTGAGTTAAAACATAGGAAATCATAAAAGTATCATTGAATCATATAATTATAGATAACGAAATAGGGAAAACAACCATAATAATAGTGCACTGTAAACCAAACCCAGACATCCCTGATGTCTAGCATCCCTGATGCCCAATAATGTCACGGTGCCAAGGCAACACGTGCCACTTGAGGTCTCAAATCCCGAGTCTCCTCAAGGTCCACTCAGGCCAATGACTCGCATATCAATGACCCTCCCTGGGGGACACGACTCATCCTAATCCCCCCGGGATTATCGCAAGATTTGTCATGCTCCCGTCTAACACGAAGTGTCAGACAAGGGATAGCTCAAAACCACAGCCCATTTGGGGCTTCCAGAGCTCGCCAGGATCGATGGAGGAGTACGATATCCCGGTCTCTGCTACAGCCCGCATCCGTGATCAATCTTAAGGGAATTAAAACCATCAAAAGCTATGAGTGGACGAAAAATCAATAGTTTAATAAAACACCTTTCATAAGAAGACATTTATGCCCTTCACTAAAAAGTATGCATGCATTTGAAAACCAATAATCAAACAATTTAACTTAATTAAATCATTAGAGCCTTATTCCAAAACCATAAATTCAAGTAAGTGGGAACTCAGCCCAAAACCGTAATCCAAACCATGTAAGTCCATACCCAAATCCATTAACACTGAAAACCTAATCATAAATCCAATAAATCAATAAATCATAATTCCATCAAATACTGTTATGTACCAATCCTCGGCATCCCAGATGCCTGGCCTCCCAGACGACTGACGTCCCATTCGTGATGTCACGGTCCAAGCTACGCGTGCTACTAGGGGTCTCAACCTCAATCAATCTCTGACATCCCAAATGTTTGACGTCCTAGACGTCTAGCAATCATACTCCTGAGTCACTATACGGTCTGGTCACTCCGCGCGGTGACCTATCACAAGAAATGCACTGTGACTACTCCATCGTCCAAGACGACTAGAGGAGACAATCCATAGATATAAGGATGGTATATGGAAAACAATTTCATAAATCATCTCAAACCTTTCAAATGGGCCTATGCCCGAAATTTCCATAAAACCATCGTAATTCACAAATCCGATTTCTCAAATCCAAAACCATTTATCCAAATCCATTTATGGGTCCCCGACCCGAAATCAATTTCATAAAACACTACTAGGCCTCATGCCCAATTTCGTAAACCAACTGGGCCCCCCGCGCGATGCCTCATTCAATCAAATAGACTCCAAGTCCGATAGTTCATAAACCAAATGGGTCTCAAGCCCGATTCCATATTTCCAAATCCAAAATTATACCATTGAACCATTATTAAAAACCATAAACTTCGATATACGTGAAAATACTGAAAATATCTTGAAATATTGATAAGTCACAAATTAAGCATCATTTCAATGTTATTTCTTATCCCTTTTACATATCTTTTGATTATAATCATTCAAACAATAGGAGAAAATAATCTCTTTTGTGAAGTTTGTGCATATTGCTTAGTTGAGGTTTAAATCATGTTTTACAATGAAATGTGATCTTTCCAAGGCTAAATCTTTAAGGACTCATCAAGGACTCATAAAGGGACTCATCATCTCCCATTTACTTGACCAAGTTCCACCAAGACCCTAAAATTCTCGGCCTAGACCCTAGAAGCGCACAAAATACGGTTAAAGGTGTTTTAGGGGGTTTACTAGTGCATCAAGTAACTTTGGACTAATTTTCCTACCTTTCTCAATGAGGAATGACATGGATTGACTTGGATAAGAAGACTTAATTATATTCCTAATCAGATCTTGAAGTTAAAGAGGCAAGAAACAAGGAAAAGGAAGTTTCTTGGAAATTAAGAAACCATCTTGTACATGGCTAGGGTTAATTCACTTCCCTAGCCGCAATTTATCATGTTTCCTTTATTTTAGGGCAATGTAATCTGATTTAGGATAGCATTAAATGAATTCCTAGCCAAAGATAAAGTCAAGAAGTGGAAAGAAGGAAGAAAAGGGACTCCTCGTACAAAAAGGATACAAAAAACGGCCAACTATGGTTTTTCACAAAAACAAGGAGTTTTCCTCCTTGTTTTGGGGCTGTTTTCCCTTTTCTTTGAGGGAAATGTTAGGGCAGGTGTTTGGGGTTACAAATAGATGTTCTATCATTGTTTTCGGGGCCGAATTTACCTCTTGAAGGTCCCCAAAACTCTGTCAAAATTCGTACTTCAATCCATGTTCTTAGTTTAGAGTTTTGTAATTTAATTCAAGCACTCTTTATAATTCAAGCATCTTCAAATTCAACACGTCTACCTTGAGGGAGTTTTCCTTCATTCTTTTAATCATTGCCCTTTTATTATTTCTTTCTTTATTTATATTTGTGCACCTTTTAATTATGTAATTGTTTTATTCAATAATGTTTGAGTAGTGTAATTAGGGCTAGGGTTACTTGAAGTTCTAGCCATGTTAGCTCGCGTTTGATTTCTGGCTCTTGATTATGATTGCTATGAATGCCTGGGTTTGTTGGATTATTGCGCTTCATGAACTCAATTTATGCTTATAAGCCTGGCAACATTATTTGTGTATAATTGTCGATGTAATTTCTTGACGGATCACCTTGATGTTTGTGTTCACCCTGCAATTTGTAGCATCACGTTTAAGAGGGGGAATCTTATTCGTAATCTAAACTCATGACTTCCTAGGTCTGTAAATCACTTTTGTAGGGACTGTGTAGTGTCATTAAATCATCTTTATGTTTCATGCATTATCCCGCACCATCGGTAATAGTTGTTTAAGGGCGGGCACATCATGCTTAAACATGCAATCTAAGAAAAGATAATATGTGTGGGGTGAACCTTAGCTGGACCCCTGCATGGGCACTTAATTCGGATACATGCATAGTAATCTAATCAAGGAAATCTAACGGAACTATAATTGGTAAAGGTGGATAGAAACCCTAGCTCGACTTAGTTAGTTATTATTAGTTAATTTATTTCATTCATAAAACATAACAAACCCCCCATTGCATTTTAATTACTCCACTTAAGTCAATTGAGTTAAACGGAATTGGATATCATTGAGCAAGTCTTCGTGGGATCGACCTTTGCTTGCATCTATACTATCTACACGTCTTGTGCACTTGCAAAGTTTATTACACGTAGAGGTTTTTCCTAGTACATCTTTAGTGCTTGGTAAAATCTCTATCAAGTTTTTGGCGCCGTTGCCGGGGACTTATTTCTCAACGGTGTCCATTTTATTTGATTCCTTTGACTTAGTGGTTTTTCTTTTTTATTTTGTATATAACTTTTTGGTTTTATTTTTGTTACGTGTCTAGGTACCATGGAATTGTGGAATAGCTATTATTCTTCTCAAGGTTGGGCATATGAGCCCTATGCAAATGTTCCTTCGGTTCCAAGTCATCAAGGGGATGGGCATACCTCCAAGATTGCATGTACATGCATGAGCCTTACAATCACCCCTATATGGAGCCATTCCACAGAGAATGGAGTGAACCATCACCCTACACTTGGACTCCTCCTCCTTTGGATCCTAGCCCTGCCCGACCTCAGAAAACACTTCAGGATGCACTAAATGAGGCCCAATCTCAAAGAACACTCTGGGAAGCCCTCTTAGAGGACAAGGAACTAGAGCACCTTCGACTTAAACTACTTTGGGAACCCGATTGGGATGATGAGGATAATGATGTGTATGTCCCCTTACCACCCACAGACAGCACCAATGAATGCACCTCGGGTCATGCTCTTGATGTTCATGAAATAGAACGAAACCCGCAAGCATTGCACCAAGTTTTGGCCGAGGTCCCTGAAATTTCAGCACCTATCCTTGCTGTCTCAACTCCTCAAGCATCTCTTATCCTTACTTTTCCAAGGCCTTCCATATCCTTATCTTCACCATTTAAGTTCCTTACTCAACTTAGTTGTTTTGGTGAGAAATTTGATGTTGTGCCTAATGGTTTGTGCAGGTTTAATGGTCCTTGTAGGAGGCAAGACGAAAGAAGTATCAAGATGGTGGTATGCACCTTTGAGACATCCAGTTTCACCCAAGGCTCAACGCCACGGCCCAAGAAACCCAAAGACCCTCCATGGCCCGCACACTTCGATCATTATGCTTACCTATCTATTGGGATCAAGAAGTTTTTACTTACATTCAAATATTTATTGTACTTCTTCCCTGAAATGTTAAAGTCTAGGAAGTGGATTTCTACTTGTAGAACTAATCAATTCATTTATGTTGTAGGCAAGATACCACTAAAGGAGGGCCAGGTTTGGAGCCCTCAAGTGCCTCTTGGACCGCAAGCATTCTTAGTGCTCAACTTTGCCCTGGTTTGTTCCCTCTTTCATATGGACGTTTTTTACCTTCTAACTCATGATTTTGTCTTCCTTTTATGCTCAAAACATCGAGGACAATTTTTCATTTAGGTTTGGGGGTATTGGACTTAGGTTTAGGGGTACACAACTCAGTTTCTGTTTTGAAATGCTTGCTGTTTTTTTTTTTGCTCTTATTTCCTTGCTGTTTTTTGTTTTCTGTTTTGAATTCTTTGCTGTTTTTTGTTTTGTGATGCTAGTTTTTATGCCTAAACATGTTAATATGAATGTATAGAACATGAGAAATGCTGGTACTTACTAAGAATCATTGCCATTTCCATTGAACTCACACTTGCACTTCACGATACCATAATCAAGTGATTAAGCAACCAAAACAATTGAATTTGAGCATACTTAGAAAATTAGTGGAGACTACCATTGTGAGATTTTTGAGCTTGATTTCCTTTATTTCTGAGTGATCTACATGTTTCTACTCTCAAACACCCATCACTTTGTTCTTAATTGCATGATCTCTTTTTATTTGCATTGATGTTTAAAGAACCATATCTATTGGATGCTCTTGATTCAGTGTGTAATTGTTTTTGAGATATGATATAGGCTATGTGTGTTTTAGCTCCTGAAGGCCCTTCTTTTCCCCGTCCACATTGCATGCTCTCTAAGCCCCTTTGAAGCCAAACACTTAGACGTTTGGATGCTCTTGATTCAGTGTGTAAATGTTTATGAGATATGATATAGGCTATGTGTGTTTTAGCTCCTGAAGGCCCTTCTTTTCCCCGTCCACATTGCATGCTCCCTAAGCCCCTTTGATGTCAAACACTTAGACGTTTTGTTCTTCACCTACAATATGACCTAACCATGTTTTGAACCGTTCATAATGGCTACACCCTATAATCTAAACTTGTGTCAAGGTTGCATCAAATGAGATTCATGGCGAGGAGGAAATATTTTGATGTTTTGTGCTACATATACTCATGTGATGGAAGTATGTTTGAATGGAAAAGATCATTCGTTTATTTGTAAAGTGAGGAAGTTATTGCATGATCTTGGCTCAGCTCATCTATATATATAAAAAAAAATGTATCAAGTTCATTAGTGAAAAGAAAATAAAAGAAAAAAAAGAAAAAAAAAAGAAGAAAAAGGGAAAAGAAAAAAATTGCGATTAGAAAAAGAAAAAAAGAAGCAATGAACTTAGAGTTGAGTCAAGTGAGTCATGTACCTAAATTAGAGCATTTTTGTGAGCTTAAGCACGATTTCATCTAGACTCAAGGTCCGAGTCATGACTTCTCATGCCTTGATGCGGTTTAGGTTCTTTGAATTCCAACTTTTCTTTCTAAACCCACAAACCTAGCCCCATTACAACCCTTGAATGAAGACCTATTGATTTTATGAATGGTTATGCAAAGGATTAAGGTACGTATCTCTGTTCTTAAACTTCAATTCCATCGTGAGATCATATTTTCAGATAAAGTGCTTTTCTTCATTGAAATTCATATGTGATTAACTTGATTTTCTTTACATAAACTCTTCACATATGCTTTCTAAGTGAAAGCCTTAGGATTTTTGAGCGTATTGAGTGATGCCTAGTGAGGATTAGAGTCGAGGTGAAATCTTTCTAGGGTGTTTAGATGACGTTGTTTTCTAGTATGATCAGTTGGGATATTGGTATAAACACTTGACACCTTGAGTTCACGGTTATGGCATGTTCTTTGGTTTGCGTGAGTTTGTTTTCTATTCTTGATTCTTATTAATTTGTTGATGAATGATTTCTAGCGTCTTTTGTGTTAAGTAAAACGTTTGTGGGTATCGTGCTGTTATAACCCTCAGGAGTCAAAACTCCTCCTACTAGGTGAACCTAGAGGTTTAAATGTTTATCTTAACTAGATCTAGTCTTTTATTTTGTTGTTTTGCTAAGGGACTAGCAAAAGATAAGTTTGGGGGTATTTGATAAGTCACAAATCAAGCATCATTTCAACGCTATTTCTTATCCCTTTTATTTATCTTTTGATTATAATCATTCAAAAAATAGGAGAAAATGATCTCTTTTGTGAAGTTTGTGCATATTGCTTAGTTGAGGTTTAAATCATGTTTTACAATGAAATGTGATCTTTCCAAGGCTAAATCTTTAAGGACTCTTCAAGGACTCATAAAGGACCTCATCATCTCCCATTTACATGACCAAGATCCACCCAAGACCCTAAAAGTCATGACCTAGCCCCTAGAAGCCCACAAAATGCGGTTAAAGGTGTTTTAGGGGGTTTACTTGTGCATCAAGTAACTTTGGACGAATTTTCCTACCTTTCTCAATGAGGAATGACATGGATTGACTTGGATAAGACGACTTAATTATATTCCTAATCAGATCTTGAAGTTAAAGAGGCAAGAAACAAGGAAAATGAAGTTTCTTGGAAATTAAGAAACCATCTTGTACATGGATAGGGTTAATTAACTTCCCTAGCCTCAAGTTATCATGTTTCCTTTATTTTAGGGCAATGTAATCTGATTTAGGATGGCATTAAATGAATTCCTAGTCAAAGATAAAGTCAAGAAGTGGATAGAGGGAAGAAAAGGGACTCCTTTTACAAGAAGGATACAAAAAACGGCCAACTATGGTTTTTCACAAAAACAAGGAGTTTTCCTCCTTGTTTTGGGGCTGTTTTCCCTTTTCTTTGAGGGAGATGTTAGGGCAGATGTTTGGGGTTATAAATAGATGTTTTCTCATTGTTTTTGGGGCCGAATTTACCTGTTGAAGGTCCCCAAAACGCTGTCAAAATTCGTACTTCAATCCATGTTCTTAGTTTAGAGTTTTGTAATTTAATTCAAGCACTCTTTATAATTAAAGCATCTTCAAATTCAGCACGTCTAGGGTTACTTGAAGCCCTAGCCATTTTAGTTCGTGTTTGATTTCTGGCTCTTGATTATGATTGCTATGAATGCATGGATTTTTTGGATTACTGCGCTTCATGAATTCAATTTATGCTTATAAGCTTGGCTACCTTATTTGTTTATAATTGTCGATGTAATTGCTTGACGGATCACCTTGATGTTTGTGTTCACCGTGCAATTTGTAGCATCACGTTTAAGAGGGGGAATCTTATTCGTAATCTAAACTCATGACTTCCTAGGTCTGCACATCACTTTTCTAGGGACAGTGTAGTGTCATTAAATCTTCTTTATGTTTCATGCATTATCATGCACCATCGATAATAGTTGTTTAAGGGCGGGCACATCACGCTTAATCATGCAATCTAAGAGAAGATAATATGTGTGGGGTGAACCTTAGCCGGACCCCTGCATGGGCACTTAATTCAGATACATGCATAGTAATCTAATCAAGGAAATCTAACGGAACTATAATTGGTAAAAGTGGATAGAAACCCTAGCTCGACTTAGTTAGTTATTGTTAGTTAATTTATTTCATTCATAAAACATAACAAACCCCCCATTGCATTTTAATTACTCCACTTAAGTCAATTGAGTTAAACGGAATTGGATATCATTGAGCAAGTCTTCGTGGGATCGACCTTTGCTTGCATCTATACTATCTACACGTCTTGTGCACTTTCAAAGTTTATTACACGTAGAGGTTTTTCCTAGTACATCTTTTGTGCTTGGTAAAATCTCTATCAAATACGTGCAAATATGTAAATCACCAATACCACAATAATCATCATAGAAATCACATGTGTAAAACATATAAAACAATTATGCATGCATCACAGTTTAGAAAACAGTGTCCACTCACAGACTCTGCTACTCGTCCGTCTCGATATGCGTGTCATAAGCCTTCTTGGGCTAAATCACCGTCCTTGGAATATCCGAACCTGTCCAAATCACATTCTATGGTCACAAACACTTCCAATAACGTTCCATCCCGTAAGTTTTCCAGATTTTTAAACGTATTTAAACTTGATCCTAAACCATTGGACATCCCGAACTATGTCGAAACAATGTCTGATCGACTCGAAACCAGTTCCAAAATGTTCATTACACCGAATAAATGAAAACAGATGTTGAACACTTCCCCAAAAACGCCCCCATGAGCCTTCATGCGTTGCCCAGGGCACTGTGCGTAGAGCCCACGCACCGTGCAAAGGCACTGCGCGTGGAGCCCACAAGCCAGGACACAGTTCATCCCTGTTCTCTGTCAAACTCGGTCCAGCCGGTTCTCTGCAAGTCTGGTTCGACCGGACCATCGAGACCAGTTATCCCTCATTTTGACTCCTTTTTCAATGTCGTTTATTCCTACAGTCTCGTATCATCGGGTACAATCTATCTATGGCCTCAAAAGTGAAAAACTAGGGCTAGAAAGTACCTTCCCGAACATCAATCAAACGGCCCATCATCCTTCACCGTGCTTCCTGGATTCCGGCCACCATCATCCTTGTTTTTTTTATTCCAAACAGTCTCTGGACCTCCAAAAACAACTTCCAATCGTCAAAAACACACAACAAACAACAAATCTCAACCTACCATTTTTGAATTCAAACAGGGGCCTTACGGGTTCTTACCTCCTCTCGCCGTCATGGGCACCGCCGTGACCACCACTATGGTCGTCTTGACCTCAGGAACATCATCCACACCTCCCAAAAGTTTGACAGCCATCAAAACCCAATCTACTAGTTCGAACTTAAAAAAAATGTTCGGGTTGTACTCTCGAACTTCCACCACCGTCCATGACGGTCGTCGTCGTTAACACCATTCGATTCGTCTCAGTCTCCTCTCTCATTTTCATTCAGGGCCCAATAGTAAAGGGTAAAGATTGAAGGTTGTTTGTGTGATTGTATTATGTGTTGGTTTAAAGAGGAAATGAAGAAGATGATATACGGGAGGGAGAGAGATGAGTGAATCTGATATTAAAATAATCCTCTCCCCCAATCATAACACAGATCCATAATTTAGGCGCAAGGACCAATGGGATGAGTGACACTTGTCACTCATCCAAGGGTCCTTCATAAAAATGTATGCCAATCACATTTAATTAACATTTAATGCGAATCACGAGACGTAAGTTCCTAATTTTGATCTCGTGATCATAACTTCCCGGTTCGACGTCCGATTTCGACGTGCCGCCTATTTACGTACTCATAACCTCCCGATCTACGTAACGGTCTTCGGTCCTCGTATGGTTGACTCTCTGGGTCAAAAGTCAACATTTTTCTAAATCCAGGGGAAAATAGTAATTTTACACCATCCGTCCAAATTCACTCAATTAATCCCCAATTAGTCATTCTAAATCCATAATTAATTAATATTTAGTCCCGATATCCAAGACGGGTCATTACCACCTTCCCCTCCTTAAATAATTTCACCCTTGAAATTCATACCAACCTAGTTCCCCATTCACATCATGGAAAACAAGCTCAGTCACACCAATCCTCCCTGACGTCTGCTCCCACTGGGAGTCATTAAATCTCCCTCATCAATCAACGCTGACATATCTAGCCAAACAATCACCACTTTTCCTATCTCAAATCAATTTGACATCTCTCCCACACCGAGAGTTATCAAATCTCACAATTTCTCCGCATTTCTTGAATTTTACCATGTCAACATCACACGTCCCATAATGTCGCACTCAGCCTGCACTCCCAGCTCCATGGTCATAGTTCAAATCACCAACACAACTCTGACTCACTATAGAGTCGCACAAAAGTATCTCGTACCAAAATTTCCTCATAAATTCATGCTGCCATTAGTGAGAGTCACAGAGTAGCCATTCCACGCAAAGCAACCCGTAGTTACACTAACCAATAACTCACTCAACCTGAGTATAGGTATACAACATCTTACTCGAGCTGTGTGTAACTGGACCCCATCGAATACCTGCCTAGTAGTGATACACATCACAACTCTAGGGTTCCATTACCCATCCACAGCTCTGAGCACTTGCTCATCGATCACTGAACCCTTCAAAATCACTCTAGCCCAGTGCACAATATTCAAAGTCAAGTTCACGTCCTCAACCAATTCAATGATATCGGAACTAAGCCGACTACCAACACGTTCATCAACATACCACTGGTATATCCTATATATTGTCACTGGGCACCACTCAGGCCTGTCCAGTATCGGTCGTCGCTCAACGTACCCAGTACGTACATCCATCCACCAACCATCCTACTACATAGCTCGTAGCTAATCACACTTCAATTCTGGAGCCCATCTGTCCAGTCCCGCATGGTACAAACCATACATTCCAATTCCGTGTAGATTTCAAATCCCCTGGTCACTTGACCAGCACCACACGTCTACTCCTAATCATGTAATCCAAGAATTACCAATTCGACTCACGCCCACCAAGGCGTACCCGTTCATGCCAAATAGGCATCCAATCTCACCCACGTCTACTGAGATGTACCAATCTGAACTTGTCAGATATCTACTCATTCATTTACCATATCCTATTTGATTGACTTCGAAAAGAAGCCAAGCCCATCATTCACATATCCAAGATTGACCAATCCGACCCCATCGGATACCCACTTGTTCTATCATACGAATTAACCTCGAAAGGGAGTCAGTCCCATTATCCCTATAGCCAAATATCCAAGACAAATCGTATACACCTCAATTCACTCAACTACCGTCTCATACCGGATTAACTTTGAAAAGAAGTCGACCCAACATTCCCATATTCAAATATCCAAGACAGAGGTTGGATAATCATTTCGTTCTATTCCAAGAGATTCTTCAACTATCCTACAATACGATTCTCCTCTACTCCTAGCTTAGCATAATTTGCAAGACGGAGTCTGCCAACACGGGCACGAAATCACGATCCACGCCATCCTGATCCACCACAACATCACCCGATCATTAACATCACGATCCTCGATTATCATAACACCCTATATCCTCAACATCATGATCCGGATCCACCTAGGATCCACACATGCTCACTCCTAGCTAACGACCAGATTTCAGGTCATAGGGTCTTAGACCCTCTTTGAATCCTTCTACAGTCACATCACTTTTGTCAAATCTCCACATCTCATCACTCAGTCGAAGACGGAACACGTCTAGACTGTGGGTTCTCTCCAATTACCTCATATCAATCCTTGTCATTCCACCAAGGAAAAATCAAGGAGGATCGAAGACGATGACATCAAAATTCATCCTACGTGAGTGCCAACACAAACCCACTGCACCTACCACACCATGTAATACCAACATCGTCTGCCACCAAGTAGAAAATGAGAAATCTCCTTCACTAACTTTGAAATACCCAACTCCTCCTAATGCCCCAAAACAAATCGTGGTCCACCAACCAGTACACGACCATCGTACTGGTGACAACAACCATCCTCTGACATGGACGAAACATGAGAAGTCACCCTCAATGAATTCGGAATACCCATTACTAATGCTGAATCACGCACTCCTCTCGTCGCCTCAATCACAACTTCTCTCGATTATGAAGTTCCAAACATGTTGGAACCAACACACTCGTGCATCAACCACGTGTCTATACCAAGCTAACTTGGTACCCCAACTCACCTATTCATTCATACCTTTCATTCATTTACCACTTAATCATTCCAATCACATCAGTTATCACACTCAGAGTTGGGTTAGAGTCCCAACACATCTTGTGACGACCCGTCCCGAATTAGCGGGATTAATTAAGAATTAATGGTGGATTAGCGAGACTAATCAGAGATTAGACGAGGATTAGCGAACGTTCGGGCGAAATGACGATTTTATCCTTGGAGTGGGCAAATCGTTGACTTTTCATTCGGACGGTCAATTAGACTTTGACCAATGACTATGACGTAGTTCGTGACGTCACGAGTTCATAGACATGTGGCACGCTCGAGAGCATTTTGGTATTTTGGGCCAAAAGTTGACTTTTGACCCGGAAGGTCCGATGGACGAGGGCCGGAGACCGTTACGTAGATCAGGACGATACAAATCCTTAGACAGGTGGCACGTCGAATTCGGACGTTCGACAGAGAAGTTACGGTTCACGGAAGTTCGAAAGTACTATTGCACGAATTACGAATCGGGCTACTTTTGGACTTAAGTGGGCCCAGATATTTTGCTTCTGGCCCAATGGATGAGTGACAAGTGTCACTCATCCATTGCCCAGTATGATCACATACATGCATATCCTCCCCTTGCATTTTCATCGATCATTTTCTTTGTTCCTAAAAAAACCCGATCAACCCATTTTCCCCAAATCCAACCCTCCAACCCTGTGATTATAACTGAGACCCAGAGAGTGAGAGAGAGGCTGAGAAAGCAATGGACGGTCGCTGGGCCGCCGTGCATGGCGATGAAAGCCAAGAAGGACCCGATTGCACGGTTAGGCACATTTTTCCATATTTTTCAATTTGAGCATTATGGTTGGTTTTGAATGATCAGGGAAAGATTATTAGGATGTTAGGAAGGTTTTAAGAGGGTTTTGGTGGTGGTTGACGGTTGAGAAACCTTGGAAAGAAAACTGAGAAGTTTGAACCGTGAGGTTCAAAATTGATCCATAGGTTTTAGGTGTTTTTGGAGGAGTTTAGGGATTGGGAATGATAGAAAACATGAAAATAAGAAGAAAGGAATCAAAAAGGAAGAGATTGGACGAAAAATGGGGGGTGTAGATCCGTGAACCGGTCACACCCGTCCAACTGGACCGGCTAAACCAGGTGAACCGGCCGATGGAGGTTGAAGAGACTGAACAGTCGCCGGCGCATGAGGCCCACTTGCAGGCCATCCTTGGGGCACGTACGAGCGCATGACAGGGAATTTGGGGAAGTGTTCAACATGTCAAATCATCTATTCGATGTAACGAACATTTTGGGACTGGTTTCGTGTCAATCGGATCGTTTCGATATAGTTCGAGACATCCGAAGGTTTAGGTTCGCGTTTAAAAATAATTAGAAAATCGGGAAAATTATGGGACTTCAATGAGAGGTTAATGAGGCTATTAGTAACCCTCTAAATGAATTTGAACAGGTTCGGAAATCCCGGAGGTGACGATTGACCCGGGAGACGATTCTGGCACGCGTATCGAGGCGCGGCTTTGGACAGTCTGTGAGTGGACCTTTCTTTTAAACTAGATGCATGCATAAATGTTTTATAAGTGTTTTAACGTATGTTTTGTGATGCCATGAGTGCATTTGTTTGTGGCAGCCTAGGATTTACGTATTTGCACGTATTTCGAGATTTTTGGTTTTATAAGATGCATATACGTTCTAGGTTTTCAACGAGGGTTTAATAAATGGATTTCGGATTTAGAAACGTGATCCCGGGCGTGAGACCCAATTAATTTAGGAATCAGACCTAGGGTCCATTTGAGACATACGATCGGACCGAGGGTCCAGTTGGTTTACGATTCGGTTTTGAGGCCCAGTTAGTGGTACTATCGGGCTTGATGCCACGTTGATTTATGATATCGGGCCTGAGACACATTTAGTTGAGATATCGGGCTTAAGGCCCTGTTGATTGTGAAATCGGACTTGAGGTCGGCTTAGGGCTTAGGGCCCAGTTGGTTCTGATATCGGGATTGAGTCCCAGTTCAGTTTATGAAATGAGTATTCGGGCATGAGACCCTGTTGAGCTGTGGATTTAGGCCGAGGCCTGTGAAATGGATTTGAATCGGATTCGAGGAATCCTATTGAGATGAATCGGGTCTGAGACCCAATTCAGAAATGTATTTGAGAAAGAAAGAAAGTATTTGAAAAGATATGAACCCTCCATATGTTTATATGGTCTCCTCCAACGTTGACCTGGAGAGTCACGATCCATAGACCAGAGTGGGTATCCCCGTAGGGATACCGTTCCAGGAGTGGTGTTTACTTATTATGTTGTGGTCCTGGACCAGATTCCGAAGAGATATGAGGACTAGATCCAGAGAGAGAGCTCAGACTAGATCCAGAGATTGAGCCTCCCAGATGGAGATTCCTGGGAGAAGACTCGGAGTGAGACCCCGAGTAGTGTGCACACTAGATAGATTGATGACATTGTGACTATATCGGGGATGTGTTCCCTAGGGGCTGTGTGCCCTGAGTTGGAATCTTCTCCGGAAGTGCCTAGGATGGGTTATACGTATGTTGATACGTATGTGGTTTTAAGAAAAGTGATTTGGGGCGAAGACCCCGTATTCGATGTTTTAGAAATGATTTGGGGGGGGGGGGGGAGATTCCTGGGAGAATACTCGGAGTGAGACCCAGAGTAGTGTGCACACTAGATAGATATGATGTCATCGTGACTATATCGGGGATGTGTTCCTTAGGGGCACTGTGCCTCGAGTTGGCATCTTCTCGGAAGTGCCGCGGATGGGTTCTACGTATGTTGATACGTATGAGGTTTTATGGAAAAGTGATTTGAGGGCGGAGACCCTGTGTTTTATGATTTAGAAAGTGATTTGGGGCGGAGACCCCCGTATTTGAAGTTGTGAAAGTGATTTGGGGCGGAGACCCCGTATTTGATATTTTGGGAAATGGTTTTGGGCTGAGTCCCACGTGACATGATTTGGGGCTGAGTTCCCATGTTTTTAGTTATGGTTTGTGAGTGTGATTTCGTGTCGCGGACCCAAATGGATTTATGGGGCATGACGGTTTATGGGGTCGGGCATGATCGCTTGAAAGGTTTTATGAATCTTTTCAAGTGGTTTTTATGAATATTTAATAAATGATTTTGAATGCATGTGTATGTATTTATGAAGGGCATAAAAGTCTTTATGCTAAAGTGTTTTTAAAGAAAAGTTTATTTTTGTCCACTTACGACCTTTGATGTTTTAATGCCCTTCAGGTTGATCGCAGATGCGGGCTGTAGCAGAGACGAGACATCACTCCCCTCCTCCTACGATCTTGACGCACTCTGATAGCCTCGGCGAGGGCTAGAGATGGAATTTTTCCTGGTCTGACACTTCGTGTTAGACGGGATCAAGCGGGTCCCACGTTAATCCCGGGGGATTTGGGATCGGTCCTGACACATCTCATCCACTGCTGGATCCCGTCCAGTCCAACTCATCCACTACCGACTCTCCGATACCGAACGTATGCCCATCATGACGGAGTCACATCCCAACTGGTGGTTCATCGTCATCAAAATCACTGGCACACAGTGTGCAAATCAGACAACCCTAGATCTTTGCTCATACCGAGCAACGACCACGTACCTCTTCTCAAGTTGGAGGAACTCTACCTCCCTCGTACCCAAAAACTATAGGTATAGTCACCCTGAAAATCCATATAAGAAAATGAACGTTCCCTGAACGTCCCCCAATTATCAACAACCACAACTGCAACCACTCTCGATAATAGTGCCTGCCACAATCTCGTACAGATCCAACCACCAGACATCCCTATCGAGACTCCGCATCCAACCGGACTCAACCGTCAGTACTCACTACTCTCTATCCCCACTCTGGGATTCCATCAGCAAGTATCACACCCTGGTAACTTGTCTAACCAATCTCTAAACATTTTTTAACTAGTCTAAACTAAACTCAACCAGTGTGGTCCACCAAGTCATCCCTGACCTCAGCTGCACCAACTATCCATCACAAACTAGGGTAGCACAACACCCCAACTAGGCCTAACCGATTAACACAACTTTGGCTGCAGAGTGCAATACCATCACCAAAGCTGACATGACATGATCGACCAACAGTTTCGACTCCAAAAAGTGGCCAGAGTCAAACCACTCATCGACTCACATTTCCAAACCATACATCGCATAATAGGGTTACCCACTAAGGTCATCAACTAACTCCCTTGTATTCATATTCTCTAAACCATCAATCACAACTAGGGTTCGAGGAACCCGGATGCTCTCAGTAGCACCACTATCCAACTCAACATAACCTGACCATCTAATGGTCACAACTCAACATTCTCGTCATATCCAATCCTGTAATATAGTGATAGACGATTCCGACATAACCGTCCCACGATCAAAACTCTAAAGCAATGTTACGTTCATCCCTCAATAGGGTCCCACACTGCCAAACCACGAAAGAACTATGACAAACTCAGGCACCAATTGTCGAACCAAAACTATCAACGATCCATTTCCACTAACTATCAGGTTGATAACAAACTACAACCCATAGAGACATCACATCCTACCTGCGCATACCACAAGAACAAACCGTGCTCTGATACCACTTGACACGACCCATCCCAATCCCCCCGGGATTATCGCGGGTTGTGCCATGCTCCCATCTAACACGAAGTGTCAGACAAGGGATAACTCAAAACCACAACCCATTCGGGGCTTCCAGAGCGCCCCAGGATCGGTGGAAGAGTACGATGTCTCGGTCTCTACTACAACCCACATCTGTGATTAACCTGAAGGGCATTAAAACCATCAAAAGATGTGAGTGGACGAAAGTCAATAGTTTCATAAAACACATTGCATAAGAAGACATTTATGCCCTTCACTAAAAAGTATGCATGCATTCGAAAACCAATAATCAAACCATTTAACTTAATTAAATCATTAGGGCCTTAGCCCAAAACCATAAATCCAAGTAAGTGGGAACTCAACCAAAAACCATAATCCAAACCATATGGGTCCCTGCTCAAATCCATTAACATCGAAAACCAAATCATAAATCCAATTAATCCTTAAATCATAATTCCATAAAATACCGTTATGTACTAATGCGTCCCAGACGCCTGAGGTCTCAATCATCATGTCACGGTCTAAGCTACGTGTGCTACCAGGGGTCTCAACCCGAGTCAATCTCTGACATCCCATATGTTTGACGTCCCAGACGTCTAGCAATCCTACTCCTGAGTCACTATACGGTCTGGTCGATCCGTTCAGTAACCCATCGCAGGTAATGCGCCGTGACTACTCCATCGTCCCAGACGACTGGAGAAGACAATCCATAGATATAAGGATGGTATAGGGAAAATGTATGACCCGTGTCCTGAAGGGAACGGTGAACAATCCCACATTCCTGCGAGGGGGAATAGTCTGGGAGAGGATGGTGGTGTGCCTTAAAGGTGTAGGCACACACCTATCTAGCGCTAGGCCTTCTGGGAGATCAATGGCTTTGGATTCCGGGGGAACTCCAAAGTTAAGCGAGTGGAGGCTGGTGCAATCCCATGATGGGTGACCCACAGGGAAGTTGCACCGTGAGCTCCTAGGAACAAAACCTTGCGGGCGCAAGTGTGCCCAAAGAGGACAATATAGGGTTAGATAGAGGGTTCCGCTGCACAACTCTGATCTAAACTAGGCCTTTTGGGAGCTCAAGTGACTTTGGGGGGGATTGGAATCCCAAAGTTAAGCGAGTTGAGGCTGGTGCAATTCCATGATAGGTGACCCCCTGGGAAGTTGCACCATGAGCTCCCGAAAACAAAACCGTGAGGGCGAGGCCCAAAGCGGACAATAGGGTGCTAGATGAGTCGGGTCCTAACCATGGAGGGTCGGGTCCTGACAGAAAACCATTCATAAATGATCTCAAACCGTTCAAATGGGCCAACTGCTGGGATTTCCATAAAACCATCTTAATTCACAATGATTTCTCAAATCTAAAACTATTTATCCAAATCCATTTATGGGTCCCCAACCCAAAACCACATTCATAAAACACAACAGGGCCTCATGCCCAATTTTGTAAACCAATTGGGCCCTTGGCCCGATGCCTCATTCAATCAAATGGACTGCAAGTCCGATAGTTTGTAAACCAAATGGTTCTCAAGTCCGATTCAATATTTCCAATTCTGAAATCATACCATTGAACCATTATTAAAAACCATAAACATCGATATACGTGCAAATACGGAAAACATCTCGAAATACATGCAAATATGTAAATCACCAATACCACAATCATCATCATAGAAATCACATATGTAAATCATATAAAATAGTTATGCATGCATCGCAGTTTAGAAAACAATGTCCACTCACAGAACGTCCTACGCTACCACCTCGATATGCATACCATAAGCCTCCCCGCGCTAAATCACTGTACACAGAATATCCAAACATGTAACTTCCAATAACGTTCCATTAAAGCCCAGTAATTTTTCCAAATTTTTAAACGTATCTAAACTCGATCCTATACCTTCAGACATCCCAAACTATTTCTAAACGATGTCCAATCGACTTGAAACCAGATGCAAAATGTTCATTACATCGAATAGATGAAAACACATGTTGAACATTTCCCCAAAAATGCTCCCACAAGCCTCCACGCGGTACCCATAGGCATTGAGCGTGGAGCCCACGCAAGGGGGCACTATTCATCTTTGTCCCTGTCAAACCCGGTCCAGTCGGTTCTCTACAAGTCCGGTTTAACCGAATCGGCGAGATCGGTTCTCCCTCATTTTGACTCCTTTTTCAACCTTATTTAAACCTACAGTCTCGTCTCATCGTGTACAATCTATATATGCCCTCAAAACTGAAAAACCAAGGCTAGTAAGTACCTTCCCGAACATCGATCAAACGACCCATCATCCTTCACCGTGCTTCCTTGATTCCGGCCACCATCTTCCTTGCTTTTGATTCCAAATAGTCTCTGGGACCTCCAGAAACAACTTCCAATCGTCAAAACCAGTCAACAAAGAACAAATCTCAAACTACAATTTTTTAATTTAAACAGGGGCCTTACGGGTTCTTACCTCCTCTCGCCGTCGTGGGCACCGCCGTGGCCACCACCACGGTTGTCTCGACCTCACGAACATCGTTCACACCACCCAAATGTTTGACAACCATCAGAACCAAATCTACCTGTTTGAACCCAAACAATAGAGTTCACATTTTACTCTTGAACTTCCACCACCGTTCCCGATTTTGATCCCGTAACCATAACATCCCCGTTTGACGTCCAATTTTGACGTGCTGCCTGTCTACGTACTCGTAACGTCCGGATCTACGTAATGGTCCTCGGTCCTCGTATGTTTGACTCCCCAGGTCAAAAGTTAACATTTTTCCCAAATTTAGGGGCAAAACTATCATTTTACACCGTCTGTCCATATTCGCTCAATTATTCCCCGATTAGTCATTCTAAATCCATAATTAATTAATATTTAATCCCGATATTAGGGAAGGGTCGTTACACTGGGGGTATCAGTCATAACTGCACTCTTGATCGAGAGTTACCCCTCGGGTCAACCCTTCTCAAGCAGTGTCCGTGACTACTATAGGATACTACGAGACGTCTCGAGGTGAAAATAATAATAAGGTAGGTATACAAAGTGCAATAGTATTAAGTTCAACAAAACTCCCTGATTTACTACGAAAACCAAAGCATATATATCCAAACGGGTCTCATGCAAAAAACGTCATAATACGTATAAAAAAAATCATATAGTACTAAAAATCGTCCCACCTCAATCGTAAAGTAAAACAGTGAAAACAGTTATGCATACAATCATTTCGAAATCAAAAGCCCACTCACACATAGTCCTCGCTACTCAACAAACTGTCTAAACTTGTCCAAACACCTCCAAAGGCCACTAATGGATCCTACAAGTTCAATCATAAGACCCTAGAACAATACCGGTCTGGGAAAGTCGCCTGAACACGCTTCCCGAGGAATTAAACCCAATTTTGACACGAAACCACCCTCATTGGATTCGTATAGTCGAAACCTTGAAAATGATGCCAGTCCCACCTCGAGATGCTCCCTCACGTACCCCCACGCGTTAGTCAAAGGGAAAATCAACGCTTGTCAATGTCTGATGATGTCACCTGACAGCTGTCAGGTGTGACACATGTTAGACTCTGATAGTGCCATATATCACTCCAGGATTGGTCCACGTCACTGACAAGTGTCAGACCCTGATAGTGCCATGTGTCAGACCCTGACAGTGCCATGTGTCAGCTGCTAGTTGATCCACGTCACTGACATGTCAGTGCACCGTTAGCACTAACTTGTGACACGTGTAACGTCCCTACTGGCCTATATGTCTGACAGTTTGATAGGTGGATGATGTCATCAGCTGTCGTCATCGTCCTTGTCCTTTCGACGGGTCTGCTATTCGAGTCGCAAAGACCCGCGACCCGACCTGGCTTTAACTCGCCCTCTATTTACTCGTTTTCAAAACTGTTGCTACCCCTAGGATCGTCTAGGTGTCTAGAATGGATCTATGGGTTCAAAAACATCTAAAACATAGTACAATTGTAGCTTAGCTCAAGCAACGGTGAAGCCCAATTTTCCCGATCTGCCACCTTTCGATCCCAACATTGTCGTGCCTGGTTCGAGGCTCCAATCAACTCACACAGACCCTAAAAAGTGTTATGTGTCCTTAGAATCACATAACAAGGCCCAAAAAATCCAAACCCAAACCTTGACCCGATCATGAGTTTCAGGTTTTTTACGTGTGAACGCCCCCTCCGCCGTGCGCCTCCGTCCTCAGTCTTGTGTGACCGTCAACAACACTAACCGTCACTCATAAGGGTCACAAACTGAAGGATGGAAGATTAGGGGAAATGGTTCGATGGCTGTGTGTTTTCGCACAAAATGTGTACACGGTTCGAATGAACAAAGAGAAAGGAAATAGATACATGCACCCTAATCTTTTGGGTAAAGGGGCCAATTAGATGAGTGCTGATTGGTCCAATAAACCAGTTGACCAATCCAATAATGTCACTTGGCCCAAAATCTCAGAAAATGTAATAGTAACCACGAACTCCGTGACCCGTAACTTCCGCATCAAGCGTCCAAATTCGGCATGCCTTCTGTCTGGGAACTCGTGGCGACACGATCTACGTAACGGTCAAGGGTTAACCCTTGAAACAGTATCCAGGTCAAAAGTCAACATTTTGGCCACTAGGGGAAAAATGGTCATTTTTCAATAATTAATAGAAATTACAATAAAATAATGTTTGGGTCATTACAAAAGGTGCAGACCATTCTTTTCATGCACTGTTAAACAACTCTTATGTCTTATGCAGATTTTAACGATTTCCGTCTTATGCATTCACACTTTTTTTTCAGGTAGACTTTTATGTGTTGCGTTAATTTGGATGTTTTTGGAACTTGTGCCTTTGCATGCCATTTTTGTGACTCTACCTTGCATTTTATACTTTGCTTCTCACTTGTATATAACCTGCTCTTTCTACAATTCTATTTTGTGTATATTCCTTTCTATTTCTCGTCTTCTTTTTATGTACATATTCTCACCTAACTTTCTGGAAGGAAAACGCAATATGCAATTCACTTAATCTAAGGTCCATGAACTAGACTTAGGGGACACCCTTGTCAAAGAGTTGGAAAATGAACTTGACCCTCAGATCCAAGATGGATTGAGGCCTTACCTAGAGCCAATTGGTAAGCACGATGTGGAGTTCGAAAGAATGCATAAACCTCACATCGTATGAGTTGATTGAAGCACTTCGTCTAGGCTAAGGACGTTAAAATTCTAGTGCTTCTTGGGAGACAACCCAATGATGGAGAACTAGAGGAGCCATCAAACAGAGATTTTCTTTTTTAAAACCTCCACTCTCTTTACTTTAGTTACTATATGTCTTTATTGCTTTCTTTTTGTGAATCATTCCTCCTTAGTTAGATTCTATACTTTCACTTTCATACATTGAGGACAATGTCAACTTTATTGAGTCTTATTTCAAAAATCAAAGAAAAATTCGAAAAACAACAAAAACCTAAAAATATTTTCATGTGTTTTAGTCTTTACTTTTAATTCTTTTGTAAACTTAGTGTTTTAATGAGTATTAGGATGCCCTTTTACCTGTTGATGATAAGAATGATGGATAAATGTAGACAACATGGCTAAAATATGATCACTACAACTTGAATTCATTTGTTAATGCTTTATGATTTAGTGTTTATGACTTGTAGTGGATGATGCATGATAAACTAGTACAGAACGAGCATGTTAAGATTTGTATGAATCATATGAACCCTATGTGAGTTTTAGAGGCTTATATACTTCTTTGTTGAGTGATTCATAGGAGTTCTTTGTTTAAATTGATATACATATGTAAGACCCGTGTCCTGGAGGGAACAGTGAACAATCCCACATTCCTGCGAGGGGGAACGGTCTGGGAGAGGATGGTGGTATGCCTTAAACGTGTAGGCACACATCTATCTAGCACTAGGCCTTTTGGGAGCTCAAGTGGCTTTGGGGGGGATTGGAACCCCAAAGTTAAGCGAGTTGAGGCTGGTGCAATTCCATGATGGGTGACCCCCTGGGAAGTTGCACCATGAGCTCCCGAAAACAAAACAGTGAGGGCGAGGCCCAAAGCGGATAATATAGTGCTAGATGAGTCGGGTCCTGACCGAGGAGGGTCGGGTCCTGACAATTTACTTTGGGCCTCCTTACCCTCACAGTTTTGTTTTCGGGAGCTTACGGTGCAACTTCCCAGGGGGTTACCCATTATGGAATTGCACCAACAACAACTCGCTTAACTTTGGAGTTCCAACCGAACCCAAAGCCACTGAGCTCCCAAAAGGCCTCGTGCTAGATAAGTCGGGTCTTGATCAAGGAGGGTCGGGTCCTGACACATATGCCTCATAACTGCTTGCCATTGCTTTTAAAGAACTCTAGAGTATTAGAAATTATTCTATGTGATTTTCAAAGCTTTTAAGTCAATATACTCTCTGATTTTGAACATGATTAAGGCAATAGGGTTAGAACCACTTATCTAAATATCCAAGCCCTACATGATCACATAAGTGTGATCCCTTTAGTTTAACGCATTTGAGCCTACATTGAGCCTTTCTTTCATCACCCTAAACATCTATTCTCGTGAGCCTAGTATAGGCATCCTTTACCCTTGTTCCAAAGACTTGGTTGAAGACTTTAAGATGGCGTGAAAAATGAGATATGATGATTGAAGACTTGTATGTACGTATAAGAAAGGACTTGCTCAAACTACATTGTAAACATAGAATTACCATGAATAAAAATAGGAGAGAAAGAAAAAAAGTGATAAAAAAAAGGAAAGAGAAAAGGAACGAAAAAGTAAAAACAAATAAAAAAAACAATGTTTTGAATCTCTCGAATGGTAAATAAGTTTTGAGTTTGAGTTAAGTCTTCTATACTAGTGAATTTGGAAACATTGAAGATTTCAACCTTTGTCCTAATTACAATGCTCAAGTGCGTTTCAAGTATTTGCTATGTATTAGCAAAGTCTAAGTGTGGGGGTATTCGAAACACTTATTCCTTTATGATGGGAAACTTTGGTCGAGTCCTAGAACAAATTTAACACCACTCTCCTAAAAATCCATACCACTATCCTAAAAATCCATAGCTTTACATTGTTCTGGAAATGTGTTTTATAAAATTATTTATTTTGGTCCACTCACAGCTTTTCGTGATTTTTAATACCCTTCAAGTTGATCACGGATGCCAGCTATAGCAGAGACCGAGACATCACACTGCATCACTGATCCTGGCGTACTCCAGATAACCCCCAGCGGGTTAAGGTGAGGTTTATCCCTTGTTTGACACATGGTGTCAGATGGGAGCATGGCACATCCCGCATTAATCCCGGGGGGTTTGGATGGATCGTGTCAAAGTGGTATCAGAGCACGATTTGGTCTTAGGGTGTCGCGTAAGTGCTAGATGTGATGTCTCTACATGGAATCAACCCGTCATCAACCTAACAGTTAGGGTAAGATTAAAAGAACCTTAGTGGAAATGAACCTTGGTTGGGTTACGTTTGGCATCTTATGTCGTGGTTGAGCAGTGTGTTAGTCCCTAGTAGGGCTGAGTAGACCTACGTAGGGCCGAGTTTCTAGTGGACCCAACGGCTGGGAGCCATAGTATGAAACTAGGGTCGTCTAGTTGAGAATAGTGGGACAAGTTGCTAGAGAGTGGTACTTGTTGATCGGATCCCAGGGTGGACCAATCAGTAGTTTTTACACCTTGAGTAGAGCATTCCTCACGCTAGAGGTGGTTTAGACGTTGAGTTACGTCTTTTATGACAAGGTTTAAGTAGTACAGAGTGGCTGGGTGACAATTGAGGAACTTTTTTATTACGTGGTTTTCCCAGAGTAGGTGAGTCACTCAAGAAGTGGAGTTTCTCTGACACGAGCCGAGAGTGTGACTCAATGGTGGTGTGCTAGTGTTCTATGTTGAGGATTCGTAAGTTTGTGTCAGAACTTGTGAGTGTGACCCGAGTGATATCTTGGTATCTCAAGTCGAGATGTGTCGGATGGAATCCCAACGTTAATTGAGTGGTTAGGGATGACGCAGGGATGTCATGGAAATTAGTGGAATTGTGGAGCTAACGATAATTCTTCGACCCTTGAGTGGCAGACACGTGAGTTACTGTGGTCGTTTAATAGGAGAGTGAGGATCCCGAGTAGTGAGTTGGAGTTTGTTGGCTTATCGGAGGTACGGGATACCTGATTTGGTGATAGGTTCGCTAGTGGTTGTGAGACAATTGCACGGGTGTGGTGCTCAGGAGTTGAACTTATACGTGTCGGGACGTGAGAATCAAGCAGTTCCATTACTACCATTTGGATGTGCATAAATGGTATAATGGCAGATAGGCGAGGTTTGACTATTGAGTTGGATTTGTTTTCCAAGACACATAGGATGTGTCAGAGTATTTTCTGTGAGCTTAGGGAGCTTGGAGATGTGCCGAATTCTCAATTAGCTTCGGAGTGGGGTAGTTACTGTTTAGCAGAGGTTTGGCCGAGTACGTAACCCATTTTGCAACCGATTGCACGAAGGTAACGACAAAGTTAAGAGTGTGGGAGTCTAGTGGTAAGACTCAATGGAATTGGAGGAACAGTTGACTTGGAATGTCACTGATAGGAGGCCCAATGTCCCTTTCGATGGAACAACGGGGATTGGTCTTGATCAGAATAAAAGCACGCCTCTTTCTGCTAGTAAGTATACTTCTTTTCCAGTGAAATTCTCATCACCTTGGGTGGTATGCGTTGTCAGGTTGAGCTGAAGAAAGGAGTGACTTGGTAGTGGAAGAATCACTACAGTAGTTGTCAATATATATTATTGGTTGGTGCTTGGTTTCCCCTGTGTTATTGTTGAGCGAGTATCAGTTTGGTGGGCTGTGTTGGTTGTGAGTCAATGACCGAGAGAGTTAGTGTGATCCTAGGTGGATCGGGTAGTGTTGTGACGATCGAGGTGATCGAGGTTTAGTGGGTGAGTTGTTGGTCGAGTTGGTTGGAGCTCGAGTGGTCTAAGGACCGACAGAGAGTTTGAAATTGGCGGTGGCCATTCAGAATGAATTTTGATGTCATCGACTTTGCTTATCTTGCTTAAAGGACATTATCATGAGCTGAGTGAAGGAAATCCTCAGTTTAGGGAGTAAGTGGTGAGAAGTGCTATAACTTCCGAGTTGGGATCGTAAGAATGTTATTGTATGAGATTACAAGACAGAGGTTGGATATGGGCATGAGTACTGATATTGGATTCACTCAGACTGGACTAGAGTCAGTGATTGCCAGTGGAGGCTATCTCTGTGATTGCCGATTTTTGAGCGGACTAACTTCTTTCCGAATTTAATTTGGTGTGTGATTTTAGTTGAATGAGCAGAATGTTGGCTACTACTCTAGGTTGATTATTCCGGGTGTTAGTGGTAGTTACCAACCCTATGGTAAAATGAGTGGAATGAAAAGTGAGATGATACTGTCGAGTATCAATTAGAAAAAGGTGAATAACCGATGCATATGGTAGGAAGTTGGCAGGTTCAGGATGGTACGTCTTGGTGGACGTGATTGGGATTGGACCTTTTCAAGCATTGTGAACCCTCACAAGGTAAGACAGAAAGACTTTGATGCGGTAGTTGTTAAGAATGTGGACTAGACATAGAATACTTTGAACTAGACCAGAGTGATTTTGAAGGGTTCCGTGTTTTTATGAGTGGTAGCTTAGAGCCGTGGATGGCCAGTGGAACCCTAGAGTTTGATTTGTGTTATCCCTGCTGGAGGAAGTATTCGATGGGGTCCAGGTACACTCAGGTAGAGTGAGTTGGTGGTTAGTGTAACCACAAGACAAGTGAGGTGGCAGTTGAGACCGTTCTCAAGTCAGGATTACAGCGTTGGACGCTGAGTGAGACGAGGTTTGGTATGAGGTACCCTAGTAGGACTTTAGAGTTAGTCGAGGTTGTGTTGGTGACTCGAGTAGTAACAGTAGAGTCGTGAGTACTGGCTGAGCATAATAGTGTGTCACGAGTGTATCTTACGGTTAGGAGACCGTCTAGTGAGGCGGAGGATTTGAGACGTGAGATCTCTCAGTGAGAATAAGATGTCAACTGGAGTAGATGACTGAGAACTATCTTCAGGCTGAAAAGCTGAAGGACATCAGCTTGATTTGACGAACTTATCAGCTTGGAAGGTGTAGTACCTGTGTAGATGACTAGTATGTCGGACCTACCAGTGAGTTGGATTGTGGTCAACGTCACTCGATGTGGTTATTGGTGTGACATTTGGGTACAGACGAGTAAAGTGGTTAGTAGTTGGACGTGTGTATTTACACTAGAGTACCCAGAGTTGGAGGTAGAATTGGACATCTAAATTGTGAACATTGGATATGGATCTTGGTTAGTTTGAATATCAAGGACAAAATTATTTTAAGGATGGTAGGTTGCAGCGACCCCTCCTGAGGATACAGGATTAATTGAGGACTAAGTGAGGATTAGTGGGACTAATCGGGGATTAGTCGAGGATTTTAAGACGAAAGGTGCAAAATGACGATTTTGCTCCTGGGAATGGGTAAAACGTTGAATTTTGACTCGAGAGGTCAAATGCATAAGGAACGAGGATCGTTACGTATATCGAGATGTTACGAGTCCGTAGACAGGCGGCACGTTGAAATCGAACTTCGTACGAGGAAGCTATAGTTCAAGAAAGGAATCTGAACTATTCACACAAATCGAGGAAGTGTACGGTTGACTTAATTGGATTGGTTCAAATGTCTAGGAGGAATAATTGATGAGTGATAACTGTGGATCCAGATCTGGAGCCAGTGGTGGTGATTTAAAGCCTCGGGAAACGTGTTCAAGACAAGTTCCTGTGCTGGCATTGCTCATGGGTTTTAGGTATTGTGAAATGGCTATTATTCTTCTCAAGGTTGGGCCTACATGCCCTATGCAAACATTCCTTCAGTTCCAAGTAATCAAGGGGGATGGGAATACCCCCAAGATTGCATGTACATGCCAGAGCCTTACAATCAGCCCTATATGGAGCCATACCACCATGGATGGAGTGAACCAGCTCGCTACCGTTGGACTCCTTCTCCTTTGGATCCTAGGCCTGCCCGACTTTAAAAAAACTTGGAGATCCACTAAACGAGGCCCGATCTCAAAGAACACTACGGGAAGCCCTCTTAGAGGACAAGGAACTAGAGCACCTTCGACTTAAACTTCTTTGGGAACCCGATTGGGATGATGAGGATAATGATGTGTATGGCCCCTTGCCACCCACGGACAACACCAATGAATGCACCTCGGGTCATGCTCTTGATTTTCATGAAATAGAACCCAACTCGCAAGCATTGCACCAAGTTTTGGCTGAGGTCCCTGAAATTCCAGCACCTATCCTTGAGGTCCCTGAAATTCCAGCACCTATTCTTACTGCCATAACTCCTCAAGCACCTCTTATCCTTACTTTTCCAAGGCCTTACTTATCCTTATCTTCACCATTTAAGTTTTTTACTCAACTTAGGTGTTTTGGTGAGAAATTTGATGTTGTGCCTAATGGTTTGTGCAGGTTTAATGGTCCTTGTAGGAGGCAAGACGAAGGAAGTATCAAGATGGTGGTATGCTCCTTTGAGAAATTCAGCTCCACCCAAGGCTCAAGGCCACAACTCAAGTCACTCAAAGCTCCTCCATGGCCCCCACACTTGGATCATTATGCTTACTTGTCGATTGGGATCAAGCAGTTTTTGCTTACATTCAAATTTTATTGTACTTGTTCCCTGAAATGTTAAAGTCTAGGAAGTGGATTTCTACTTGTAGAACTAATCAATTCATTTATGTTGCAGGCAAGATACCACTAATGGAGCGCCAAGTATGGAGCCCCTCAAGTGCCTCTTGGATCACAAGCATCTTAGGTGCTCAACTTTGCCCTGGTTTGTTCCCTCTTTCATATGGACATTTTTTTTTTACCTTCAAACTCATGATTTTATCTTGCTTTTATGCTCAAAACATTGAGGACAATGTTTTATTTAGGTTTGGGAGTGCTGGACTTAAGTTTAGGGGTACACAACTCAGTTTTTGTTTTAAAATGCTTGCTGTTTTTTTCAGTTTCTGCTTTTATTAGCTTGCTGTTTTTTATTTTTTTGTTCTGTTTTCTTTGCTGTTTTTTGTTTTGTGATGCTAGTTTTTATGCCTAAACAAGTTAATATGAATGAATAGAACATGAGAATTGCTAGTACTTACTAAGAATCATTGCCATTGCCATTGAATTCACACTTGCACTTCATAATACCATAATCAAGTGATTAAGCAACCAAAACAATTGAATTTAAGCATCATTAGAAAATTAGTGGAGACCACCATTGTGAGATTTTTGAGCTTGATTTCCTTTCTTTCTGAGTGATCTACTTGTTTCAACTATCAAACACTCATCACTTTGTTCATAATTGCATGATCTCTTTCTATTTTCATTGATGTTTAAAGAACCATATCTATTGGATGCTCTTGATTTGATGTATGATTGTTTATGAGATGTGATATAGGCTATGTGTGTTTTAGCTTGATGAGTGATAACTGTGGTTCCGGATCTGGATCCAATGGTAGTGATTTAAAGCCTCGGGTAGTGATTTAAAGCCTCTTGATTTGAGATGCCTTTAGTGCATATGTCGTGGTGTTTTAGTAATTTACATAATTGCACGTATTTCGAGATTTATGGTTTTATAATGGATTAATGGAATGATTTCGGATTTGGGAATATGGAATCGGTCTTGAAACCCATTTGATTTATGAACTATCGAACTTGAAGTCCATTTGATTTAATGAGATATCAGGTTAGGGACCCAGTTGATTTTACGGTATAGGGCTTCAGGCCTAGTTGGTTATGATATTGGGCATGAGTCCTATTTGTTGTTTATGAAATGTGATTTCGGGTTTGGAGACCCTAATGACATTTGGAATGGAAATGGTTTTGGAAAATGGGATTTGTAGAAATGGTTTACGGACATTATATCTCAGGCTGAGACCCTGTTAAAATGGATTTGATTTCGGTTTTCAAACTATACCATCTTATGTTTGGATTACACTCCAGGTGTCAGGGACGCTATAGTAATCACAAAACATTTCCTAAGAGGGGCCGATCTACGTGAAAGACCATAGAGAGGTCCAGGATTATAATTGCCTTGAGGTTAAGACCTTCGCCCCCTAAGAAAGGTCAGAAACATGGGTGGACCTTGGGAAGACTCGGGTGGAGACCAAGGGGCACGCGTAGTCTTATGACAGTGACAATATTGATTAGACATCTGGGATGTCAGGCATCTAGGTTACCAAAGATGGGTAAATTGTATTTCACTGGATTGGTTGTTTCGTATTAACGGATTTGGGTTGTGACCCACATATTTTATTTAGGCTGAGTTCTCACATGCTTTGATTTTACGATTTTGGAGTAAGGCCCTAATGATTTGAGGAAGGAAATGGCTTTGCTTGAGAAGAATTTTTCACTAAGTTTGGAATTGGAAAACCTATGGTTTGATTTAGAAGAAATTATTGAGTTAATTAGTTTTCGAATGCATGCATGCTTTTTAGTGAAGGGTATAAAGGTCTTTTCTGAAAATTTGTTTTATTAAATTATTTATTTTCGTCAAATCACAAATTTTCGTGGTTTTTAATACCCTTCAGGTTGATCACGGATGCGGGCTGTAGCAGAGACCGAGACATCACACTCTACCACTGATCCTAACATACTCTAGATAACCCCGAGCGGGTTAAGGTGAGGTTTATCCCTCGTCTAACACGTGGTGTCAGATGGGAGCATGGCACATCCCGCATTATTCCCAGCGGGATTGGGATGGGTTGTGTCAAGGATCTCCTGGGTTACTGGGAGGGGTCCTGTTAACTTGGTGTCAGAGGATAGGTTTTTTTTTGTTGACTATACTTGTGGGGGCAATAGTGTGACTTAAGTGTGCTCATTTCAGGGGGGAAGGTTAGACATTACAATTATGCCTCCTCATCGTGATCCCAGGCACGAATGGAAGACGACATTGAGCTGCTCAAAAAGGGCCCATATAGACAGAGAGCCTAGCATCTAGGGACTCCTACTTTGTCAGCGAGGTGAGCCCGGAATAGGGAGAGGGAACATTTGGATAGGATTTTTTTAGATTATGCAGTGTTTAGCTAAGGACAAGGTAGTGATCGCTACGTTTTAGCTGACTGAGCTGGCTTATTGGTGGTGGCGGGGGCTACAGATGACGGGCTAGGATGCCCAAGAGGTAACTTGGGATACATTTAATGACATATTTTTGCATTAGATTTGCTCCAGATCTTATCAAGAATATAGGGAGATGGAGTTTTAGCAACAACATAAAGGGAACTTGACAGTAGCCCAATATAAACAAAAGTTCCTAAATTTGTCTCGGTTTATTCCAGCAGTTGCAACAACGGAGGTAGACATGTGTCGTCGATTTGAGATGAGTTTATGAGACGAGATTCGAGTTGCAGTCACAGTATGTTCCTTTGCTAATTTGAGGGAGTTATTAGATGCTGCTATTCAGGTGGAGTATATTTTGTCAGCACGACGACGCAGTGCTGAGCAGAGATGTGAGCATCCATACTCTGGCACTTTTAGTTAAAGACCCCCAAGGAGAGGTGGTAAGAGTTCAAGGTCTTCTAGCGGTTATCGTTAAGGTCTAGGCAGTAGAGGAATCAAATCGATAGGTTCTCGGAGTTCTGGGTTGACGTCTTAGATGTCTTCCTAGTCTAGTAGAGCTTATGTGCAGTCGACTGGTAGATAAAAGTGGAGACCTACATAGCCTTTTGTGATTCATTGTTTTTCTTGTGGAAAGCCTAGACATATTCGTAGGGATTACCCAAAAGGCCCAGAAGATAGTATGACAAACCTGAATATGATCGAGTTTGGATAGACGTCTGGTACGTTTGGAGGAAGTCAGGCACAGACAAGCAGAGCAAGGAGTAGTTCGAGAGGACATGGTCAACCTTCGAGACCATGGGTCAGAATCTATGTTATCACTCGATAGGAGGTTCGAGAGGCAGCGAGCGTAGTGACAGGTACACTACCTATTTCTAACCATGTTGTACGTATTTTGATATATCCCAGGGCTACACATTCTTTTGTTTCTTGAAATTTTGATTTATTGATAAATAGGGATGTGTCACCTATTGGTTTTGATATAGGAGTTAGTACCCCTACTAGAGTTTTGTTGGTAGTGGGCCAAATGATTTGGGGTGTTCAAGTGGTAGTTGAGGGAAATTGTCTTAATACATATTTGATTCTCCTAGATTTGCATGATTTTGACGTGATACTAATTAGTTAACGGATCATCGAGCTTATATAAAGTACTCTGATAAAAAGGTGATGTCACGGAGTCCATGGATGACGAAAGTAGTGTTTCAGGGAAGTTAGGAAGAGTTTCCTCCAAGAGAAATATTAGCTCTAACTGCCGAAAAGTTGTAAAGGAAGGGTTTCCAGGGTTACATAGCTCATGTAAATACTCAGAAGATATCGAGGAGATACCAGTAGTGACGGAATCCCTCGATATGTTACCGGAGGAATTACCCGGCTTACCACCCCATAGAGAGGTTGATTTTATGATCGAGTTGCTTCCTGGTACCCCACTGATATCACATACACCTTACAGGATGACACCAGCAGAATTGAGGAAGTTAAAGGTACAATTGTAATAATTGATCGATATGGGTTTTACTCGAAGGATTACTTCACCCTGTCTAGCCCTAGTATTGCTTGTGAAGCAGAAAGATGGGAGTCTGCGGTTATGTATTGATTATAAGTAGCTTAAGAAGGTAACAATGCAACTTAGTGGTTTTTCTTTTTGTTTTGTATATAATTTTTTGTTTTTTTTTGTGACGTGACTTTTTTTTATAAGGTACCATGGAATTGTGAAATAGCTATTATTCTTCTCAAGGTTGGGCCTACAAGCCCTATGCAAACATTCCTTCAGTTCCAAGTAATCAAGGGGGATGGGCATACCCCCAAGATTGCATGTACATGCCAGAGCCTTACAATCAGCCCTATATGGAGCCATACCACCATGGATGTAGTGAACCAGGACCCTACCGTTGGACTCCTCCTCCTTTGGATCCTAGGCCTGCCTGACCTTAAAAATAACTTGGAGATGCACTAAACGAGGCCCGATCTCAAAGAACACTACGGGAAGCCCTCTTAGAGGACAAGGAACTAGAGCACCTTCGACTTAAACTTCTTTGGGAACCCGATTGGGATGATAAGGATAATGATGTGTATGTCCCCTTGCCACCCACGGACAACACCAATGAATGTACCTCGAGTCATGCTCTTGATTTTCTTGAAATAGAACCAAACTCGCAAGCATTGCACCAAGTTTTGGCTGAGGTCCCTGAAATTCCAGCACCAATCCTTGAGGTCCCTGAAATTCCAGCACCTATATTTGGTGCCATAACTTCTCAAGCACCTCTTATCCTTACTTTTCCAAGGCCTTACTTATCCTTATCTTCACCATTTAAGTTTTTTACTCAACTTAGGTGTTTTGGTGAGAAATTTGATGTTGTGCCCAATGGTTTGTGCATGTTTAATGGTCATTGTAAGAGGCTAGATGAAGGAAGTATCAAGATGGTGGTATGCACCTTTGATACATTCAGCTCCACCCAAGGTGTCAGGGACGGATTTGATTTCGGTTTTCAAACTATACCATCTTATGTTTGGATTACACTCCAGGTGTCAGGGACGCTATAGTAGTCACAGAACATTTCCTGAGAGGGGCCGATCTACGTGAAAGACCATAGAGAGGTCCAGGATTAGAATTGCCTTGAGGTTAAGACCTTCGCCCCCAAAGAAAGGTCAGAAACATGGGTGGACCTTGGGAAGACTCGGCTGGAGACCAAGGGGCACGTGTAGTCTTATGACAGGGAAAATATTGATTAGACATCTGGGATGTCAGGCATCTAGGTTACCAAGGATGGGTAAATTGTATTTCACTGGATTCATGGTGAGGAGGAAATATGTTGATGTTCTGTGCTACTTATACTCATGTGATGGAAGTATGTTTGAGTGGAAAAGATCGTTCGTTTATTTGTAAAGTGAGTAGTTATTGCATGATCTTGGCTCAGCTCATCTATAAAAAAAATGTATCAAGTTCATTAGTGAAAAAAAAAATTTGTGATTAGAAAAAAAAAAGAGAAAGCAATGAACTTAGAGTTGAGTCAAGTGAGCAAAGTACCTCAATTAGAGCATTTTTGTGAGCTTAAGCTCGGTTTCATCTAAACTCAAGGTCTGAGTCATGACTTCTCATGCCTTGATGTAGTTTAGGTTCTTTGAATTCCAAATTTCCTTTGTAAACCCAAGAACCTAGCCCCATTACAACCCTTGAATGAAGACCTATTGATCTTGTGAATGGTTATGCAAAGGATTAAGGTACGTATCTCTGTTCTTAAACTTCAATTCCTTCGTGAGATAATTACTTACATATAAAGTGCTTTTCTTCATTTAAATCCCTATGTGATTAACTTGATTTTCATTACATAAACTCTTCATATATCCTTGCTGAGTGAAAACTTTAGGATTCTTGAGCGTATTGAGTGATGTCTAGTGAGGATTAGAGTCGAGGATAAATCTTTCTAAGGTGTTTAGATGACGTTGTTTTCTAGTTTGATCATTTGAGATGTTGGTATAAACACTTAACACTTGAGTTCATGGTTATGGCATGTTTCTTGGTTTGTGTGATTTTATTTTCTATTCTTGATTCTTATTAACTTATTGATTCATGACTTCTAGCATCATTTGTGTTACGTAAAACGTTTCTGGGTATCGTGCTGCTATAACCCTCAGGTGACATCACGCTTAAACATACAATCTAAGAGAAGATAATATGTGTAGGGTGAGCCTTAGTCGGACCTCTGCATGGGCACTTAATTCAGATGCATGTATAATTAATCTAATCAACGAAATCTAAGGAGAACTATAATTGGTAAAGGTGGAAAGAAACCCTAGCTCGACTTAGTTAGTTATTATTAGTTAATTTACTTCGTTCATAAAACATAACAAACCCCCCATTGCATTTCAATTACTCCACTCAAGTCAATTGAGTTAAACGGAGATGAATATCATTGAGCAAGTTTTTGCTTGCATCTATACTATCTACACGTCTTGTGCGCTTGCAAAGTTTATTACACTTAAAAGTTTTGCCTCGTACATCTTTTGTCAAGACCCACCCCTGATCCCCAGGGATTAAGGGCTAAATCCCGATCCCGTCTAACATACGCATAACACGTAGGCTAAACTGACGTCCAACCTTCATGTGACACGTAAGTCGGACAAGGGATTCTCGATCAGACCATCCAAAAAAAACTTCCGAACTTCCCAGAGTGCGCAGAGTCTACGTGTGATGTCTCCATCTCTCTCGACCGATAGCCCGCGCCGCAACAACCTGGAGGGTGTCGAACACACGAAAAGACTATGAGTGGACAAAAACAAAGTTTAAGTTAAAAAAACATTTCATAAAACAATGAAATTTATACCCTCCGTTTCAAAACCAATGCATTCATATCAATTTCATGTCATAAAACCATTCAATATTCCGATTAAACAAACTATATAAGAAAACCGAACACAAGTTCCTTTTTCCAAATCTCGGGCCTCAGCCCAAAACCGCCGAAAACCATTTCATCCGGGCCACTACCCAAAACATCGGAAAACCTTGTTGAAAACCATCTCATTTTTCCATTCACCGAACCTGCTGGATCTATCTGAGTCTTTAAACTCTCGAGTCTTTAAACTCAATCCAGGCCTCAATATAATCCGAGTCTTTACTCCCGATTCTTTAAACTCAACAGGCCTACGGGGGAAAATCATAATATCCGAGTCTTTAAACTCCTGAGTCTTTAAACTCAATCCGGGTCTTTAAACCCAATCCGGGCCTGTCCCCCGTCAAACAGAATCCGGGTCTTTAAACCCAATAACCAGATCCAGCAAATCCAATCCAAAACCGTTTGAAAACCTTTTTCCATTTCTGAATACGAATCCGCAATCTCATCAGGATCCCGAATCCAAACCCAGAACTCATATCCATCTCCTTTTCAGATCTGAGTCCGCAACCATCATTCCGTAAGCTAGCATCCGGAATAACCATTCTGAACCCAAACCCGAAAATCCATTTCAAGTTCCAAACCGAATTCCGAATCGTGATCCGGAATTTCGATTCCAAAACCCGAAATCACGTTTCTCAAAACGACTTTTTGAACTAGGCCTCAAGCCAGAAAACACTTTACAAAATCCTTTTACTTTCTTTGAAATCAAATCGTATTTCAAATCCCAAAATCAAATTATTAAAACCAGATTCTAATCACAATATCAGTCAAATCTCGTAAAACGTGAAATACCGTCATTTCCTCGAAAAACGTGCACAAACCGTAAACCATCACAATCATAAATCAAATCATAGAATCAAGTATAGAAAACATATAAAAACATATATGCATGCATCAAGAGTTAGAAAGCAAAGTCCACTCGCAGACCATTCCGACGTCACCTCGATACGCGCGCACTTACGCCGTTCCCGGCCAGTTCGCTATCCTCGGCTTTCCCGAACCTGTTCAAAGCCCATAACGAGGTCACTAACTACTTCATCAAGGTCATATTCAAGCCCCATAATTTTTCCATATTTTTAACTATTTTTAACTGAGCCCTAAAACCTTCGGACGTTTCGAAACATATCGAGACGATGTCCGATCATCTCGAAACAAGTGCCAAAATGTTCGGTACATCGAATACTTTAAAAGTCATGTTGGAAACTTACCCAAACTAGACTCCACGCGCCCTCACGCGTCACCCAAAGAGGCTGCGCGTGAGGTCCACGCGCCACACTATTCATCGTCTTCAACCTCAGTTCACCCGGTTCAGACCGGTCTGACCGAACCGAACCAGCATGACCGGTTTTCCCCCCAAATCCAGTTCAAATTCGACCCTTTTGATTCCACTAGATTTTTCCCCTTCCTAGCAATCTATTCATGTAATTAAAACAAGAAATAACGTTCTAAATCTCACCACTAGTAGTGCGAACAGAAACCCAAAAAACCCAGTTTTTCGATTCCAGCCAACCGCCGTCCTTCCAGCCACGCCTCCGTTTCCCAAAGCTCAATTACGACCTCCTTAAACTGCCAGGATCATCACAACAAACAAACAAGCGTCCCAATGTGACGACTTTTGATTCGAACCAAAATTGAAAAACAGGAGAACCAGAGCTTACCCATGTCTCTGCTCACCGCCGTGAGCTCCGCCGTGGTCTCAGGGTCCCCAAACCTCTCCTCTGGTCCTACTCCCTCTCTGTTTTCCTGGTTTCCTACTCCCCTCACACCCTCACTCGATTTTCCTGAAGCTCCCAAAACACTCTCTTCACTCTTAGCTTCCTTCTGATCACACACACGCACTCCCAAAGGTTCACTCACCCTGCAATTTGCTCGATTCTCCTCCCTGCCACACGGTCTCTGTTTTCTCCAAGCACGACTCACTCTCAAAACACAGCCAATTTAATTGAACCGTGCAAGTGGCTAGAAGCCATGAGACACAGCCCACGTGTCCCAATCCTGTGGTCCCAAACTCAAAATATCCAACCAGCTCTGTACACTTGTCCTCATCCGATTGGCACAATTCCCAAGGCACAAAAAGACCAAAATGCCCCTAAATATCCAAATTACGATTCTACCCTTAACCGTTCTAGACCCGTATCTCACTCGTCCTACGTCCGATGAAGGCATGCCGCCTGTCGTTGTACTCAGGACGACGAGATCTACCTTACGGTCCTAGGTTTTCGTGTAAAAACCCTATCATACGAAAAGTCAACTTTTCCCCCTTTGTTTACCCAAATTACGGTAATGCCCCCAACCTTCCGAACATCATAACTTCCACCTCGGGTGTCGGAATCGGGCGTGCCACCTGTCTACGGACTCGTGACGTCCCAAACTACGTAACGGTCATCGGTCAATGCCAATTGACTGTCAGAACCAAAAGTCAATATTCTGCCCATTCCAAGGTTAAAATCGCCATTATGCGCTAACGGTCGAACAGTAACCCACTAACCACCGATTAACTCAGCTAATCCCTCACTAATTACTTCGCTAATCCCGGCTCCCGGGACGGGTCGTTACAATCTACCCTCCTTAAAATAATTTCGTCCCAAAATTCCACAGCTCATACCCTAGGTGTGGGGTTTCCTACCCGGTGGTCAATCTTTACCCAATAAAAACTGTTCTAAGTACGCCAGGTACGCCACAATACTCCTACTATCAGTGCCACACTTCCGACACTCTCTTTAAGTCGAACGTACCTCCTTCACGTACTACGAACTAGAACTTCATGGTGTGCGCAAGGGAAACTCTGCGAACGTAAAAGAAACAAAAGTATTTTAGAATACCTCAAACAGAGTTCATAGAGTACATCCTTATGTACATCCACCTGCTCCTTCCGGGAATCAACTCAAAGTCTTTCCCAGACTCCCAGTCTCCTGGTCGATAGGAAATCCTAAGGTAACTTAACTACGAAGCCAAAGTAGACCTCCCAAACCAAATCTAGGTCCATCAATTAGTACCCAACTCAATCGAAACCAGAAGCAATCCAATCCTGAATCCTACCTTCCAGCTCACTACTTCGCTTTTACTTCAATCAACTACTCCGACCACCCTGTCGGAATAAATCAACAAAGTCCGAAGGCACTTCCTAGATTATGGGTTCTCTTTAATAACCTCATATCGATCAGTTATAGTCACTCATTTCCAATTCCTTCCGTCATCCTTCAACAGAACTCACAATGGTTACCAACCACAAGGATTTCGATACCACAAACCCCAACTCACGGTTTCCCTCAGCTGCTTCTCACCACAATCCAGTAATCCCACGGGGTTTCTCAAATCATTCCCGTCGTCTGGGTTCTCCAAACCCTCAACATCCACACACTATCTGGCCCAACCGACCACCGTCAACCAGCCTCCATGGCCTACGTATCTTGCTAGCCTACTCTCAGGCCCCTTAGGCCGACCAACCTACTCTCAGGCCCCTCAGGCCGACCAACCTACTCTCAGGCCCCTCAGGCCGACCAACCTCTGACCCTTATGGTCTATCCGTCACACAAAACCAGTGGCAACACACGAACCGTTCCAGCCCTACATTGACATACGTCACACCTCGTACGGCGTATCGAGCGACTTCTGACACTAACGACCACTGCCAACTGACCACAACGAACGTACGCTCACTATCGTATCCAGGTTGGTGTCGGGCTGTCCCGCATCGAGACATCACATCCACAGTAGTATCACACCACCCAAATCGTCAAACCAACGACTTCGCACGCAGAACACACAAAACCTCTCTCTAATACCAAATTGTCAGGACCCACCCATAATCCCCCGAGATTAAAGGCTAAATCCCGATCCCGTCAAACATACGTGTGACAAGTAGGCTAAACTGACGTCCAACCTTCATGTGACACGTAAGTCGGACAAGGGATTCTCGATCAGACCGTCCAAAAAAAACTTCCGAACTTCCCAGAGTGCGCAGAGTATATTGTGGATCGTACGTGTGATGTCACCGTCTCTCTCGACCGAAAGCCCGCGCCGCAACAACCTGGAGGGTGTCGAAAACACGAAAAGACTGTGAGTGGACAAAAACAAAGTTTAAGTTCAAAAACATTTCATAAAACAATGACATTTATACCCTCCGTTTCAAAACCAATGCATTCATATCAATTTCATGACATAAAACCATTCAATATTCCGATTAAACAAACCATATAAGAAAACCTAACACAAGTTCCTTTTTCCAAATCTCGGGCCTCAACCCAAAACCGCCGAAAACCATTTCATCTGGGCCACTGCCCAAAACATTGGAAAACCTTGTTGAAAACCATCTCATTTTTCCATTCACCGAACTTGCTGGATCTATCTGACTCTTTAAACTCCCGAGTCTTTAAACTCAATCCAGGCCTCAATATAATCCGAGTCTTTACTCCCGATTCTTTAAACTCAACAGGCCTACGGGGCAAAATCATAATATCCGAGTCATTAAACTCCCGAGTCTTTAAACTCAATCTGGGTCTTTAAACCCAATCCGGGCCTGTCCCCCGTCAAACAGAATCCGGGACTTTAAACCCAATAACCAGATCCAGCAAATCCAATCCAAAACCGTTTTAAAAACCTTTTTCCATTTCTGAATACGAATCCGCAATCTCATCAGGATCCCGAATCCAAACCCAGAACTCATATCCATCTCCTTTTCAGATCCGAGTCCGCAACCATCATTCCGTAAGCTAGCATCCGAAATAACCATTTTGAACCCAAACCCGAAAATGCATTTCAAGTTACAAACCGAATTCCGAATCGTGATCCGGAATTCCGATTCCAAAACCCGAAATCACGTTTCTCAAAATCACTTTTTGAACTGGGCCTCAACCCCGAAAACACTTTTCAAAATCCTTTTACTTTCTTTGAAATCAAATCGTATTTCAAATCCCGAAATCAAATTATTAAAACCAGATTCTAATCACAATATCAGTCAAATCTCGTAAAACGTGAAATACCGTCATTTCCTCGAAAAATGTGCACAAACCGTAAACCATCACAATCATAAATCAAATCATAGAATCAAGTATAGAAAACATATAAAAACATATATGCATGCATCAAGAGTTAGAAAGCAAAGTCCACTCACAGACCATTCCGACGTCACCTCGATACGCGCGCACTTACGCAGTTCCCTGCCAGTTCGATATCCTCGACTTTTTCGAACCTATTCAAAGCCCATAACGAGGTCACTAACTACTTCATCAAGGTCATATTCAAGCCCCATAATTTTTCTATATGTTTAACTATTTTTAACCGAGCCCTAAAACCTTCGGACCTTCTGAAACATATCGAGAGGATGTCTGATCGTCTTGAAACCAGTGCCAAAATGTTCGGTACATCGAATACTTTAAAAGTCATGTTGGAAACTTCCCCAAACTAGGCTCCACGCGCCCTCACGCGCCAACCAAAGGGACTGCACGTGAGGTCCACGTGCCACACTATTCATCGTCTTCAACCTCAGTTCACCCGGTTCAGACCTGTCCGACCGAACCGAACCAGCGTGACCGATTTTCCCCCCAAATACAGTTCAAATTCGACCCTTTTGATTCCACTAGATTCGTCCCCTTCCTAGCAATCTATTCATGTAATTAAAACAAGAAATAACGGACTAAATCTCACCACTAGTAGTGCGAATGGAAACCCAAAAAACCCTGTTTTTCGATTCCGGCTAACCGCCGTCCTTCCAGCCACGCCTCCGTTTCCCAAAGCTCAATTACGACTTCCTTAAAATGCCAGGATCATCACAACAAACCAACAAGCGTCCCAAAGTCACGACTTTTGATTTGAACCAAAACTGAAAAACAGGGGAACCAGAGCTTACCCATGTCTCTGCTCACCGCCGTGAGCTCCGCCGTGGTCTCAGGGTTCCCAAACCTCTCCTCTGGTCCTACTCCGTCCTAGAATACCACCACAAACCACGGTTGATCGAAACACGGCAGCACCACCACCAAAACTCCCTCTCTGTTTTCCTGGTTTACTACTCCCCTCACACCCTCACTCGATTTTCCTGAAGCTCCCAAAACACTCTCTTCACTCTTAGCTTCCTTCTCATCACACACACGCACTCCCAAAGGTTCCGTCACCCTGCAATTTTCTCGATTCTCCTCCCTGCCACACGGTCTCTGTTTTCTCCAAGCACGACTCACCCTCAAAACACAACCAATTTAATTGAATCGTGCAAGTGGCTAGAAGCCACCAGACACAGCCCACATGTCCCAATCCTGTGGTCCAAACTCAAAATATCCAACCAGCTCTGTACACTTGTCCTCATCCGATTGGCACAATTCCCAAGGCACAAAAAGACCAAAATACCCGTAAATGTCCAAATTACGATTCTACCCTTAACCGTTCTAGACCCGTATCTCACTCGTCCTACGTCCGAAGAAGGGATGCCGCGTGTCGTTGTACTCAGGACGACGAGATCTACCTAACGGTCCTAGGTTTTTGTGTAAAAACCCCATAGTACGAAAAGTCAACTTTTCCCCCTTCATTTACCCAAATTACGGTAATGCCCCCAACCTTCCGAACATCATAACTTCTTCCTAGGATGTCGGAATCGGGCGTGCCACCCGTCTACGGACTTGTGACGTCTCAAACTACGTCACGATCATCGTTCAATGCCCAATTGACCGTCCGAACCAAAAGTCAACATTCTACCCATTCTAGGGGAAAAATCGCCATTATGCGCTAACGGTCCAACAGTAACCCACTAACCACCGATTAACTCAGCTAATCCCTCACTAATCACTTCGCTAATCCCGGCTCCCGGGACGGGTCGTTATATTTTTTGTGCTTGGTAAAATCTCTATCAGTTACTTAGCTCATGTAAATACTCAGAAGATATCGAGGAGATACCAGTGGTGAAGGAATCCCCCGATGTGTTACCTGAGGAATTACTTGGCTTACCACCCTATAGAGAGATTGATTTTATGTTCGAGTTACTTCCTGGTACCCCACTGATATCACATACACCTTACATGATGGCACCAGTAGAATTGAGGAAGTTAAAGGTACATTTGTAATAATTGATCGATATGGGTTTTATTCGAAAGATTACTTCACCCTGCGTAGCCCTGGTATTGTTTGTGAAGCAGAAAGATGGGAGTCTACGGTTATGTATTGATTATAAGTAGCTTAAGAAGGTAACAATGCAAAATAAATATCTTCTGCCTCGAATTGATGACTTGTTTAACTAGCTAGAGGGCCTAGATAATTTTCAAAGATTGATTTATGATCTGGATACTATCAATTGAGAATAAAAGAAGGCAATATTCCAAAGGTAGTTGTCTCGACAAGCTATGGCCACTATGAGTTTTTCGTGATGTCGTTTGGATTAACTAATGCTCTGGCAGTCTTTATGGATCTTATGAATAAGGTGTTTCCCCCATTTTTATACCATTTTTTGATCATGTTTATCGACGATATTTTGGTATATTCGAAACGTAAGGAGGTACACGAAGAACACCTAAGGATAGTGTTGAGGACAATTAGAGACAATCAGTTTTATGAAAATCTCAGTAAAGGTCAGTTTTTGTTAACCAGTGTTAACTTTTTGTGTTATGTGATATCGGCTGACACGATTAGTGTAGATCCCCAAAAGAATGATGTAGTAGCTAATTGGACGCAACCCAAGATGGTATCATATACTTGATTTGGAATTAACAACTGTGGTTCATGCATTGAAGATCTGGAGGCACTACTTTTGTGGAGAAAAATGTTGAATCTATATAGACCACAAAAGATTGAAGTACTTCTTTACTCAGAAAGATCTGAATTTGAGACAACTTAGATGGTTGGAGTGTATTAAGGATTATGACGGTACTATTAATTACCATCTTGTAAAGGATAATGTAGTTGCAGATGCTTTGAGCAGGAAATCTACAGGTATTATTCATATGCAGATAGTATGTTTTCCACTTCTATTAGAGTTTAGGAAGATGGGAATTGAGTTTAAAATTGGTAATCAGGGAGTGCTTTTAGCTAGCTTCTATGTGAGGCCTATTTTAATTGATCGAATTATTGAGGCACAGTTTCAAGATCCTATCTTATGTCTCATTAGAATGGACGTGGAAGTAGGGGACATGCATGATTATATGCTTACAGATGATGGAGCCTTATGGAAAGAGGGTCGACTTTGCGTCCTTGAGGATGAGGAGTTAAAGGAAGAAATTTTAGAGGAAGCTTATAGTTCAGCCTATGCGATGCATCCCAGGGGAAAAAAGATGTATCGTACGCTCAGGGAACATTATTGGTAGGCTAGTATGAAACGAGAGATAGTAAGGTATGTGAGTAAATGTTTAATTTGTCAACAAGTAAAGGCTGAGCAGAAGAAACCATACGGATCTTCACAGCTACTGCCGATTCCAGAATGGAAGTGGGATCATTTGACAATGGATTTCGTATTTAAACTTCTGAGGACACATTAAGGATATGATGGAGTCTGGGTGATTGTGGATAGATTGACTAAGTTGGCTCATTCCCTACGAGTACAAAAGACCTATCAGATGGAATAGCTTGCTAGATTATTCGTGGATGAAATTAACAGGTTACATGGAACTCTTGAGTCAATAGTATCTGACCGAGATCTCAGGTTTACATCCCAATTTTGGAAACGTTTACAGGAAGCATTTACGACGAAGTTACATTTTAGTACTACTTTCCACCCCATACAGATGGCTAATCGAAACGGAAAATTCATATTTTGAAGGACTTGATGAGTGTCTATATCATATAGTTTTAGAGAAGTTGGGATACCTATTTACCATTGATGGAGTTTGCTTATAACAATAGTTATTAGTCGAGTATCACAATGGCTCAATATGATCCACCATGTGGATGATAATGTAGAACAACCATTTGTTGGACGGATGTGGGGGAAAGAAGGTTGTTGACACTGAAGATTGTGGATGATTTAGAAGAAAAGGTTAAGGTTGTTCGTAAGTGATTAAAGGCTGCACAAGACTGAAAGAAAACTTACGGTGATCGTTGAGCTTGAGACTTGGAGTTTACAGTTGGAGATCAAGTGTTTCTAAGGTTGTCTCCTATGAAGGGAATCATATAGTTTGGCAGGCATGGGAAATTAAGCCCTCGTTATATTGGTCCTTACAAGATCATAGAGAGGATAGGTTTATTAGCATATCGTTTAGCTTTACCATCGGAGCTTTCTTGAGTACATGACGTGTTTCATATCTCAATGCTTAGAAAATATGTACCTAGTGCAATGCTTGTTTTGGGGCAGCAACTTATTGATCCTAGAGAGGACTTGAGTTTTGAGGAAGAACATGTATAAATTTTGGAATGAAAAGATCAGGTGCTTTGCTGTAGAACTATTTCTCTAGTAAAGGTATTGTGTAGGAATCATAATGTGGTAACCTGAGGCACAAATGGGCATGCAGTATCCTTATATGTTGGTATAAAATTTCGGGAACAAAATTTTCTTTTAGGGGTGTAGATTGAGACAGCCTGAAAATTTAGTTCTTGTATTATAATATTATTTTAATGGAAGTTGACCGTTTTGCCCCAACTAGTGTTTTGTTAACTTTTGATCTGGTTAACTTGTGGACTTCTTGTGATTACTGTTACATAGGCTTCAAAATGCTGAATTCATAGATAGGTAATAAATATTGAACAGAGATTAGTTGGTTTTGTTATGGCCTAAACATAATGGAGGGAATTTTGTTCATTATGTATCTTAAACATTATTTTGGCCTTTTTCACCTAGAGAATCTTCTAGGGGACTCTGCTTGGGGTGCGCCAAGTGTCCCCCTATCACTTGGGAACTTGTGCACCACCTTATGTTTGTGTGGGTGAGTGTGTGTTTAAGTGTGGGAGTGTTTTGGTAGTCAGCTGAGAGAAAAACTTACAGAAAAGAAGAAAGAAATAAGAAGATCCAAGAAAGAAAAGAGAGAATGGAAGAAATAAAAGGGAAGAAATAAAAGGGAAGGTAAGTGTGAGAGTTACATATTACAATGAGGAAGAGAGAGAGTGGGTGGAACTGAAGAGGAGAAAAAAGAGAAAATTTGAGTTGGATTGAACTTGGGAGTTTTACCCTCATAATCTTCAACTTGGAGTTATAGAATTCATATGTGAGTCCTTACGACCCTCGTGGGTTGTTTGTGAGCAATTTTGGATATGGAACTTGTTCAAAAACTGAAACAGAACCTAGGGAGGACTTTCAGAGCTCAAGTAAGGGTTGTTCACTGAGTTGTTGTTGTCTTAGTTGACATAGATCTAGTCTAGGGACTAACTTGAAAGTTTTAGCCGAAGAAGAGTAGGAAAATTTTGGAAATCGAGTGATTTAAGGCCAGGTCGATCTGCTGGGTTGAAAAAATTGAAACTAGAGGTTTGGGTTAACCCCTCATGAGGTTGAAGATGGGTGATATGGTACTATTGACATGGCAGGCAACATGGTAGATGAAGACTGACGACGCGCTGGCGTGGCACTGACGTGTCAGGGGACATGGCAACCACGTAGATGCCACGTCTCAGCTATGTCGCAATCCTATTAGTGCGTATCAGGACAAGCATGGCAAATACATCAGCACTCACTATAGTCGCGCGTGAAAACGCGTGGTCATGCGTGGGGAGGCCACTAGATTTCCACCAGCAAGTAGTGGCACGTGAGCACAAATCCCAAGGAACCTTGACGCATGTTCGACAATTTTCAACCATTTGAATCCAATTGTGTCGATTTTAAGGCGAACATACAACGTCTTAGGGTAGTTTAAAGGGTTTAAAGTGTGTATTTCGTGTTAAAAAATTGCATTTACTTCTCGACACTTAGGGGTTGCATCGGGAACCTATATAGGACTTTTGTGACCCACGATTTATGATTTTGATTGGGGACACAACCTCCGAAGCTGGCGAGGAGCGACCCAATAGGGATTGAACATCGAAAGAACACATATGAGTGGACATTTGTTTTCATTAAAACCTTATGCATGCATATCTATATTTTAAATGTTTTCTATGTGATTTTCATGATGTGTGATTGATCGGGATTTTTATATGATTTTCGGTGATTTTATTTAATTATTATATTATTGCACGTTTTGCGAGATGGTGTTTGACTTTGTCCCGGATTTCAAACCTGGTTTTAGATTATGGATTTGATATGTGATATGATTAGGCAATATGATTTGGATATATGTGGATTGTGATGTGATTGGACTACCCACCTCAAGATGTGGTAGGTTGATTCTCAAACGTCCAGAGCAGGGCTCTGTTTTCTTGAGACGGTTATTTGAGTTGGGACCCAGACATCCAAAGCTAGGTTTTGTTTTTCCGAGTGGCATTGCCTACCGGTAGAGCATAGATGATATGATAAATTTGCAGGCATCGATGATGGGTTGGTTGTGTATTGTTGTGATTATGGTAGTCTTATATAGTTTAAGATTGCTTTGTTTTTTGGTATTACTGGATTTTCCATTATTTGCGCGTATTTCGAGATTTCTCAAGTTTTCCCCATTATCGATCTTATTTTATGCATGCATAATTTTTTTCTAAATAGAGGGTAATTTACTTATAAATTGCAAAATGTTGTTTTTAAATGTATTCTTTTTTCGTCCACTCACATTTTTATGGTTTTTTCATCTTTTATCCTCTAGGTCGTGATGCAAGGACGAGGATCTACTCTTGACTGGAGGCATAAACATAGGCTAGACTCTCTGTACTCCATGACTTAGTACGGTAGGACTGGACCATTTTTGAGTTGTGCTTAATAATAATACTTATTCTCTGTGAATGGTTTTATATATCCCTTGTTTGATATTTATGTACTCGTTATCTATATCAGTTTTACCATAGGTTGATTTTGCTTACAGTTAACTGTCAAACAGGAGCAGGATTTCCTCTGTTACCGGGAGGGGTCTTGTTAGGAGAACCTTGCTATAATTCAATAGTTCCCGGTGGAGCTTGGTGTACCACAACCTGCGACAAAATGAAAGGCAAGGGTTGCCGTTGTGCAAAGTCTTTCGGTGTATTAGATTGGGCCATGGGCTGCACTTCCATGTCGGCCATGGTGTCATTGTCTCCTTTCCCCATCCCACTCTCACCCTCCATTTCTTTCATTTTAATTTCTAAGATATGAGTCAAAGGAAACACAACATTATTAGGCAGTGCATCAATTTTGAGATCATTACAAAATAAGGGAGAACATGCATGGTTAGAATTGGGGTTGTCCCATTGATCCAATAGAGGAGCAAGTTCTTGTCATGTCTCGAGGTAGGTAGTAGGGAATCCATGGCAAGCACTTAGCAATGTGTAATTGGGCGGGAGTTCCATCATAATCATTGTCCATGTCATCCATTGGTGGGGAGCTTTCTAAGCCATTGATTTGGCATATGATGGACAAACTCATAAATATCCTTTCTGAATTCTCCTTCATGCATCATGAGCTCTCATCCATGCACCTTATCAATTCTTGTATAGCAGCAACTGTAGTTGGAGTGTATCCTTCCATACCTTGTATCAAGGTCAGAGTTCCCCATCCTCGATTATAGGGATCCGGGCATGATGGATAATGGAGTGCCAGCTCATTGTTCCACCCTTGTGGATTATCCCAATCTTTCGTCTCCATAAAAGGATCAAACCAAAGTCTAATCTCTACATAAGAGTTCATGATATGTACAAGAGAGAAATTACAACTAATTTAGTATACAATCAAAATTAAATTTTAAAAAAAGGTAAATATAGTTGAGTTAAAAAAAATATGAATTATAAGTGGGCATCGTTGAGGGACAAGTTCCCAGAAATGACGTCAAAATGGAAATGTAATATATTGACTTGCCATGTTACGAATAAGGAGAATCTTCATGCTCTGTTATCACTACCCCTACCAAAGATCCCAATCCTGATGGGTTTTGTTGTCAGGACCCAACCCTCCTCGATCAGAACCCGACTCATCTAGAACGATATTGTTCGTTTTGGGCCTCCTTGCCCTTGCCCTCACGGTTTTATTTTCGGGAGCTCACGGTGCAACTTCCCAGGGGATCACCCATCATGGAATTGCACCAGCCTCAACTCGCTTAACTTTGGGGTTCCAATCCCCCCAAAGCCACTTGAGCTCCCAAAAGGCCTAGTGCTAGAAAGGTGTGTGCATACACCTTTAAGGCACACCACCATCCTCTCCCAGACCATTCCCCCTCGAAGGATTGTGGGATTATTCACCGTTACCTCCAGGACACGGGTCTTACATTTGTGCTGCTTTTTTTTCCATAAGCACTGGGAGATTATTAGTGAAGATGTTATAGACTTTGTCAAGGGTTATTTTGTTACGGGCCAACTTAGAGGGCGATACAACCACACAAATATTGCATTGATTCCAATAGTACCCAATCATTCTCATATACATCAGTTGCGACCTATTTCCTTATGCAATGTTACATACAAGCTCATTTCTAAGATAATCACTAGTCATTCAAAGAAGGTCCTGACAAGGATTATTAGCCCTGGCCAGTTTACCTTTGTTGAGGGTAGGCGGATATTTGATAATATTCTAGTGGTACATGAAGTCTTGTACACTCTGAAAAAAGAGGGTGGAAGAGGAAGAGATTTTTTTGAAATTGGATATGGCTAAAAGCCTATGATCGTGTTAAGTGTGGCTTCCTACAAGCTGTGATGAGACGATTTAGGTTTGCTCCGAAATTTATCTAGTGGGTAATGGGGTGTGTCATATCTGCTACTTACAGTGTTATGGTAATTAAGGAACATTCAGGCTTTATTCGGCCTTCCAGAGGTATACGACAACGTGACCCGCTATCCCTCTTCCTGTTAGTTATGTGTGTTGAGGGCCTTTTAGCCCTTGTTTGGTGGCGTGAAGAAGAGGATATGTACCAGGGTATTCGGCTTGTGCCTCATGGTATTAACATTACTGATCTCCTTGTTGCTGTGGATTCGGTATTTATGTGCAAGGCTACCTAGGTGGAAGCTGGTTGTGTTAAGGTGATTCTAAACACTTATGCTACTAAGTCTGATCAACTCATAATATTGGAGAAAAATGTAGTCCTTTTTAATGGTGATGTCCCTTTTGATACTAAAGATGCCTTATCTAGGCTACTTGAGATACAATGTAATGAAGGGTTGGGGAAATACTTAGGAATGATGGCACATTTTAGTACCTCAAAGAAGAAGGTACTTGAAGAAACCCGTCTTGGCATTGAGGGTCGTATCCAAAGGTGGCTTGAGTAGTTCTTATCTTTTGCGGATAAGGAAGTACTTCTAAAATCTTCTGCTATGGGAATGCCTAATTATTCTATGTCCTATTTCCTGCTTCATGTGGTTGTGTGTCAGGATATTACTAGGATTATGGTAAATTTTTGGTGGGGTAGTACGGGTAAGAAGACAGGGGTTCATTGGGGTTCTTGGGATAAACACACCCAATCTAAACAGGATGGAGGTTGGGGTTTCAAGGACCTGCGATGTTTCAATGTGGCAATGCTGGATAAGATTAGTTGGAGAGTCTTAAACTGGCCTAACTCACTGTTAGCTTAGATGCTAACGGTGAAGTTACTGTGTGGAAGCTCTTAGGGCAGGAAGGGGATCCTTTAGGGTCTCCAAGTTCTAAATGCTAGGGTTAGATGGTGGATTGAAGATGGGAAACATGTACACGTCTTGACTGACCCCTGGTTATGCTCCCGTTGGCCCTTCCCCCCTTTTTTTTCACGACATCCTCTCTTCCGCACATGGTTCCAGGTCTAATGGAAAAGGAGGTAGGTGTTGGAACCTCACTTTGGTGTCCATGGTATTTAATCAGGAGGAGGCTCAATGCATCATGGCCACACCGGTTAGCTATTTGGGTTGTCTTAGCTATTTGGTTTGTCTAGATCGGCTCTTCTGGCATCATGTTCATAGTAGAGGGTATAGTGTCAAGTCAGGGTACTATGTAGCACTTTATTTTTTGAAAAATGGGGAGTTTAAAAGAAAGAAAGGGTCGGAGGAGTCTAGTTGTCCAAACCATCAGAGGGAACTTGAGGGTTCCATTTGGATTTTGTTGGTGCTTCCAAAATTGCACCTATTCATGTGGTAGTGTTGTAAGGAATACCTGGCAGTACGCGTTAATTTGGCCAAACGTCATATCTTGGTTGATACTACAGTGTGGTGAAGCTAAGGAGACTCAAGTACACCTATTTTTCTAGTGCAAGTTTGCTCAATTATTCTAGTTTAGGACTCCTTTGCAAATTGATGTTGGTTACTTGGAGGGTGGGGATTTTGATTGGTATTGATGCACTCTAGTTCAAAAAGGCTCTCTAATCGAGAGCCATGAGGGGGTTATGTAGTCTCTGAGTTTCGGGCTATGGTGGTTGTGGAAGTGTCGTAATCAGTGATGACAGAACCCGTCCCAAATCACCCCAGGATTAACGCGGGACGTGTCTACTCTCGTCTAACACGAAGTGTCAGACAAGGGATAATTCCAGCATTAGCCCACACGGGGCTTCCCGAGTGCGCCGGGATTGGAGGAGGAGTGTGATGTCTCAGTCCCTACTACAGCCCGCATCCGCGATCAACCTGAAGGGCATTAAAATCAATGAAAGCTGTGAGTGGACGAAACAACATTTAATTTAAAAACTCGTTTCATAAGAAGACATTTATGCATTCACTAAAAAGCATGCATCCATTCGAAAACCAGTTATCAAACCATTTAGTTAAATCAATCATCAAACCATTAAGGCCTTAGCCCAAAACTGTTCAAGTGGGAGTCAGCCCAAAATAGTAAATCAAACCATATGGGAACTCAGCCCAAAATCAAATCCGTAGGGACTCTGCCCAATTCAAAACACGTGTGTCTCAACCCAAATCCTATACATGTGGGTCTCAGCCCTAAACCAATCCACGACAACCCTGATACCTGACACGGTTCCAAGCTACGCATGCTACCCGGGGTCTCAAAACCCAAGTCTCCCCAAGGTCCACCTAGGTCAATGACCCGCAGATCAATGGCCCTCCCTGCAGGGAGGTTTTAACCTCTGAAAATCCTGCTCCTGAGTCACTATACGGACCGGTCACTCTATGCAACGTCCCCTCGCAGGTAATGCCCCGTGCCAACTCCAGGATACTATGACACGTCTGGAGGGCATCCGTCCATGAGGATGGTATACGGAAAACCATTTTTCAAATCACCTTAAATCGTTCAAAAGGCCATGCCCGGGTTTTCTATAAAACCATCATAAATCCATATATGGCTCCCCGACCCGAAATCGTGTTTATGAAAAACAATTGGGCCTCATGCCCGATTCGTAAACCAACGGGGCCCCCGGCCCAATCATATAACTAAAATGGGCCTCCAACCCGATCTCTCATCAAATCAAATGGACTCCAAGTTCGATGGTTTCCATTCAAATGGGCCTCATGCTCGATTCCATATTTCTAAATCCAAAACCCTTCAAATTACTGTTCAACTGGGACTCGTGCCTGAATCTTGATTTCACGCACTTTCGTGAAATCTTCCAAAACCTTAAATCAATTCCTTGGTTTCACGCCTCTCGGTGAAACCTTCAGAATCACATATAAACCGTGTAAAACATACGCACGTAGTACACTTGGCTGAAGCCCAAACATCATATAAAATAGAAACCTCGAACTATGTGCACTAACGTATTTTCCTCCGAAAATGCCCAACAAATCATATTTAAATCATATGCACTCATGGAATCTCAAAACCTATTCATAAACACATATAAATCATTTGTGCATACATCAATTTATAAAGCAAGGTCCACTCACAGACCGACCAAGATGTGCCTCCATACGCGCGTCATATGCCTTCCCGGGCCAATCACCATATTCAGGGTTCCCAAACCTATCCAAATCATACTAGAGAGTTACTAACTACTTTAACAACCTCTCAATAAATCCCCCTAATTTTCTGAGATTTTTATTATATTTTAAACTCGATCCTAAACCTTCGAACATCCCGAACTATATCGAAATGATGTCTGATCGACACGAAACTAGTACCAAAATGTTCGTTACATCGAATAGATGATTTTGTATGTTGAACATGTCCCTAAATTATCCCCACGCGCCGCCCAAAGGCCCTGTGCGTGGGCTTCACCCGCAGGTGAACAGGGTCATCGTCTTCCTCGCGAGACTGGTCCAAATCGGTCCACTGGTTCGGTAGGTCCAACTGAACCGACGTGACTGGTCCAAGCCCATATCTTCGCATTTTTTCATCCTTTTTCTTTCTTGTTTCGACCAATCTTCTCTAATCTATCCTAGGGATTGTTCTATGTGATCAAATTGAAGAAAACTAATCTAAAACTCATTGGTTCATTAAACCGTTTAAACCCAAAATTTCCTATCCATGTTCTGGGCATAACCAAGGGCCAAAATAACATCCTAGCCAAGGTTCGATTCCACTGAATCCTCGTACTTTTACCCTAACTATCAGGTTCATGATGGGCTGTTACTACTACAGAGACATCACATCCTTGACCTATGTATAACACTTGTAGCACGCTTCGACAACCTCGCTCTGATACCACTTGACAGGACCCGTCCCAAAATCCTTCATGGATTAACACGGGACGTGCTTGCTCCTATCTGACACAAAGTGTCAGACAAGGGACAACTCTAGCCTCAGCCCACACAGGGCTTCTAGAGTACGCCAGGATCAGAGGAGGAGTGTGATGTCTCAGTCCCTATTACAGCCCGCATCCGCGATCAACCTGAAGGGCATTAAAATCATTGAAGGTGTAGGCACAAACCAATCTAGCATGAGGCTTTATGGGAGCTCAGTGGCATTGGATTCCTGGGGAACTCCAAAGTTAAGCAAGTGGAGGCTGGTGCAATCCCATGATGGGTGACCCATTGGGAAGTTGCATTGTGAGCTTCCGAAAACAAAACCGGGAGGGCAAGGGCAAGGAGGCCCACAACGGACAATATCGTGCTAGATTAGTCGGGTCCTGACCGAGGAGGGACGGATCCTAGCAGAATGGTATCAGAGCTAGACCCCAACCGGGAAGTGTGCCAGTGAGGATGATAGGCCTTAAGGGGGTGGATTGTAAGACCCGTGTCTTGGAGGGAAAGGTGAACAATCCCACATTCCTGCAAGGGGAATGGTCTGGGAAGGGATCGGTGGTGTGCCTTAAAGGTGTAGGCACACACATATCTAGCGCGAGGCCTTCGGGGAGCTCACTGGCTTTGGATTCCTGGGGAACTCCAAAGTGACGCGAGTGGAGGCTGGTTCAATCCCATGATGGGTGATCCACTGGGATGTTGCACCGTGAGCTCCCGAAAACAAAACCCTTTGGGTTGGGCTGGTTCGTCCAGTGAGTCTGGAGGGGACAATATAGTGTTAGGTAGAGTTGGCCGTTGCACAACTCTGGTCTAAACGAGGCCTTTTGGGAGCTCATTGGCTTTGGGTTCGGTTGGAACTCGAAAGTTAAGCAAGTTGAGGATGGTGCAATTCCATGATGGGTGACCCCCTGGGAAGTTGCATCGTGAGCTCCCGAAAACAAAACTGTGAGGGCAAGGGCAAGGTGACCAAAAGCGGACAATATCGTGCTAAATGAGTCGGGTCCTGACTGAGGAGGGTCGGGCCTTGACAAGTGATGCTATAATGATGTTTTTATTAATACTAGTGACCTAGTCCCATTGATGGTGGTATAATTGGCTAAGTTCTGAATGACTAGGGTCGACAAACCTCTTTTTTCTACATAGTACTATAGTCTAAGGTGGTTAGACGGGCTACTTCTTGTTGGAGGCGGCCTCTAGAAGGTTTTGTTAGGGTGGAACTGTGATGTGGCTTTCTCTACAGTGGATGGCAAAGGAGCCTATGGATGGGTTCATAGATTTATCATGGGTGAGTGTATTATAGCGGAAGGCGATGGGGGCTTCCATTGTTGGAGTTCCCTACATGCAGAAGTGTATGCTATGTGCACAGAAATGCTTGCGTGTGCAGAGTATGATTGCAAGAAGGTAATCCTTGCGATAGAATCACAAGTTCTAGTGTAGTATGTTACCACTGGTTAAGATGTGTAGGTAACCATTAAAGGTGTAATACAAGATATCCTGTGGCTATAGTCCTTATTTGAGATTGTTCAACTAATGTACACTTCTTGTAAGTATAATGCTGCACCACATCAAGTTGCAGCTTTTAGTAAGCACTATAACCTCTATCATAGGTGGGAAGGCCTTGAGCCCTAATGAATTATTGATATTTTAGCTAAAGATGTAAATATTTTAGTTCGTGTTAATTAATGAAGTTGTTTCCTTTTGTCAAAAAAAGTTTTTGTAAAATATACTAAAGGATATTATTTTCATGTTTTACCTTTAGTTTCCTCTTTTTACTCCCTAAATTGGACATCAAATCACAAAAATAAAGGATAAATTTGGGGTTGGATTTGGGCAGCCAAATCAGACCTAATTGAGGCAAAATCGCAACCCTAGGGGAGGGGGGGGGGGAGATTTCTCAAAATTGAGAAGAAATCCCACCAAAATCTTGCGAGTTGGGGCTTTATAAAGGTTTTTGAACCATAAGACTTCATCATCTTCAATCATTGTGCAGTTACAAAGGAGATCAGGTATAGAAGAGAGTGGAAATTACCATCCAAGAAGATGTTTTTGCAGGAAAATAGGGAGAATGAACATTTCATGGACGGATGAAAACCCATGACGGAGGTTTTTCGTCTATCTAGATGCTAAGGTAATTGATAATGGGTTGTGATTTTCGTTTATCTTTTTGTTCTTTCTAGGTTATGAGGTATGCTTTTTGGGTGATGGGTATGTTTTTATGTTTCGTTGAAGGCTTATGGCTTCGTTTCTGGATTCCAGCGATTATGGGTTCGTCAGTTGGGGATTAATTAGAAGAAAATTTGGCTGGGTTTATGAGAAGAATATGAAATTTATGTTCTAATTGTTTTTGTCATGATGGATTGGTGATATTATTGAATTTTTTGATGTGTTTTGATGTAGCTTGGACAAGGTTGACGTAGAAGAAGAGATAAAGGTTGTTATATTGGAGAGTGGTTTGATCCAAAAATGTGCAAGAGGTCAACAACAATAATTATAGGATTGTTAAGGAAGCTTGATAGAATTGAAGAGCAATTTTTGAATGAAAGGAGGAAGGTGACTAAGCTTTGGATTGCACTCTTGATTACTTGGCTATTAGCGGTTGGAATTGTAATGCCCCGGGTATTAAAGAGAATGAAAAATGTCCATTTTTCCCCTGAAGGTCAAAATGTTAACTTTGCATCGATACATATTTTATAAATTTCGAAAAGCCTGTTACGAAGGTCTCGACCTTTTGAGTACATAGAAATGCGGCATGACGAAAATGGAGTTTAGATGAAGTTATAGGCTTAGGAAGTGCGAGGGCATTTTGGTAATTATGATATGAAGGTTAATTTGGTAATTTGACCTAATGGGTCTAGATTGACCTAGAAAATTTTAGAGTTATCTTCATTCGCCCCCCCCCCCCCCCCCCAACCGACTTAACTAACTATAAATGTGTGTATATGGGTGTGATGGAGAATTCGTTAAGGAAGGACGAAAGTAAAGAACAAGAGAAAAAGAAATGAGAATCGAGAGGAGGGAAGAAGAGAGTTAGAAAGAAAGAAAGGAATGGAGAAAGAGGAAGTAGATGGTGATGAAAAGGGAGAAACAGGGGAGGCAGTGGTCCGAGACAAACTCATAACTGAACTCGTAAGGATGGAATTTGGTTATGGATCATCAACCAATTTGAAGCTCCCTAACGTCCAAACAAAGGTCGATGTTTAGACGTCAAAAACACTGCTGGGAAGTTTTGGAATCCATGGCCAAAATCTAGATTCATGGACAAGGGCATCGATGTACATTTTCTGTGTTTAAACATTGTATATAACTTTATATGATCAAAAAAGGAATATGGATGTTTAAATAAAACAAAACGGTTGAGTAAATTGGGTTTTAGAACCGGATTTGATCGTCGGGTCGGGCGACCCGAGTCGCAGACCCAGCTAGAGGTAGAGGTAATAGGTTCGCGCGTGAGATTCGCGTGCAAAGGCCTTTTGGCAGCCCCTGAGCGGGCGTGCGGCCGTTCCAGGTGGTGCGATCAACATGAAAGTTACTTGTTTTGAGTTTCTGAGTTCAATGGTTTATTATTTGAGTGATTTGGACATAGAATGAGCAAGCTCACTCAAAGATTATATGTTAATTGAGTTGCTTTAGTTAGTTCTAAAAGTTTGGGCATGATCAAGGATAACCTTTTAAATTTTTATTCAATTAATCAAGATGATTTATGATGAGTTGAAAGAAGTGGATTAAGAGTAATATTGTTAATAGATAATTGTGTTAGTTGTGATCAAGACTTAATATGAAATTGAGTGTGTGATCATAATCATATGATTAGACAATGATCATAGTTAATGCGATGGGTGAAATGATGCTTGATCTTATACCTGATGTTCTATGTGTGGTACGGTAATCTAATATTAATGACCTAATTATGTGATGTTAATTGTGGACTTCCCTTTAGCTAGTTCTCATGTTATTTTATGTTAGTAATTAAGTAATTAATTACTATACGACTATATATATGGGGTGTTTAATATAAAAAAGGAGGGAAATATTTATGGATGTAGTCAAGGATTTTGATAATATTAATTTCTTCAATTACCATATGGCTATGATATGTATTTTATATTATACCTTTTGTGATCCAAGGGAAAGTTGTTCGGTTATGTATCATAAATTGTGATCTCTTAAATGATAGTTTAATAACCCGTATTGAATCTCAAGTAAATGTAACTATGAATTAAGGTTCGATTAGGGTCAAATTAGTAGGTTCCACCATGTGTCGGGGAAAGTGGGTTCGAAGTGGGCGGTCACCCTGCAAGGTGGAATTAATTTGGTTTACCTAGCGATCCTTTGTCTGACATATGGCTGCCAGACAGGAGCAAAACCGATCTGGTTCTCAGGGCAATTAGGGACGGGTCCTCATAGGAATCGTCTTTAATCCTTCAGATTAGTTATGTATTAGGTTATCCTCAATCATCTGCAATCCTTTACAATCATCTTCAATAATCATCTACATGTTTAGGGCCTTGTAATATATGAGAGGCAATTTGGTGGAGTGTGGAATGATGTAAGATTTGTATGCAATGCATTTTCTATCTAGTATGAATGGAAGTTGATAAATTAAAGAGCAGAAAACATCCATAGTCATTCATATATAAAGTGCTCAAAATAAGAAGTGATTCCATATATATGTCAAAGAAGTATCCCATAGTCCTTTATATATCAATGTTGTTTACAGCTTCATATTCAAGACTTAACAAAATAGGATGATAATAATTTGAAAGCTAGAAAAGCAAAATAACAAGTGATTCCTCTAAGCATGATACTACTATTAAACTATTTCTTCATACACATTGTGGGCGACTTGAATCTCATCTTCCTTCCACTTTCAACAGGTGATTGATGTTATGAATTAGCACTTGTCCGAGTGTCCTAGGTGGCTGGTGGTTGCTTTGGAGAAGATTATTGGCTGGTGGAAGTTGGTGTACTAGGTGCTTGTGCATTTAGGCAAAAACCATGGCTTGAGGCAGTGAATGGGTTTGTTGGTCGACCATTTAGGCATGTTGTTGTGGTTATTGGTGTACTAGCAGATAAAGGAGTTGTTGGATTTGATCTTTATCTAGGGGAAATGAATGGCTTTGCTATTGGTGGTGGATTTGGGCGTGAGCTTTGTGGTAGTTGCAATACTAGATACCGGTGGAGTTTGGCTTGATTGAGGATGGGTAGCCATGACTTCCTCATTTCCCTAGGCTATGCTTCTTGTTCGTCTTTGCACCTTATAAATACAATTCCCAACATATAAGATCGTAGCCAAGAAACTGAATCAGTAATTACTTCAATCACAAACTACTTCAATCACCAACTACTTCAATCACACATAAAAAACTACGTTGATCACGCATCGCAAGCTACTTCAATCACACATCACAAACTACATCAATTACACATCACCAACTACTTCTATCACACATCACAAACTACTTCAATCACACATCACAACAAACTTCAATCACCCGTCACAACCTACTTCAATCACAATATAATCTACAAGGGGGTCATTTACCTTCAATCACATTGCAAATTAAACTACTTGAAAGACAATAGTAAGTGTGGAGCAAACTGAGACTATAATGATATGTTATGGGTGTTAGGTGATCCTATAGTAAAAAATCAAGTTATTAAGTGATAATAAATCCAATGTTCATGGCTGTTACGTCATACAAAATCAGGTATTATAATACAAAAACATGTTATGCATGTGCATGTGAAAGCATTCAAATCAACTTTGATTTACGATAGGATGTTTTCCAGCAGCTGATAATAGATTTGGCAGCCCGTTCTTTCCTCATTTTTTGCTTACATTTGAAGTTTACTTCAACTATAGGATCAACAGGTTATGTGAAAGCCTTTCGTATGTGGGAAATAACACCATAATTACCACACTTAATGGTAGAGTGGTATCAAGGGAACTTTGTAGGATCTAGAGGAGAAGCCTCATTTTGTCATCGTTTTCTTTTCATCGTTGGTCTCCCTAACTACTTACGGTACTTTGGTGGCTTTGGGGTTGGTGCACCAATCTTCTCCCATTGATCTTCACTACGAACTAGTTTGATAATTCCTTCATAGGTCGTAGTATAGGCTGCATGAGAGTAGTACTTGTGCACATACTGCTCTGGGTTGCCATTACCTCGACTAATGGTACTACAAGCATGTGGGCGAGGAATCCTAGTAAGTTGATATCTTCTGTAAGAGCATATGTGAGCCTTCAAGTCATTTGAAAATCTTCTTCCATGCGAATAATTCACCTCAAAGATGTACCCACCACAATCAAGCTACACCCAATCTTTTTATTGACCTTTGGAATCCCTTGGATTTTTTTACCAACCAAATGACGACCCCAATTACCACATGCATCAATTCCCTTAGTCATGAATGCACTTAGGTATTAGCTAATCTTGTCCACCTTAGATATGATACGCTTAGTCCTAAATGGGAGAATGGCTTCTTTAAAGGTTGTTGACAGCTTATTCAACAATATGCCGCACTTTTTTTCTATCCTATAATGAATTATGCACAACTATTTTCCATCTCTTTCCTTTAGCTAATTGTGAGCAGACACATTCAGAAGTTCCATTTGTCTCATCTCTTCATTAGAATAGTGGCCCTAGCTACCTTCTCTAGATGTAGCTTGATAGCCAACCCTTTTATGTGTTGCATTGAGGTTCCCATATATATGCCTCAAGCAATGCTTATGTTCTGCATCAGGGAATATTTGGGTCACTGCTTCTAACAACCCATTCTTCTTATCAAACATTATCACTACATCCGTAAAGTTCTAAATTTGAATATCCTCCTTCAAAAACTCTATAAAACACTGCCAACAACTAAAGTTTTCATCTTCACATACAACATAGGCAAAACATCCAATCGTTTGGATCCTCTCCTACAATTGCCAAAAAATTTCCAGGGAGATTGCCATTAGTATGGCATGCATCAAGACCGATGAAGGTTTCACAACCTTTCATCCAACCATCTTCGAAAGCATGCAAACACACATACAATCTCTGAAATCGAGGACAATCAACATGACAGGACCTGTACCCAAAAGTTCTTTAATAACCGTGACTGGTCCTACTCATGTATGCCACCTTAATCAATGTACTTGAAACCCTGAACACTCATATAGAAAATGTAACGACCCGTCCCAGATTTCAGGATTTGTTTAGTGATTTTGAGTTTAAAGACTCGGATATGTTTTGAGTTTAAAGACTAGGATATGTTTTGAGTTTAAAGACTCGCTTATTGTGATATCCCCCGAGGCATGTTGATTGTGTTTTGATTTTAAAGACTCGTTGATATCCCAAGAAGGCCCGATGCACATGTGTTTTAAGTTTAAAGACTCGGTGCTTGAGATCCAGCAGATTGATTGACTTGATTTTCTATTGATTTTCTTGTGGTTTTCAATTTTTTTTGGATTTACGGATTTTTGGGCTGAGTTCCCGTACCTTGATGTTAATTTATGGTTTTGGGCTGAGGCCCTGGATTTGAGCAACGAGTTTGGGAAAAGAAATGCTTTCCGATTTTTCGTATACAGTTCTATTCTCTTGAAAATGAAATGGTTTTAAGAAATGGTTTTCGAATGCATTATGTGGAGGGTATAAATATCTTTTCTTATAAAGTGTTTTTTGAGCTTATTCTTTATTTTTGTCCACTCATAGTCTTTTGGTTTTTCGATACCCTTTAGGTTGTTGATGCGGTGCGGGCTGTTGTTAGGAGACGGAGACATCACACACGCGATCCACAGTGAGGATGCGAACTCTAGTTAACTCTAGTTGGGTTTTGGTACGTTGACCTTGGATCCCTTGTCTGGATTACGTGTTCCACGGGGGTTAAACGAGTGTTTAACCTTCGTGTCGCATACAGGTTAGATGGAAGCATAACTTATCCCTTAATCCCGGGGGATTGGGGGTGGGTCGTGTCAGAAAACCCTTTAGATAAGGGACATCTATATAGATATATATTCAATCAGAATTTATATCTCAATAGGTGAATCAAACAGAGTCTGATCTCGCGAGCTCACCTCCCACATCCAACCCAGTGACCCCGAAGAATTGTAAAAGTGCATCCTTGGCTCATTTCAAGCCTTAAACTTATCTCTGAGATGTAGGGAAATCATATCCTGACATTCTGACATCCCAAGTGTGCTCTCAACGTCTCTGAATCTTAAAGTGTGTTCTTTTCCCAGCTCCCTACACTTCGGAAAGTCCAATATAGCCTCGTATGAACCCTAAAGACCCGAACATATAAATATAACCTTAGATGATGTCCAAACTCAACATAATTTATTCCATTAGACCTGTAAGGAGAAGAGCATGAATTTCTATGTTGCCCAGATCCCCATGAAACCCCACACGCACCCTCATGCGTCGTCAATCTCCCTTGCTACTTGGCTTCACGTGCATGCCAGGTGCAATCGTACATGCACTCGCCTCTTACTTCTAGAGAGTCAACCTGCGAACCTGCAAGAGGTCCCTGACTCGGAAAGCAAACCCAATGTTATTTTTCCTAAATTCTTCATCGTTTTTTATGAATTAAGTGTCCATATTATCACAATTAATCCTACAAATGTATTTCTATGTTTAGGCACACATTAAACTCTTCTCATGTCCTTAATTGGATGGTCAAGTTCACGGCAATGGATCGACCACTGTCCAGTCAGCCCTATTGCATCGCCACACACTAAAAACAACGTAATTTTGCTCATAAAACTGAGAAGAGTATTTCCCTGGCCTTAATTCCCCTCGAATTGTTCTCTAAGTTCATCCCCTTTCCTGGGAAGGAATGGGCTATAAGCTTATTCCCAAAATCCTCCATTTGCAGCCATTTATGTCACTCGAGCCACCTAGAATTCACTTAACGAACTGAGGAGCACCATTCCACCATAATCCCACAGCGTCTTCCCCCGTACGGTAGAGGTGATAGTTTTTTTTTCCAAGTTCGATCCTCTCCAACTTAACTCCTTCCATTCTTTTTCTTCCTCCCCTCTTTTCCCCTCGAGTCCACTCTTTTATTTGAATTCAATCAAAAAATGGTGAGGGACACTCCTCACCTTAAGAACAGCCCAACAAGGCCCATAGTGACTCACCTCTAACCCCCATGTGCAATTACTAGACTGCCCTTGGTATCTAAATCACCAAAATTACTAAAATGCCTCTGGATATTCTAACTTCGGTTTTGGCGTGCCGCCTGTCTATGGACTCAGGATTCCAAGACCTATATAATGGTCCTCACGAAAAGTCCATTAAGTACTCTGATAAAAAGGTTGACTTTTGAACTCCCAAGGGTAAAATTGTCAATTTTGAAACCAATTTACGAAACTGCCCCAATTTCTTGGACGGGTTATTACCAATAACTTCCAATTCTAGCATGATTATCAAGGTAGAACTAGGATTAGTATTCAACGATTGGAGACAGTATTCCCCCAACAACTCATACCGCTCTAGGTAGTTGCCTGCAACAACTTGCACTACACTGGTCCTTGCCCTAAAGCATGGTACCCAAAATGGTATTATACCATTTTCTGCATTCACCATGTTCAAGAAATTCACCCAATCCCATGTTGTTGCGTGCTAGCTTCCTCCCATACTTCCATGTCAGCCGCTTAGCATTGGCATGTATGCTCTTAATATTAGCATCTATGTTCTTAACATTAGCATGTACGTTCTTAGTACCTACACCACAGTTGTTGTAACGGCCCGAAAGTTTGAGAAAAGTAAATTTGGAAAAATTTAAAGGGTCATGATGCTTTTGCACTTGTAAGGTCAAAGGTTGACTTTTTAACCTAGGTTCTTTTAGACGTTTCAAGCAAGACCGTTATGCAGACCTCAGAATCCTTAGTTTGTAGACAAGTGGCATACTGAAATTGGAGATCGAACAGGTTCGAATGACTTTTGAAAAATGGTTGGTAAATGACTTATGATTTTCAAACTAGGTTTTTAAAATATTATTTTATCCACTCGCACGTTTGTGTGGTTTGGGTATCGTTGCAGATCCGTTGTACGTAGTTCTAGGTTGTTCAAGATACGGGGGCATGAACTGAAGAAGGTACAAGTATATCTTCTATGACAAGTATTAAGGGTAATTTCAATATTTTGGGATGGTTGTCAGACGGGAGCAGGACTGAGAGCGATTATCAAAGTGGCTTAGGAGATGTGAGACATGAACCTCATGCACGGCTTGGTATTAATTAGAGTATATAAGCTCAAGAAAGATTTATGTTGGATATTGCTTACTAGGCTTTAGTATTGGAGGACTTTTCTTGGTTCAGATAGTGAGAGGGCCTAGAGGTGAGTGTCATATTAATTATGGGCATGTGTGGAACCAGATGTGATAGATGAAGAAGTTTCTTAGTTAAAGAGAGTGTATGAGGTTTTGAGGTGACAAAAGACCTTTGGTCAGACCCGACGCATATAGCGATGTTTTGTTTGACGATTAAGCATGACAATGGAGGCATGGCTTGCAAATATCAAATTAGGACTTTAATGGGAGTCATGATATTTAATTCGTACTTGGATATGAGTCAATATATTGGAATAGGACTCAGAAAGAGTCAAAGTTGGGAGCTAGGGCTCGAGAAGAGCCAAAAGGTGGAAATTTTGGTTACAATTTGAATGTAGAATAAGGATTCGAGATGTAACTCGAGGTAGTGTTATGGGCCCGATAGGTTTAGTTGTTGGATAGATAAGTTTGAGATTGTGTATGGATTGTAGGTAGCTCAACAAGGTGACAATGTGGAATAACTATCCTCTGCCTTGGATAGATGAATTGTTTGATCAGGTAAGAAGGCCAGACACATTTCAAAAATTAATTTGGGATCCGAATATCATTAGTTAAGAATAAAGAAGGATGATATTCCAAAAATAGCTTTTCCGATGAGATATGGTTGTTATGAGTTCTTAGCGATGACATTTGAGTTAACTAATACCCAAGTAGCATTCATGAATTTAATGAATAAGGTATATCGATCGTTCTTACAAAGAGAAAATTAGTTGTATGTAAGCTCAGTAAATTTCAGGTTAGTTCACTACTAGTGGTTTTCTGGGGCAGGAAATGTCAGCTGACGAAATAAGCATGGACCCATAGAAAATAGTGGTAGTGGCCAATTGGGTTCAACGAAAAGTGGAGTCAAAAGTTAAGAAGCTGTTTGGGATTAGTAGGATACTACAGACGGTTTGTGGAGGGATCCTATATGATTGCAGCGCCATTGATTTGCTTGAATAGGAACTGTGAGCTGAGTTTTCATGAATTAAAGAGATGGTTGATTTCTACTCCGGTATTGATCCTTCCTAATACTAATGAGGAGTGTGAGGTTTACATTAATGCATCATACCCGGGTTAGGATGTGTATGATGCATTATAGAAAGGTTGTTGCCGATGCATTCAAACAATTGAAACCTTATGAGTTACTACTTCTGCTAACGAACGCTAGAATTGGGATGTAGTAACTACCCCCGCATATGACTTGGAGCTGGTGGTAATGCTACACTTATTACAGATCTAAATGAACTATTTGTATGGAGAGAAGTGTAGAACTTTTACGGACCATAAGATTTTAAAGTATTTCTTCAACTAGAGAACCTAAACCTGAGATAAAAGAGGTAATTAGAACTGTTTAAGAACTATAAGTAAACCAAATATTGTCCAAAGAACGCTAATGTAATGGCTGGTACCTTGAGCAGAAAGTTTGCAGATCCTAAGTCTTAACTTATACGATATATCTTGAAGGAACCAACATGTATCGTACTCTTAGAAAACAATATTGGTAAGTTGGCATGAAACGTTAGATAGCGAAGTTGTGGATAGATACCATGATTTTCCAGCAGGCAAAGGACTGAAAGATAGAAGTCATGTGAAACTTGGAAATTGTTTCTGAGACCAACCACCACGACCCACTCAGGAACCAGACCATAGCTCACGCTTGAGTGGTCCACTCACACCACACCTATCTCAAGCAAGGGGCCTAACCCGACATCTAAGACTTTCCATAAACCACTAAGATATATAACATCTGAGCACTAATCAGCCATCTAAGGTGACCTGTTCAAATACAACCCAACAACGTGCATCAAACCGTTAATAATTTTCCAAAAATTATCTATTTATTTAAAAATCATATTTAAGTCACATTTAAATCATTTCATCATTTATTTGTTCCTTAAAAAATTCAAACTCGCGTTTACAACATATAACCATTCCCTTTTAAAAGTCAAGTCGTTAATTTATTTTCAAATTTAAACTATATAATTTCCCATAAAATCTTCATATACTCAATATTCATTCAAAAGCTATCAATAATTAGTCAAAAACAAAAATTAAATTATTATATTCAATTCAACTCAAGCTCTGACACCAAGTTAATAGGACCCGTCCCAAATTTCCTTGAAAATCGAGTTGGTCTTACTCCCGTCTGACAACTCTTATCAGACAAGGGATAGTATTAACTTAATTATGCCCTCATCTTATTAGAGTAACCAAACTAAGTCCATCCTTGTAGGGTTACCGCTCACGCCCTATAACGACCCGTCTAGAATTATCAAGATTAATTAAGAATTAACAACAAATTAGCGAGGCTAATCGAGGATTAGCCGAGTATTAACGGACATTTAGGGTAAAATTAAGATTTTGCACCTGAACGAGGGCAAAACGTTGACTTTTAACTTGGGAGGTCTGATGGCCGAGGGCCAAGGACCAATACGTAGATGGTGTCGATATGAATCTGTAGGCAGGCGGCACGTCAAATTCAGACATTCGACGAAAAAGTTACGATTCAAGAAAGTTCGAGGGAACTATTGCACGTTTTACGAGGTGAGGGACTTTTTTCATTTAGTGGGGTCCAGATATTTTAGACAGGCCCAATGGATGAGTGACAAGTGTCACCCATCCATTGCCCATCTAAAACAGACACATGCATATCCATCCCTCCCCTTTTATTCGATCATTTTTCACCAACCCGAACAACCCTTCGAACACAATCCAATCCCTTCCCCATCTGATCATGTGTGCTGCCAGAGAGAGGGCTGCGAGTGCTAGGGGAGGCTGGACGACAACGAGATAATGACAGAGCCGCTGTGGACGGCAGGGGGATGGCAAACCGCGCAGGTACAGTTTTACGTTCAAAAATTCAATTTCGTGATTTGAACGTTAGGGGCGGTTTTTGTTGATTAGGAAAGGTTTATTAGGTTGTTAGGAGTGTCTAGGGAAGGTTTTTTATGGTGGAGAGGGGCGGTGCAGCCCAGAGGAAGGATTGGAAAATTGGACCGTGAAGGGAGGTTTTGAACGGGGAGGTTCCAGAGGGTTTTCCTTCGTTCTAATTACATGGTTAGGTTGATAGGATTGAGATAGGAAGATTGGAACTGTATTGGAAGAAAACGGATGAAAATTGAGGGAGGTAGGAGCCTGAACCAGCTCCACCGGTTTGGCTAGACCGGATTATAGAGACTGGACCAAACTAGCTAGCCAGCTGGAGGTCTGGGATGACCGTGCGGGCGCATGATGTCCACGCGCAGGGCCTTCAGGCGGTATGTGAAGCCCACGAGCAAGACCTTCAAGTGATGCGTAAAGCCTACGTACAGGGCCTTCAGGCGGCGCGTGAAGCCCACGCACAGGGCCTTCAGACGGCGCGTGAAGCCCACGCGCATGGACTTTAGGTTTAGGATCCCTATAGTTCGGGATACCCGAAGGATTAGGATCGAGTTTAAAAATAGTTGGAAATTCCAAAAAATTAGGGGGCTTTTATGAGGGGCTAATTAAGTAGTTAGTAACCTTCGAAAGTGATTTGGACAGGTTTGGGAGTCCCGATGATGGTGATTAGCCCAGGAAGGCGTATGGCGCGCATATCGAGGCGGCAGCTCGGACGGTCCGTAGTGGCCTTGCTTTCTAAATTGAATGCATATTTGTTTTATAAGTGTTTAATACATGTTTTATGATGCCATGAGTGCATTTGTGTGTGGCGTGTTAGTATTTACGTATTTGCACGCATTTCGAGATTTACGGTTTTATGTCGTGCATATACGTGCTGGGTTTTCTGTGGGGATTTGATGGAAAGGTTTTGAATGTAGAAATATATAATTGGGCATGAGACCCATTTGGTTTTCATTTTGTCTCGGGCATATGGCCCTATTGATGACCTACGGGTTTGAGGTGTGGTCGCGACTAGTGTTGTGTGCACAGCGACGGAGGATACGACGCTCGCCTCAGGACTGGGGATGTGTTCCTTCCGGAGAGGTCACGATGCACGTCCCGTTATCGAACAGCCACTGGAGGCTCGACTTCAGAGTGCTGACGGTATAGGAGATCGATCGGTGATGTGCGCACCATGATCTAGAGGTGGTCGCGGCGGTTGATATGTTCACGGCGACATACCAGGATTGCAAGTGGTCCTCGACTGATGGTTGCACGCGTCGCTATGATTGGAATCGTGACTGACCTTGAGGTATTGGGCTCGATGCCCAATTGATTTTGAATCCAGGCTTGAGGCCTAGTTGAGTCGTGAAATCGGGTTAGAGGCCCAGTTGACTTGTGGTGTCGGGCATGAGTCCCAATTGTTGTTTTTCACGGTTACATGTATATACCCTCCTTTATGAGTGTATTGGTCTCCTCCAGACGTCGATGATCTTGGAGAGTCACGATCCACTACCTGAAATGAGTGACTCCAAGAGGGAGCACATTCCAAGAGTGAGAGATATGGTATAGTCTCGGACTGGGTCCGCAGACCTTTTTCCAAACATCGTAAATCTTGTATTTTGGACGATTCCTCCCAGACGTCGTAGATCCTGGGGGTAGACTCGGAGTGAGTCCCCGAGTAGTGTGCACACTGATAGATATATCGTGATGGGTTATTGAGTATACATCAGAAAATGTCTAGGATGGATTATATATGTATATATGTATATGTATATGAGATGGTTTTGGGCAGAGACCCACATGTAGGGATGAGTTCCCACTTGATTTGGATTTTGGGCCAAGGCTCCGTGTGCTATGTTTGAGAAATGGTTTTCGAATGCATGCATAGTTTTTAGTGAAGGGCATAAATGTTTTTTTGTGAAAACGTTTTTATAAATTATTTGTTTTGTCCACTCACAGTTTTTCGTGGTTTTAATGCCCTTCAGGTTGTTAGAGGATGCGGGCTGTAGCAGAGACCGAGACATCACACTCCTTCTTCGGATCCTGGTGAGCTCTAGAAGCCCCGAGTGGGCTAAAGATGGAATTATCCCTAGTCTGACACTTCGTGTCAGTCGGGACCAGGCACGTCCCACATTAACCCCGCGGGATTTGGGACGGGTCCTGACACGTCCAACCCACTCACCTCGTCAAGATGTAGAGTTCTCTCTTTCGCCATTATCTGAGGTTTAATCTCATTATTGAACCACATAATTATAACTACGTACTAATCCAATGATGGAAAGGAAGGCTAAGCACAAGTGTTTTACACAAGGCTAACTTTTTAATTCCATGTACCTTTCAAAAATTCCTTAAATCCTTAGTTACCATAATTTGTCATTAGAAGCTATTAACACTCCATTAATATTAATTACAAATTTTCCATATTTTACTTAAAAGAATAATATGCATACTTCCAATTATTATACTTAGCATCATCGATTTATTAATACTCACTCATATACTCGTAGTAGAATCCTTAACACCATAAATAGGTACCAAAAGTTAGTTACATACTTCCTACCCTTTAACCATTCTTCCTTTCTCTCCAAACAAATTGTTTCAATTAATAATAAAATATTTAAGTGCAAATTTTCAATTCCTTTACTACCTCCATCTCTATATGTCATTACTACACATTGCTCAATCTTCCAATAGTTCCTTATCTAATTTCCCTATATTCAATACCACCATAAGTTCAATCTACCCTAGGTTCACCATATAACAAAAAAAAAAAACCATAAATAACCAATAGGTTTAATCATCCTTTTAAGAGAAGGAAATTTTCTATAATTTATCATTGCGCAAATAGTGCTATAACTACTTCCAAGAATTACCTTAACATTAGCACAAAAATCCTTCAATTAACCACCATTTAAATCAATTTAAAATCATGAACATAACACTTTAGAAACTCATAACTATATCTAAACAGTGTCCAAATATCCTAGAAATTACATCACTAAACTCAAAAAATAAATAGAAACAATTTTTGTGTTGACCGGACGGCCAATAGAAGCTGCACGTGTTACCACGCGTCGTCGAAAGGTCTCTGCGTATGGTGGCCACGCGCCTGCACTGACAGGACCCACCCTAATCCCCTGGGATTAAGGGCTAAGTCCTGCTCCCGTATAACTTATGAATGACACGAAGGCTAAACTAATGTCCAACCTCAGTGTGACACGTAAGTCAGACAAGGATTTCCAAAATGAACCGTTCAACAGTACCGGACTTCCCATAGTGCGTAGACTCTACTGTGGATTACATGTGTGAAGTCTCCATCTCTCTTCACCAACAGCCCGCACCGCGACAACCTGGAGGGTATCGAAAACGTAAAAGATTGTGAGTGGACAAAAATAAGTAATAAGTTCAGAAAACCGTTTCGAAGAAAATACGATTTTACCCTCCACGTAAAAACCAATGCATGCATATTAACTCATGTTGTGAAACCATTCATATCAAACCCATTATTGAAAAACCGTAATCAATTCCGTCATTCAAATCCAGGGCCTCAGCCCAAAGTCACAAATCAATCGCAAAGTACAGGAACTCGGTCCCAAAACTCGTCAAATCCAAATCATCCGGGCCACTGCCCAAAACATCTGAAAACCAGTGAAAAACCAGTGAAAAACATCAGTCATGCAAGTTTTCTAGATCTCAAGTGCGCCCGAGTTTTTAAACTCAAAACCATGCACAATAATCAGGCCTTCCCGGGATATCAACGAGTCTTTAAACTAAAAACACAATCACAGGCCTCGGGGGGTATCATAACCGAGTCTTTAAACTCAAAACATATACCCAGTGTTTAAACTCAAATCATATCAATCCAGCGCCCTCCCCCCGTCCATCAACCGAGCCTTTAAACTCAAAACCAGATCCAACGATTTTTCTTTTCTTTTTTTCGGGTCATTAAACCCAAAACCATTCTACAATCAACAGTGAAAACCATAGAAAATCCTTATCCGAATTCGTAACAATGATTTCGTAAGCTAGCATCTGGAACCATCATCCCGAACCCAAATTCAGATTTCCTTTACAAACCTTAAATCCAAATCTGAAATATCATTTCCGAAACCCAGTTTCAAAACAAAAGTTTATTATCGAAATCTCAGAAACAGGGCTCCAAGCCCGAAATCACTTTTCCAAAATCAATTTCAAATCTTTGAAATCAAATCATATTTCAAATCCCGAAGTCAAATCATTAAAACCATGATCAAATCACAAGATCAATCGAAATCTCGTAAAACGTACAATTACGTTATAATCTCAAAATCCGTACAAAACCGTAAACCATCAAGATCATAAATCAAATCATAGAATCACGTATAAAAAACATATAAAAACATATATGCATGCATCATAAGTTTGAAAGTAAAGTCCACTCACAGACCATTAGCGTCGTCGTCTCGATACGCGCGCACTTATACTGTTTCCGGCCAATCCACTATCATTGGCTTTCCCGAATCTGTCCAAATACCATAATAAGGTTACTAACTACTTTATTAAGCTTCTACTAAAGCCCCGTAATTTTCTCAAATTTTTAACTATTTTTAACCGAGGCCTAAAACCTTCGGACATCCCGAAACCTATCGAGGCGATGTCCGATCGACTCGAAACTAATCCCAAAATGTTCGTTACATCAAATACTTTAAAATTCGTGTTGGAAACTTCCCCAAAAGGGGCCCCACTCTCCTCATGCGCCGACCAAAGGGGCTGCGCTTGGGAGCCATGCGCCCAGTGACTGTTCATCTTCAACCTCAGTCTAGCCGGTTTGAACCGGCCCAGTTCGACCAAGCCGGCGTTCACGGTTTTCTAGCTATTCTAGGTTTGTTTTCAGTCCTTTTTAGTCCATTAGATTCGTACAACCACATATTATTGATTTAGCTAATTAAATCGTGAAGGTTGAGCCTGTTTCTTACCTTCCAAATCGAGCAACAAACCCGTGCCTGCAACCTCATACCACCATTGATTCTGTCTACCCCCAATCCTTGTTCTTAGTCCTTTCTATTTGTTTGAGGTCCAAAACACCTTCCAATGCACCAAACAAGTCAACAACGGCTAAAACGTATGCTACCATTTTCGAATGTAAATTGAAATTTAATCGAGTCTTACCCTCTTGTCGTCGTCGTGCACCATTGTGACCATCACGGGCTTTCCCTCAGCTCCCTGATCAATTTTGAAGAACAACTAATCATCAAAGGATCATGTTTTAGAGGGATTGGATTTTCAGGAATTTCCTCGTCCTCTGTTTTGTTTCCATGGAGTTGTGGCCACCGTCCACGACGACTTGTCACGGTGGCACTACCCACGTCCTCAGCTGCCACTCCCTTCCTTTAAATAACCAGGTAGCCTCAAAAAATAAGGAATCAAAGGTAATAGGATCACTCTTCCTCCTCCTCAGTCTCTGTTTTCCTCACTCACACACCACTCACTCAACTCACTCCACCTCAAACACACACAAACACACACACGACCCATTTGTCTCTTCTCTCACACAACCATCTTACTTCTTACCCACCTAAACGCAGATTACGGCCAACCAACCCGTCTCCCCTGTTTCTCTGTTTACTCTCTTGAACCCAAAGCAAGCCGTGCAACACTTATGTTTTAACAAGAAAACAGTGAGGGGGTTACCCAAAATTCCATAGCCATCTAGAGAGGGACACATGTCCTAATCTGATGAAGTCACCAACCCAAAGCAGCCAAGTGTCACTAGATCCAAATCCCAAGGCCACAATTACTAACATGCCCTTTATTTGGCAATTTACCATTTTGCCCTTCACCTAAGTAGCCTCATAACGGAACCGTCCGATCTCCGGTAGCCGCGTGCCACCTGCTGTTGTACTTAGGAGATCGAGACCTTCCTAACGGTCCTCAAATTACGTGAAAAATCCAAGTCTTTTGAAAAGTCAACAAAGGGCCACTTTTAACCATATTACCAAAGTACCCTCAACCTTCCGAACATCATAACTTCCTCCTCGGATGTCGGAATCGGACGTACCACCTGTCTATAAACTTATGACATCCCAAACTACGTAACGGTCATCGGTTAAAGTTCACTTGACCGCCCGAACGAAAAGTGGACATTTTTACCCATTCCAGGGGCAAAATCGTCATTTCGCACCGTCCGTCTGAAAGCACCCAGCTAAGCACCGATTAACTTCACCAATCCGTCATTAACCACTAATCTAATCCTGGTTTCCGAAACGGGTCATTACATGCACAGTCAGTTTTTTCCTCAATCCAGACCCGAATGTTTGGGATTAGGGACGTTTGACCCGCAATCGAGACCCGACCGTAACTCGGCCATTTCACTTACATTTTTTACGTTCCAAACATCAAATTTAATCCAATCTATGAACTGTTAAGAAAGAAATACTTACACAAACTCACTGTTTGATCCTGTCTGTAATGACTCGGACCCTTGAGGAAATGTGAATTTGGAAAAACCTGAGTAAAATGATGATTTTGCCCCTATAAGGTCAAATGGTTGACTTTTTGACGTGGACGTTTGTTAGGAATTTCGGGAAGACCATTTCGAATGTCTTGGGACCCTGAGTTCGTAGACAAAAGGCATGCTAAAATTAGATATTATTTGAGGTTGTTTCGGGTAAAAAACTCTTAAGGGTATTTTGGTAATTTTGCCACCAAGGGCATTTTGGTCATTTTTTCATAATGACCAATTGGATGATGCCGAGTGTTAAAGTCTATAGAGTTCCTGATATTTCTCCCCTCCATCGACCTATACCTCTACAAATAGCCGTGTGTGTGTGCTAGTGAGAGTTTGGTGGCCATGAACCGAATCAATGGAAAAACCTGTGAACCGAGAGAGAAACATGGAGGTTGAGGGGAGAGTTAGGGGAGGAGTACAACGACCCATTCTGAATTTACGGGATTAATTAAGGATTAATCACGGATTATCGGACGATCTAGGTCAAATGACGATTTTTCCCGTAGATTAGGGTAAAATATTGACTTTTGACTTGGGAGGTCAAATGCACGTGGACCGAGATCCATTATGCAGATCGAGATTGTACGAGTCCATAGACAAGCGACATGTCAAAATCAGACATCATATGAGAATTTTACAAGTCAGGAACAAATTGTGGTACGATTGCACGAAGTACGAGAACGTTGACATTTGTTTGCTAGTGGGTCCAAAATATCAGTTCTGGACCAATAGATGAGTGACAAGTGTCACCCATCCCATTGACCCATTTTCCCTAATTCATGCATCTCCCATTTCTCTTTTCATTTTCATCCTAACCCGAAACCCCCCTCCCCCAATCCATCCTCTCCATTTGATATCAGTTAGGGCCATAGACAGACTAAGAGAGGTTAAGGGTGAGGCTAAGAGGCGGAGAGGATGGCCGTGACAGGCTAAGCATGGTGGTGGCCTGAGGAAAAGGTAAAAGCCCGAAACCTAGTTAAGTTGAAATTCAAATTTGGTTTTTGGGCGTTTTAGATAGAAACTGATGCCCTGGTTACCTTCCCTAAGTCCTTGCGAGTGTGTAAGGCCAATAATCGAGGAGATTGGACGATTGGAGTAGCTCTGGTGGTGGTTTGAAGAACGTCCATGGAAGTTCGATCTTGAATAGTTCATTTTCATTCTTGTTTTATGGTTTAAAGATCATAGATCCCTTTCTCGGATGTAGACAAATCATTAGGAAGAAAAATGGTGAATAAAGGTTAAGAATTGAGAGAGTTACGACTGGGTTGAGATCGCGGGTCAAATGACCCGTTACAGTGGAATGGTTTGACCTATTTGAAGGAAGACGATGATGACATGACAATCTATGTCATCTTGCTAGGCCACGTCGCCAACCAGGTGGTGCCATATGGCGATCTATCAAAGGGTGACGTGGACCTCGTGGCGGCTGATGTGGCAGGACCACATCAGCCATGTCAGACCACGTGGACTAGTAAGAGGGTTCTAGTTGCAGGGTGTCAGGATCTATCAGGTGGCGTGGTAGTTTACATGGCAAGTCCATATCAGCATCGTGAGATGACGTGGACTAGTGAGGTGGTACCACGTGGCAGTGTGTCAGAGAGGTGTCAGAGGTGTTAGTGACATTTCGTAAGACATGTGGCACAAATTAGGATGTGACACATGGTAGCTGTCAGAGCTATCAGACGTTACACATATCAGGATGACGTCAGCGTTGACCGGCGTGGCGTTAGCGTTGATTGCCATTGACCAGCGGTGACCATCGTGCACCAAAATTTTACCAGCGCGTGAGGGTACGTGGTCATGAATTTAAAGGTTAAACCAGTCTTGTTCGAAAGTTTTCAATGATTTGATTTCAATGGTGGTGGTTTCAAGTCAATCGGAGATCATTTGATAGGTCATTTGGAGGTTTTTATGCCTCGAGAAGCTTGTTCGGGACTTATTAACTATTTCGGGAGTTTTGAGGATTTATGATATGGACTTGTATATGTTGGTAGTGATCTATGGATATGATTGGCAAAGGTCTGGAAGCCCTGGAGACATTGGATTAGCCTCAGATTGGCTTTCGGCACGGATTGCAAGCGTGCAGCACGGACGAACTATGAGTGGACTTGTGATTTATAAATATGATGCATGCATAAATTTTTTATATATTTTATGATCATGATTTGAGATGCATTGATTGCATGATGTTTTGAATATGATTGGGTATTTTCGTGGAAAATGCAGTTATGCTCGTATTTTGAGATTTCTATTTTTATGTGATACTTGGGCTTAGGTTGAGAATTCTGCGTGCATGCGATTATTGTGATTGGAATGATTTCATAGAGATGCGTGAAATTGACTTTTAGGCTTGAGTAGCAGTTGGATAATGACTTTAACTTGGATAACAGTCATAGGTGTTTTGGAAAAATGATTTGAAATGTGAAATGGTTTCCAGATTTTGAAATGATATACGGGCATGTGTCCCAGTTTGTTTATGGTTTAACATAGAGTATAGTAAAACGTGGAATATATCGGGCTTGTGACCCAATTATGATTTATGATATGAGATTTTGGGCGATGACCCTGTTGTGGATTTACAAGTTTGGATCTGATAGGATTCGAGGAATCCTGGATTTATGAAGTGTTTCTAGACACTATTTTTATGATGGTTTTATGGAAACTGATTTGTTGAATTGTTTTCCACACTACCATCCTCTATGATGTGATTATAGCCTCTAGACGTCGTAGAACCTGGAGAGATCATGATGTAACTGCCTGCATGAGTGTCAGAGATGGACATTTTGCAGATGTCTAGCCAGGAGTTTTGAGCCTGTAGATGTCATCGCTCAGACGTTGAGCCAGGGGTTTCGAGCTTGAGTTAGAACACCTAGAAGTCGAGCCACGGGCTCTAGACCCCGGGGTATATTCGGATGTGTAATCCTGAGTCATACGCATAGCGCTGATATCATGACTAGTGTGATGATTTTTTGAATATCATGTAAAGATGATTGGATGATTATGTTTTCATGAGACTCTGGATGTTCGGGCAGTGACCCTATTGAGATGTTTTATGTGAATTGATTTTGCCTGAGACACTATGTGTTTTGATTCGGGCTGAGGCCATTTGTGATTTCGTTTCGAGCTGAGACCCTACTGAGAAAATGGCTTCGATTGACAAGTATTTTTCACTGTGTTTTGATTTGAAAAGCCATATGATTTTCTTTAAAGAAAGTATTTAAGATACTGGGTAACAACCCGTCCTGAATTCCAGGATTAGATTAGTGACTAATGAAGGATTAATGAGATTAATTGGTGATCAGTTGAGCGAAACCGACCGGACGGTGTAAAATGACCGTATTGCCCCTCCTCGTGGGAAAAATATTGACTTTTGACTCGGTGAGTCAAACGTACTAGGACCGATGACCGTGTAGTAGGTCGGGACGTCACGAGTCCATAGACAGGCGACACGTCGAAATCGGACGTCAGACAGAAAAGTTATGGTCAAGTGAAGTTCATTTGGACTATGCATGCATTACGAGGCAGAAATTATGTGGCAAAATCTGATTGGGCAGATATTTAGGTGGGACCCATGGATGAGTGACAAGTGTCACTCATCCCATTGGTCATTATCCCTAAAAACCGGATCTACGTTTTGATTGGTGGATTAGGTGAAATTATATTATAATTGTCCCACCCACTTTCCATCTCCACCGTTCATCTCTACCTCGCCCTCTCATCTCCACCATCCATCTCTCCCTTATCTGATCATCAGCTACCATCTTCTTTGTTTTTCATTCTTCTTCAACCCGATCACCACCTTCTTTCTCTCTAAAGAAACAAACATACAAACACACCACCCCATCACCATATTCACATCTAAGTTCGTATGTGAGGACTGAGATAGTGAGTAAGTGACCAGAGAGACTGAGAACCGGTGAAGGGCTGAGGGCAGCAGCTATGGCGGAGGCCACGGCGGGATAACCGTAAACCGTTTTGAACCCATGTTTGGGAAACCATTATGTGATTTGTTCGATCGAGCTGAATGACCATAAAGTATTCCTGGGACTCATAAGAACGATTTGGGATCAATTTCGAGAAGTTTGTTTGTCTGAGGCGGCCGATGACCAAAACGTTGAGTTTCAATTTGAATTTTGGTAATCTGGTTTTGATGGTTCTCAATCGTGTCTGATGTTTGGAACTTATTTCTGGAGATTGTAGGAGTTGAATGGGACCGGTTACGAGGTTGGTGGTGGCCGAAATTGAGGACACGATGGAGTTGCAGGTTGGCCATTCAAGCTTCTATCGGGAAGGTGAGTATAGGGTCTTGTTTTCTATGTTTTACTAGTTTGATCGATTTAAAATGATGAGAAAGAGAGATAGGAATTAAAAGGACTATAAAACATGGAAGAAATGGAGAGAACCGGTCTCGCCGGTCCGGTTGAACTGGAGTCGCAGAGAAACGGTTCGGGCCGGGTTTACCCAAGGTTGATAATGCACTGTTCACCGAGCGTGGGGTCGCATGGAGGGTATTTTGGGGATGACGTCAAAATAACTTTTAATCTATTCGATGTAACGAACATTTTGGACTGGTTTCGTGTCGATCAGACATAGTTTCGATATAGTTTGGGATGTTCGAAGGTTTAGGATCGAGTTTAAAAATAGTTAAAAATTCAGAAAAATTACAGTCCTTCAATGAGAGGTTAATAAGGTAGTTAGTAACCCTCTAGTATGATTTGGACAGGTTTGGGAGTCCCGGTGAAAGTGATTAGCCAGGGAGGCTTACAACACGAAAATCGAGGCGGTAGTGTAGGACGGCATGTGAGTGGACCCTGATTTCTAAACTGTGATGCATGCATAAAAGTTTTATATGTTTTACATATGTGATTCTATGATGATGATTTGGATATTAGTGATTTACATGAGTTCAAGTATTTCGAGGCGATTTACGTATTAGCACGTAAATTGAGGTTTACGATTTTGCACTGATTATATTTTCTTCTGGTTTCGAAAATGGTTTAATGAAATGGTTTTGGATTTGAAAAGGTAAACTTGGCATGAGACCCATTTATTTTGGAAACCCTCGGACTCGAAGTCCATTTTAGTCACGTTATCAGGCCAGGGGCCAATTGGTTCGTGAATTGATTTCAGATTTGAAAATATAGAATCGGGCACGATACCCATTTGATTTACGAACTCTCAAACTTGAAGTCTTTTTGATTTAAAAAGGAATCGAGCTGGAGCCCCAGTAGGTTTACGAATCGGGCTGGAGGCCCAGTTGGTTTATGAATCGAGCTGGAGGCCCTGTTGGTTTAATCGGGGCGTGAGTTCCAATTAGTTTAAAAATTCGAGCACGAGGCTTAGTTGGTTTACGGAATTGGTCTTGAGGCCCAGTTATGGTTTACGATTGTGATTTCGGGTCGGGGACCCATAAACGGATTTCTGGTTCATGAAGGTTTATGGGGATAAGGAATGAACCCAGTTATGGTTCACATGTTAAACACTTCTCCATCAGAGGAACCACGCGCCCTCAAGTGACGCCCAAAGGGGCTGCGCGTGGGAGCCACGCGCCCACTGTTCACTCATATTCAACTTGCAATCGACCGGTTCAGACCGATCCGGTTCAGGCTGGTCCAACTGAACCGGCGGCCACGGTTCAGGGTCCAATTCCAGTCTGATTTCAGTCCTATTTCTTCCATTAATTCCGTTCCATCATTTCTAATTGGTTCCTATAATTAAAACATGAAAACTGCCCTAAAACTACTGTGTTCAATAGTCATACAGAATCCAATATTGCCTCCTATGTTTTGGGTGTATACAAGGACCCAAATGTCATGACCCGTCCCAAATATCACCTCGATACCCGGGACGAACCATGCTCCCGTCTGACAATCACACTTAAAGTACCAAAATAACCTCAACACAACCCTAAGCATAACTATCAGACAAGGGAGTAACTAAAATACAACCGTAAGTCAGAGCATAGTTTATACAAACAGGCACAAAATCCTACTAGGGCTAATCACGCAACGGAAGAACGTCGTAAGCTCTATGCCTCGGTTCCTGCCTCAACGTTCACCCCAGCGCTATCACCATGACCTGGAGGGTAAATTAAAAACAAAAAGTGTGAGCGGACTAAAAGAAGTAAAAGTTTCAAAAACAGTTTAACATCAAACCAGGGTTAAGAAAACCATAAGATTTTTCCCTCCGTTTTAAAAACATGCATGCCTAACGAAGTATCAGAAAACCACGACATAAAACAATATAATCAGTATGCTAAGATCGTATCATAAAACCAAATCCACAAATATCAAAGTCCGATCAAACCTGCTGGGTCTATCCGAGTCTTTAAACTCAACCAGGCCTCAAAGGTAATCCGAGTCTTTAAACTCCTGAGTCTTTAATCTCAATAGGCCTACGGGGGTAATATCGTAAATATCCGAGTCTTTAAACTCCCGAGTCTTTAAACTAAATCCGGGCCCGTCCCCCCGTCAATCAGAATCTAGGTCTTTAAACCCAATATCCAGATCCAGCAAATCCAATCCAAAACCAATTTAAAATCAATTCTATATTCATATCCAAACTCGAATCAGAAATCCCCGGTTTGAAGCCCTTCCGGCGTTCAGAACCGTCATTCCGAACCCAAATCCAGAATTCCACATTTTTAAACCGAAAATCGTGATTACCAAGAATCATATTTCATAATCCATTTATAACCATCGGAAAGCAATTATAATTTAAAATCCCAAAGTATAGCATCAAAATCAGAAATCCCACTTTTTCTCGAAAAACGTGCAAAAGCCCGAAAATGTTTCGAAAAACGTGTAAGCATAACAATCACATATAATCATCATTAACAAGCATTAAAACATACTTTAAACTATAAAACAGAAATAAAACAGTTAGGCATGCTTGTAAGAAAAGAAAGAGTCCACTAACGAATCGGAAAATGTCAATCGCGCTCCGTGCGCTCCTCGACCGTCTCAGACGTCTCCCGTCCTGTCAATAGGCACCAAATAGGGTCACAAATACGTCAAATATGTTAACCCTAATTTCCCCAAATTTTCGGGAATTTAAACGTGAATTAAACTTAGACCCTAAACCGTCCGGATTCCCGAACTATCCTGTAACATCGTCCGATTAACCCGACAATTGCACCAATTGATTCCTTATGACATTTAGAACAACAACCATGTTGGATGTTTGTTCAGACTCTTCCCCACGCGCCGCCCAAAGTGGCTGCGCGTGGGCCTCACGCGCCAGCTACAGTGCATCGTCTTTCTCGAGTCACCCGATTCAACTGTGTTGAACCGGCGTGACCGGTTCTCTGCAATTCCGCCATGATTTTCCACCATTCCAATCCTATTAGCTGCGTCCAATTCCTAGCAATCTATTCCCGTCCTAAAACAGGGAAATCGATGCCTAAAACCTATCGTCCTCAACCTCGAACAAACCTGCCCGTATGCCCTGCTTTGGCCTCCGGCCACCCAGGCCTTCCCCCATCACGGTACCACACTCAAACGACTCCTGGGACCTTCAGGAGTCTCACCCTAACCTCCAAAACCCTCGACTCTAGCCCAAGGTCCACGACTTTTAAAAATAAGAAAACGGGAAAAACAAGGGAATGGGGTCTCACCTGCGATTCTTCCTCCACCATCTGCATCGCCGTGTACCACGGTGTCCAACAAGTCCTCTGCAGTCGTCCTAGCCTCCTATTGGCTTGGATTGAGCCACCACACGGCACAACCACCACCACAGTCCCACGGCCTCTTCGTTCCTCCTGAAAATCGATCCTCCGACCACCGTGTTTCCGGACACGATTTCACCCCCAAATTCCGATCACCAGCTTCCTCTCTTCTCTCTGTCACTCTCACAATCCACCAAACTCTTACACCCTCACAGAATCGATCAAGTCCTCTCACTTTCTTCACTCTCTGTTTCTGTTTCTCAAAGCCAAAATGCACGGTTCAAAAATGAACACTTTGTGGCCGTGTACACTTTAGACACGCATAGAACCATCCAGCAAAGCCCACGTGTCCAATTCTCATGGTCATCAGTACAAAATATCCAAGCCCACTCAGCCACTTGTTCCTATCTGATTGGCCTTAAAGACAAAAAGACCAAAATACTCCTAGAGTTAAAATTACCATTTTGCCCTCAAACTTTCCAGACCCGTAACTATTTCGTCCGACGTCCGATGACAGCGTGCCGCCTGTCATTGTACTCAGGACGTCGAGACCTATCTAAGGGTCCTCGGTCTACGTAAAAATCACAAGTCCACTAAAAAGTCAACATTTTCCTCTAATTAATCAAAATTACGGTAACGCCCTCAATCTTCCGAACGTCATAACTTTTTCTCCGATTGTCCAAATCGGACATGCCACCTGTCTACGGACTCGTGACGTCCTCAATTACGTCACGGTCAATGGTCAACTGACAGGACCCATCCCAATCCCCCCGGGATTAGTGTGGGATGACCCTGCTCCCGTCTGACACGGAGTGTCAGACAAGGGATATTTCCGACCCTTGCCCTCCCGGGCTATCAGAGTACGCCAGGATCCGGAGGAGGTATGTGATATCTCGGTCTCTGCTACAATCCACATCCGATGTCAACCTGAAGGGCAGTCAAAACATTAAAAACTGTGAGTGGACAAAACAAGAGTTTATAAAAACATTTAATAAGAAGACATTTGTACCCTCCACTAAAAAGCATGCATGCATTCGAAAACCATTTATCCAAAACAAACCATATGTGGGACTAAGCCCAAAGCAGATATAAATCAAGGTCGAAAGGACCACAATGAAAACGACCATACGAGCCACTGCCCAAATCCATACGGGACTCGGCCCCAAACCATAAAGAAACCAATTAAACGAGCCACTTCTCAAATCCTGTGCACACCTGTGCACACCACATATCATATATCATATATATAAGTCACACAACCAATCCTGTCACGGTATCCAAAGCTACGCGCGTGCTACCCGGGTCTCAATCCGAGTCATCTCAAAGTCAAGGTCAATGTCCGCAGACCACTGATCCTACTCGAGGTAATAGTAACCATAGCCTTCCTTAGAGTAAGGAACCCAACTGGGGGGTGACTCCACTCAGTCGGTGCTCCGTGACTACTCCGGGGTCCACCCAGGCCAACGACCCTCCCCGGAGGAGATAATAGAAGTAAAGGAAGGTAGATGAACATATATATACATAACATAATATCCATGCCCGGTTCCCCTGAACCGTCATGATCCATCATATTCATAACCAAGGTAACATGCCAGTTCCCATAAACCGTCATGTACCGTAATAACATAACCAGGTAACATGCCGGTCCCCATAAACCGTCATGTACCGTAATAACCAACAAGGGTTCATGCCGGTTCCCATAAACCGTCATGAACCATGATACCATAACAAGGGTTCATGCCGGTTCCCATAAACCGTCATGAACCTGGGAATCCATTTAAGGTTCCCTGACCTGAAATCAAAACCGTAAAGTGACTGGGTCTCGTACCCGAACATAGGACATCAACTGGGCACCGTGCCCGAAATCTGAGGTCATATGCCCGAGACAAAACCAAATGGGTCTCATACCCGAGTTTATCCTTTTAGAAATCCAAAGCCAGTTCATTTAAACCAAATAAGAAATACAGACCCGTATAAGCACCGTATAAGGCCGAAACCTCGAAATACGTGCTTATACGTAACCACATACAAATGCACCCATGGCATTACAAACAAGCATTTAAAACATATAATAAACATTTATGCATGCACCAATTTAGAAAACAAGGTCCACTCAGACCGTTTGAGCTGCCGCCTCGATTTGCGTGCCATTCGGCTCCCCGAGCCGATCACCATCACCGGGACTCCCAAACCTGTCCAAATTTTAATAGAAGGTTACTAACTACTTAATTAACCTCCTACCAAAGCCCCGTAATTTTCCCGAACTTTTAACTATTTTTAAACCGACCCTAAACCTTCCGACACCCCGAAAACTATGGAAACGATGTCCGATTGACACGAGACCAGTCCCAAAATCTTCGTTACATCGAATAGAAGATTTCCCGTGTTGAACACTTTCCCAAATTATGGCCCACGGGCCCTCACGGGCCCCTAGAAAGTCGAAAATATTGTTCATCGGCATCAACCTCAAAACTGAACCAGTTACTATTCACGGTTACTGTTCACCGTTACTGTTCATCTCGGTTTTTCTTCAGTTTTCGGACCGATTTGGGGTCCGTTTGGTCCCATTTTAATCTCTAAATTCCTACTTCTTCATTTCCTATCTAACCCAATCCCTAAAACTAAGAAAAACCACCCGAAACGGAGCTTCCATCCGCCATCAATGGTGGCCGGATTTTCTCCGGCCGTTCACGACCATTTCCGGCCATCACAAGCCCCAAAACTAATCCCATTCTACTCCTAGGGTCCCCAGAAACCTAACCTAATTAAAGAAATCGATTAAAAACCATTAAAACTCAAATTTGGATTTTTGAATAATTACCTAAGGTTTTCGGGTTCTCTTGGCCGTGCACCACCGTTAGCCACCACCGTCCCCAGCCGTGGCTCACCGTCCTTCGTCTCTCATCTCTCTCTCACAGTCACACTTGGGCTCATAGGATGAATGATGGCGGGGTTTGGTTTCGGGTTTGAAGAAAAATGGAGAAAATGGGCAAAACATGGATGGTTTCGGGTTTGATGGAGAAAATTGAAGGAAATGATGTTTGTTGATGGCTGATGAGAGAAGGCTAAATGGATGGCTAAGATTTGATGGATTAAGTTAGATGAATGGCTATGATTTAATGATGTGTGGATTATATTATAAAATATTAAATTAATATTATTTAATTACTTAGATCCACAAATTAGGGGTCTTCACCAATAGGATGAGTGACACTTGTCACTCATCCATGGGACCCACTAAAAATATCTGCCCAATCAGATTTCGCCAAATCATCCCCGCCTCGAAGTACGTGCATAGTGAAATTGAACTTCCGTGACCTATAACTCTCCCGTTCGAAGTCCGATTTCAGCGTGCCGCCTGTCTATGGATTCGCATCGTCCTTATCTACGTAACGGTCTTCGGCCCTCGGCCATCGGACCTCCCGGTCAAAAAGTCAACTTATGACCTCCTATTCACCCAAATTACCAAAATGCCCCTAAACTTCCGAACGTCATAACTTCCTCCTCGAATGTCGGAATTGAACGTGCCACCTCTCTACGAACTCGTGACGTCACGAACTACGTCACGGTCATCGGTCAAAGTCCATTTGACCGTCCGATTGAAAAGTCAACATTTTGCCACCACCAAGGGCAAAACGGTCATTTCGCATCGTTCGTTCCGATTTCGCCCAACTAATCACGGATTAGCCTCACTAATCGTGATTAGTCACTAATCTAATCCTGGAATTTGGGACGGGTCGTTACAACCTTCCCTCCTTAATTAATTTCGTCCTCGAAATTCCAACCGACCTAATTCTACCGTTCTTCCCTCCTTAATTAGTTTCGTTCTCGAAACTCCAACTATCTTGATTCCACATCCACCTCGTGGAAATAATTCGATCTCCTGACACGTGTACACTAGTACACCCAATAACCAGAATAATACTCGTCTGCAACTAGACGTACCACCAACACTCACGTCGTATCGACTACATTCGATCACGTCAAATGACAGTAGTCATACGCTCCGAATTGACACCACTTGTCAAATCTACCGAGTCGCTGACACAACCCTCGAAGGTTCCTTTCTCAACCTCAATCTATCCTGCGATTTGCTCCCACAGGGAGTCACCAGACCTCACACAACGATCCACGCTGACACCTCCTACAAACTGTCACATCTGACAAACTGTCACCACTTGACCGTCGCCAGTCGAAAACTGACATTATACCCACTTGTGGTTATACTAACCACCAACTCACTCAACCATGGGTAAACACTTACCCACAAAGCACTCGACCTGTGTGTAACTAAACCCATCAGAAATACCATGACCCAATGCACAGTATCCAATGCCTAGTTCACGACCTCGACTAATCCAGTGGTATCGGAACTAAGCCGACCACCAACACGCTCACCAATGTACTACCCGTATAACCTATATACCGTCACTAGGCACCACAAGCCTATCCATTATCGTACCTCGAACAACGTACAAGGTACATACAACTACCCATCAATCAGCCTACAACCACCTAGGTTGTAGCCAATCACGTTTCTATAATGGAGTTCATATGTCCAATCCAGTTTTAGACAAATCGAAACTCCGACCCAACATCTATTTCCAATTCCAAATCCGAATCCGCAATTTCGTAAGAAATCCCGAATCCAAAGCCAGAAATCATATCCATAATCATGTCCAAATTCGAATCCGAAATCATCATTCCGTAGACTAGTATTAGGAATGACCATTCCGAACCCAAATCCATAAAAGAAATCCATAGTCAAGCTCTAGAATCAAATCCTGAATCGTCACCCAGAATCCGATTCCCAAACCCAAATATAGAAATCCTCTTTCAAGTTCCAAAATCAAATCCTGAATCGTCATCTAGATATCTGATTCCAAAACTCGAAATATCGTTCACGTCTACCGAGACGCATCAAAACCGAACCTATCGGTTACCTGATCAACTGATTACACTCCATACATTAGATTGACTTCATAGAGAAATCAATCCCAACATCCACACAGCTTTAAGGCTGACCATATCCGACCACGTCGAAAAACTACTCATCGGACAACTACTCAGGTGAGTAATAAGCCATATGGGATTTACCTCGAAAAGAAGTTCAGTCCCAACATGCTCCACTCAACATCCAAGTAAGAGTAATAAACTCTCCACCTATCTGGATCATCAAGATCGCGATCCAGATCCACCACTACGTCAAACGACTATAGACGTCACGATCGAGACTGTGGGTCCTCCTCAATCACCTCGTATCGATCCTTGGCATTCCACCGTGGAAAACCAAGAATGATCGAATAATCCATCCTACGTGAATGCAAACAACACTCGCTGCACTCACCACGTCATGTAACCTAACATCGTCTGCCACCAAGTAGTAAATGAGGAATCTCAGTCACCTAACTTCGATATACTCATCTCCTCCTGATGGTCCAGAACAAATCCCGGGTCCACCAACCAATACACAATCAGTGTACTAGTGGCAACCAACAACATCTATATCATCAACGTCATCTACCATCATCAATCATGGTAGAATCCGAGAAGTCACCCAAAACGACTTCGACATACCCGTTACCAATGCGGAAAACCCGTATTCCACTCGTCACCTCAATCGCAATCTCTCGCGATTCCGAAGTTCCAACAAGATTGGAAACAACATACCCGGACATCAACCACGTGTCCCCTAACTAGTTTAACTTTATTTGAGATCCACTCTGGGACCACAGATACCGAACACATACGTAACTCGATGGAGTCATATCCCGATTCATAACTCATCGTCGTCGCCATCACCGGCACCGACACCAGCACTAGCACTAGCACTAGTACCAGCACCATCACTATCACCTGTCAGCATCAGCTAACAAGCATCCTCACTAGCATCAGTAGTGACGCTAGCACACCGTGTGCAAAACTGACCACCCTGGATCTTCGCTCATACCGAACGACGATCCCGTACCTCAACTCATATTGGAGAAACTCAGTCTCCCTCGTACCTAACAATTATGAGTACAGTCATCCTGACAACTCATACGAGAAAAGAACGTCCCCTGAACGTCCCTGATTCCCAACAACCACAACTACAACCACTCTTGGTAGTAGTGTCTGCCACAGACTCGTGCAGACCCAACTACTAGACATCACAATCGAGATTCGCGTCCAACAGAATCAATCGAGCGTACCAACTACTTCGTATCCCCGCTCCGGGATTCCATCGACAAGTACCAACCTTGATAACTTGTCCCATCAATCACTAACCAGCCGTACTCTGACTAACACAAATGTCATCTACCAGGTCGCCCACGACCTTAGTTGCACTAACTGTCCATCACAACTAAAGTAGCACGACAACCAAATAGGTTTAACCGATAAGTACAACCTCGACTGCGAAGTGCAGTCCCAACACAAGCTGACATGACTAGACCGACTAACGAATCCAAATCTGAATAGTCGTCAAAGTCACACCACTCGCCAACTCTCATTTTCGAACCATACCCACCAAGGTAGGGTTCCACAATCACCCCTAGGGTCACTCTGAACCCAACTGCGAAAAGCAGTAAAATCCACGATCTGACCGACCCCGAGGTCTTGACATCGTAAAGACGTCAATCCAATCCTACCGTAAGCCCAACCAGGATTCCTCGAATCCGACTGCTAACTGCCGACTGCAGTAAATCCATTTAACTCAACATAATCCGACCATCTAATGGTCACAACATCGAATCAGTAGTCGGAACCGATCCTACGACCTCGTTAAGACGATCCCAACTAACCGTCTCACGATCCAAACGCTAACGTACTAATACGTTAACCCTTTCATAGGGCCCCACACTGTCAACCTTTACAGAATTATGGTAACCCCGGCATCAAATACCGAGCCAAGACATTTCACGAGTCAATCCACCTAACTATCGCACCGGCACCCTAACATCAGGTTGACCACGAACTGTAGCCCCTTCAGATATCACATCCTCGACCTGCGTACATACTCCAAGAGCTACACGGTTGCTCGAATAGAGACAACCCCGCTCTGATACCACGTTGACAGGACCCATCCCAATCCCCCCGGGATTAGTGCGGGATGACCCTGCTCCCGTCTGACACGGAGTGTCAGACAAGGGATATTTCCGACCCTTGCCCTCCCGGGCTATCAGAGTACGCCAGGATCCGGAGGAGGTATGTGATATCTCGGTCTCTGCTACAACCCACATCCGATGTCAACCTGAAGGGCAGTCAAAACATTAAAAACTGTGAGTGGACAAAACAAGAGTTTATAAAAACATTTAATAAGAAGACATTTGTACCCTCCACTAAAAAGCATGCATGCATTCGAAAACCATTTATCCAAAACAAACCATATGTGGGACTAAGCCCAAAGCAGATATAAATCAAGGTCGAAAGGACCACAATGAAAACGACCATACGAGCCACTACCCAAATCCATACGGGACTCGGCCCCAAACCATAAAGAAACCAATTAAAGGAGCCACTGCTCAAATCCTGTGCACACATGTGCACACCACATATCATATATCATATATATAAGTCACACAACCAATCCTGTCACGGTATCCAAAGCTACGCGCGTGCTACCCGGGTCTCAATCCGAGTCATCTCAAAGTCAAGGTCAATGTCCGCAGACCACTGATCCTACTCGAGGTAATAGTAACCATAGCCTTCCTTAGAGTAAGGAACCCAACTGGGGGGTGACTCCACTCAGTCGGTGCTCCGTGACTACTCCGGGGTCCACCCAGGCCAACGACCCTCCCCGGAGGAGATAATAGAAGTAAAGGAAGGTAGATGAATATATATATATACATAACATAATATCCATGCCCAGTTCCCCTGAACCGTCATGATCCATCATATTCATAACCAAGGTAACATGCCAGTTCCCATAAACCGTCATGTACCGTAATAACATAACCAGGTAACATGCCGGTCCCCATAAACCGTCATGTACCGTAATAACCAACAAGGGTTCATGCCGGTTCCCATAAACCGTCATGAACCATGATACCATAACAAGGGTTCATGCCGGTTCCCATAAACCGTCATGAACCTGGGAATCCATTTAAGGTTCCCTGACCTGAAATCAAAACCGTAAAGTGACTGGGTCTCGTACCCGAACATAGGACATCAACTGGGCACCGTGCCCGAAATCTGAGGTCATATGCCCGAGACAAAACCAAATGGGTCTCATACCCGAGTTTATCCTTTTAGAAATCCAAAGCCAGTTCATTTAAACCAAATAAGAAATACAGACCCGTATAAGCACCGTATAAGGCCGAAACCTCGAAATACGTGCTTATACGTAACCACATACAAATGCACCCATGGCATTACAAACAAGCATTTAAAACATATAATAAACATTTATGCATGCACCAATTTAGAAAACAAGGTCCACTCACAGACCGTCTGAGCTGCCGCCTCGATTTGCGTGCCATTCGGCTCCCCGAGCCGATCACCATCACCGGGACTCCCAAACCTGTCCATCTAACTTAAATCATAGCCATTCATCTAACTTAATCCATCAAATCTTAGCCATCCATTTAGCCTTCTCTCATCAGCCATCAACAAACATCATTTCCTTCAATTTTCTCCATCAAACCCGAAACCATCCATGTTTTGCCCATTTTCTCCATTTTTCTTCAAACCCGAAACCACACCCCACCATCATTCATCCTATGAGCCCAAGTGTGACTGTGAGAGAGAGATGAGAGACGAAGGACGGTGAGCCACGGCTGGGGACGGTGGTGGCTAACGGTGGTGCACGGCCAAGAGAACCCGAAAACCTTAGGTAATTATTCAAAAATCCAAATTTGAGTTTTAATGGTTTTTAATCGATTTCTTTAATTAGGTTAGGTTTCTGGGGACCCTAGGAGTAGAATGGGATTAGTTTTGGGGCTTGGGATGGCCGGAAATGGTCGTGAACGGCCGGAGAAAATCCGGCCACCATTGATGGCGGATGGAAGCTCCGTTTCGGGTGGTTTTTCTTAGTTTTAGGGATTGGGTTAGATAGGAAATGAAGAAATAGGAATTTAGAGATTAAAATGGGACCAAACGGACCCCAAATCGGTCCGAAAACTGAGGAAAAACCGAGATGAACAGTAACGGTGAACAGTAACCGTGAATAGTAACTGGTTCAGTTTTGAGGTTGATGCCGATGAACAATATTTTCGACTTTCTATGGGGCCCGTGAGGGCCCGTGGGCCATAATTTGGGAAAGTGTTCAACACGGGAAATCTTCTATTCGATGTAACGAAGATTTTGGGACTGGTCTCGTGTCAATCGGACATCGTTTCCATAGTTTTCGGGGTGTCGGAAGGTTTAGGGTCGGTTTAAAAATAGTTAAAAGTTCGGGAAAATTACGGGGCTTTGGTAGGAGGTTAATTAAGTAGAACATCAACACTCATCCAACCTGTAAATCAAAAAGTCAACTTTTGTCGCACTATTCGCAAGTGCAAAATCGTCCTTTTATACAAATCTTTTGCAAAATTACATTTATACCCTTCCCGAAGGTACGGGTTGTTACACAAAAATGGACCCTAATGACTCCAATAAGCTGCTATGGACCTTAAAATCGTGTTTGATGGACTAGTGTAAGCCACCTGGCCCTAAAATGACCTCAGTCGTTGGCCACCGAGAAGATCTCACGGCGGCTCCACCACCGTTCACAGTTCAACGACCAGCTTCTTCCTCTCCTAGCCACCTAGTGAGTTCCATGGATTTTTTAAATCATCCTTCAATCAACCAATTGGTTAAGAATAGCTAAAACACAGCTTACCATTTTCAATTAAAAAAAAGGAGACATTCACGGCATCCCACCTACTGTCCACCACGATCACCGTCGTGGCTTTCCTCCTTATCGTCTCGACTCGTATTGTCATTTCCATTCATGATTCATGGGCAATAGATCACATTTGGGAGAGGTTTAGGTTTTCACGGTCACACACAAACACTCTGTTCTTCTCTGTTTGTCTCAAACCCGTGTATCCAATTTTAAAACCAAAAGTGAGGTGGCTGAAACAGGTTCCACAATCCTCTAGAGATGGGACAAGTGTGCCAATCCCATTAATCAACCATCCCAAGGCATCCAAGTGTCCACTTATCACTAAACATAGATCCCAAGGCCTAAATGACCAAATTGCCCTTGCCTTTACAAATTACCATTTTGCCCCTCACGTATTTAAACTCATAACTAAACCGTCCGAAGTCCGATAACAACGTGCATCCTGTCGTTGTACTTAGGATATCGAGACCTACCTAATGGTCATCGAAATGCGTGACAAATTCATGTTGTTTGAAAAGTCAACAAGTTGCCTTATTTCAACCAAGTTACCAAAATACCCTTGAACTTCCGAACATCATAACTTCGTCCTCGAATGTCGGAATCGGGCGTGCCACTTGTCTATGAACTTGTGACGTTCTAAACTACGTCACAGTTATAGGCCAAAGTCCATTTGACCGTCTGAACTAAAAGTCAACCTTTTATGCCCATTCTAGGGGAAAAACCGTCATTTTGCACCGTCCGTCCGACATAACCCAACTAATCCGTCATTAAGCACTAATCTAATCCCGATTTCCAGGACGGGTCATTACATTTGGGCTGAGTTCCCACATATGGTTACTATGTATGAATTTGTATAAATGGTTTTGGGCAGGGGCCCGTGTGACTTGAATTTACGGAACTTGGGGCTGAGACCCTAATAATGGTTATTTGAATAAATGGTTTTTGTATGCATGCATGATTTTTAGTAAAGGGCATAAAGGTCTTTTATGAAATGTGTTTTGTTAAATCGTTGATTTTCGTCCACTCACAATCTTTTCTGGTTTTATTACCCTTCAGGTTGATCACGGATGCAGACTGTAGTAGAGACCGAGACATCACACTCCTCCATCGGATCCTAGCGCGCTCTGGAAGCTGGTCGGGCTGATGGTTTTAATTTATTCCCTTGTTTGACACTTCGTGTTAGACGGGATCATGACGCATACCATGTTAATCCCGGGGGGATTGGGATGGGTCGTGTTAAGTGGTATCAAAGCAGGTTTGTTCCTGTTGTGCACGTAGGTCAAGGATGTGATGTCTTTATGGGCTGCAGTTTGTTATCAACCTGATAGTTAGGATGCCGGTATGTTAGTTAGTAGGATTGAATCGTGGATCATTTTGGTTCGGCATTTGATGCCTAGGGTTTCCATAGTTCTGTCGTGGTTGGCAGTGTGGGACCCTACCAAGGGATGAACGAAATAGTACTTTAGAGTTTTAACCGTCCCCACGGATATGTCGGGATTGTCTATTGCGATATTGCAGGATCGGATATGACGATAATATGGAGTTGTGACCACTAGATGGTTAGGTTATGTTTAGTTGTGATTTGTATTGCGAGGAGCATCCGGGTTCAGGGAAACCTAGTTGAGCTGGCGGTAGGATTGGATTGACGTCCATACGATGTCAAGACCGCGGGGTAGGTCAGATTTTGGATTATACTGCTGAGGACAGTTGGGTTCAAAACAACCCTAGAGTTTGATATTGGAACCTTAAGGTATGAAGTATGGTTTGGAAATGTGATTTGGCGAGTGGTTTGGTTCTAGCGACTTTTTGGAGTCGAGACCGTCGGTTGGCCTTGTCATGTCAGCTTTAGTGATGGGACTGCACTCTACAGTCAAGGTTGTATTAATCGGTTAGACCTAGTCGGCTGTCGTTCTACTCTAGTTTTTATCGATAATTGGTATAGTTAAGGTCATGGACAACCTAGTAGACGACATTAGTTAGTCGAGTTAAGATTGGTTAGAGATTGGTTGGACAGGTTACCAGGTTTGGTACTTGTCGATGGAATCCCGGAGTGGGGATACGAAGTAGTTAGTACGAGCGGTTGATTTTGTTGGATACAAAATGTCGGTAGTGGTGTCTGGTGGTTTGGTCTGCACGAGTTGTGGCAGGCATTACTATCGAGAGTTGTTGTCGTTGTGTTGTTGTGAATCGGGGGATGTTTAGGGTACGTTTCCTTTTTCTTGTTTGAGTTGTCAGGGTGATTGTACCCGGAGTTGTAGGGTACGAGGGAGGCAGAGTTTCTCCAACTTGAGCAGAGGTACGGGGTCGTTGATCGGTATGAACAAAGATCCAGGGTTGTATGATTCACACACTAGGTACTGGTACTGGTGCTTGTGCCGGTGATTGTGATGACGATAAGTCACGAGTCAGGATGTGACACCGTCGAGATGAGAATATGTTCGGTATCTATGATCCAATAGTGGATCTCATATAGCGATGGAATGGATGGGATCCAGCAGTAATTGAGGCGTGAGGATTTAGTATTAATGGACCACATGCTTTGGATGTACATAAACGGTATAAGTCGATAGGCGAACATGGTAGTGAATTTGACTGGTTACAGACACGTGGTTGATGTCCGAGTGTGTTGGTTCCGACATAGTTGGAACTTTGGAATCGAAAGATGTTGTGATTGAGGCGACGAGGGGAGTGCTTGATTCCGCATTGGTAATGGGTATTTCGGAGTCATTTAAGGTGACTTCTTTGTTCTGCCATGGCAGATGATGTTTGTTGTCACGAGTACATTGATCGTGTATTGGTTGATGGACCCGTGTTTTGTTTTCGGTCATCAAGAGGAGTTGATTATTATCGAAGTTAGGTGAACGAGATTCCTCATTTTCTGCTTCATGGCAGACGGTGTTAGGCTACTTGGTGTAGTGAGTACAGCGACTTTTTGTGGGCACTCACGTAGGATGGATTTTGGTGCCATCGTCTTAGATCATCCTTGATTTTCCTAGGTGGAATGACAAGGATCGATACGAGGTAATTGGTGAAAACCCACAGCATCAACATGTCTTGTCGTTGACTGATATGTTTAGATGTAGGAAATGGTTGAGGAGTGATGTGACTGACGAATGAGTCAAAGAGGGTGTAAGACCCTATGATTAAATTTCAGGTGGATTGTTAGCTGAGTGAGCATGTGTGGATCCTGGATGGATCGGGTTTGTGATGTTGTGGACATTAGGCATTGTGACGATCTAGGATTGTGATGTTAATGGTCGGGGTGACGTGGTGATGGATCTAGATCGTGATCTTGATGATCGGGTTAGGTGAAGAGTTTATTGCCCTATTTTGGATATTTGACTATGAAGATGATGGGACTAACTTCTTTTCGAGCTTTATCCCATATGGGTATTAATCGAACGAGTAGGTGTCTAACGGGGTCAGATTTGACCAGCCTTAGATGTGTAAATGGTGGGATTGGCTTCCCTATGAAGTCAATTGAATGTATCGTAGTAATCATTTGAGCAAGTGACCACTAGGTCCAGAGTTGGTATGTCTCGGTAGACGTGGGTAAGATTGGAATCTCTTTTGGCATGAATGGGTAGGCCTTGGTGAGTGTGAGTCGGATTGGTAAATGCTAGAATTCGTGATTAGGAGTAGACATGGTGACATTGGTCGGCTGACCATGGGACTCGGAACGAATGATGGGTTGGAGTTTTTGATCTGTCTAGTACTGGATTGGACAGATGGACTCCAGAATTGAAACGTGATTGGCTACGATCTAGGTTGTAGGCTGGTTAGTGGATGGATGTACGTATGGGATACGTCGTGCGAGGATCGATACTAGACATTGGATATTGTGTGCTGGGTCAGGGTGATTCTGATGGGTCCAGTTACACGTAGGTCTAGTGAGATTTTGGTAAGTGTGTACTCAAGTTGAGTGAGTTGGTGGTTAGTGTAACCACAAGTAAGTATAGTGTCAGTTTTTGAATAGCTACTGTCAAGTGGTGATAGTTTGGCGGGATGTTTCAATATAGATCGATGAGTGAGATTTGGTGACTCCCAGTGGGAGCAGACGTCAGGATAGATTGGCGATTGAGGGAGGAACCGTCAAGTTGATTGTGTCAGCGAAATGGTAGAATTATCGGGTGGTATCAACTTGGAACGTATGATCAATTTCACTCGACGTGGTTGGGTCTAATCGATATGACGTGAGTTCGTGACGGAACGTCTGGGTGCAGACAAGTGTTGCGTTGACTAGCGGGGGTAGTAGTGTACACGTGATGTGAGGGCGAACTTATTTTTCCACGAGGTGGATGTGGAATCGATATAGTTGGAATTTCGAGGACGAAATTATTTAATGAGGGAAGGTTGTAATGACCCGTCCCGAATTTCGGGATTAGATTAGTGACTAATGAAGGATTAGTGAGATTAATCAGTGATTGGTTGATCGAAATTGGCCAGACGGTGTAAAATGACCGTATTGCCCCTCGTCGTGGGTAAAATGTTGACTTTTGACTCAGGGAGTCAAACATACGAGGACCGATGATCTTGCAGTAGGTCGGGACGTCATGAGTCCGTAAATAGGCGGCACACTGAAATTGAACGTCGGACGGAAAATTTATGGTCACAGGAAGTTCATTTGGACTATGTATGCATTACGAGGAAGAAATTATGTGGCAAAATATGATTGGGCAGATATATAGGTGGGACCCATGGATGCGTGACAAGCGTCACTCATCCCATTGGTCATTATCCCTAAAAAGTGGATCTAGGTTTTGATGGGTGGATTAGCTGAAATTATATTATAATTGTCCCACCCAGTTTCCATCTCCACCGTTCATCTCTACCTCCCCCTCTCATCTCCACTGTCCATCTCTCCCTCATCTGATCATCAGCTATCATCTTCTTTGTTTTTCATTCTTCTTCAACCCGATCACTACCTTCTTTCTCTCTAAACAAACAAACACACAAAAACACCACCCCACCACCATATTTGTATCTGAGTTCATATGTGAGGACTGAGATAGTGAGTAAGTGACCAGAGAGACTGAGAACCGGAAAAGGCCTGAGGTAAGCAGCCACAGCGGGGTAACCGTAAACGGTTTTGAACCCATGTTTGGGAAACCATTCTGTGACGTGTTCCTAAGACTCAAGCAAAAGCTTTGGGATCGATTTCGAGGAGTTTGGTGGTCTGAGGCGGCCGATGACCAATATGGTGAGTTTCAGTTTGAATTTTGGAAATCGAGTTTTGATGGTTCTCACTCATGTCTGATGTTTGGAACTTGTTTCTGGAGGTTTTAGGAGTTGAATGGGACCGGTTATGAGGTTGGTAGTGGCCGGATTCGGGGACACGTCGGAGTTGCAGGTCGGCCATTCGTGCTTCGAACGATAAGGTGAGTATAGAGTCTTGTTTTCTATGTTTTAGTAAATGGATAGATTGAAAATGATGAGAAAGAGAGATAGGAATTAACGGACTGTAAACCATGGAAGAAATAAAGAGTACCCGTCTCGTAGGTCCGGTTGAACCGGAGTTGTAGAGAACCGGTTCTGACCGGGTTTACGCAAGGTTGACGATGCACTGTTCACCGCGCGTAAGCTTCACACGCAGCCACTTGCTGTGGCGCATGGGGGCGTGTCGAGGGTATTTTCGGGATGACTTCAACATGACTTTTAATCTATTCGATGTAAAGAACATTTTGGGATTGGTTTCGTGTCGATTGGACATCGTTTCGATATAGTTCGGGATATCCGAAGTTTTAGGATCGTGTTTAAAAATAGTTAAAAATTTGGGAACCGGCAGTGCGTCGTGACCTCTCTAGAAGGAACACATCCGCAGTCCAAAGGTGAACATCATATCATCCGTGACTCACCCGAATACCATCATCAATAGAGCCTCAAGCACGGAACATCACCAAATGAGTCACAGCCCAAAATAACACCAATTGGGTAATCGCCAGAAAATCCAGTGTCTAACGACACTTCATAGCCCAGGATTCCTCAAATTCTATAAAATCCCCAACTAGGTCTCATACCCGAAATATCATTCGTAAAACTCATAATTGGGTCATCGCCCGACTTATCTCACTTTTGACTATACTCTAAGTCGAATCTCAAATGAAATGGGCCATATGCACGAATGATATTTCCAAATCTGAAAACCATTTATCATTTCCAAAGCACTTTCAAATCATCGTTCAACTGGGTCTCGTGCCCGAATCTCGACTTCACGCATCTCCGTGAAATTCTCCAAATCGTAAATCAGTTCCTTGGTTTCATGCCTCTCCGTGAAACCTTCGAAATCACATAACACACAAGCATGAAGTATACTCGACTGAAGCCCAAACATCATATAAAATAGAAATCTCGAACTACGTGCAATAACGCATTTTCCTCCAAAAAATGCCAAAAAATTCATATTAAAATCACATGCACTCATGGCATCTCAAATCTTGTTCATAAACACATATAAAACATTTATTCATGCATCATATTCACAAAACAAAGTCCACCCACAGACTTTCCATGTTGCCCCTCAATGCGCTTTTTATAAGCCTCTCCAGGCTAATACGACCTCTCCGGGTCATCCGGACCTGTCCAAAACGTACACAAACGTTACTAACAACCTAGACAAGTCCTAATCAAGAATCTCCCATATTCCAGAAAAGGTCAATGTGTCCCTAACACACTTCCATAGGCTTTAAACCTCAATTTGACCAACCTAACGATCTCCGATCGAGTCGAAACTACCACCATTGGATTCGTATCGTCGAAACATTTACAATGGTCTTAGTCCCACCTTTAAATACATGCCCACGTGCCCCCACGCAGTAGTCAAAGTGGATGGTCAACATTGACTAAAAAGTCAACACTAATGTTAGCAAAGTCAACGCTGACGTAAACGGTCAATGATCAAAGTCAATGCTGACATCATCATCACTGACATCTAACACGTGTCAACTGAAATGTTAGAGCTAACATGATGATATCATCATCCCTATCCTATGTCCGGGTCGACCCAGCTTCCTGCAACCGGATCACTCAGAGCCACGGACCCGACCCGGTCCGTTCTTTCATTTTCGACCACCATTTTTGAAGTCGTTGCTTCTAGTATGATCGTTCAAACAACCCTAATCGATCTATATGATTAAAACCTAGAAAAAAAACCTACAATTTTTACCTGGAATCGAAGAACAGTCGCCCAGATTTCTAGCTTCCAGTTCGGGCTGCTTCATAGCCCTTAGCCCTCGACTTTGATCCCCAGTGACTTGTCCATGCCCCAGAAACCCAACCCAACCCTAAGATTCAGCCCCAAACATTCAAAACTTAAAATCCAAAATTAAAAAATTCACGAGTTACGGGTTTACCTTCACCCTTGGCTTTCTTCGTCGTCTACGGTGGCTGGTTCTCCTGCCACCGTCTCATAGTCCCTCACTTTCACTCTACCTCTCTCTCCAGCAGCTGTGAAGATGGTTGAGGCTTGGGGTGATGAGTTTTCGGATTGGATCGAATGGGTTAAGGGAAAGGGTGATGCATGTATGAAAAATGGAAATCAGTGGATGAGTGACACTTATCACTCATCCATTGGGCCTAATTACAAATATCTGGGCCCATTTAATGGCAAACGACACTCATCTCGTAAAACGTACAATAATGCCTCAAACCTTCCATAACCCGTATCCTTCCCGTCGAATGTTCGATTTCGACGTGTCGCCTGTCTACGGACTCTTATCGACTCGATCTACGTAATGATCCTCGATCCTCGTGCATTGGACCTCCCAGGACAAAAGTCAACTTTTTGTCCTCGTCTAAGGGCAAAATTGTAATTTCACCCTAAATGTCCGACGATCCTCGGCTAATCCCCGATTAGCCTTGCTAATCCTCAGTTTAATCTTAATTTATCTCAAAAATTTGGGACGGGTCGTTACATGACATGTCACTACATACTCCACAAGTCAGTACGAACTCTAGCAACCTCGAGCAGGTTACAGTTTTATCCTTCGTCTGTCACGTGGTGTCAGATGGGAACAGGGCACATCCTGCGATAATCCAGGGGGATTGGGATGGGTCCTGTCAGTTTGGTATCAGAGCACTATGACACGACCCACCCCCAATATGCCGGGATTAAGGGCTAATTCATGCTCCCGTTTAACTCATGTGCGACATGAAGGCTGACTGATGACCAACCTCCATGTAACACGTAAGCCGGACAAGGGATTCCTAAACGAACCGTCCAAAAACTTCCGGACTTCCCAGAGTGCGTAAAATCTACTGTGGACCGTGTGTGTGATGTCACCGTCTCTCTAACCACAGCTCGCACCGCATCAAACCTGGAGGGTATTGAAAACATAAAAAAAACTATGAGTGGACAAAAATAAGGGATAGGTAGAAAACAATTTATAAAAATACATTTATACCCTCCATTTAAAAACCAATGCATGCATTCACAAACTAGTTCAGTTTCGAGATAATAAAAACCGTTTATGCAAACTGAAATCATTTTCCTTTCTTAAATCCCGGGCCTCAGCCCAATCCATCAAAATCCATATCATTCGGGTCATAGCCCAAATCATCGGAAAACCATTATTGAAAACCATCATTACTGAAAATCATCAAGTTATCATCGAAATCCAAAACACATTTGAAATCCATTTCAACCATTTGAACATGCTGGATCTATCCTAGTCTCTAAACTCAATAGTAATCCAAGTCTTTAAACTCAATCCATGCCTCAATATAATCCGAGTCTTTAAACTCAATAGGTCTACGGGGGAAATAACAATATCAGAGTCTTTAAACTCAATCCGGGTCATTAAACCCAATCTAGGCCCACCCCCGTCACATATCAAATCCGGGTCTTTAAACCCAATAACCAAATCCAGTAAATCCAATCCAAAAACCATTTTAAAACCATTTCCAAATCCATGTCAAAATCCGAATTCGAAATCACCATTTCGAATCCTAAGCCGAATCCCAAATCATTATCCTGAATCCAAATCCATAATCCATTTCCAAATTCGAATCTGAAACCATCATCCCATAAACTAGTATTGGGAATAGTCATTTCGAACCGAAATCCAGAAATCCACTTTCATGTTTGAAAACCAAAGCATCATTTCTGAAATCCAGTTCCAAAACCTGAAATCACGTTTACCGAACTCACTTTTAGGAACAGGGCTTTAAGCCCGAAATCACTTTTCCAAAATCCATTATAAATCATTGAAATCAAATCATAATCCATAATTCAAATCCCAAAATCAAATCTCCAAAACCATGATCAAATCGCAACATAAATCGTAAACTTGTAAAACGTACAAATACGTAATTATCTCGAAATACGTGTAAAACTGTACATCATCAAGATCATAATCATAAACATAGAATCACGTATAGAAAACATATAAAAACATTTATGCATGCATCATAAGTTTGAAAGTAAAGTCCACTCACAGACCATTAGTGTCGCCCCTCGATACGCGTGCAAATACGCTTTCCTGGCCAATCCACTATCACTTCCTTTCCCGAACCTGTCCAAATCCCATAAGAAGGTCACTAACTACTTCACAATGTTCATACTAAAGCCCCATAATTTTTCCGAATTTTTAGCTATTTTTAAATGAGTCCTAAAACCTTCAGACATCCCGAAACATATCGTGACGATGTCCGATCGACTCAAAACCAGTGCCAAAATGTTCTTTACATCGAATACTTTAAAAGTCATGTTGGAAACTTCCCCAAAAGAGGCCTGACGCGCCCTCACGCGCCACCTAAAGGGGCTGCGTGTGGGCCTCACTTGCCTGCACTGTTCGTCATCTTCAAGCATCAGTCGACCGGTTCAACCTGAACCGACGTGGCTGGTTTCTAGCCATTTTCAGGTCTGATTTCAGTCCTATTTAATCCCTTAGGTTTGTCCAAACATATGTGATCAATCTAGCTAATGAAAAACATGAAACCAGACTCGATGATTACCTTCCCGATTTGAAGAAAAACCCCGAATTACTCCTCCTCTGTTCTCAGACCTCACCGTCGTCCTCTGGCCACGGTTTCACTTCCTCTGAGCTCGCCTCAGCTTCCAAAAGCTATCCTAGTCAGCCAAGTCATTCCTTAACCGCTAAACCATGGCTTACCATTCTCTGAACAAAACAGAGAAACAGAGCTCCAGAAATGGCTTACCTACGACGTTGCTCCACCGCGAACACCACCAAGATCCTCCCACCTCCCAGAGTTAATTTTGTTTACTAAGCACGACTCCAGCTGAAGTTCACACAGAGGTTTGTATGTAGGAGATTTCACGGCTAATGTCACGATTCTTGTCTGCCTCTCATTGTCTTCTCCCTAGTTCTTCACTCTCACACACTATTCTCTCTTGTTCTCACTCAGTCACACCCACACAGCTACTGGTAGCCCCCTCTCTGCTCAATTTTAAACCATAAGCATGACTGCCCTATTTAAACGTTCACCAACTTATTTTAATCCATCAACCATGTGAGAAATGGCTAGAAACCACTGGAGAATGGAAAGACGTCCATGTTCGACTGATTCAAAGTGAAAATATCCCACCAGGGACAGGTGTCCTCAGCCCACTGATCAGAAGGTAAACATAGGCAGACAAAAGACAATTTTACCCCTAATGCGCAAATTACCATTTTACCCTTCATTACCCTCAAACTTCCGAACGTCATAACTTCCTCCTCGGATGTCAGAATCGGACTTGCCACTTGTCTATGAACTCGTGACGTCCCGAACTACCTCACAGTCATCGGGCTAATTCCATTTGACCACTCGAAATAAAAGTCAACTGTTCGCCCAATTCTAGGGGCAAAATCGTCATTTCGCACCGTCCATCCGAGATCACTCAACTGATCACCGATTAACTTCACTAATTCGTCATTAACCATAATCTAATCCCGATTTCTAGGACGGGTCATTACAACTAGGTTGCTCTTGCGGTGTTGCGCATGTTCTGGATGTGATGTCTTTACGGTGATAACAACCCGTCATCATCCTGATAGTGAGGATAATAATAGGAAAGTTAAGCGGGAATGAATACTGGATAGATTCTGTTAGGCATAGTATGTCATGGGTTAGCAGTGTTAGACCTGAGGAGAGGCGAGTTTCCTATGTGCCCTACGAATTGAAGCCGTAGAGTTACGAGTGTATGGCAACTTTTGAGAGTTGTGACCGAAATTTGGTCAGGATGGATATGGTCTTCGATGACCCTAGTTTGAGATTGGTTGGAAAAATTACTAGGAGAGTGGTACTTGTGAATCGGAGCTAGGGGTGGATCGATCAGTGAATTTTATGCTTTGAGAGGATTGTACGGGCAATGGGTTGGTCGTACAAGTGCGTGAGCTCGAGAGTGATGAGCGGTAACCCGAGTGCTTGATATCGATCCCCGAGTGAGTGTTGGGTAGCCGTTATGAGTGTTTGATATCGTTAGTGGAGTTTTCATGCATTCGTCTGCTCGAGGTTATGGCAGACATAGCTATCGAATGACGTGTATAAGACTATCGAGAGTTGGGTAACTTTTAAGGGAAGTTCTTACATTTTTTTGCCCTACTCTTATCGAGATACATGAGAGGCGGATTACCTCAGGATGTGGAGTTATCCCGGGAGGCAGATCTCCTCCGACATGAGCAAGAGATTTGATGGTAGCTGGGCACGAGAAGAGGCTTGGGAAATCGTCAAGATGTGCTCATGGTCCAACGAGGATTTAGATGATGAGGATTCATCGATTTGTGTCGGATCTTGGGAGTAAGACTCAAGTGACAGTGTGACATTTCAGTGGAGATGAGTGAGATGAGTTGACGGAATCTCAGGAGCGATCAGATGATTCCGGTGGATGCCAAGTGCGTCGGGAAGATGTGATTACCAAGGAGCTTAAATGAGGGTTATCTCTAGCTCTAGGTTAGCATATCTGCCCGTACGAGATGTAGTGATCGCTGAGCGGATAGAAAGGAATTCGAGTGGCCTAGTGAGATCATAGTATCCTCCTTGTTGGGTTGGATTACTAGAGGCACGGGTTATGCCTAGAGTGGTGACAGGTACCCTAGTTATCTTTTGACGGATTTCACGAGTGTTGTGTGCAGTAGAAGTTGATCCCATAAAGTTGGTACGTGCGAACTAGTACTCCAACTTGTACGGAGATGGAACCACCTATCGATGGGATAAAAGACAGGCTGTAACCCAGTTCGCAACCACCTTGTTGGAAGGTACCGTCAGAGTTGAGATCAATGTGAGTCCAGTTACAAAACTTAGTATAATTGGGGTTATGTTGACTTGGAATGTCACTGATAGGAAACCCAATGTACTTTGTCGAAATTTGATGAAACTTCGAGAGTTAGATTCGACGAGACAGCTGGATAGTAAATTGGTAGGGCATGACTATTCCTTACCACGAGAGTTAGTGAACTTTCTGCATCACTTCTAGGGTTCATAGAGATGTCACCTAGGTAGACGTTGGTTTGGCAGTAGACCAGATTCTGTTTGAGTTGAGAAGCGGAAGGTGCTTGGTGTCACCTAACGTGATGAGTGAGTATCAGTATGGTGGACCCGCATTGCTGTTATGGGTCAAGTTACATTTGGTTGAAAGAGCCAGTGTAGATCCTCGGTGGATTGAGAGGATCGAGATAGATGTGGATTAAGGTGATCAAGGATCGCGGTGAGTGTGGATCAAGATGCTTATGCATTGAGACGTTTTGGATCGATTTGGGTCATGGATTGCGGTGAGGGTGGATGAAGATGATCGATTTGGTTGTCGATCGAGAGAGTTGGGATTTGTGTCAACCATTTATGATGATGGAGATTGGATTCACTCAGACTAGACGAGTGTTATCGATTTTCAGGTGGAGGTTATCCTTGTGTTTGCAACTCGTTGACGTTATTGAATCGAGAATGAGTCAAATTGATTTTGATTGAGAGGATTGCTGGATTAGAGGTTGATAACATAGTTTCAGGATCTGACCCTTCGCATCATCAGGATGGAGGTCGAGGTTTGGATTGGTGCGTCTTGGTAGACGTGAGTTAGTTAGTCTTTGGAGTGTCTCTGGAATTGGTCAGGTGACCACGAGAACTCAGAGAGGACCTTGTGTGTTGGTATGTGATTTGTACAAAGCAGAGATTGAACAAACGGGTTCCAATGTCGAATCGTGATTGGCATGTTAGCCATATGATAGACAGATTCAGTTCGAGATCGTTATGCTATGGGGATATTGGTACGTAGCTCAGATGTTGCGTGAGCGCAGTATTTGAGTATGCCTATGTGTAGTGCCTTTGTGTTTTTGTGTGTTGAGGGCGCACTTGCGAGTAGTGCATGTTTCATGGTGTGACTGCTGAGTATTAAGCAGTCTGATTGATGTGGTACAATCATCAGATTGAGTCCGTGATGGACATGGTATGGTAATCGAACGAGGTCCGATGTTGATTGTACATTGAGTACGTGGACTGGACATTGAACACTGTGCATTAGTGTAAAGTGGCTTTAGAGGGTTCAGTGTTTTGCGAGCATGGAGCACAGGGACATGATGGGCCAGAGAAAACCCTAGCGATTGTGTTTGGGATTGTCTCAGCTAGAGCAAGTATCCGATCGGGTCTAGGTACACTCAGGATGAGTGAGATGTCGGTTAGTGTATCGAGATGATGAGTGATATGACAGTTTGGGACTCGAGAGGAGTCAGAAGCACAACATTGGTCACTAAGTAATAGGAGGTACCTGATTAGACTCCAGTGGGAGTAGAGTCTTTCGATAGTGATTTGAGTGGTAATAGTGGAGTCATGAGTTACCGACTGGTCACAATGGTGTGTCGTGAGTACAATTTACAGTTAGAGACCATCGAGTGAGACAGAGGACTTGTGATGCCCCTGATGAGCCGAATGTCAGCTTAGTAGAGCAGGATAGTCAGACTGGATTATTAGTACCCCTGCGTTAGTGACATGTGAGATCGATGAGTGTCGATGACTCGAACGAGACTCAAGGGCTGACTTTTTGACTTCTAGAGACTCGAGATTGAGCATTGGAGGTTTCCAGTGACAGCAGGTCCTATTGGATACGGTCACAGAGGATGTACTGAATTCAGCATTGAAGTTTTGATCGTAGTTAACGACGAGTAACGTTGATGTTGGTACATATTGTGGATAGAGGCTCTCATGTGTACCTTGGATTGAAGGCAGGATTGGATTTCCACAGTTTTGGTACGGATTGGAGTCAATTTTAATTTCAATGATGAAATTCTTTAAGGGGCAAGATTATAACGATCTGACCCGAATTTATGGGATTAATTAAGGATTAATCGTGGATTATCGGATGATCGGGGTAAAATAATGATTTTGCCCCTAGACGAGGGTAAAATGTTGAGTTTTGACTTGGAAAGTCAAATGCACGTGGACCGAGATCCATTATGTAGATCGAGACGATACGAGTCCATATGTAACGACCCGTCCCGAATTCCAGGATTAGATTAATGACTAATCATGATTAGTGAGCTTAATCAGTGATTAGTGAGGTTAATCGGTGATTAGTGAGGTTAATCGGTGATTAGTGAGGTTAATCAATGATTAGTGAGGTTAATCGGTGATTAGTGGGGTACTTTCGGACGAACGATGCAAAATGATCGTTTTGCCCTTGGTCGTGGGTAAAATTTTGACTTTTCGTTCAGGCAGTCAAATGGACTTTGACCGATGATTGTGACGTAGTTCAGGACGTCACGAGTTCATAGACAGGTGGCACGCTCGATTCTGACGTTCGAGGAAAAAGTTATGGCGTTCGGAAGTTCAAGGGTACTTTGATAATTTGGTTGAACTGGGGAAAATAGTTGGATTTTGGCTTGGGAGGTCCGATGGACGAGGACGGAGGACCGTTACGTAGATCGGGACGATACACATCCGTAGATAAGTGGCACGTCGAAATCGGACTTCAAACGGGAAAGTTATGGGTCACGGAAGTTTGATTTCACTATGCACGTATTAAGAGGCGATGATTTGGTGGCAATATCTGATTGGGCAGATATTTTGGTGGAACCCGTGGATGAGTGACGAATGTCACTCATCCCATTAGTCAATTTCCCTAATTTTTGGATCTAAGTAATTAAATAATATTATTTTAATTATTTTATAATCTAATCTACCCTCTACTCAATGCTAGCCCTCAATCTAATCTAAAACTCTCAATCCTCACTATTCATCTCATCCTCCCCTCTCTCATCTGATCATCATCAGATACCATCTTCATTTCTTTTCCCTTAAACCAAACATCCTTCTTCATTTTCTCCATAAGCAACCCGAACACCCCCTTCCATGAACACCCTTAAAACCTCATCAGTGGGACTTGGCATATGAATGAGAATATGAGAGTGAGGAGAGACGATGAGGATGTGATTGTCAGGGAGGATCACCGTGGATGGTGGCCGGAGAACCTGAGAAGGTAAGCTTTGGTTTTAAATTTTGAAACTTGGTCCTTGTGGGTTTTTGATCGATTCTAACGTATGGGTTGGCTTTCTGGTAATCATAAGGACCTTTTGGGATTAATTTCGAGAGTTTGGATGGCCAGGAGTGACGGCGGGTGGAGGTTGCAGGCACCACCGCCATGGCCGATCAAAGAGGTACGGGTTTTGTGGGTTTACCTATGCTTTTAAATGTTAAATAGGTAGGAAATAAGATTAGGAAACTTTAGAAATCAAACTGAGAAAGAATGGATTAGAAATGGATGAGTTTGGGCCCTGAATCGGTATAGACCGGTTCGGCTGGTTCAAACAAGTCAGACCCGATTCAGTCGATTGGAGAAGAAGATGAACAGTGGCGCATGGCTCCCATGCGCAGCCACTTCAGGCGGCACGTGTGGGTACGTGGCCCACTTTCTGGGGAAGTGTTCAACATGTGAAACACTCTATTCGATGTAACAAACATTTTGGGACTGGTTTCGTGTCAATCGGACACCGTCTCGATAATGTTCGGGGCATCAGAAAGTTTAGGTTCGAGATTTAAAATAGTTAAAAATTCGAGAAAATTACGGGGCTTCAATGAGAGGTTAATAAGGTAGTTATTAACCCTATAGATTGATTTGGACAGGTTTGGGAGTCCCCATGACGACGATTTGCCAGGTGAGGCTTACAACAAGCAAACCGAGGCAGCAGCATAAGACGGTCTGTGAGTGGACCTTGATTTCTAAACTATGATGTATGTATAAATGTTTTATATGGATTATGAATGTGATTCTATGATGTTTATTTGGATATTGGCGAATTATATGATTTCACACATTTCGAGGCGATTTACGTGCTTGCACGTAAATCGAGGTTTTCAGTTTTGCACTAATTTTCCGTACTTATAGTTTTGGAAATGATTTCATGAAATGGTTTTCGATTTGAAAAGGTAAACTCGGGTTCGAGACCCGTTTGTTTTGGAAACCCTCGGACTCGAAGTCCCTTTTAGTGACGTTCTCGGGCCAGAGGCCAATTTGTTCCGAAATCTATTTCGGATTTGAAAATATTTAATTGGGCATGAGACCCATTTGATTAACGACCTCTCGAACTTGAGGTCCATTTGATTTCACAAGGCATTGGGCTGGAGGCCCAGTTGGTTTACAAATCGGGCTCGGAGCCCAGTTGACTTAAGTATCGGGCACGAGGCCCATTTAGTTTACGATATCGGGCACCAGGCCCATTTAGTTTACAAAATCGGGCACGAGGCCCAGTTGGTTTACGAATTGGGCCTGAGGTCCAGTTTGTATGTGGATTCGGGCCTAGGGCCCAATTATGTTTACGATGGTGATTTCGGGTCGAGGACCCAAAAATGGTTTTTATGGTTCATGACGGTTTTTGGGGACCGACATGAACCCTTGAAAGGATTTTATGGTTCATGACGGTTTATGGGAACCGGCATGAACCCTTGAAAGGATTTTATGGTTCATGACCGGGCATGAATCCTTGAAAGGTTTAAAGAATGATTTCAAAAGGTTTTTCGTATGCCATCCTTTGTATATGTATTGTCACCTCCGGGGAGGGTCGTTGGCCTGGGTGGACCCCAGAGTAGTCACGGACCACTAACTGAGTGGAGTCGCCCCCCAGTTGGGTTCCTTACTCTCAGAAAGGCTATGGTTCATAACTTCTAGGGAGGGTCATTGATCTACGGACATTGACCTGGGTGGACCCTGGAGAGACTTGGGTTTGAGATATCGGGTAGCACGCCCGTAGCTCTAGATTACCGTGACAGGATTGGTGATATGAAATATAATGGATGAACATGATTTCAATTGGTTTGGGAAATTGTGTTTTATGATGATAAATTGATTTGGGCTGAGATCCCACATATGTTTACTATGTTATGCTTTTCTGTAAATGGTTTGGGCAGGAGCCCGTATGATTATGGTTGTTTAAACATATGTGATTGGATAAATGGTTTTACTATGCATGCATGCCTTTTAGTGAAGGGTATAAAGGTCTTTTATAAATTTGTTTTACGAAACTTATTACTTTTTGTCCACTCACAATCTTACTGTTTTCAATACCCTTCAGGTTGAATACAATGCGGACTGTAGCAGAGACTGAGATATCACATACCTCCTCTGGATCCTGGCATACTCTGGAGGCCTTCGGGCTAAAGGTTTTAATTTTCCCTGGTCTGACACTCAGTGTCAGACAGGATCAGGAGTGTTCCTCTTTAATCCCAGGGGGATTAAAGATGGGCCCTGACACCATAGACAAGTGGCACGTCAAAATCAAACATCATATGGGAAAGTTACGGGTCTAAAACGAATCATGGTATGATTACAGGAAGTACTAGGACATTGACATTTGTTTGCTAGTAGACCCAAAATATCAGTTCTGGACCAATGGATGAGTGACAAGTGTCACCCATCCCATTCGCCCATTTTCCCTAATTCATGCATCTCCTATTTCCCTTTTCATTTTCATCCAAACTCGAAACCCCCTCCCCCAATCCATCCTCTCCATTTGATGTTAGTTGAGGACGACTAGGAGACTGAGAGACGGAAAGGACAGTAGAGAGAGACTAAGCACGACGGTGGCCTGACGAAAAGGTAAACACCCGAAACCTAGTTAAGTTTGAAATTCGAATTTGGTTTTTGGGCTTTTTGGATAGAAACTGATTCCTTGGTTACCTTCTTTGAGTCCTTGCAAGTGTGTAGGGCCAAGAATCGAGGAGATTAGATGATTAGACTGGCTCTGGTGGTGTTTTGAAGAATGGTCATGGAAGTTCAATCTTAAACAGGTAATTTTCATTTTTGCTTCATGGTTTTAAGATCATAGATCCCTTTCTGGGAAGTAGACGAGTCATTAGGAAGAAACATGGTGAAAAAAGGTTGAGAATTGAGCGAGTTACGATTAGGTCGAGTTCGCTGGACAAACGACTATTTACAGTCAAACGGGTCGACCCATTTGAAGGAAGACGATGATGTCGTGGTAGTCCATGTCATCTTCATAGGCCACGTGGCCAACCAGGTGGTGGCACGTGGTGATCTGTCAGAGGGTGTCAGGCCTACGTGGAAGTTGACATGACAGGTCCATGTCATCCATGTCAGACCACGTGGACCAGTGATAGGGTTCCACACGGCAATGTGTTATGATTTTTCAGGTGACGCAGCAACTGACGTAGTGGGTCCCATAAGCATTGTCAGACCACGTGGACTAGTGGGTTGATGCCATGTGGCAGTGTGTTAGAGATGTCAGAGGTGACAGTGACACATGGTAGGACACATGGCACCAATTAGGATCTGCCAGGTGGCAGTTGTCAGAGCTGTTAGATGTGAGACCTATCATGCTGACGTCAGCAGATGACGTCTGCAACTCACGTCAGTGTAACAACCCGTCCCGGGAGCCGGGATTAGTAGACGGATTAAGGTGCGATTAGTGAGGTTAAGCGGCGGTTAGTTGGTCCCGATAGGTCCTTGAGCCTAGAATGACAATTTTGCCCCTAGTTCGGGCAAAATGTTGACTTTAGTTCGGGTGGTCAAATGGGTGTTGACCGGTGACCAGGACGTAGTTTAGGACGTCACGACTCCATAGGCAGGTGGCACGCCCGATTCCGACCTCCGAGGAGGACGTTGTGATGTTCGGAAGGTTGAGGGCTTAACCGTAATTTGGGTAAATTATGGTGCGGTAAACTTTTGAGGAAACAGGGAGGCCGTGAGTTCGTGGTGGTGGATACGCCGTGAGGTGGCTCAAACCAAGGCAGGGGAAGCTGTAGGAGGTTGCAAGGAGTCCAACGAACACCGTGGCACGCGGCGGTGCGCACGGCGGAGCTGCAATCGAAGGGTAAGGTTTCTTGCTCTGTTTTTCCCGTAAACTTCATCTGGAAAGTCGTGAGTCTGGGCTTAGAGTCGAGGTTATTGGAGGTCAGGACGATGTTCAGGGAGGTTCTAGGAGTGGTGTAGAACGGTCGCCGTGACGGGGGCGTACACGGCGGAGCTCAGTCGACGGTGAGTACTCTGTACTCTGTTTGGCCGTGAAATTCAAACGGGAAGTCGTTGAATTTGGGGCTGAGTCGAATGTATAGGAGGGTAGGTTTGTGATCAGTGAATTCCTAGGAACCGTCTGGTGTTGCTACCACGGCGGGGGGTGGTCGGAATGGCTAAATCGTGAAACAGGGGAAAAAGGGCTGTCTGGTTCGAGCTTGAATCGACGATGAGGGGGCTGTGTCGAGGACAGAGGAGTAGGGGGATGGTTTCCTGGTGTCTGGACGAAGCTTCAGGAGAAGAAAGGGGATGAAATGGTGGCCGGACGGCGGAGATTGAGTCTCGCCGGCCCAAGTTGCAGAGCCGGTTCAGCACAGTGCGTGGAGGTTGATGACGGTGCACTGTAGCTGGCGCGTGAGGGCCACGCGCAGCCACTTTGGGCGGAGCGTGGGCGCGCGTGCGGCGGTTCTGGGGAAAACGATCAACATGGGTTTTGGTCTAGGAGTTGTGGTGAGTTCACTAAAGTTGGTTTCGGGTTAATCGGAAGTCGTTTGAGTTTAGTTCCGCGAGGGTGAATGTTTAGGGTCCCGGGTTTTAGGTTTTCGATTCGGGGAATGTTGAGGAAATTTAGGTGAATGTTTGTAGACGTATTAGTGACGTAATTTGATGGTGATTGACAGGATCGGGATTTCCCGAGGAAGCCGAGGAACGTGCTGGACGTTCGGGACGTGAGTAGGGCTCAGTACTGTGAGTGGACCCCTTCTCTAAACTCGAGCATGCATAACTATTTTCTATCATTGTTTTATGGCTTTTAATCACTATTCTATGTTTATCGAATATGTTTTGGTTGATTTTACATGATTGCACGTTTTTCAAGGAAGTTCGGTTTTCAGCATGTTTTACTATAAGTGGTTTTCATTGGTTATAAAGAGATTTTGGAGCATGATTTCGATGATCAAGGTTTTCGATTTTAGAATCGGATTTCACTAATCGGAATTTGGTTTTAAGATTGGAAAGTGGATTCCGGATTTGGATTCGGAATGACGGTTCTGGATGCCGGAAGGGCATCGGACCAGTGATTTCGGATTCGGGTTTGGATGTGGATTGGTACATGATTTTCAAATGATTTTGAGATTGGATTTGCTGGATCTGGATATTGGGTTTAAAGACCCGGATATATGTGACGGGGGACCGGCCGGATTGGGTTTAAAGACCCAGATTGAGTTTAAAGACTCGGGAGTTTAAAGACTCGGATATATTGATATTTCCCCCGTAGGCCTTGAGTTTAAAGACTCGGGAGTTTAAAGACTCGGATATGATTAAGGCCTGGATTGAGTTTAAAGACTCGGGAGTTTAAAGACTCGGATAGGTCCAGCAGGTTTGATCGGAAAAATAATGAATTGCTGTTTCTAGATTCTGAAACGGTTTTATGATTCACAATTTGTGGTTTTTCTCACTGTTTTATAATGTCTCTGTTTCTTATGATGTGGTATATGGTACTTTGGTTTCTAACTGTTGTAATAACTGGGTTATGCATGTGGTTTTCAAAACGGGGGGCTAAACTCAGTTTGTCGGATAAATGATTTTAGAACTTTTCTTCTATTATGGTCCACTCACACTTTTGTTTTAACTTGCCCTCCAGGTTGTGGAGCGAGCGCGGGGTCTTGACGTCGAGGCAGTGTCCGAGGCATAGAAGTGACGTGAGGGATCCCAGACGAGTTTAAAGTCTTCCGTGTGCGTGTAATTTATCAGTTTTTATTTTCCTTGTATGTTCGTACTACGCTCTGTAAACGATAACTTTGGGACATGGTATATATTTACTCCTGCGTCTGACTGGGTTTGAGTGAGTTTTACATGAGTGTGGTGTCGGGGAGTCAGACGGGAACGGGATTTACCTCGGGTTTCGGGGTGGAACCGGGGTGGGTCCTGACATCAGTGTTGACTGGCGTGACATCTGCCTTGAAGATCACTTTGAGGTCAAACCAGTCTTGTTCAAAAGGTGTCGACAATCTGAATCCAATGGTATTGGCTTCAGGTCGATCTGAGATCGTTCGATAGGTTATTTGGAGGTGTTAAGCCTCGATAAGCGTCAGCGGGACACGTTGACTATTCTGGGAGTAATGAGGGTTTACGATATGGAGTTGTATAGGTTAATAGTGACCTTTGGATATGATTTGGACAGATCCGGACGTCGTGGAGACATTGGATTAGCCTCGGAATAGCTTACGGCGCGGATTGTAGGCGCGCAGCACGGACGGTCTATGAGTGGACTTGAGATTTATAAATATGGTGCATGCATAAATTTTTTATTTTTTTATGTGGAAAATGCTATTATGCACGTATTTCAAGATTTTTGTTTTTATGTGATACTTGGGATTAGGCCAAGTATTCTACGTGCATGCGATTATTGTGATTTGAATGATTTCACGGAGATGCGTAACATCAACATTTTTTACTTGAGTCCCAGTTGGATAATGACTTTGACTTGGATTACAGTCGAAGGTGTTTTGGAAAAATGATTTGAAATAAGAAATGGTTTCCGGATTTGTAAATGATATTTGGGCATGTATCCTAGTTGGTTTAAGGTTTAACTTAGACGATAGTCAAACGTGGAATATATCGGAGCTTGTGACCCAATTATGATTTATGATATGAGATTTTGGGCGGTGACCCTGTTGTCGATTTACGAGTTTGGATATGATAGGATTCGAGTAATCCTGGATTTTTAAAGTGTTTCTAGACACTATTTTTATGATGATTTTGTGGAAACTAATTTGATGTAACAATATTTCGGGCATGGGCCCCACTGTGATATTTTGAGATGATTTGTGACATGTTTTCCACACAACCATCCTCTATGATGTGATTGTAGCCTCCAAACGTCGTAGATCTTCGAGATGACACGATGACACTGCATGCAGGAGTGTTAGAGATGGACATTTTGCAGACGTCTAGCCAGGGGTTCTGAGCCTGTAGATGTCATCACTCAAACGTTGAGCTAGGGGTTTCGAGCCTAAGTTAGAACACCTACACGGCGAGCCACGGGCTCTAGACCCAGGTGTATATTCGGATGTGTAATCCTGAGTCGCACGCATAGCGCTGATACCGTGACTTGTGTAATGATTTGTTGAATATTGGATAAAGATGAATGGATGATTATGTTTTCATGAGACTTTGGATGTGAGTCTATGTTCGGGGAAAGACCCTACTGAGATGTTTTATGCAAATTGATTTGGGCTGCGAAGCTATATTTTTTTATTCGGGCTGAGACCCTTTGAGATTTTGTTTTGGGCTGAGATCCTACTGAAAAAATGTCTTTGATTGAAAAGCATTTTTCAGTGTGTTTTGATTTGAAAAGCCATATGATTTTCTTTTAAGAAAGTATTTAAGATATTGTTTTCTTATGCATGCATACTTTTATCTGAAGGGTATAAATGTCTTTTCGTTAAATTATTTTTCAACTGATTATTTTTGTCCACTCACAGCTTTTAATGTTTTTTATATCATTCAGGTTGGTCGCCGATGCAGGCTGTAGCAGAGACCGAAACATCACATGTCGTTGCGTACTCCACAAGTCACTGTGCACTCTAGTAACCCCGAGCAGGTTACGGTTCTATCCCTGGTCTGGCACGTGATGTCAGATGGGAGCAAAGCACATCCCGCGATAATCCAGGGGGATTGTGATGGGTCCTATCAAGGAGAGGGTAGGAAAGATAGAAAGAAACTGGGAGGAAATAAGGAGTGGAAGCTGACCTGGGCTGGGGAGCAAATGATGAAATAGTGGAAAGGAAACTCGGACCCATGAAGTTGCACCTCGGGTTTCCATATTTTGAGCTCAGAACTTGGGATTTAAGGTGATGCATGTGCTTCTGGTCGGCATACGATCGTTTTGGATAAAGAACGAATAGTGTTTGAGACGTAGGAATGAGGTGGAGCAGACTGGGAAAACAGGGACGAACATAGTGGGTTGAAAACCGATCATCAAGGAATTAATGTTCTCCGATATTACGAAAAGACGTGCACTTTGGTTCGGTTATGCTTAAGTTACATGTGATATTCTATAATTTAATATGTTTTTTACGTGATGATGGTTTACATATAATTTTATATGATTTTTATGGATTTTCGGTGATTTTACGGTAATCTGCTTAACTACACGTTTTACGAAGAAATCACCGTATTATGTTCTAAATGTTACTGAGTTTGCCAAAAAAATGGTTTATTACTTATTATGCCATGCTTGTATGATTTTTATGGTGAATGATGAATTGGGATTTTTATATAATTTTACGGATTATTTAAATGGCTCATTTTACGAGGTTGTGATTTGGGCTTAGGCCTGGGTTCTGAGATATGGATTTTGGTTTATGAACTTGGGTCTGGATATGGAATGGATATATGCTACATTACTACTGAGTTTATGTGTGGTGACTAGATAAATTTTATATATAGATGATGTGATGTGGAAACCCTCCTCAAGATGCCAGATTGGTTGGACAGTCTCGGATGTCGAGGTAAAGCTCTGTAGTTCCCAAGGCCAGTATTGTTTTGGTTAGTCTCGGACGTCAACGTAATGCTCCGTAGTTCCTGAGTCAGTCCACACTCGGACGTCGAGCTGGGTTTCGTAGTTCTCGACTGACATTGCCTTACCGGTAATGCATATTAGATATGATGATTCAGCTTACAAGCATCGAGGATGGGTCAGTCGATAATTTTTACCAAGGTACTTTTTGGACGTTTTGAGGAAGACCATTATGTAAGCCTCAGAATCTTGAGTTTCTAGACTAGTGACATACTAAAATCGGAGATCGAATGGGTTTAATACAGATTAAAAGTTTCTAGGGGCATTTTGGTAATTTGGGCATAAGGGGTATTTTGGTTATTTTACATGGGAGACATTGTATGATGGTGACACATGTCTAGAAAGACCTGATATTTTTCCCTTTCTTATCTCCCCACTGAGAATGAGAAACAAAGCAAGGAAGAAAGAACAAAGCTAGGGAGAGAGGGAAAAGAAAGGAAAAGAGAGAAGAAAGTAGGAAGAAGGAAAGAAAAGATGAGAAAACAACAAGCGAGAGAAGGAAAAAAAGGAAGAGAAAAGGAAGAAGCTGTGTATTTTTATTTGGGGTAGTTGATTCTAGGCATGGAATCATGAAAAAAGGTATTTTAATACCTTTCTGGAAATCTTGCGATCAATTAGTGCTCAAAACCAGGATTTATGGACCCAAGAAACATTGCAGGACGAAGTTTGAACCTTGGTCGAAACATAAAGGTATGCTTCTCAATTCATTGCTCTATTAACATAGTTTTGAGATCATAAACTTTCACTTGGGATCGATTAAAAGAGAAAGGACAGTAAATGGAAGAAAAAGGATGAAAGATGAAGGATTTGGGACCACGTCGGGTTGCTCGGGTAGAGCCCTGCACATCGACCCTCAAGCTAACCTGCCTGGAGGTTGAAGGCAACCTCTGTGCAGGCGTATAAAGCCCACACACCAAGGCTGTTGACAGCGCGTGACCTAGAGTATGGGATTCTAGCCACCGTGACTTTTGTACTACTCAATCTTACGAACATATTGGTACAGTTTTCAAGATGACCAACATCGCCTTAGAGCAATTTTAATTGTCTGAAGTATTATACATAGATTTAAATTCGTACTACAATCCCAAAAATTAGGGGAATTAAATATAAGGTTATTTGGGATGTTAGTAACCTCTAGAAGTGATTTATGTCAGGAGGTAATGTTCTCAAAAATTACGGAAGAACGTGCAACTCCGAATTTCACTACGTGGACGGTGGGTGGGTGAGAGGAATTTTTATTTTCTTCAAATTATTTTTCATACATATTTGATCATTTGAATTACCTTGTTACATGATTTATGTGCTGATGGTTTAATGATTTTACGGGAATTATTTTGAGTGCACATTTTATGAGATTTTACAAAAATTGTGTTTTGGCTTAGGCCAGAATTTTAAAATGTGGATTTGGTAGGGAAAATGCGCATACAGTCTTACCCACTAGGGCAGGCACTGAAGCATCTACCTCTAACTTTCATAAATATAATTTTTCTCAATATTCTTTAACTTTTATGCTCATGGACAACCCTTCTCGGATTTATACTTATACTTAGCACTCAAATGATTTATCCCTAAGTGGTTTAGTTTGTTAGTCTCAAACGACAAGAGCTTGGCTCTGTTTCTTGAGTCTGGTGTTCTGATGGTGACTCAAACATCAAGCTGGGCTCTGTTTCTTAAGTTGGTTTTCACTCTGACGTCAAGCTGGACTCTATTTTCCAAGTGGTTTACCTACCGTTAGTGTATATTTTTCATGATGATCAGCATTCGAGCATTGATGATGGTTTGGTTATGTGTGATCATGGCTCTGGTATCTTGATATAAACTCATATTTACTTGTTTACTAATATTGACTTATTTCCTGATATTAGCATGTATTTTAATATTTCGCATTTCAATTGTTGTGGCTGTCAGGACCCGTCCCAATCCCCCTGGGATTAACTAGGGACGTTCCTGATCCCGTCTGACATGGAGTGTCAGACCAGGAAAAATTAAAACCATTATCCTTTCGGCTTCCAGAGTACGCCAGGATCCGAATGAGGTATGTGATGTCTCGGTCTCTGCCACAGTCCACACCGTATTCGACCTGAAGAGCATTGAAAACAGAAAGACTGTGAGTGGAAGAAAAGTAATAAGTTCATAAAACACATTTTATAAAGACCTTTATGCCCTTCACTAAAAAACATGCATGCATAGGAAAACCATTTATCAAACCACATATGTTTCAATAACCAAATCCCCACGGGCCCCTGCCCAAAACCATGTGCAGAAATACGTAACATAGTAAACATATGTAGGATCTCAGCCCAAATCCATTTATTATCTATAAAACACAATTTCACAAAACCAAGAAATCATGTTTATCATATATTTCATATAACCAATCCTGTCACGGTATCCAGAGCTACGCGCGTGTTACCCGTGGTCTCAAAGCCCAAGTCTCCCCAGGGTCCACCAAAGTCAATGTCTGTAGATCAATGACCCTCCCTGGGGGTTATAATCCATAGACTTTCTGAGAGTAAGGAACCCAACGGGGGCCAATCCACTCAGTTAGTGCTCCATGACTGCTCTGGGGTCCACCCAAGCCAACGACCCTCCCCGGAGGAGACAATTCATATATAAAGGATGGTATACAAAAAACCATTTGAAAACTTTCTCAAAACCTTTAAAGGGTTCATGCCGGTCCCCATAAACCGTAATGAACCATAAAAACCTTTCAAGGGTTCATAGCGGTCCCCATAAACCGTCATCAACCATAAATCCATTTGTGGGTCCCCGACCCGAAATCAAAATCTTAAAACATAACTGGGCCCTAACCCGAATTCACATACAAACTGGACCTCCGGCCCGAATAGCAAACCAACTAGGCCTCGTACCCGATTTCGTAAACTAAATGGGCCTCGTGCCCAGTTTCGTACACCAAATGGGCCTCATGCCCGATATGTAAGTCAACTAGGCCTCGAGCCCGATACGCAAACCAATTGGGCCTCTAGCCCGATACCTTATTAAATCAAATGGACATCTAGTCCGAGAGTTTGTAAATCAAAAGGGTCTCGCGCCCGAATCCATATTTCCAAATCCGAAACCGATTCAAGAACCAATTAGGCCTCTTGCCCGAGAACCTAACTAAATGGACTTCGAGTCCGAGGGTTTCCAAAACAAATGGGTCTTGAACCCGAGTTTACCTTTTCAAATCCAAAACCATTTCATGAAATCATTTCCAAAAACATAAGCACGGAAAATCAGTGCAAAACTGTAAACCTCGATTTACGTGCAAACATGTAAATCGACTCGAAGTGCGTGAAATCACATAAATCAAAATAATACAAATCATCATCATCGAATCATATCTATAAATCAAATAATACAATTACGCATGCATCACTGTTTAGAAATCGAGGTCCATTCACAGATCGTTCTAAGCTACCGCCTCGATTTACGTGCCATAAGCCTCACTGGGCTAATCGCCGTCACCGGGACTCCGAAACCTGTCCAAATCAATCTAGATGGTTAATAACTACCTAATTAACCTATCATTGAAGCCCCGTAATTTTCCCGATTTTTTTAAGTATTTTTAAACTCGATCCTAAATATTCGGATGTCCCGAACATTATCGGGACAGTGTCCGATCGACACGAAACCAGTCCCAAAATGTTCATTACATCGAATAAAGTATTTCACATGTTGACATCATGACCCAAAAGTGTTCCACGCACCCTCACGAGCCGACGTAAGTGGCTTCGCGTGAAGCCCACGCGCCAACCACTATTCATCGTTCACCTCGCGACAGACTGGGTTCTCTGGTTTGAACCAGACCAGACCGATCTAGACTGGTCCAGGGCCCAAACTCGTTCATTTTCAATCCAATTTTTCTATTTTTTCAATCCTATAGATTCCTAATATCAAACCCTATCGATTCAGCTTTTCAAAACGGGAAGAATGAGTCGAAATGATACCTCTATGATTGAAAACCGAACTGGCCTCCTGCAACTAGTTGTTCCTACGATGTCCAGAAGACCATTTCCATTAATGAAATCGACCCAGTCCCTTTAGAACCCAAAGTCCAAATTATAAATACTTACCTCACGGTTTCGAGTTCTCCCCGCCGTGGCCATCGTCGTTGCCCGCCGTCACTGTCATTCCGAGTCTCTCAAGATTCCTCACATGAACGTATGGGTGTAGTATGGTGAGGGGTGTGTGTGTGTGTGTTTGCTCAAAATGAAAATGGAGATTGGAGGGAGGGTGCTCGGGTATGTGAGAGAAATAGAGGGGATGGCTGGTGATCAGGAGTGAGGGAAGATGGTTTGGACGGTGAGGATGAGAGTGTGAGGTAGAGATGGATGGCTAGGATGAGAGGTGGGTGAATTAAATTATAAAATAATATAGAATAATAATATTTAATTAATTAGATCCACATTTTAGGGATAATGACCACTGGGATGAGTGACACTTGTCACTCATCCATGGGTCCCAACTAAATATCTGCCCAATCAGATATTGCCATGTCATCAATACCTCGGAATGCGTGCAAAGTGTAATCAAACTTCCGTCACCCATAACTTTCCCATTCGACGTCCGATTTCGGCGTGCTGCCTGTCTATGGATTCGTATCGACCCGATTTACGTAACGGTCCTCGGCCCTCAGCCATCGGACATCCCATGTCAAAAGTCAACTATTTGCCTCTTTTAACCAAATTACCAAAATACCCATGAACTTCCGAACGTCATAACTTCTTCCTCGAACGTCGTAATCGGACGTGCCACCTGTCTATGAACTCGTGACGTCCTGAACTGCATCACAGTCATCGGCCAATGTTCATTTAACCGTCAGAATGAAAAGTCAACGTTTAGCCCATTCCAAGGTAAAATCATCATTTCGTGTCGTCTTTCCTAAAGTACCCCACTAATCACCGATTAACCTCACTAATCCTTGATTAGTCACTAATCTAATCCCGAAATTGGGGACGGGTCGTTACAACCTTCCCTCCTTAAATAATTTCGTCCTCGAAATTCCAAACTATATCGATTCCACAACCACCTCGTGGAAAGCAATTACGACCTCACAACAAATGTACACGTGTGCACCCGATAACTAGAACGATACTCGTCTACAACCAAACGTTCCACCAATACTCACGTCGCATCGACTACATTCGACCACGTCGAATGACAGTAATCGCTCGTTCTGAATTGACACCACTTGTCAAATCTACCCTTTCGCTGACACAACCAACTCGACGGTTCCTTCCTCAATCCCATATTTATCCTGACGCAAGCTCCCATAGGGAGTCGCCAAACTCACTAATCGATCCACGCTAAAACATTCGACAAACTGTCACCACTTGATAGTCGCCAGTCGAAAACTAACATTATACTTACTTGTGATTACACTAACCACAAACTTACTCAACCTGAATACACAATCGCCAACATCTCACTCGACCTGTGTGTGACTGGACCCATCAGAAACACTATGACCCAGTGCACAATATCCAATGTCTAGTCGACGTCCTCGACCAATCCTATGGTATCGGAACTGAGTAGACTACGAACACGCTCACCAACATACCTCTGGTATATCCCATATACCGTCACCAGGAACCACAAGTCTGCCTAGTATCGTTCCTCAAACAAAGTACAGGGTACGTACATCCATCCATCAACCTGCCTACAACAACCTAGGTTGTAGCCAATCACTTTTCAATTATGGAGTCCATCTATCCAATCCAGTACCAGATAGATCAAAACTCCAACCCATCATCCATTTCGAGTCCCATGGTCACCCGACTAGTAACAAAACGTCTACTCCTAATCACGTAATCCAATACGTACCAATCCGACTCACACCCACCCAGGCGTACCACCTTATGCCAACTGGCAGCCAACATTATCCACATCTACCTAGACGCACCAAATTCGAATCTATCGGTCACCTACTCATATGCTTAACACATCGCCATCGATTCACTTCATAGGGAAGCCAATCCCATAATCCACACATCTATGGCTGACCGAATCCGACCCCGTCGGATGCCTACTCGTTCGATGAAAACACCATACGGGATTTACCTCTAAAAGGAGTTCAGTCCCATCAAGTAAGAGCGATAAACTCTCCAACTATCTGGATCATCAAGATCACGACCCAGATCCATCACTACGTCACCTGACCATAAACATCACGATCCTCCATAGTCACGATGCCCATTCCTCAACATCACATCACTCCTCAACCAATTCTCACATCTAAACAGATCAGTCAACGACAAGACACGTCGAGACTGTGAGTTCTCTCCAATTATCTCGTATCGATCCTTGGCATTCCACCTGGGAAAATCAAGGATGATCCAAGACGATGACATCAAAATTCATCCTACGTGAATGCAAACAAAACTCGCTACACTCACCACGCGGTGTAAACGAACATCATCTGCCACCAAGCAGAAAATGAGAAATCTCATTCACCTGATTTCAAAATACCCAACTCTTCCTGATGACCCAAGGCAAATCACGGGTCCACCAACCAATACACGGCCAATGTACTGGTGACAACAACCATCATCTACCATGGAAGAACCTGAGAAGTCACCCAAATGGCTTCGAATACCCCTTACCAATTCGAAAAACCCGCACTCCTCTCGTCACCTCAGTCACAACCTCTCTCGATTTTGAAGTTCCAACCATGTCGGAACCAATACACTCGGACATCAACCACGTGCCTGTAACCAGTCTAACTCTATCTGTGATCCACTGCCGGACCACAGATACCCAACACATACCCAACTCGACGGAGTCACATCCCAACTCGTGACTCATCGTCATCACCATCACCAGCACCAGTACCAGCACTAGTACCCGCACCAACACACTAACATCAACACTAGTTTCAGCACACCGTGTGCAAAACTGACAACCCTGGATCTCCACTCATGCCGAGCGGCGACACTGTACCTCTACTCAAGTTGGAGAAACTATGCCTCCCTTGTACCCAACAACTCTAGGTACAGTCATCCTGACAACTCATACAAGAAAAGGAAACGTTCCTCGAACGTCTCTGATTCCCAACAACCGTAACTATAACCATTCTCGGTAGTAGTGCCTGCCATAGACTCGTGCAGACCTAACCACCAGACCTAGCGATCGAGACTCCGCATCCAACGGAATCAATAGCCCGTACCAACTACTCTGTATCCCCACTCTGGGACTTCATCGACAAGTACCAACACTGGTTACCTGTCCAACCAACTTCTAACCAATCTTAACTGAACTCACCCAATGTCGTCTACCAGGTTGTCCATTACCTTAGTTGCACCATAAATCCATCACAACTAAAGTAGCACGAGAACCAACTAGATCTAACCGATTACTAAAACCTCGACTACATAGTGTACTCCCATCACTAAAGCTGACATGACTCGACCAACCAATGGTCTCGACTCAAAAAAGTCGTCAAAGTCAAAATACTCGCCAACTCTCCTTTGCGAACCATACATCCTACCTAAGGGTTCCACGATCACTACCTAGGGTTCCTCTGAACCTAACTACAGAAGGCAGTAAAATTCACAATATGACTGACCCCGCCGTCTCGACATCGTATCGACATCAAATCCAATCCTACCATCAGCTCAACTAGGATTCCTCAAACCCGTCTGCTCCCAGCAGCATATCCATCTAACTCAACAAAATCCAACCATCTAATCGTCACAATTTCTAACCAATCGTCATAACCGATCCTACAACATCATGAAAGACGATCCCAACTAACCGTCTCACGATCAAAACTCTAAAGTACTATTTCGTTCAACCTTCCGTAGGGTTCCACACTGTCATCCACGACAGAACTATGGTAACCCCGGCATCCAATTCTGAACCAAGACGTTCCATGATTCAATCCTACTAACTATTGTATCGGCATCCTAACTATCAGGTTGGTAACGAACTGCAGCCCATTGAGACATCACATCCTCGACCTGCGCGCACCGTAAGAGCAAACCTGCTCTGATACTACTTGTCAGGACACGTCCCAATCCCTCTGGGATTAACGAGGGACGTTCTTGATCCCGTCTGACACAGAGTGTCAGACCAAAAAAATTTAAACCATTGGCCTTCCCGCTTCTAGAGTACGCCAGGATTCGGAGGAGGTATGTGATGTCTCGGTCTCTTCCACAGTCCGCACCGTATTCAACCTGAAGGGCATTGAAAACAGAAAGACTGTGAGTGGACGAAAAGTAATAAGTTCGTAAAACACATTTTATAAAGACCTCTATGCCCTTCACTTAAAACTATGCATGCATAGGAAAACCATTTATCAAACCACATATGTTTCAATAACCGAATCTGCACTGGCCCTTGCCCAAAACCATTCACAGAAAAACGTAACAAAGTAAACATATGTGGGATCTCAGCCCAAATCCATTTATTATCCATAAAACACAATTTCGCAAAACCAAGAAATCATGTTTATCATAAATTTCATATAACCAATCATGTCACGATATTTAGAGCTACGCGCGTGCTACCCGTGGTCTCAAAGCCCAAGTCTCCCCAGGGTCCACCCAAGTCTCCCCATAAATCCATTTGTGGGTCCCCGACCCAAAATCACAATCTTAAAACATAAATGGGCCCTAAGCCCGAATTCACATACAAACTGGACCTACGGCCTAAATCGTAAACCAACCGGGCCTCGTGCTCGATTTCGTAAACTATATGGGCCTCGCGCCCGATTTCGTACACCAAATGGGCCTCATGCCCGATACGTAAGTCAACTGGGCCTCGAGCCCGATATGCAAACCAATTGGGGATTCGGTCCGATACCTTTTTAAATCAAATGGACATCAAGTCTGAGAGTTCATGAATCAAATGGGTCTCGCGCCCGAATCCATATTTTCAAATATGAAATCGATTCAAGAACCAATTTGGCCTATGGCCCGAGAACTTAACTAAATGGACTTCGAGTCCGAGGGTTTCCAAAACAAAGGTCTCGAACCCGAGTTTACCTTTTCAAATCCAAAACCGTTTCATGAAATCATTTTCAAAACTATAAGCACGGAAAATCAGTGCAAAACTGTAAACCTCGATTTATGAGCAAACATGTAAATCGCCTCGAAGTGCATGAAATCATATAAATCACAATCATCCAAATCATCATCATAGAAACATAACTATAAATCATATTAAACATTTATGCATGCATCACAGTTTAGAAATCAAGGTCCACTCACAGACCGTCCTAAGCTGCCACTGCGATTTGCATGCCATAAGCCTCACTGGGCTAATCGCCGTCACAGGAACTCCCAAACATGTCCAAATCAATCTAGAGAGTTACTAACTACTTAATTAACATCTCATTGAAGCCCCGTAATTTTCCCAATTTTTTAAGTATTTTTAAACTCGATCCTAAACCTTCAGATGTCCCGAACATTATCGAGACGGTGTCCGATCGACACGAAACCAATACCAAAATGTTCGTTACATCGAATATTGTATTTCACATGTTGGCATCATGACCCAAAAGTGTCCCACACACCCTCACGCGCCACCGCAAGCGGTTGCACGTGAAGCCCACGCGTCAATCACTATTCATCGTCTACCTCGCGACGGACCGGGTTCTCTAGTTTGAATCGGACCGAACCGAAAATCCAATCTTTCCCTTTTTCATTCCTATAGATGCCTAATCTCAAACCTTATCGATTTAGCTAGTCAAAACGTGAAGAATGAGTCGAAACGATACCTCTATGATTGAAAACCGAACCGGCCTCCTGTAACTAGTTGTGGCCGTCATCTCCAGCTGTCAAAGCTTCGATTTTCAATCCCAAACGGTTCCTACGACCTCCAGAAGACAATTTCCATTAATGAAATCAACCCAGACACTTTAGAACCCAAAGTCCAAATTTTAAATACTTACCTCACGGTTTCGAGTGGCCACCATCGTGGCCCGCCGTCACCATCATTCCCAGTCTCTCAAGATTCCTCACATGAACGTATGGGTGTAGTATGGTGATGGTGGTGTGTGTGTGTGTTTGCTCAGAATGAAAATGGAGATTAGAGGAAGGGTTCTCGGGTTTTTGAGTGAAACATAGTGGATGGCTGGTGATCAGGAGCGAGGGAAGATGGGTTGGACAGTGAGGATGAGAGTGTGAGGTAGAGATGGATGGCTAGGACGGTGAGGATGAGTGTGTGAAGTTCCAACCATGTCGGAACCAATACACACGAAGATCAACCACGTGCCCGTAACCAGTCTAACTCTATCTATGATCCACTGCTGGACCACAGATACTGAACACACACCCATCTCGATGGAGTCACATCCCGACTCGTGACTCATCGTCATCACTGTCACCAGCACCAACACCAGCACTAGTACCCGTACCAACACACTAACATCAACACTAGCATCAGTACACCGTGGACAAAACTGACAACCCTGGAGCTCCGCTCATACCGAGCGGCCCCGTGCCTCTATTCAACTTGGAGAAAATATACCTCCCTCGTACCCAACAACTCTGGGTACAGTCGCCCTGTCAACTCATACGTGAAATAGAAACGTTCCCCCAACGTCTATGATTCCCAACAACCGTAACTACAACCACTCTCGGTGGTAGTGCCTACCACAGACTCGTTCAGACCTAACCACTAGACCTCGCGATCGAGACTCTGCATCCAACGGAATCAATCCCATGTAACAACTACTCCATATCCCCACTCTGAGACTTCATCGACAAGTACCAGAGTCGTCTACTAGGTCGTCTACGACCTTAGTTGCACCAACAATCCATCACAACTAAAGTAGCACGACAACCAACTAGGTCTAACCGATTACTACAACCTCGACTGCAGAGTGCAGTACCATCACTAAAGCAGACATGACTCGACCAACCTTCGGTAGGATCCCACACTGTCAACCATGACAGAACTATCCAAACCCCGACATCAAACTCCGAACCAAGACGTTCCACGATTCAATCTTACTAACTATCATATCGGCATCCTAACTATTAGGTTGGTAACGAACTGCAGCCCATTGAGACATCACATCCTCGACCTGCGCGCACCGTTAGATCAAACCTGCTCTGATACCACTTGTCAGGACTCGACCCAATCCCCCGGGGATTAACGAGGGACGTTCCTAAACCCGTCTGACCCGGAGTGTCAGACCAGGGAAAATTAAAATCTCTAGCCTTCCGGCTTCCAGAGTACTCTAGGATCCGGAGGAGGTTTGTGATGTCACGGTCTCTGCCACAGTCCACACCGTATTCAACCTGAAGGGAATTGAAAACAGAAAGACTATGAGTGGACGAAAAGTAATAAGTTCATAAAACACATTTTATAAAGACCTGTATGTGCTTCACTAAAATGTATGCATGCATAGGAAAACCATTTATCAAACCAAATATGTTTCCATAACCAAATCCACACGGGCCCCTGCCAAAAACCATGTACAGAAATATGTAACATAGTAAACATTTGTAGGATCTCAGCCCACATCCATTTACTATCCATAAAACACAATTACGCAAAACCAAGAAATCATGTTTATCATATATTTCATATAACCAATCCTGTCACGGTATCTAGAGCTACGCGCGTGCTACCCGTGGGCTCAAAGCCCAAGTCTCCCCAGGGTCCACCCAGGTCAATGTCCGTAGATCAATGACCCTCTCTGGAGGTTATAATCCATCGACTTTTTGAGAGTAAGGAACCCAATGGGGGCCAAACAACTCAGTCAGTTCTCCGTGACTACTCCGGGGGTCCACCCAAGCCAACGACCTTAGCCGGAGGAGAAAACTCATATATAAAGGATGGTACACGAATAACCATTTGAAAACTTTCTCAAAACCTTTAAAGGGTTCATGCCAGTCCCCATAAACCGTTATGAACCATAAAACCTTTCAAGGGTTCATACATGTCCCCATAAACCGTCATGAACCATAAATCCATTTGTGGGTCCCCAACCCGAAATCACAATCCTAAAACATAACTGGGTCCTAAGCCCGAATTCACATACAAACTGAACCTCTGGACCGAATCACAAACCAACTGGGCCTCGTGCCCGATTTCGTAAACTAAGTGGGCCTCATGCCTGATTTCGTACACCAAATGGGCCTCATGCCCGATACGTAAGTCAACTGGGCCTCAAGCCCGATACGCAAACCAATTGGACCTCTGGCCCGATACCTTGTTAAATCAAATGGACATAAAGTCCAAGAGTTCGTAAATCAAATGGGTCTCGGGCCCGAGAATGTAACTAAATGGACTTCGAGTCCGAGGGTTTCCAAAACAAATGGGTCTCGAACCTGAGTTTACCTTTTCAAATCCAAAACCATATCATGAAATGATTTCCAAATCTATAAGCATCGAAAATCATTGCAAAACTACAAACGTCAATTTACGTGCAAACATGTAAATCGCCTCGCAGTGCGTGAAATCATATAAATCACAATCATCCAAATCATCATCATAGAATCATACCTATAAATCATATAAAATATTTAGGCATGCATCACAGTTTAGAAATCAAGGTCCACTCATAGACCGTCCTAAGCTGCCGCCTCGATTTGCGTGCCATAAGCCTCATCGGGCTAATCGCCATCACCGGGACTCCCAAACCTGTCCAAAACAATCTAGATGTTTACTAACTACTTAATTAACCTCTCATTGAAGCCCCGTAATTTTCTCGATTTTTTAAGTATTTTTAAAATCGATCCTAAATATTCGGATGTCCAGAACATTATCGGGACAGTGTCCGATCGACACGAAACCAGTCCCAAAATGTTCATTACATCGAATATAGTATTTCACATGTTGACATCATGACCCAAAAGTGTCCCATGCACCCTCACGAGGCGCCGTAAGTGGCTTCGCGTGAAGACCACGCGCCAACCACTGTTCATCGTTCACCTCGCGACATACCGGGTTCTCTGGTTTGAACCAGACCACACTGATCTAGACTGGTCCAGGGCCCAAACTCGTTCATTTTCAATCCAATTTTTCTATTTTTTCAATCTTATAGATTCCTAATCTCAAACCCTATCGATTTAGCTTTTCAAAACGGGAAGAATGAGTCGAAATGATACCTCTATGATTGAAAACCGAACCGGCCTCCTGCAACTAGTTGTAGCCGTCGTCTCCGGCCGTCACAACTCCCTTTTTCGATCCCAAATGGTTCCTACGACCTCCAGAAGACCATTTCCATTAATGAAATCGACCCAGTCCCTTTAGAACCCAAAGTCCAAATTATAAATACTTACCTCACGGTTTCGAGTTCTCCCCTCCGTGGCCATCGTCGTTGCCCGCTGTCACCGTCATTCCCAGTCTCTCAAGATTCCTCACATGAACGTATGGGTGTAGTATGGTGATGGTGGTGTGTGTGTGTTTGCTCAAAATGAAAATGGAGATTGGAGGGAGGGTGCTCGGGTGTGTGAGAGAAATAAAGGGGATGGCTGGTGATCAGGAGTGAGGGAAGATGGTTTGGAGGGTGAGGATGAGAGTGTGAGGTAGGGATTGATGGCTAGGATGAGAGGTGGGTGAATTAAATTATAAAATAATATAGAATAATAATATTTAATTAATTAGATCCACATTTTAGGGATAATGACCACTGGGATGAGTGACACTTGTCACTCATCCATGTGTCCCAACTAAATATCTGCCCAATCAGATATTGCCATGTCATCAATACCTCGCAATGCATGCAAAGTGTAAACAAACTTCCGTGACCCATAACTTTCCCATTCGACGTCCGATTTCGGCGTGCCGCCTGTCTATGGATTCGTATCGACCCGATTTACGTAACGATCCTCGGCCCTCGGCCATCGGACCTCCTATGTCAAAAGTCAACTATTTACCCTTTTAACCAAATTACCAAAATACCCATGAACTTCTGAATGTCATAACTTCTTCCTCGAACGTCGTAATCAGACGTGCCACCTGTCTATGAACTCGTGACGTACTGAACTGCATCACAGTCATCGGCCAATGTTCATTTAACCGTCAGAATGAAAAGTCAACGTTTAGCCCATTCCAAGGTAAAATCATCATTTCGTGTCGTCTTTCCTAAAGTACCCCACTAATCACCGATTAACCTCACTAATCCTTGATTAGTCACTAATCTAATCCCGAAATTGGGGACGGGTCGTTACAACCTTCCCTCCTTAAATAATTTCGTCCTCGAAATTCCAACTATATCGATTCCACAACCACCTCGTGGAAAGCAATTACGACCTCACAAAAAATGTACACGTGTGCACCCGGTAACTAGAACGATACTTGTCTACAACCAAACGTTCCACCAATACTCACGTCGCATCGACTACATTCGACCACGTCGAATGACAGTAATCGCTCGTTCTGAATTGCCACCACTTGTCAAATCTACCCTTTCGCTGACACAACCAACTCGACGGTTCCTTCCTCAATCCCATATTTATCCTGACGCAAGCTCCCATAGTGAGTCGCCAAACTCATTAATCGATCCACGCTGAAACATCCGACAAACTGTCACCACTTGAAAGTCGCCAGTCAAAAACTAACATTATACTTACTTGTGATTACACTAACCACCAACTTACTCAACCTGAATACACACCAACATCTCTCCCGACCTCTGTGTGACTGGACCCATCAGAAACACTATGACCCAGTGCATAGTATCCAATGTCCAGTCCACATCCTCGACTAATCCAATGGTATCGGAACTGAGCCGACTACCAATACGCTCACCAGCATACCTATAGTATATCCCATATACCATCACTAGGCACCACAAGTCTGCCAATTAACGTACCTCGAACAACGTATAGGGTACGTACATCAATCCATCAACCAGCCTACAATAACCTAGGTCGTAGCCAATCACGTTTCAATTCTAGAGTCCATCTGACCAATCCAGTACCAGTCAGATCAAAACTCCAAAACATCACCCATTTCGAGTCCCATGGTCACCCGACTAGTAACAAAACGTCTACTCCTAATCACGTAATCCAATACGTACCAATCCGACTCACGCCCACCCAGGCGTACAACCTTATGCCAACTGGCAGCCAACATTATCCACGTCTACCTAGATGCACCAAATTCGAATCTATCGGTCACCTGCTCATATGCTTAACACATCACCTTCGATTCACTTCATAGTGACGCCAATCCCATCATCCACACATCTATGCTGACCGAATCCGACCCCGTCGAATGCCTACTAGTTCGATGAAAACACCATACGGGATTTACCTCTAAAAGGAGTTCATTCCCATCATCCTTCAACTCAAAATTCCAAGTAAGAGCGATAAACTCTCTACCTATGTGGATTATCAAGATCATGACCCAGATCCATCACTACGTCACCTGACCATAAACATCACGATCCTCGATAGTCACGATGCCCAAATTCCTCGACATCACAATCCCGATCCACCCAGGATCCTCACATGCTCACTCAGCTAACCATCTACTTGAGATCCGATCAAAGGGTCTTACACCTTCTTAACTCCTTCGTCAGTCACATTACTCCTCAACCAAATCCCACATCTAAACAGATCAGTCAACGACGAGACACGTCGAGACTGTGAGTTCTCTCCAATTACCTCGTATCGATCCTTGGCAATCCACTTGGGAAAATCAAGGATGATCCAAGACGATGACATCAAAATTCATCCTACGTGAATGCAAACAAAACTCGCTACACTCACCACGCCGGGTAAACGAACATCATCTGCCACCAAGCAAAAAATGAGAAATCTCATTCACCTAACTTCAAAATACCCAACTTTTCCTGATGACCCAAGACAAATCACGGGTCCACCAACCAATACACGGCCAATGTACTGATGATAACAACCATCATATACCATGGAAGAACATGAGAAGTCACCCAAATGACTTTGAATACCCATTACCAATCCGAAAAACCCGCACTCCTCTCGTCACCTCAATCACAACCTCTCTCGATTTTGAAGTTCCAACCATGTCGGAACCAATAAACTCGGACATCAACCACGTGCCTGTAACCGGTCTAACTCTATCTGTGATCCACTGCCGGACCACAGATACCCAACACATACCCAACTCGACGGAGTCACATCCCGACTCGTGACTCATCGTCATCACCATCACCAGCACCATTACCAGTACTAGTACCCGCACTAACACACTAACATCAACACTAGTTTCAACACACCGTGTGCAAAACTGACAACCCTGGATCTCCACTCATGCCGAGCAACGACCCCGTACCTCTACTCAAGTTGGAGAAACTATACCTCCCTCGTACCCAACAAATCTATGTACGGTCACCCTGACAACTCATACGAGAAAAGGAAACGTTCCTCGAACGTCTCTGATTCCCAACAACCGTAACTACAACCACTCTAGGTAGTAGTGCCTGCCATAGACTCGTGCAGACCTAACCACCAGACCTCGCGATCGAGACTCCGCATCCAACGGAATCAATCGCCCGTACCAACTACTCTGTATCCTCACTCTGGGACTGCATCGACAAGTAACAACACTGGTTACCTTTCCAACCAACCTCTAACCAATCATAACTGAACTCACCCAATGTCGCCTACCAGATCGTCCATGACCTTAGTTGCACCAACAATCCATCACAACTAAAGTAGCACGACAACCAACTAGGTCTAACCGATTACTACAACCTCGACTACATAGTGTAGTCCCATCACTAAAGCTGACATGTCTCGACCAACCAACGGTCTCGACTCCGAAAAGTCGTCAAAGTCAAACTACTCGCCAACTCTCCTTTCTGAACCATACATCCTACCGTAGGGTTCCACGATCACTACCTAGGGTTCCTCTAAACCTAACTGCAGAAGGCAGTAAAATTCACAATCTGACCGACCCCGCCGTCTCGACATCGTATAGACATCAAATCCAATCCTACCATCAGCTCAACTAGGATTCCTCAAACCCAGCTGCTCCCAGCAGCATATCCATCTAACTCAACAAAATCCAACCATCTAATCGTCACAATTTCTAACCAATCGTCATAACCGATCCTACAACATCATGAAAGACGATCGCAACTAACCGTCTCACGGTCAAAACTCTAAAGTACTATTTCGTTCAACCTTTCGTAGGGTTCCACACTGTCATCCACGACAGAACTATGGTAACCCCGGCATCAAATTATGAACCAAGACGTTCCACGATTCAATCCTACTAACTATTGTATCGGCATCCTAACTATCAGGTTGGTAACGAACTCCAGCCCATTGAGACATCACATCCTCGACCTGCGCGCACCGTAAGAGAAAACCTGCTCTGATACCACTTGTCAGGACACGTCCCAATCCCTCTGGGATTAACGAGGGACGTTCTTGACCCCGTCTGACATAGAGTGTCAGACCAAAAAAATTTAAACCATTGGCCTTCCCGCTTCTAGAGTACGCCAGGATTCGGAGGAGGTATGTGATGTCTCGGTCTCTGCCACAGTCCGCACCGTATTCAACCTGAAGGGCATTGAAAAAAGAAAGACTGTGAGTGGACGAAAAGTAATAAGTTCATAAAACACATTTTATAAAGACCTCTATGCCCTTCACTTAAAACTATGCATGCATAGGAAAACCATTTATCAAACCACATATATTTCAATAACCAAATCCGCACTGGCCCCTGCCCAAAACCATTTACAGAAATACGTAACAAAGTAAACATATGTGGGATCTCAGCCCAAATCCATTTATTATCCATAAAATACAATTTCGCAAAACCAAGAAATCATGTTTATCATAAATTTCATATAACCAATCCTGTCATGGTATCTAGAGCTACGCGCGTGCTACCTAGGGTCTCAAAGCCCAAGTCTCCCCAGGGTCCACCCAAGTCTCCCCATACATCCATTTGTGGGTCCCCGACCCGAAATCACAATCTTAAAACATAAATGAGCCCTAAGCCTGAATTCACATACAAACTGGACCTTCGGCCCAAATCGTAAACCAACTGGGCCTCGTGCTCGATTTCGTAAACTAAATGGGCCTCGCGCCCGATTTCGTACACCAAATGGGCCTCATGCCCGATACGTAAGTCAACTGGGCCTCGAGCCCGATATGCAAACCAATTGGGGCTTCGGCTCGATACCTTTTTAAATCAAATAGACATCAAGTCTGAGAGTTCATAAATCAAATGGGTCTCGCGCCCGAATCCATATTTTCAAATATGAAATCGATTCAAGAACCAATTTGGCCTATTTGCATGCCATAAGCCTCACTGGGCTAATCGCCGTCACCGAAACTCCCAAACATGTCCAAATCAATCTAGAGAGTTACTAACTACTTAATTAACATCTCATTGAAGCCCCGTAATTTTCCCGATTTTTTAAGTATTTTTATACTCGATCCTAAACCTTCAGATGTCCCGAACATCATCGAGACGGTGTCCGATCGACACGAAACCAATACCAAAATATTCGTTACATCGAATATAGTATTTCACATGTTGAAATCATGACCCAAAAGTGTCCCACTCAGCCTCACGCGTCGCCTCAAGCAGTTGCACGTGAAGCCCATGCGCCAATCACTATTCATCGTCTACCTCGCGACGGACCGGGTTCTCTGGTTTGAACCGGATCGAATCTATCTGGACCGTTCCAGGGACCAAACTCGTTCATTTTCAATCCAATCTTTCCCTTTTTCATTCCTATAGATTCCTAATCTCTAACCGTATCGATTTAGCTAGTCAAAACTTGAAGAATGAGTCGAAATGATACCTCTATGATTGAAAACCGAACCGGCCTCCTGCAACTAGTTGTGGACGTCGTCTCCGGCTGTCACAGCTCCCCTTTTCAATCCCAAACGGTTCCTATGACCTCCAGAAGACCATTTCCATTAATGAAATCGACCCAGACACTTTAGAACCCAAAGTCCAAATTTTAAATACTTACCTCACGGTTTCGAGTGGCCACCGTCGTGGCCCGCCGTCACCGTCATTCCCAGTCTCTTAAGATTCCTCACATGAACATATGGGCATAGTATGGTGATGGTGGTGTGTGTATGTGTTTGCTCTGAATGAAAATGGAGATTAGAGGGAGGGTTCTCGGGTTTGTGAGTGAAACAGAGTGGATGGCTGGTGATCAGGAGCGAGGGAAGATGGTTTGGACGATGAGGATGAGAGTGTGAGGTAGAGATGGATGGCTAGGATGAGAGGTGGGTGAATTAAATTATAAAATTATATAGAATAATAATATTTAATTAATTAGATCCACATTTTAAGGATAATGACCAATGGGATGAGTGACACTTGTCACTCGTCCATGGGTCCTACCTAAATATTTTCCCAATCAGATATTGCCACATCATCAATTCCTCGTAATGCGTGCATAGTGTAATCAAACTTCCGTGATCAATAACTTTCCCGTTCGACGTCCGATTTTGGCGTGCCGCCTGTCTATGGATTTGTATCTACCCGATCTACGTAACGGTCCTCGACCCTCAATCATCGCACCTCCCAGGTCAAAAGTCAAATATTTATCCCTTTTAACCAAATTACCAAAATACCCATGAACTTCCTAACGTCATAAATTCTTCCTCAAACGTCAGAATCGGACGTGCCACTTGTCTATGAACTCGTAACGTCCCAAACTACATCACAGTCATCGGCCAAAGTCCATTTGACCGTCAGAACGAAAAGTCAATGTTTTGCCCATTACAAGGGCAAAATCGTCATTTTGCGTCGTCTTTCCGAAAGTACCCCACTAATCACCGATTAACCTCACTAATCCCTGATTAGTCACTAATCTAATCCCGAAATTCGGGACGGGTCATTACAGTGGCCTTTTGATATGCTTTCATATATGGTTTGCTTCGTTGATATTGGTTGATTTACAGATGTTAATGACAGGACCCATCCCAATCCCCCCCGGGATTAGTGCGGGATGACCCTGCTCCCGTCTGACACGAAGTGTCAGACAAGGGATATTTTCGTCCTTTGCCCTCCCGGGCTATCAGAGTACGCCAGGATCCGGAGGAGGCATGTGATATCTCGGTCTCTGCTACAGCCCACATCCGATGTCAACCTGAAGGGCAGTCAAAACATTAAAAACTGTGAGTGGACAAAACAAAGAGTTTATAAAAACATTTAATAAGGAAGACATTTGTACCCTCCACTAAAAAGCATGCATGCATTCGAAAACCATTTATCCAAAACAACCATATGTGGGACTAAGCCCAACGCAGATATAAACTAAGGTCGAAAGGACCACAATAAAAACGACCATACGGGCCACTGCCCAAATCCTGTGCACACCTATACACACCACATATCATATATCATATATCCATCACATACATATATATAAGTCACACAACCAATCCTGTCACGGTATCCAAAGCCACGCGCTCGCTACCCGGGTCTCAATCCGAGTCATCTCAAAGTCAAGGTCAATGTTCGTAGACCACTGGCCCTACCCGAGGTAATAGTAACCATAGCCTTCCTGAGAGTAAGGAACCCAACTGGGGGGTGACTCCACTCAGTCGGTGGTCCGTGACTACTCCGGGGTCCACCCAGGCCAACGACCCTCCCCGGAGGAGATAGTAGAACATGTAAAGGAAGGTAGACGAACATATATATACATAACATAAACATTCATGACCGGTTCCCCTGAACCGTCATGATCCATAATATCCATAAGCAAGTAACATGCCGGTTCCCACAAACCGTCATGTACCGTAATAACCAACAAGGGTTCATGCCGGTTCCCATAAACCGTCATGAACCACGATACCATAACAGGGGTTCATGCCGGTTCCCATAAACCGTCATGAACCTGGGAATCCATTTAAGGTTCCCTGACCTGAAATCAAAACCGTAAAGTGACTGGGTCTCGTACCCGAACATAGGACACCAACTGGGCACCGTGCCCGGAATCTGAGGACATATGCCCGAGACAAAACCAAATGGGTCTCATACCCGAGTTTATCATTTTGAAATCCAAATTCAGTTCATTTAAATCAATAAAGAAATACAGACCCGTATAAGCACCGTATAAGGCCGAAACCTCGAAATACGTGCTTATACGTAACCACATACAAATGCACCCATGGCATCATCAAACAAGTAATAAAACATATAATAAACATTTATGCATGCACCAATTTAGAAAACAAGGTCCACTCACAGACCGTCCGAGCTGCCGCCTCGATTTGCGTGCCATACGGCTCCCCGAGCCGATCACCGTCACCGGGACTCCCAAACCTGTCCAAATCGTAATAGAAGGTTACTAACTACTTAATTAACCTCCTACCAAAGCCCCGTAATTTTCCCGTATTTTTAACTATTTTTAAAACCGAACCTAAACATTCTGATGCCCCGAAACATATTGAGACGGTGTCCGATTGACACGAAACCAATCCCAAAATGTTCGTTACATCGAATAGAAGATTTCGTATGTTGGAACCTTCCCTAGATTCCCTGCCACGCGCCCTCACGCGCCGCCTGAAGTGGCTGCGCGTGGGCTTCACGCGCCGCTACAGTATCTGCTGACGTCATCGCTGACGTCAGCAAGACGTCATCTGACAGCTGTCAGGTCTGACATGTCAGACTCTGACAGGTGCCACGTGTCATGCTCCCATTGGTCCACGTCACTATGCTGTCAGTGCCACGTGGCAGTCTGACATGTGCCACGTGTCATCACGGCACTAGTCCACGTCTGTGCCACGTGTCAGCCCCTGATTGGGCCACGTCACTGACATGTCAGTGCTGACTGTGCACTGACATGTGACACGTGTCGCACTCCTATTAGCCCATTTTCTGACATGTCAGCTGACATTGTCAGATCTGACAATGCTGACGTCATCGCTGACATGATGACGTCAGCATGATGACGTCACCTGTCATCTCTGTCCTCCCGCGGGTCGACCCGAATACCAGTAACCGGGTCGCCGTGACCCGCGGCTTGACCCGGCCGGTTCTCCCTACTCCGGCCACCATTTTTCCTCCCTTTTGTCCCATTCTACTCCTCTCAACCTAACCTAGAGTTCTATGGGTTTAAAAACTAGAAAACGGGTCGAGGTAGTTACCTGTGATGCCGAGAACAGTCGCCCAGCTTTCGGCCGTCCGTCTGGGCTGCACCGCCGTCCTCAGCCATTCCTTTTGATCCCATTAGCCTCCTCGAGTCCCCAAAAACCCAACCAAATCATTAGTTTCGATCCAAGACCCATAAAACCCAAGTTTTGAATTTCAAACCCCTAACCTACCTTTTCGGGTTTCCTCCCGCCGTGAGCCGCCGTGGCTCTTGCCGCCTCCGTCCTGTCCTTCCTCGTCTCACTCACACTATCATCCTGGTCTCAGTCACTGGTGGTGAGGGGATGTGTGTTGTGTGTGTTGAAGAAAATGGAGAATATGGGTTAATGGGGTTTTTCGGGTTTGTGAGGAAAAGGAAGAAAATGAATGAAAATGATGGTGGTGCCGTGGAAGAGAAGAGAGAAGGAGATGTGATCAGATGAGAGAAGAGAGGATTGATGGTGAGGATTAAAAGGTAGGGTTGAAATGGATGGTTAGGATTAATAGTTGTTAGGTTAAATTATAAAATAATTAAAATAATAATATTTAATTATTTAGATCCACATTTTGGGGGATCAAAGCAATGGGATGAGTGACACTTGTCACTCATCCATGGGGCCCACCAAAATATCCACCCAATCAGATTTCGCCGAAACTTCCCCGTCTCGAAGTTCGTGCATAGTGAAATCGAACTTCCGTGACCCATAACTCTCCCGTTTGAAGTCCGATTTCAGTGTGCCGCCTGCCTATGGATTCGTATCGTCCTTATCTATGTAACGGTCTTCGGCCCTCGGCCATCGGACCTTCTGGTCAAAAAGTCAACTTTTGACCCCCTATTCACCCAAATTACCAAAATGCCCCTAAACTTCCGAACGTCATAACTTCTTCCTCGAACGTCGGAATTGAACGTGCCTCCTGTCTATGAACTCGTGACGTCACGAACTACGTCACGGTCATCGGTCAAAGTCCATTTGACTGCCCGATTAAAAAGTCAACGTTTTGCCACCATTAGGGGCAAAACGGTCATTTCGTACCGTTCGTCCGATTTCGCTCTACTAATCACGGATTAGCCTCACTAATCGTGATTAGTCACTAATCTAATCTAGGAATTTGGGACGGGTCGTTACAACCTTCCCTCCTTAATTAATTTCGTCCTCGAAATTCCAACCGACCTAATCTAATCGTTCTTCCCTCCTTAATTAGTTTCGTTCTTGAAACTCCACTATCCTGATTCCACAACCACCTCGTGGAAAGTAGAATCGACCGCAAAACACGTGTACCCTAGTACACCCACTAGTCAACATAAACCTCGTTTGTAACTAGACGTACCACTAATGCTCTCGTCGTATCGACTACATTCGACCACGTCGAATGACAGAAGTCGTACGCTCCGAACTGATCCCACTTGTCAGATCTACCGTTTCGCTGACACAACCAACTTGACGGTTCCTTGCTCAACCACTAACTATCCTGACGTCTGCTCCCACTGGGAGTCATCAGACCTCCCTAACCGATTCACGTTGACACTTCCGACAAACAGTCAGCACTTGATAGTCGTCAGTCAAAAACTAACACTATACTCACTCGTGATTACAATAACCACCAACTCACTCAACCTGAGTTTACGTATACCCATAATCACTCGACCTGTGTGTAACCGGACCCATCAGAAAACCATGACCTAGTGCACAGTATCCAATGTCCTGTTCACGACCTTAACAAATCCGATGGTAGCGGAACCATGCCGACTACCAACACGCTCTCCAACGTACCACTGGTATAACCTATATACCGTCACCAGACATCCCAAGTCTGCCCGGTGTCGTACCTCGAACAATGAACAAGGTACGTATAACTACCCATCAATCAGCCTACAACCACCTAGGTTGTAGTCAATCACGTTTCAATTATGGAGTCCATCTGTCCGATCTAGACAAATCGAAACTCCAACCCATTATCTATTTCCAAATCCGAATCCGAATCCGCAATTTCGTAAGAAATCCCGAATCCAAACCCAGAAATCATATCCATAATCATGTCCAAATTCAAATCCGAAATCATCATTCCGTAAACTAGTATTAGGAATAACCATTCCGAACCCAAATCCATAAAAGAAAATCTATAGTCAAGCTCTAGAATCAAATCCTGAATCGTCACCCAGAATCCGATTCCAAAACCCAAATACAGAAATCCTCTTTCAAGTTCCAAAATCAAATCCTGAATCGTCATCCAGAAATCTGATTCTAAAACCTGAAATATCGTTCACGTCTACCGAGACGTACCAAAACCAAACCTATCGGTTACCCGCTAAACCGATTACCCTATTACCAACGATTGACTTCATAGGGAAGTCAATTCCAACATCAACACATCTAAAGCCGACCATATCCGACCACGTCGGAAAACTACTCATCGGACAACTACTCAGGCGAGTAATAAGCCATATGGGATTTACCTCGAAAAGAAGTTCAGTCCCAACATGCCCCACTCAAACATCCAAGTATGAGCGATAAACTCTCCACCTATCTGGATCATCAAGACCACGATCCAGATCCATAACGATACCCAAATTCCTAAACCAATTCCCACATCTAAACAGATTAGTCTACGACGAGACACGCCAAGACGATGGGTTATCACTGATTACCTCGTATCGATCCTTATCATTCCCCCGAGGAAAACCAAAGATGATACAAGACCGTGACATCAAAACTCATCCTATGTGAATACAACCAAACTCGCTGCACTCACCACGTCGTGTAACCTAACATCGTCTGCCACCAAGTAGAAAATGAGAAATCTCAGTCACCTAACTTCGATATACTCACTCCACCTGATGACCCAAGACAATCACGGGTCCACCAACCAATACACGATCATTGTACTAGTGGCAACCAACAACATCTATATCATCAACGTCATCTACCACCATCAATTATGGTAGAACCTGAGAAGTCACCCAAAATGACTTCGACATACCCATTACCAATGCGGAAACCCACATTCCATTCGTCACCGCAATCGCACCCTCTCGCGATTTCGAAGTTCCAACAAGATTGGAAACAACATACCCGGACATCAACCACGTGTCCCCTAACCAGTTTAACTCTATCTGAGTTCCACTCCTGAACCACAGATACCGAACATATGCCCATTACGACGGTGTCACACCTCGATCCGTAACTCATCGACATCACGATCACCGGCACCAGCACCAGCACTAGTACCAGTATCATCGTCACGACAACCTGAGTCTACATGACCTGATGAGACTCGACTAAGTCCATCGACAGTAGCGTCTGCCACAACCTCGTGCAGACCTAACTACCAGGTACCACGATATCCAGACTCCGCATCTAACGGAATCAACCACCTGTACCAACTACTCTGTATCCCAAACCTGGAATTCCATCGACAAGTACCAACCCTGATAACTTGTCCAACCGAACTCTAACCAGTCGTAACTCGACTAACCCAATGTCCTCTACCAGGTCACCGATGACCTTAGTTGCACCAAACGACAACTAAAGTACCATGACAACCAACTATGTCTAACGGATAAGTACAATCCCGACTGCGAAGTGCAGTCCCAACACAAGCTGATATGACTAGACCGACTAACGAACCCCAAATCCGAATAGTCGTCAAAGTCACACCACTCGTCAACTCACATTTCCGAAACATACACATACGGTAGGGTTCCACGATCACACCTAGAGTTCCTCTAAACCCACCTGCGAAAAGCAGTAAAATCAACAATCTGACCGACCCCGCGTTCTTGACATCGTAATGACGTCAATCCAATCCTACCATCAATCAACTAGGATACTCCGAATCCGGCTGCTAACTGCCGACTGCAGTAAATTCATTTAACTCAACATAATCCGACCATCTAATGGTCACAACATCGAATCAGTCGTCGGAACCGATCCTACGACATCGTGAAGACGATCCCAACTAACCGTCTCACGATCACACTCCAGAATACGAACACGTTAATCCTTCCGTAGGGTCCCACACTGTCAACCTTGACAGAACTATGGCAACCCCGGCCTCAAATGCCGAATCAAGGCATGCCAATCCTACTAACTATCGTACCGGCACCCCAACAATCAGGTTGACCACGGACTGCAGCCCAATGAGATATCACATCCTCGACCAGCATACATACTCCAAGAGCTCCGCGGTTGCTCGAATAGAGACAACCCCGCTCTGATACCACGTTGACAGGACCCATCCCAATCCCCCCCCCCCGGGATTAGTGCGGGATGACCCTGCTCCCGTCTGACACGAAGTGTCAGACAAGGGATATTTTTGTCCTTTGCCCTCCCGGGCTATCAGAGTACGCCAGGATCCGGAGGAGGCATGTGATATCTCGGTCTCTGCTACAGCCCACATCCGATGTCAACCTGAAGGGCAGTCAAAACATTAAAAACTGTGAGTGGACAAAACAAAAAGTTTATAAAAACATTTAATAAGGAAGACATTTGTACCCTCCACTAAAAAGCATGCATGCATTCGAAAACCATTTATCCAAAACAACCATATGTGGGACTAAGCCCAACGCAGATATAAACTAAGGTCGAAAGGACCACAATAAAAACGACCATACGGGCCACTCCCCAAATCCTGTGCACACCTGTACACACCACATATCATATATCATATATCCATCACATAAATATATATAAGTCACACAACCAATCCTGTCACGGTATCCAAAGCCACGCGCGCGCTACCCGGGTCTCAATCCGAGTCATCTCAAAGTCAAGGTCAATGTCCGTAGACCACTAACCCTACCCGAGGTAATAGTAACCATAGCCTTCCTGAGAGTAAGGAACCCAAATGGGGGGTGACTCCACTCAGTCGGTGCTCCGTGACTACTCCGGGGTCCACCCAGGCCAACGACCCTCCCCGGAGGAGATAGTAGAACATGTAAAGGAAGGTAGACGAACATATATATACATAACATAAACATTCATGACCGGTTCCCCTGAACCGTCATGATCCATAATATCCATAAGCAAGTAACATGCCGGTTCCCATAAACCGTCATGTACCGTAATAACCAACAAGGGTTCATGCCGGTTCCCATAAACCGTCATGAACCACGATACCATAACAAGGGTTCATGCCGGTTCCCATAAACCGTCATGAACCTGGGAATCCATTTAAGGTTCCCTGACCTGAAATCAAAACCGTAAAGTGACTGGGTCTCGTACCCGAATTTATCATTTTGAAATCCAAATTCAGTTCATTTAAATCAATAAAGAAATACAGACCCGTATAAGCACCGTATAAGGCCGAAACCTCGAAATACGTGCTTATACGTAACCACATACAAATGCACCCATGGCATCATCAAACAAGTAATAAAACATATAATAAACATTTATGCATGCACCAATTTAGAAAACAAGGTCCACTCACAGACCGTCCGAGCTGCCGCCTCGATTTGCGTGCCATACGGCTCCCCGAGCCGATCACCATCACCGGGACTCCCAAACCTGTCCAAATCGTAATAGAAGGTTACTAACTACTTAATTAACCTCCTACCAAAGCCCCGTAATTTTCCCGTATTTTTAACTATTTTTAAAACCGAACCTAAACCTTCCGATGCCCCGAAACATATTGAGACGGTGTCCGATTGACACGAAACCAATCCCAAAATGTTCGTTACATCGAATAGAAGATTTCGTATGTTGGAACCTTCCCCAGATTCCCTGCCACGCGCCCTTACGTGCCGCCTGAAGTGGCTGCGCGTGGGCTTCACGCGCCGCTACAGTATCTGCTGACGTCATCGCTGACGTCAGCATGACGTCATCTGACAGCTGTCAGGTCTGACATATCAGACTCTGACAGGTGCCACGTGTCATGCTCCCATTGGTCCACGTCACTATGCTGTCAGTGCCACGTGGCAGTCTGACATGTGCCACGTGTCATCACGGCACTGGTCCACGTCTGTGCCACGTGTCAGCCCCTGATTGGGCCACGTCACTGACATGTCAGTGCTGACTATGCACTGACATGTGACACGTGTCGCACTCCTATTGGCCCATTTTCTGACATGTCAGCTGACATTGTCAGATCTGACAATGCTGACGTCATCGCTGACATGATGACGTCACTTGTCATCTCTGTCCTCCTGCGGGTCGACCCGAATACCAGTAACCGGGTCGCCGTGACCCGCGGCTTGACCCGGCCGGTTCTCCCTGCTCCGGCCACCATTTTTCCTCCCGTTTGTCCCATTCTACTCCTCTCAACCTAACCTAGAGTTCTATGGGTTTAAAAACTAGAAAACGGGTCGAGGTAGTTACCTGTGATGCCGAGAACAGTCGCCCAGCTTTCGGCCGTCCGTCTGGGCTGCACCGCCGTCCTCAGCCATTCCTTTTGATCCCATTAGCCTCCTCGAGTCCCCAAAAACCCAACCAAATCATTAGTTTCGATCCAAGACCCATAAAACCCAAGTTTTGAATTTCAAACCCCTAACCTACCTTTTCGGGTTTCCTCCCGCCGTGAGCCGCCGTGGCTCTGGCCGCCTCCGTCCTGTCCTTCCTCGTCTCACTCACACTATCATCCTGGTCTCAGTCACTAGTGGTGAGGGGATGTGTGTTGTGTGTGTTGAAGAAAATGGAGAATATGGGTTAATGGGGTTTTTCGGGTTTGTGAGGAAAAGGAAGAAAATGAATGAAAATGATGGTGGTGCCGTGGAAGAGAAGAGAGAAGGAGATGTGATCAGATGAGAGAAGAGAGGATTGATGGTGAGGATTAAAAGGTAGGGTTGAAATGGATGGTTAGGATTAATAGTTGTTAGGTTAAATTATAAAATAATTAAAATAATAATATTTAATTATTTAGATCCACATTTTGGGGGATCAAAGCAATGGGATGAGTGACACTTGTCACTCATCCATGGGGCCCACCAAAATATCCACCCAATCAGATTTCGTCGAAACGTCCCCGTCTCAAAGTTCGTGCATAGTGAAATCGAACTTCCGTGACCCATAACTCTCCCGTTTGAAGTCCGATTTCAGTGTGCCGCCTGCCTATGGATTCGTATCGTCCTTATCTACGTAACGGTCTTCGGCCCTCGGCCATCGGACCTCCTGGTCAAAAAGTCAACTTTTGACCCCCTATTCACCCAAATTACCAAAATGCCCCTAAACTTCCGAACGTCATAACTTCTTCCTCGAACGTCGGAATTGAACGTGCCACCTGTCTATGAACTCGTGACGTCACGAACTACGTCACGGTCATCGGTCAAAGTCCATTTGACTGCCCGATTAAAAAGTCAACGTTTTGCCACCATCAGGGGCAAAACGGTCATTTCGCACCGTTCGTCCGATTTCGCTCTACTAATCACGGATTAGCCTCACTAATCGTGATTAGTCACTAATCTAATCTAGGAATTTGGGACGGGTCGTTACAACCTTCCCTCCTTAATTAATTTCGTCCTCGAAATTCCAACCGACCTAATCTAATCGTTCTTCCCTCCTTAATTAGTTTCGTTCTTGAAACTCCACTATCCTGATTCCACAACCACCTCGTGGAAAGTAGAATCGACCGCAAAACACGTGTACCCTAGTACACCCACTAGTCAACATAAACCTCGTTTGTAACTAGACGTACCACTAATGCTCTCGTCGTATCGACTACATTCGACCACGTCGAATGACAGAAGTCGTACGCTCCGAACTGATCCCACTTGTCAGATCTACCGTTTCGCTGACACAACCAACTAGACGGTTCCTTGCTCAACCACTAACTATCCTGACGTCTGCTCCCACTGGGAGTCATCAGACCTCCCTAACCGATTCACGTTGACACTTCCGACAAACAGTCAGCACTTGATAGTCGTCAGTCAAAAACTAACACTATACTCACTCGTGATTACAATAACCACCAACTCACTCAACCTGAGTTTACGTATACCCATAATCACTCGACCTGTGTGTAACCGGACCCATCAGAAAACCATGACCTAGTGCACAGTATCCAATGTCCTGTTCACGACCTTAACAAATCCGATGGTAGCGGAACCATGCCGACTACCAACACGCTCTCCAACGTACCACTGGTATAACCTATATACCGTCACCAGACATCCCAAGTCTGCCCGGTGTCGTACCTCGAACAATGAACAAGGTACGTATAACTACCCATCAATCAGCCTACAACCACCTAGGTTGTAGTCAATCACGTTTCAATTATGGAGTCCATCTGTCTGATCTAGACAAATCGAAACTCCAACCCATTATCTATTTCCAAATCCGAATCCGAATCCGCAATTTCGTAAGAAATCCCGAATCCAAACCCAGAAATCATATCCATAATCATGTCCAAATTCAAATCCGAAATCATCATTCCGTAAACTAGTATTAGGAATAACCATTCCGAACCCAAATCCATAAAAGAAAATCTATAGTCAAGCTCTAGAATCAAATCCTGAATCGTCACCCAGAATCCGATTCCAAAACCCAAATACAGAAATCCTCTTTCAAGTTCCAAAATCAAATCCTGAATCGTCATCCAGAAATCTGATTCCAAAACCTGAAATATCGTTCACGTCTACCGAGACGTACCAAAACCAAACCTATCGGTTACCCGCTAAACCGATTACCCTATTACCAACGATTGACTTCATAGGGAAGTCAATTCCAACATCAACACATCTAAAGCCGACCATATCCGACCACGTCGGAAAACTACTCATCGGACAACTACTCAGGCGAGTAATAAGCCATATGGGATTTACCTCGAAAAGAAGTTCAGTCCCAACATGCCCCACTCAAACATCCAAGTATGAGCGATAAACTCTCCACCTATCTGGATCATCAAGACCACGATCCAGATCCATAACGATACCCAAAGTCCTAAACCAATTCCCACATCTAAACAGATTAGTCTACGACGAGACACGCCAAGACGATGGGTTATCACTGATTACCTCGTATCGATCCTTGTCATTCCACCGAGGAAAACCAAAGATGATACAAGACCGTGACATCAAAACTCATCCTATGTGAATACAACCAAACTCGCTGCACTCACCACGTCGTGTAACCTAACATCGTCTGCCACCAAGTAGAAAATGAGAAATCTCAGTCACCTAACTTCGATATACTCACTCCACCTGATGACCCAAGACAATCACGGGTCCACCAACCAATACACGATCATTGTACTAGTGGCAACCAACAACATCTATATCATCAACGTCATCTACCACCATCAATTATGGTAGAACCTGAGAAGTCACCCAAAATGACTTCGACATACCCATTACCAATGCGGAAACACACATTCCATTCGTCACCGCAATCGCACCCTCTCGCGATTTCGAAGTTCCAACAAGATTGGAAACAACATACCCGGACATCAACCACGTGTCCCCTAACCAGTTTAACTCTATCTGAGTTCCACTCCTGAACCACAGATACCGAACATATGCCCATTACGACGGTGTCACACCTCGATCCGTAACTCATCGACATCACGATCACCGGCACCAGCACCAGCACTAGTACCAGTATCATCGTCACGACAACCTGAGTCTACACGACCTGATGAGACTCGACTAAGTCCATCGATAGTAGCATCTGCCACAACCTCGTGCAGACCTAACTACCAGGTACCACGATATCCAAACTCCGCATCTAACGGAATCAACCGCCTGTACCAACTACTCTGTATCCCAAACCTGGAATTCCATCGACAAGTACCAACCCTGATAACTTGTCCAACCGAACTCTAACCAGTCGTAACTCGACTAACCCAATGTCCTCTACCAGGTCACCGATGACCTTAGTTGCACCAAACGACAACTAAAGTACCATGACAACCAACTATGTCTAACGGATAAGTACAATCCCGACTGCGAAGTGCAGTCCCAACACAAGCTGATATGACTAGACCGACTAACGAACCCCAAATCCGAATAGTCGTCAAAGTCACACCACTCGTCAACTCACATTTCCGAAACATACACATACGGTAGGGTTCCACGATCACACCTAGAGTTCCTCTAAACCCACCTGCGAAAAGCAGTAAAATCAACAATCTGACCGACCCCGCGTTCTTGACATCGTAATGACGTCAATCCAATCCTACCATCAATCAACTAGGATTCTCCGAATCCGGCTGCTAACTGCCGACTACAGTAAATTCATTTAACTCAACATAATCCGACCATCTAATGGTCACAACATCGAATCAGTCGTCGGAACCGATCCTACGACATCGTGAAGACGATCCCAACTAACCGTCTCACGATCACACTCCAGAATACGAACATGTTAATCCTTCCGTAGGGTCCCACACTGTCAACCTTGACAGAACTATGGCAACCCCGGCCTCAAATGCCGAATCAAGGCATGCCAATCCTACTAACTATCGTACCGGCACCCCAATAATCAGGTTGACCACGGACTGCAGCCCAATGAGATATCACATCCTCGACCAGCATACATACTCCAAGAGCTCCGCGGTTGCTCGAATAGAGACAACCCCGCTCTGATACCACGTTGACAGGACCCATCCCAATCCCCCCCGGGATTAGTGCGGGATGACCCTGCTCCCGTCTGACACGAAGTGTCAGACAAGGGATATTGTTGTCCTTTGCCCTCCCGGGCTATCAGAGTACGCCAGGATCCAGAGGAGGCATGTGATATCTCGGTCTCTGCTACAGCCCACATCCGATGTCAACCTGAAGGGCAGTCAAAACATTAAAAACTGTGAGTGGACAAAACAAAGAGTTTATAAAAACATTTAATAAGGAAGACATTTGTACCCTCCACTAAAAAGCATGCATGCATTCGAAAACCATTTATCCAAAACAACCATATGTGGGACTAAGCCCAACGCAGATATAAACTAAGGTCGAAAGGACCACAATAAAAACGACCATACGGGCCACTCCCCAAATCCTGTGCACACCTGTACACACCACATATCATATATCATATATCCATCACATAAATATATATAAGTCACACAACCAATCCTGTCACGGTATCCAAAGCCACGCGCGCGCTACCCGGGTCTCAATCCGAGTCATCTCAAAGTCAAGGTCAATGTCCGTAGACCACTAACCCTACCCGAGGTAATAGTAACCATAGCCTTCCTGAGAGTAAGGAACCCAAATGGGGGGTGACTCCACTCAGTCGGTGCTCCGTGACTACTCCGGGGTCCACCCAGGCCAACGACCCTCCCCGGAGGAGATAGTAGAACATGTAAAGGAAGGTAGACGAACATATATATACATAACATAAACATTCATGACCGGTTCCCCTGAACCGTCATGATCCATAATATCCATAAGCAAGTAACATGCCGGTTCCCATAAACCGTCATGTACCGTAATAACCAACAAGGGTTCATGCCGGTTCCCATAAACCGTCATGAACCACGATACCATAACAAGGGTTCATGCCGGTTCCCATAAACCGTCATGAACCTGGGAATCCATTTAAGGTTCCCTGACCTGAAATCAAAACCGTAAAGTGACTGGGTCTCGTACCCGAATTTATCATTTTGAAATCCAAATTCAGTTCATTTAAATCAATAAAGAAATACATACCCGTATAAGCACCGTATAAGGCCGAAACCTCGAAATACGTGCTTATACGTAACCACATACAAATGCACCCATGGCATCATCAAACAAGTAATAAAACATATAATAAACATTTATGCATGCACCAATTTAGAAAACAAGGTCCACTCACAGACCGTCCGAGATGCCGCCTCGATTTGCGTGCCATACGGCTCCCCGAGCCGATCACCGTCACCGGGACTCCCAAACCTGTCCAAATCGTAATAGAAGGTTACTAACTACTTAATTAACCTCCTACCAAAGCCCCGTAATTTTCCCGTATTTTTAACTATTTTTAAAACCGAACCTAAACCTTCCGATGCCCCGAAACATATTGAGACGGTGTCCGATTGACACGAAACCAATCCCAAAATGTTCGTTACATCGAATAGAAGATTTCGTATGTTGGAACCTTCCCCAGATTCCCTGCCACGCGCCCTCACGCGCCGCCTGAAGTGGCTGCGCGTGGGCTTCACGCGCCGCTACAGTATCTGCTGACGTCATCGCTGACGTCAGCATGACGTCATCTGACAGCTGTCAGGTCTGACATATCAGACTCTGACAGGTGCCACGTGTCATGCTCCCATTGGTCCACGTCACTATGCTGGCAGTGCCACGTGGCAGTCTGCCATGTGCCACGTGTCATCACGGCACTGGTCCACGTCTGTGCCACGTGTCAGCCCCTGATTGGGCCACGTCACTGACATGTCAGTGCTGACTATGCACTGACATGTGACACGTGTCGCACTCCTATTGGCCCATTTTCTGACATGTCAGCTGACATTGTCAGATCTGACAATGCTGACGTCATCGCTGACATGATGACGTCAGCATGATGACGTCACCTGTCATCTCTGTCCTCCTGCGGGTCGACCCGAATACCAGTAACCGGGTCGCCGTGACCCGCGGCTTGACCCGGCCGGTTCTCCCTGCTCCGGCCACCATTTTTCCTCCCGTTTGTCCCATTCTACTCCTCTCAACCTAACCTAGAGTTCTATGGGTTTAAAAACTAGAAAACGGGTCGAGGTAGTTACCTGTGATGCCGAGAACAGTCGCCCAGCTTTCGGCCGTCCGTCTGGGCTGCACCGCCGTCCTCAGCCATTCCTTTTGATCCCATTAGCCTCCTCGAGTCCCCAAAAACCCAACCAAATCATTAGTTTCGATCCAAGACCCATAAAACCCAAGTTTTGAATTTCAAACCCCTAACCTACCTTTTCGGGTTTCCTCCCGCCGTGGCTCTGGCCGCCTCCGTCTTGTCCTTCTTCGTCTCACTCACACTATCATCCTGGTCTCAGTCACTGGTGGTGAGGGGATGTGTGTTGTGTGTGTTGAAGAAAATGGAGAATATGGGTTAATGGGGTTTTTCGGGTTTGTGAGGAAAAGGAAGAAAATGAATGAAAATGATGGTGGTGCCGTGGAAGAGAAGAGAGAAGGAGATGTGATCAGATGAGAGAAGAGAGGATTGATGGTGAGGATTAAAAGGTAGGGTTGAAATGGATGGTTAGGATTAATAGTTGTTAGGTTAAATTATAAAATAATTAAAATAATAATATTTAATTATTTAGATCCACATTTTGGGGGATCAAAGCAATGGGATGAGTGACACTTGTCACTCATCCATGGGGCCCACCAAAATATCCACCCAATCAGATTTCGCCGAAACGTCCCCATCTCGAAGTTCGTGCATAGTGAAATCGAACTTCCGTGACCCATAACTCTCCCGTTTGAAGTCCGATTTCATTGTGCCGCCTGCCTATGGATTCGTATCGTCCTTATCTACGTAACGATCTTCGGCCCTCGGCCATCGGACCTTCTGGTCAAAAAGTCAACTTTTGACCCCCTATTCACCCAAACTTCCGAACGTCATAACTTCTTCCTCGAACGTCGGAATTGAACGTGCCACCTGTCTATGAACTCATGACGTCACGAACTACGTCACGGTCATCGGTCAAAGTCCATTTGACTGCCCGATTAAAAAGTCAACGTTTTGCCACCATCAGGGGAAAAACGGTCATTTCGCATCGTTCGTCCGATTTCGCTCTACTAATCACGGATTAGCCTCACTAATCGTGATTAGTCACTAATCTAATCTAGGAATTTGGGACGGGTCGTTACATTAATGCGTATGTGACTTACGAACTGAATATTCAAAGGAATGTTGTTTAAACTAAAGTTTTATTATTCAACTGTTATGGTATATATATATATATATATGCATAGTTTTAGAAAACGGAGGGTGAATGACTTATGATTTTCAAACTACGTTTTTAAAATACCATTTAGTCCACTCACATGTTTTCGTGGTTTTTGTAACCCTCTAGAGCTGTTACACGAAATTATAGGCTTTTCGAGAGACGGAGGCATTAACTGAAGAAGGTACAAGTATCCCTTATTTTACAAGTATCGAGGGTAATTTCGGTGTATTTGGTTGCTTATCAAACAGCAACAGGACCGGGTGTGATTATCAAAGTGATTTAAGAGCAGTTCCTGTTAGTTGTGCACATTCTTAAACTTTTTAATATGCATAGTCTTGTTTTCTCCTACCATTGATGTAATATCGTAAACTCACACACTCCCACTAGGACCGACCAACCTAATTCTACTCAACTGATTCCTTTATAATTTTTCTTATCTTCCATTATTAACTGAGTAGAAATTGATAGCTTCCCTAAAAATGCCAACTGATTCAAACATCTATCCAACCTCAAACTAAGGATTCTTCATCTCCATATCAGGAATAAAATCCCTTGCCTTTGGAAGAGGTTTATTCCTCTACTTCTCCTTTCCAATTCCTCAGCGAAGTCTTCACTAGTTGTACCAAACCTAGGTCACAATGTAACGACCAGTCCTGATTAACGAGATTAATTAAGCATTAATGACGTTCGGTCCAAAATAACGTGTTTGCCCTTGGAATGGGCAAAACGTTGACTTTTTGTTTGGCCGGTCAAATGGACTTTGATCGATGACCGTGACGTAGTTCGGGATGTCATGAGTTCATAGACAGGTGGCACGTTCGATTCTGATATTCGAGGAAGAAGTTGTGACGATCGGAAGATCGGGGGAATTTTGGTAATTTGGGTGAATAGGGGCCAACGGTTGTCTTTGGACCCGGGAGGTCAGATGGCCGAGGGCTAAGGACTGTTACATAGATAAGGACGATACAAATTCGTAGACAGGCGGCACGTCGAATTTGGACGTTCGATGACGAAGTTACGGTTCACGGAAGTTCGAGGGAACTATTGCACGTTTTACGAGACGTTGACTGTTTGGCAGCAAGTGGGGCCCAGATATTTGTCCCAAAGCCCAATGGATGAGTGACAAGTGTCACCCATCTACTGGACACCATTTTCCCTTCATGCATATCCCTTCCCCTTGCATCAATCATTTTTCCATTTTCTCCCAACCAAACCCTATCAACCCTTTTCAATCCAATTCAAACCCTTGACCCTATGATCATGTTTGAGAGGCAGAGAGTGAGCTGAGGACTAGATGAAGGTGGTGGCCAGCCCAAGGAAGCACCGCCGTGGACGGCGGAGGAAGGACCCGTGCAAGGTATCGATTTTCAACCGATTTTTCCCCTTTTTCATTTTAATCATTATGGGTCGTTTTTAGTGTTTGTGTTGAGTTAAATAGGTTATTAGGATTGTAATAAGAAGGTTTTCAGGATACTGGGAGGTTGAGGAACCCCTGGGATAGTTTTGGAAAACAGGACCGTGAGAGCAAGGATTGAACCGGTTTTGGTTAATTGGTTTAGGTTCCTAGGACAAAAATAGGAAGGATAGGATCAATTAGGGAGGAAAACGGTGAAGATTGGTCCGTGTAGGAGCCTGGACAAGTCATGCCGGTCCAAGTTGCAGGAAAACCCGAACCGGCCTGGTCGGACTGGTCGGCTGGAGGAGAAGGGTGACACTGTAGCACTGGAGCGTGGCTTCCACGCACAGCCACTTCAGGTGGTGCGTGGCGGGGCGTGGGGGAGAATCTAAGGAAGGTTCCAACATGTGAAATCATCTAATCGATGTAACGAACATTTTGGGACTAGTTTCGAGTCGATCGGACATCGTCTCTATATAGTTCGTGCTATCCGAAGGTTGCAGTGCTCGTTTAAAAATAGTTAAAAATCCCGAAAAATTAGGGGGCTTTATTGAGGGGTAAATTAACTAGTTAGTAACCCTCTAAAGTGATTTGGACAGGTTTGGAAATCCCAGAGACGATAGTTGACCCAGAAAAGCGTACAGAACGTGTATCGAGGCGGCAGCGCGGACGGTCTGTGAGTGGACTTTATTTCTGAAATCGATGCATGCATAAATGTTTTATATATGTTTTAATGTATGTTTTGGGATGCCTTGAGTTCATTTTGGTGTGTGTTTACGTATGAGCATGTACTTCGAGGTTTTCGGATTTTATACGTGCTTATACGTGCTTATGCTTTCAGTTTTAATGAAATGGTTTTGAAAAGGTAAAATCGGGCATGAGACCCATTTGGATTTGGTTTTGACTCGGGCATGAGGCACTATTTGATGAACCTTAGGTCGGAGTCGTGGTCGCGACGGGTGCTGTGTGCACGGCGACAGACGACATGACGCTCGCCTCTGGATTGGGATGCATTCCTTCCGGAAAGGTCACGATGTACGTCTCGTTGTTGAGCAGCCACTGAAGGCTTGACTTCGGAGTGCTGACAGTTTAGAGGATCGATCGGCAATGTTTTTTCCACGCACAACTTCTGTATTTTGAATGCCCTTCTGGTTGATCGAGGATGCGGCTGTATCAGAGACGAGACATCGCATTCCTCCTTCGGATCCTGGCGTACTCTGATAGCCCAGTTGGGCAAAGGACGGAAATATCCCTAGTCTGACACTTCGTGTCAGATGGGAGCAGGCACGTTCCACGCTAATCCGGAGGGATTTGGGACGGGTCCTGTCACACAATGGAACACCTATTTCTTCAAAGTCATCTTTGGTCTATCGAGGAGGAGGAAATGCTTGTTTGTCATTCATCTGGAATATGTCATCATCATCAATTATACATACTTCCTACGCATCCCCTTCACCATAACCATCCCTTTCAAAATTTTCATGCATGGATGCTCACTATTACCATCACTATCATTTTCCTCATCCTCATCCACTTTTTGTTTAGTAGGTCTCAAACTACACGGGCCACCACTTGTGTAACACCCCGGACTTTTAAGATTTGGTAAAGTCGAAATTTTAATGAAAAATGACCATTTTGCCCCTAGTTGGGGGGATTTGTTGACTTTTGATTCGGATTGTATTTTAGACCTGGACTTATGACCGTGACGTAGATCGGGATATCACGAGTTCGTAGACAGGCGGCATGCTGGAATCGGAGTCCAGACTGGAAGGTTATGGTCAAGAACACAAAAATGGCACTCTTCATGAAACTCGGGAATCTCACACTTGGTTGTTTCTAATTGGATAAGGACAATCTGGTTGGACCCTTGGATGAGTGACAAGTGTCACTCATCCCATTGGTAGGTTTCCCCATGCAATTGGATCAGTTTAGGGTTTCATCTTCATCATTTTCTCTCATTTTCACTTATTATCATCTTCATCAACTTACTACTCTCTCTAAACCGTGAAACACCAAGACACCACACCACTACCACCATACTCTACCTTCACTTAATTGAGCATCATTCAAGTTGTGAGGGATACTAGAGAAGACAAACGAGCTAACGGCGGGGTTGTACACAGTAGAGATCACAGCAGAAGGTGAGAAAATCCGAGAACCTGAAACAACCATTTTGACCCAATTTTGGAAACTCGGTTTAGACGTGTGTTGAAGGTTTTGGTGGACACTAAACCGTTCTATAGATCAAGGCAATCATAGAGGACCAATTTCCGAAGCAGGGGTTGGCCGGAATCGTGAGCTATCGACGGTGGAAGTTTACGATTCATTGTTCATCCAATCTCAGGTTTTTCAATTTTGATCATACAAATCTGTTAGTTAGGTTGAAACGATCACATAGGAAGAAATAGCATAAAAAAAAGGTTGAGAAATATGGCCCAATCAGTTTTGACATGTTAGTGACGTGGCCCAATTAGTGCCTACCACGTGTCACTGATATGTTAGTGACGTGTACCAACCAGTAGCTAACACGTGGCACCTGTCAGTCTGGCACATGTCAGACCTGACACCGTCAGATGATGTCAGCGACTGACGTCAGCAGTGATGTTAGCGTTGACTTTGATCGTTGACCTGCCGTCAGCGTTGACTTTTGTTGATGTCAACGTTGATTGTTTTGTCAACGTTGGCACGTGGGGGCCCGTGGGCAATTTTTTCGAGGTGGGACTAATGCCATTTTAATGGTTTTGACGATTTGGATCCAATGGTGGTGGTTTCTAGTCGATCGGACATCATTTGATGGGTCAAATGGGGTTTATAGCCTCGGGAAGAGTGTTTGGGAAGCGTTTCTGGGCTGGCACTATTCCTAGGTTTTAGATATGAGTTTGTAGAGACCATTAGTGGTCCTTGGATATATTTGGACAGGTCAGAGACTGTGATATAGCTTCAGAACAGGTTTTAGACGTTGATTAAGCAGCAGGACAATACTGTGAGTGGGTCTTTTGGTTTATAACTGAATGCATGCATAACTATTTTCATTATGCTATTATATGATTGTGTGTATGAGTATGTTAGGTCTTATTTATGGATTGTGTACCTATATACTATACTATGTGGGCATGTGACCCGTTTGGTTATTATGTGAGTTGTGGAATTATACCGGGATGTCACAGGTTCATACTATTGTACCGAATATATTAACCATATGGATTACTATCTCCTCTAGTTATTGGTACCCTGGAACGGTCACAATGCATTGCCTACGAGGGGTCATGCTATGAAGTGACCAGACCTAGGGTGACTCAGGAGCAGGAATGCGAGTATTAGACGTCTGGAACGTTACGCATCTGGGGTGTCATACCCGGATTGGGTTTGAGGATAGGACTCGGAACTGAAACCCTGGGCGACACGTGTAGCCTTAGGACCGTGACCTTATTATATGTTTGGGACATCTGCCATCTGGGATGTTAGGGTTAGGATATACGGTGCAATATGATTATGATGGATGCATTATTATTATATTATTGTGTGTGAGGATATGATATATGATTGATGATGTGTGATATGTTTCAGTTTTATTATATATATACACTTTTTGACTCAAATGCATGCATGATTTGAAAAGGGAGAGGCAAAACAGTATTTTTACTATGTATTGTGAACGGTTTTGAAATATCCTTTATTTTCGGTCCATTCACACTTTCATTGTTTTCTTGAGCCCTCCAGGACGTGACCTAGAGGTAGATACAGGTCCCGAAGCTGAGACATAATCACATTACTGCTGCGTACCTAATACCCTGGTCGGGTAGGTCGAGCACCATTTTGTAAAATAGTTATTCGTGCTCGTATTTTTGTAGTACTCTCTATCCCTTATCTGGCACTGTTGGACCCATTCTCGAATGTATTTGATGTTCAAAATGTTTATTGTGAATTATTTAACCTATTATGGGTATTTTGATCATTTTTTTGGGATTATGTTAGACGGGAGTATGGCGTATCTCCGCGTGGTCCTTGGGGATCGAGATGGGTCTTGTCAACTTGCTTGCAGTCGAGGTTCCCTAAATTCATCTTCCAATTTAGTTTCATCCACTTACTCTTCAGATTCAGGTTCATCCACTTACTCTTCCGATTCAGGTTCATCCAATTCTAAGTCTTCAATCACTTTTTCACTATTTTCATCTTCCACTCATACTTCATACAATTCATCATCACTGTCATCAACATCACTACTTTCTTCTTCATTACTAGCATAATTTGGCACACATTCTACATCTTCCTCCTGAGATATGGTTAGACCAACTTCTGTGATTGGACCAACCTTTTCAATGTATGGAACAACCTCTAATGTAAAAAATAGATCTTCATATGTCACTTGGTGCACATGATCCGAAGCATACCCATGCACTCCCTTCTCAAATTTCCTTGAAGCCTTCCAAACGAGCCCCAACAACTGCTGATCTGTGCAGAGCTTGAAAAATTTTCTACTACATCTTGTATGTAAAAGTCCACTCTATCCTAAATGTAACCTTTATGCTTCACTAGTGCCTTTAGTTCAACTAAGGAGGAGTACTCCCAACAACACCAGTCAAACCATTTCAATGCCCCATCTATATAAGTCCACTCTTCAGTTGTATGTACTATCTTCCCACCGTGTTGTAATGCGATGGAGAAAATGCCATCGCTGTCCCCTACAACAATCAAATAAAAACCACTTACTTATAAACATAAAAAATCTACATCCAATAGAAACTATGAAATATCACACAATCTTAACCCTTAACCCCTAAACCTAAACCCTAATCTTGACCTAACTTTCATAGCTTACTAAAATTCAGACACTAAACACTAACCATAAACCAGAATCTAAACCATCCCCTAAATTCTAAATCATAAACCCTAAGCCTAAATTGTACACCTATACCCTAAACCCTAAACATAAACCTAGAACTAACCCCTAATCCAAAAATGAGACCCAACTTCACAACTCACTGGAAATCCACAACTCCGCCTAAATCTACACTCACACCCACAACCAACATCATGCCCCAAGGAAATATCACAATATCAACTCTAATCCAAAATATCCTACCATTTTTTAAGTCTCTATTCCAAACAACCCAACCCTAAACCCTTTAATCCAAAATGCCCAATCCTAAATTGTTTTCTCTAATCCAAAATACCCATCCCTTAACCCCACACACTATCATAATCACAACTTTCCAACCAACACTCCCATATTATATACACACCCATTAACAACCACATTCACAAAGTCCATATTTTCTAAAGCCCAATAGCCTAGAAAATTTTAAAAATTCTTAGTGAAAACATTGCACACAAACGCCAACTAAAAGAATTAATCTTTTAATCAACTATGCCAATTAACTTCCAATTTGAGCCCATATTTCAAATTTTCAATTTTCAATCCCTAAATCTTACCATATCTAGGTTGTTGTGATCCAGGATTTTGAGGGATTGTCATCTTCAGCGATTGAACTCGCCTTCCTATCTGGTTCACACCTTTAGCAACAATTGTCTCATTTGAACTCGCCTTTGTCTTCCTTTTCCCTCTTCTCCACAAACCCTAGTAATCACCCAACTCTAAATTTTCCCCATTCGATTTCACAAAATGGTTCGCCCTATTAGGTGTTTCACAAGTTATAATAGGGACCACAAGTGGGCCAGTATATTGCCATATAGGTGCCACATAAGTACTGTTGACGATGTTACTAATAAGTCATAACAATTAGAGCAACTATGGTAACAGAAGGGGGTTCTGGAAGGCACGATTGAGCATTTTGGAAGTAAAGTGAGATTTGATGTCTAGTTCGAAGAGCAAAGTGAGTATTAAGACTTAATTTTATTCAATCTAATGATTAATTGAACTAATCAGTGGAAAATAACGAAGTGAAAATCACTATTACTTTGGGGGAAATAAATCACCACCGCATTTCCTAAAGTAGAAAATAACTATTACATTGTTATTCAGGCTGGAAGTAAGTGAGAAAAAAATGGTAAATTACATTTTACTAATTACTATGATGTGGCCTATAGTTTGCACATTGTAACATTTATTACATGACCTTCAAATGTTATAATTACCCATAAACTCTTCAAAACATGACATATTGATCCGTCTGTTAAATTTTCTGTTATAAGTTCTGTTAGATGTTAATGTATTGTTTGTGAGTACCACTTCCCAACTATTATCAACTTCATTAATAGGACATGATTATCAGTTTTATTATTTAACACACAATTGAGGTTATCCTTTCCTGATTTCTTTTCCTTTCTCTTAATTTTGGGAGCAAAAATGGGTAAAATGACATGATACCTTTCTAAAGAGTTGGCAATAGTTAAAAAAGTGGACTCATAGACATAGACAGCATCGAACGAAAGTTGAGAAAAAAATTAAATGGACAAGCCAAAGTGTCATATTTTAAAAAATTCATGGAGATACTTACAACAATTGAAAGATCATGTATAAATATTTTATAGGGTGTAATCTATAGATTAATAAAATGCACTTTGACCTAAACAAATCTTACTTTTTAGCCAGCCATAAACAATAATAGTCTCGTCTATTAATATTTGTTTTATTTTAAATTCATTTTCAACAAAATAAAAAGTAAAAAGTAAAATTCAAATAAAAAATGGGAATGAGGATTAGAGCAGGTAGTCACTCCATCTACTACATATATTATTCTTTTATTTTTAATTTAAATACATAACTTTACTATTTAACCTTATTTCATAAATGATTTTTTCTCCTTTTGGCTTTATAAACAACTAGCTTTCTCCACCTGCTCAAGTGCGTATTTTTTTTGTTTTTTCAAAAAGAAATTCACAATATAATATATAAAAAAGTTGGAAATTTAGATCAATAATCCTTCAAATTAATCTTAATATTTGAAATCATTCCTAAATGTTGTGTTTTTATTAGTCCTTGCACTTTGCCACCACAATTGTTAATGTAGTTCATCCGTCCAAAAATCTTACGAATTCTACTAAAAATTAAGGACATATTTGTCCATTCATCATAAATATTTTTTTAAGGTTAATAAAAAATTATCAAAATTAAAAAGGAGAATGAAAACTAAAAAGGGCAATTAAACCCAACTGGCATTGAGCCATTCACTCTCCGTCACTTATCGTTTCCATCACTCTCTCTACCTCTCTCCCAAAAACTCAGAAACATATACAGAGGGCACCATGAAAATCAAACGGCGCTCCATTAGATCGTGGGTCTTAAACCACTCGTATCTTCTCCCTATCTCTACCCTCTCCTTGCTTCCTCGATATTTCTCTCCCTCTCGCTTCTCATAAGGCCGAAAGCCACAGAAACAGGGCAAGGCCATTGGCCACCAATTCTCTCAACTCACCCACCCAACCCTCAACACCACCACCGTTTTGCTCGCCTCATCGAGATGAAACTAACTATGGAAATCAGACACTTCCTTGACCACTGTGAGGGACGTTCCGAGGGGAGGAGGCACGACGAAGATATCAAGACAGCAGGGGATTAAGGGCAAAATTGGAACTTAAGTATTCATAAGCACCATAGCTGAATAAATACTGTCTTCTTCCTTCTCTTTGCTCGTCGTTCTCTTGCAGAGGCTCCAATTCATCATCACTGTCATCAACATCACTACTTTCTTCTTCATTACTAGCATAATTTGGCACACATTCTAAATCTTCCTCCTGAGATATGGTTAGACCAACTTCTGTGATTGGACCAACCTTTTCAATGTATGGAACAACCTCTAATGTAAAAAATAGATCTTCATATGTCACTTGGTGCACATGATCCGAAGCATACCCATGCACTCCCTTCTCAAATTTCCTTGAAGCCTTCCGAACGAGCCCCAACAACTGCTGATCTGTGCAGAGCTTGAAAAATTTTCTACTACATCTTGTATGTAAAAGTCCACTCTATCCTAAATGTAACCTTTATGCTTCACTAGTGCCTTTAGTTCAACTAAGGAGGAGTACTCCCAACAACACCAGTCAAACCATTTCAATGCCCCATCTATATAAGTCCACTCTTCAGTTGTATGTACTATCTTCCCACCGTGTTGTAATGCGATGGAGAAAATGTCATCGCTGTCCCCTACAACAATCAAATAAAAACCATTACTTACTTATAAACATAAAAAATCTACATCCAATAGAAACTATGAAATATCACACAATCTTAACCCTTAACCCCTAAACCTAAACCCTAATCTTGACCTAACTTTCATAGCTTACTAAAATTCAGACACTAAACATTAACCATAAACCAGAATCTAAACCATCCCCTAAATTCTAAATCATAAACCCTAAGCCTAAATTGTACACCTATACCCTAAACCCTAAACATAAACCTAGAACTAACCCCTAATCCAAAAATGAGACCCAACTTCACAACTCACTGGAAATCCACAACTCCGCCTAAATCTACACTCACACCCACAACCAACATCATGCCCCAAGGAAATATCACAATATCAACTCTAATCCAAAATATCCTACCATTTTTTAAGTCTCTATTCCAAACAACCCAACCCTAAACCCTTTAATCCAAAATGCCCAATCCTAAATTGTTTTCTCTAATCCAAAATACCCATCCCTTAACCCCACACACTATCATAATCACAACTTTCCAACCAACACTCCCATATTATATACACACCCATTAACAACCACATTCACAAAGTCCATATTTTCTAAAGCCCAATAGCCTAGAAAATTTTAAAAATTCTTAGTGAAAACATTGCACACAAACGCCAACTAAAAGAATTAATCTTTTAATCAACTATGCCAATTAACTTCCAATTTGAGCCCATATTTCAAATTTTCAATTTTCAATCCCTAAATCTTACCATATCTAGGTTGTTGTGATCCAGGATTTTGAGGGATTGTCATCTTCAGCGATTGAACTCGCCTTCCTATCTGGTTCACACCTTTAGCAACAATTGTCTCATTTGAACTCGCCTTTGTCTTCCTTTTCCCTCTTCTCCACAAACCCTAGTAATCACCCAACTCTAAATTTTCCCCATTCGATTTCACAAAATGGTTCGCCCTATTAGGTGTTCCACAAGTTATAATAGGGACCACGAGTGGGCCAGTATATTGCCATATAGGTGCCACATAAGTACTGTTGACGATGTTACTAATAAGTCATAACAATTAGAGCAACTATGGTAACAGAAGGGGGTTCTGGAAGGCACGATTGAGCATTTTGGAAGTAAAGTGAGATTTGATGTCTAGTTCGAAGAGCAAAGTGAGTATTAAGACTTAATTTTATTCAATCTAATGATTAATTGAACTAATCAGTGGAAAATAACGAAGTGAAAATCACTATTACTTTGGGGGAAATAAATCACCACCGCATTTCCTAAAGTAGAAAATAACTATTACATTGTTATTCAGGCTGGAAGTAAGTGAGAAAAAAATGGTAAATTACATTTTACTAATTACTATGATGTGGCCTATAGTTTGCACATTGTAACATTTATTACATGACCTTCAAATGTTATAATTACCCATAAACTCTTCAAAACATGACATATTGATCCGTCTGTTAAATTTTCTGTTATAAGTTCTGTTAGATGTTAATGTATTGTTTGTGAGTACCACTTCCCAACTATTATCAACTTCATTAATAGGACATGATTATCAGTTTTATTATTTAACACACAATTGAGGTTATCCTTTCCTGATTTCTTTTCCCTTCTCTTAATTTTGGGAGCAAAAATGGGTAAAATGACATGATACCTTTCTAAAGAGTTGGCAATAGTTAAAAAAGTGGACTCATAGACATCGACAGCATCGAACGAAAGTTGAGAAAAAAATTAAATGGACAAGCCAAAGTGTCATATTTTGAAAAATTCATGGAGATACTTACAACAATTGAAAGATCATGTATAAATATTTTATAGGGTGTAATCTATAGATTAATAAAATGCACTTTGACCTAAACAAATCTTACTTTTTAGCCAGCCATAAACAATAATAGTCTCGTCTATTAATATTTGTTTTATTTTAAATTCATTTTCAACAAAATAAAAAGTAAAAAGTAAAATTCAAATAAAAAATGGGAATGAGGATTAGAGCAGGTAGTCACTCCATCTACTACATATATTATTCTTTTAATTTTTAATTTAAATACATAACTTTACTATTTAACCTTATTTCATAAATGATTTTTTCTCCTTTTGGCTCTATAAACAACTAGCTTTCTCCACCTGCTCAAGTGCGTATTTTTTTTGTTTTTTCAAAAAGAAATTCACAATATAATATATAAAAAAGTTGAAAATTTAGATCAATAATCCTTCAAATTAATCTTAATATTTGAAATCATTCCTAAATGTTGTGTTTTTATTAGTCCTTGCACTTTGCCACCACAATTGTTAATGTAGTTCATCCGTCCAAAAATCTTACGAATTCTACTAAAAATTAAGGACATATTTGTCCATTCATCATAAATATTTTTTTAAGGTTAATAAAAAATTATCAAAATTAAAAAGGAGAATGAAAACTAAAAAGGGCAATTAAACCCAACTAATGGCATTGAGCCATTCACTCTCCGTCACTTATCGTTTCCATCACTCTCTCTACCTCTCTCCCAAAAACTCAGAAACATATACAGAGGGCACCATGAAAATCAAACGGCGCTCCATTAGATCGTGGGTCTTAAACCACTCGTATCTTCTCCCTATCTCTACCCTCTCCTTGCTTCCTCGACATTTTTCTCCCTCTCGCTTCTCATAAGGCCGAAAGCCACAGAAACAGGGCAAGGCCATTGGCCACCAATTCTCTCAACTCACCCACCCAACCCTCAACACCACCACCGTTTTGCTCGCCTCATCGAGATGAAACTAACTATGGAAATCAGACACTTCCTTGACCACTGTGAGGGACGTTCCGAGGGGAGGAGGCACGACGAAGATATCAAGACAGCAGGGGATTAAGGGCAAAATTGGAACTTAAGTATTCATAAGCACCATAGCTGAATAAATACTGTCTTCTTCCTTCTCTTTGCTCGTCGTTCTCTTGCAGAGGCTCCAATTCAAAACGAGAATATGGACTCAACTTCCGTCGCTCCAATCGCTGTCGACAGATGTGAAAATTTTGCTCACAAGTTGGGGTCATTGAAATCGGTGTTATAGGTCGATAGAATTAGTATGATACCCTAGTTTTTGTGATTTCTCAGACATGGAGACTTGTACAAGGGTATTGTCGTTGAAAGTAGCCCCCTCAGTTTGGTTTACAGTTGATACTGGCACGGTACCAATTAATTTTAAGGGATTCAATACGGTACGATATTTTAAAATATAAAATTAATATTATATTATACTATATTAATTGTATTCAGTAATAATTTTGGTTTTGAGCCAAAATAACTCAATAATAAATTGAGCCAAAATTTATACAAAATTCATATTATAAGGCAACCAGTTTCTTCCTAGTGTGAAGATTATTTATCTTTGTGGTAGATTCGTTTGTTTTAACATCAACACAAGAAACATCTCTTTGATGATCATATCCTGCTTTACTAATTCTGTTTACGTCAACCTCTAGTTTACCTAAGATTTCAGCATCTTGTGGTGTCATCTGGATTGACTCTTCGTTTGAATCATGTCCCAAATTCAAAACCAGACAAGCATTGCTAATCTATATGACTGCTCATTCAAATAAGTGAGGACACTAAAAGCCATAAACAATTAAACATTATAAAAGTTAGAGGCTTTATAAAATCCATAAACATTATGAAGAAAGTCAAAGCAATATGCTACAAAGCACCCGACTTATCATGCCATGCCAAAATTTTAACTTAGTGACCTTCATTTTGACATCATGGATCGTTGGGAGGTTTGGATTCTGTCGTAAACATCTTATATAGTAGTTTTCCTGTTGTTTTCTTTTAATTTCGATTGCATCTAGAAATGTTACTAAAACTCAGCCATAAACATTATATTAGCGTATTAGGGTTTTTTATTTTTTATTTTTGGATTTATTTAATTTTTTAATTAATTAAAAAAATTCTAAAACCGATTCGAATTCGATACGGGACGGTATTCCCTAATATCAAGACTAATTCTATACCGGTTTGATTCAGTATGATATCGATATTATACTAATCATCTATTCAATTTTACAATTCGGTTTTTTTTTTTCTAGTTTGGTATAATACGGACGAGAGAGTTTTGGTATTATGAGATGATATGCTCATGCCTAGTTGAAAGAATCAGGGGTTTAATTCTTGCTTTATCTTCAAGCTTATTTATTGCCTCTAGTTTCACTGTGAAGAAGAAGGTTTTAAAAAAAAGATTAGGGACTCTAGCATCAGAGCCGGTTCGCAATTCAAAATGCTTGTCTTTATACTTCAATTATTCCCCTTTCGGCGGTTCTGATGCGGTTCGTCGCCAATGGAGCAATTGGGTGTTTGATTTTATATTGTTGGAATTTTTGAAATTTACAGCATAATGAGTGGAAATGGAAAATGATTATGTAGCAGAGGCTAGAAAGAGTACGATCAGGAGGGGCTTCTCCGTATGGAGATTTTCTAGTCTCTCGAGTGAAAAGGGAGAAGGAGGTGAGGGACAAATTTAATTGACGAATATGTCCATAAATTTAATGGAGTCAGTAAAATTTTTGGACAGAGGGATTACATTGACAATTGTGGTAAAGTGTAAGGACTAAAAAAATCAACATTAAACCTTAGGACGATTACAAACATTAGGATTATTTTGAGGGACCACTACTCCAATTATTCGAAAAAATAAAATAAAAAGAGGAATGGATCAATTACCCACTCTACTAAAATATTATTTTTTATATTTTCAATTCAGATATTTGGTTTTACTATTTTATCTTTTTTTATTAAATAATAGCTTCATTGAATAAGGAAGAAGGGGAAAATACAGTGATTGGGTGCACCACAGGTGGCGCATCGGGCCTTAAAATCCTCATCGTAAATGACAGGACCCATCCCAATCCCCCCGGGATTAGTGCGGGATGACCCTGCTCCCGTCTGACACGAAGTGTCAGACAAGGGATATTTTCGTCCTTTGCCCTCCCGGGCTATCAGAGTACGCCAGGATCCGGAGGAGGCATGTGATATCTCGATCCTGCTACAGTCCACATCCGATGTCAACCTGAAGGGCAGTCAAAACATTAAAAACTGTGAGTGGACAAAACAAAGAGTTTATAAAAACATTTAATAAGGAAGACATTTGTACCCTCCACTAAAAAGCATGCATGCATTCGAAAACCATTTATCCAAGACAAACCATATGTGGGACTAAGCCCAAAGCAGATATAAACTAAGGTCGAAAGGACCACCATAAAAACGACCATACGGGCCACTGCCCAAATCCTGTGCACACCTGTACACACCACATATCATATATCATATATCCATCACATACATATATATAAGTCACACAACCAATCCCGTCACGGTATCCAAAGCCACGCGCGCGCTACCCGGGTCTCAATCCGAGTCATCTCAAAGTCAAGATCAATGTCCGTAGACCACTGACCCTACCCGAGGTAATAGTAATCATAGCCTTCCTGAGAGTAAGGAACCCAACTGGGGGGTGACTCCACTCAGTCGGTGCTCCGTGACTACTCCGGGGTCCACCCAGGCCAACGACCCTCCCCGGAGGAGATAATAGAAGTAAAGGAAGGTAGACGAACATATATATACATAACATAAACATTCATGACCGGTTCCCCTGAACCGTCATGATCCATAATATCCGTAATCAGGTAACATGTCGGTTCCCATAAACCGTCATGTACCGTAATAATATAACCAGGTAACATGCCGGTTCCCATAAACCGTCATGTACCGTAATAATATAACCAACAAGGGTTCATGCCGGTTCCCATAAACCGTCATGAACCACGATACCATAACAAGGGTTCATGCCGGTTCCCATAAACCGTCATGAACCTGGGAATCCATTTAAGGTTCCCTGACCTGAAATCAAAACCGTAAAGTGACTGGGTCTCGTACCCGAACATAGGACACCAACTGGGCACCGTGCCCGGAATCTGAGGTCATATGCCCGAGACAAAACCAAATGGGTCTCATACCCGAGTTTATCATTTTGAAATCCAAATTCAGTTCATTTAAATCAATAAAGAAATACAGACCCGTATAAGCACCGTATAAGGCCGAAACCTCGAAATACGTGCTTATACGTAACCACATACAAATGCACCCATGGCATCATCAAACAAGTAATAAAACATATAATAAACATTTATGCATGCACCAATTTAGAAAACAAGGTCCACTCACAGACCGTCCGAGCTGCCGCCTCGATTTGCGTGCCATACGGCTCCCCGAGCCGATCACCGTCACCGGGACTCCCAAACCTGTCCAAATCGTAATAGAAGGTTACTAACTACTTAATTAACCTCCTACCAAAGCCCCGTAATTTTCCCGTATTTTTAACTATTTTTAATCCCGAACCTAAACCTTCCGATGCCCCGAAACATATCGAGACGGTGTCCGATCGACACGAAACCAGTCCCAAAATGTTCGTTACATCGAATAGATGATTTCGTATGTTGAACACATCCCCAAAAACCCTAGCACGCGCCCGCACGCGCCGCCTGAAGTGGCTGCGCGTGGGAGCCACGCGCCTGTGCACAGTACTCCTTCAACCTCTCGACGGCCGGTTCAGACCGGCCGGTCCGGTTCGTTTCTGCAACTGGACCGGCGTAACCGGTCCAGACCTCCGACTCCCTCATTTTCGGTCCGATTTCTTCCATTCCAATTTCTAAATTTCTATTTTCTCATTTCCAATCTATCCTAATCAAGAAACCTAGGAAAAACTACCCGAAACCCCTTGGTTCGAAATGGACCTCACGGTCCCATTTTTCCGATCGGTCCCCCACGGCTTCTCAGCCGTTAACCCTCACCAAAACCGTCCTAAAACCTTCCTAGCATCCTAATAATCATTCCCTAATCATTTAAAAACAACCATGAAGCTCACATCGAAAAATGAGGAAAAACGGCTTACCGGGTACCCGATCGGGTTTTGGGCTCCCGCCACCGCCCACGGCGGTTCCAGCCACCAGCTGCCGTCCTAGTCCTCCTCTCTCACTCTCCTGGTTCCTCAGATCATAAGGGATGAAGGTTTTGGGATTTTGGGTGAAATGGGATCGGGTAACGGATGGAGGAAAATGGAAAAATGGATGCACGGTTGAGTGTTTTGGTGCATGAGTGGGTGAGGTTGGCCAGTGGATGGGTGACAAGTGTCACTCATCCATTGGTTGCTGAAAAGTAACTGGACCCACTAAAGACAACCTGCACTTTTTGTCTCGTAAAACGTGCCGTCGTGAATAGTAACTGGGAACTTCCGTGAACCGTAACTTCGCCGTCGAACGTCCGAATTCGACGTGCCGCCTGTCTACGGATTCGTATCGTCCTTATCTACATAACGGTCTTCGGCCCTCAGCCATCGGACCTCCTGGTCAAAAAGTCAACTTTTGACCTACTATTCACCCAAATTACCAAAATGCCCCTAAACTTCCGAACGTCATAACTTCCTCCTCGAATGTCGGAATTGAACGTGCCACCTGTCTATGAACTCGTGACGTCACGAACTACGTCACGGTCATCGGTCAAAGTCCATTTGACCGCCCGATTAAAAAGTCAACGTTTTGCCACCACCAGGGGCAAAACGGTCATTTCGCATCGTTCGTCCGATTTAGCCTAACTAATCACCGATTAACCTCACTAATCGTGATTAGTCACTAATCTAATCATGGAATTTGGGACGGGTCGTTACAACCTTCCCTCCTTAATTAATTTCGTCCCCGAAATTCCAACCGACCTAATCCAACCGTTCTTCCCTCCTTAATTAGTTTCGTTCTCGAAACGCCAACTATTCTGATTCCACATCCACCTCGTGGAAAGGAGAATCGACCTCGAAATACGTGTACCCTCGTACACCAACCAACTAGAACAATACTTACTCGTCTGCAACCAGACGTACCACTAACGCTCATGTCGCCTCGTCTACATTCGACCACGTCGGATAGCAGAAGTCGTACGCTCCGAACTGACACCACCTGTCAGTATCAGAGGAGCCCAAGTATCCTATGATCGACCCACTTGTCAAATCTACCCTTTCGCTGACATAAACAACTCTACGGTTCCTTACTCACTCACTAAGATACCCTGACCTCTGCTCCCACTGGGAGTCATCAGACCTCACTCAACGATCCACGCTGACACCTCCGACAGACCGTCACCACTTAACAGTCGTCAGTCGAAAACTAACACTATACTCCCTTGTGGTTATACTAACCACCAACTCACTCAACCGGAGTATATGCATACTAACAAAACACTCGACCTGTGTGTAACCAAGCCCATCAGAACTACTATGACCCCATGCACAGTATCTAATGTCCAGTCCACGACCTCAACTAATCCGATGGTATCAGAACCAATCCGACTACCAATAAGCTCTCCAACGCACTACCGGTATCTCCTATATACCGTCACCAGGCACGATAAGTCTGTCTAGTATCGTACCTTGAACAACGTACAAGGTACGTACATCTACCCATCAATCAGACTACAACCACCTAGGTCATAGCCAATCACGTTTCTACGATGGAGTCCATTTATCCAATCCAGTATTAGACAAATCGAAACTCCGACCCAGTATCTATTTCCAAATCCGAATCCGAATCCGCAATTTCGTAAGAAATCCCGAATCCAAACCCAGAAATCATATCCATAATCATGTCCAAATTCAAATCCGAAATCATCATTCCGTAAACTAGTATTAGGAATAACCATTCCGAACCCAAATCCATAAAAGAAAATCTACAGTCAAGCTCTAGAATCAAATCCTGAATCGTCACCCAGAATCCGATTCCAAAACCCAAATCTAGAAATCCTTTTTCAAGTTCCAAAATCAAATCCTGAATCGTCATCCAGAAATCTGATTCCAAAACCTGAAATATCTCGTTCTCGTCTACCAAGACGCACCATATCCGAACCTATCGGATACCTGTTCAAACGATTACCACAATATGATCGATTGACTTCATAGGGAAGTCAATCCCAACATCAACACAACACTAGGTCAGACAAAATCCGACCTCGTCAGACACCTACTCATCGGACAACTACTCAGGCGAGTAATAAGCCATATGGGATTTACCTCGAAAAGAAGTTCAGTTCCATCATGCTCCACTCAACATCCAAGTAAGAGTGATAAACTCTCCACCTATCTGGATCATCAAGATCACGATCCAGATCCACCACTACGTCAAACGACTATAGACGTCACGATCGAGGATCGTCACGCCAACCAAAGTCCTAGACCATTTCCCACATCTTAAATAGATTAGTCTACGACGAGACACGCCGAGACTGTGGGTTCTCACTGATTACCTCGTATCGATCCTTGTCATTCCACCAAGGCAAAACAAGAATGATCGAATAATCCATCCTACGTGAATGCAAACAACACTCGATGCACTCACCACGTCAGGTAACCTGACATCGTCTGCCACCAAGCAGAATATGAGAAATCTCAGTCACCTAACTTCGATATACTCAACTCCTCCTGATGATTCAGAACAAATCCCGGGTCCACCAACCAATACACGATCAGTGTACTAGTGGCAACCAACAACACCTATATCATCAACGTCATCTACCACCATCAATTATGGTAGAACCTGAGAAGTCACCCAAAACGACTTCGACATACCCGTTACCAATGCGGAAAACCCGCATTCCTCTCGTCACCTCAACCACGTGTCCCCGTTAGACTGGTTATGGACACATGCCCATTTACGACCGTATATGTACATCCAAAAGGATGTCAATTCATCCTAATCTGATGTACCACTCTACTGAAAAGTCACAACAGCCCCCTGCTGTGATCCGCAGTCAAATCTCTGCAACCCACCATCTCGAACCAATCCTGACTAATTCTGACCAACTGGTCGCTAAACCCCGCGACAGAACGAGTCTGACCAACCGGTCACTAATCCGTCATGATAATACTCGATCCTCACTCCTCAACTACCGCTGGATCCTATCCAGTCCGTCACTATCCGTGATTCACTCCCGAACCACAGATACCAATCATAAGCCCATCACGTCGGAGTAACATCCTGACTCGTAACTCACCGTCATCACAATCACCGGCACCAGCACCAGTACCACGCACTATCACCAAAACTAGTGTCAGTATCAACACGCCGTGTGCAAAACTGACACCCTGGATCTCCGCTCATACCGAGCGACGATCCCGTACCTCTGCTCGAATAGGAGAAACTCTGCCTCCCTCGTACCCGACAACTCTGGGTACAGTCACCCTGACAACTCATACGAGAAAAGGAAAACGTTCCCCGAACGTCCCCGATCCCCAACAATCGTAACTATAACCACTCTCGGTAGTAGCGCATGCCCACACTCGTGTAGACCTAACTACCAGACATCGCTATATCCAGACTCCGTATCCAACGGAATCAATCGCCCGTACTAACTACTCTGTATCCCACTCAGGGATTCCATCGACAAGTATCAACCCTGGTAACCTGTCCAACCAAACACTAACCAGTCGTAACTCGACTAAACCATTGTCGTCTACCAGGTCACCCACGACCTTAGTTGCACCAACCCACAACTGAAGTAGCACGACAACCAACTCGGTTTAACCGATACGTACAACCCTGACTGCGAAGTGCAGTCCCAACACAAGCTGACATGACTAGACCGACTAACGAATCCAAATCCGAATAGTCGTCCAAGTCAAACCACCAGTCAACTCACATTTCCGAACCATACACATAAGGTAGGGTTCCACAATCAAGCCCTAGGGTCACTCTGAACCCAACTGCGAAAAGTAGTAAAATCAACAATCTGACCGACTCCGCGGTCTTGACATCGTAATGACGTCAATCCAATCCTACCGTAAGTCCAATCAGGATCCTCGAATCTGGCTGCCAACTACCATAAGTTCAACCAGAGTTCCCCGAACTCGACTACTAACAGTAAACCCATCTAACTCAACCAATCCGACCATCGGATGGTCACAACACCAAATCAGTCGTCGAAACCGATCCTATGGCATCGTGAAAAACGACCCAAACTATCCGTCTCACGATCAAAACGTTAACGTACAGTTACGTCATCCCTTCCGTAGGGTCACACACTGTCAACCCTGACAGAACTATGGCAACCCCGGCATCTAGTGCCGAACCAAGACATATCACGACTCCATCCTACTAACTATCGTACTGGCACCCTAACTATCAGGTTGACCATGGACTGCAGCCCCTTGAGATATCACATCCTCGACTTGCGTACATACTCCAAAAGCTGCACGGTTGCTCGAATAGAGACAACCCCGCTCTGATACCACGTTGACAGGACCCATCCCAATCCCCCCGGGATTAGTGCGGGATGACCCTGCTCCCGTCTGACACGAAGTGTCAGACAAGGGATATTTTCGTCCTTTGCCCTCCCGGGCTATCAGAGTACGCCAGGATCCGGAGGAGGCATGTGATATCTCGATCCTGCTACAGTCCACATCCGATGTCAACCTGAAGGGCAGTCAAAACATTAAAAACTGTGAGTGGACAAAACAAAGAGTTTATAAAAACATTTAATAAGGAAGACATTTGTACCCTCCACTAAAAAGCATGCATGCATTCGAAAACCATTTATCCAAGACAAACCATATGTGGGACTAAGCCCAAAGCAGATATAAACTAAGGTCGAAAGGACCACCATAAAAACGACCATACGGGCCACTGCCCAAATCCTGTGCACACCTGTACACACCACATATCATATATCATATATCCATCACATACATATATATAAGTCACACAACCAATCCCGTCACGGTATCCAAAGCCACGCGCGCGCTACCCGGGTCTCAATCCGAGTCATCTCAAAGTCAAGATCAATGTCCGTAGACCACTGACCCTACCCGAGGTAATAGTAATCATAGCCTTCCTGAGAGTAAGGAACCCAACTGGGGGGTGACTCCACTCAGTCGGTGCTCCGTGACTACTCCGGGGTCCACCCAGGCCAACGACCCTCCCCGGAGGAGATAATAGAAGTAAAGGAAGGTAGACGAACATATATATACATAACATAAACATTCATGACCGGTTCCCCTGAACCGTCATGATCCATAATATCCGTAATCAGGTAACATGCCGGTTCCCATAAACCGTCATGTACCGTAATAATATAACCAGGTAACATGCCGGTTCCCATAAACCGTCATGTACCGTAATAATATAACCAACAAGGGTTCATGCCGGTTCCCATAAACCGTCATGAACCACGATACCATAACAAGGGTTCATGCCGGTTCCCATAAACCGTCATGAACCTGGGAATCCATTTAAGGTTCCCTGACCTGAAATCAAAACCGTAAAGTGACTGGGTCTCGTACCCGAACATAGGACACCAACTGGGCACCGTGCCCGGAATCTGAGGTCATATGCCCGAGACAAAACCAAATGGGTCTCATACCCGAGTTTATCATTTTGAAATCCAAATTCAGTTCATTTAAATCAATAAAGAAATACAGACCCGTATAAGCACCGTATAAGGCCGAAACCTCGAAATACGTGCTTATACGTAACCACATACAAATGCACCCATGGCATCATCAAACAAGTAATAAAACATATAATAAACATTTATGCATGCACCAATTTAGAAAACAAGGTCCACTCACAGACCGTCCGAGCTGCCGCCTCGATTTGCGTGCCATACGGCTCCCCGAGCCGATCACCGTCACCGGGACTCCCAAACCTGTCCAAATCGTAATAGAAGGTTACTAACTACTTAATTAACCTCCTACCAAAGCCCCGTAATTTTCCCGTATTTTTAACTATTTTTAATCCCGAACCTAAACCTTCCGATGCCCCGAAACATATCGAGACGGTGTCCGATCGACACGAAACCAGTCCCAAAATGTTCGTTACATCGAATAGATGATTTCGTATGTTGAACACATCCCCAAAAACCCTAGCACGCGCCCGCACGCGCCGCCTGAAGTGGCTGCGCGTGGGAGCCACGCGCCTGTGCACAGTACTCCTTCAACCTCTCGACGGCCGGTTCAGACCGGCCGGTCCGGTTCGTTTCTGCAACTGGACCGGCGTAACCGGTCCAGACCTCCGACTCCCTCATTTTCGGTCCGATTTCTTCCATTCCAATTTCTAAATTTCTATTTTCTCATTTCCAATCTATCCTAATCAAGAAACCTAGGAAAAACTACCCGAAACCCCTTGGTTCGAAATGGACCTCACGGTCCCATTTTTCCGATCGGTCCCCCACGGCTTCTCAGCCGTTAACCCTCACCAAAACCGTCCTAAAACCTTCCTAGCATCCTAATAATCATTCCCTAATCATTTAAAAACAACCATGAAGCTCACATCGAAAAATGAGGAAAAACGGCTTACCGGGTACCCGATCGGGTTTTGGGCTCCCGCCACCGCCCACGGCGGTTCCAGCCACCAGCTGCCGTCCTAGTCCTCCTCTCTCACTCTCCTGGTTCCTCAGATCATAAGGGATGAAGGTTTTGGGATTTTGGGTGAAATGGGATCGGGTAACGGATGGAGGAAAATGGAAAAATGGATGCACGGTTGAGTGTTTTGGTGCATGAGTGGGTGAGGTTGGCCAGTGGATGGGTGACAAGTGTCACTCATCCATTGGTTGCTGAAAAGTAACTGGACCCACTAAAGACAACCTGCACTTTTTGTCTCGTAAAACGTGCCGTCGTGAATAGTAACTGGGAACTTCCGTGAACCGTAACTTCGCCGTCGAACGTCCGAATTCGACGTGCCGCCTGTCTACGGATTCGTATCGTCCTTATCTACATAACGGTCTTCGGCCCTCGGCCATCGGACCTCCTGGTCAAAAAGTCAACTTTTGACCTACTATTCACCCAAATTACCAAAATGCCCCTAAACTTCCGAACGTCATAACTTCCTCCTCGAATGTCGGAATTGAACGTGCCACCTGTCTATGAACTCGTGACGTCACGAACTACGTCACGGTCATCGGTCAAAGTCCATTTGACCGCCCGATTAAAAAGTCAACGTTTTGCCACCACCAGGGGCAAAACGGTCATTTCGCATCGTTCGTCCGATTTAGCCTAACTAATCACCGATTAACCTCACTAATCGTGATTAGTCACTAATCTAATCATGGAATTTGGGACGGGTCGTTACAGTAAAACCCAACTAGTTCGGGATAAATCCAATTAGGGAAAAAAGTAACCCCAAAAAACAAACTCAAAAGAAAACAAACATTATCTCTCAATATCCCTTGCTAAAAGCAGTGCTAACCAAGGGGGAAACATAGGCCCCCCAACCAGACCGTTGCTATGTACGACGTGTCAGGACCCGACCTTCCTCGGTCAAGACCCGACTCATCTAGCACGATATTGTCTGTTTTGGGCCTCCTTGCCCTTGCCCTCACGGTTTTGTTTTCGGGAGCTCACGGTGCAACTTCCCAGGGGGTCACCCATCATGGAATTCCACCAACCTTAACTCGCTTAACTTTGGAGTTCCAACCGAACCCAAAGCCACTGAGCTCCCAAAAGGCCTCGTACAAGATAAGTGTGTGCCTACACCTGTAAGGCACACCACTAATCCCCTCCCAGACCATTCCCTTTGCAGGAATGTGGGATCGTTCACCGTTCCCTCCAGGACAAGGGTCTTACAATCCACTTCCCTTAGGGCCCAGCGTACTCGCTGGCACACTTCCCGGTCGGGGTCTAGCTCTGATACCATTCTGTCAGGAACCGACCCTCCTCGGTCAGGACCCGATTCATCTAGCACGATATTGTCCACTTTGGGCCTCCTTACCCTTGCCCTCACGGTTTTGTTTTCGGGAGCTCACGGTGCAACTTCCCAGGGGGTCAGCCATCATGGAATTGCACCAACCTAACTCGCTTAACTTTGGAGTTCCAACCGAACCCAAAGCCACTGAGCTCCTAAAAGGTCTCGTGCTAGATAAGTGTGTGCCTACACCTTTAAGGCACAGCACTAATCCCCTCCCAGACCATTCCCCTTGCAAGAATGTGGGATCGTTCACCGTTCCCTGCAGGACACAGGTCTTACAATCCATCCCCCTTATGGCCCAACGTTCTCGCTAGCACACTTCCCGGTCGGGGTCTGGTTCTGATACCATTCTGTCAGGACCCGACCCTTCTCGGTCAGGACCCGATTCATCTAGCACAATATTGTCCGCTTTGGGCCTCCTTGCCCTTGGCCTCACGGTTTTGTTTTCGGGAGCTCACGGTGCAACTTCCCAGGGGGTCACCCATCATGGAATTGCACCAACCTTAACTCGCTTAACTTTCGAGTTCCAATCGAACCCAAAGCCACTGAGCTCCCAAAAGGCCTCGTGCTAGATAAGTGTGTGCATACACCTTTAAGGCACACCACTAATCCCCTCCCAAACCATTCCCCTTGCAGGAATGTGGGATCGTTCACCGTTGCCTCCAGGACACTGGTCTTACACGCCGCCCCTCCTCAGCCAAACTGTGAGCAACATGGTTAGCCTTCTGAGGCACATAGACTAAAGAATCCAAAGGGATTCGTAAAGCTTCCATCAACACTAGAACTTTATGAGTTAACAGATCTACCGATGTCTAAAGGTGTTGGGCCGACTTAATGGTACTAACTGCATCCAACCAATCTATCTCCACCACCACACTATGAGCATCCAACCACTGCGGCTGTGGAAGGCCACATAATATTGCAATTTCATGGCTACCGCAAACCCCCCTCGCGACCTCGACCTCGAGAAACTAGATAAGAGCATACTAGCCGAATCCCTAAACACCCATCCCACATCATGATAAAGAGTATTCTTGTAAATTGCGGAATCACAATTAAGTTTCAAAGTACCCTCCATTGGTCTGGTCCACTTAGGCTCACTCCAAACCGGAGCCCCCATAGAAAACTATTGTAAACCTCTAAACTCTGAGTACGTGCTGATTCGTAAACCTCTTCAACTTTATTAACTTGCAAAATATGTACTACTTTTTTCTCTAATTCCATACATTCCAGCATATATAAGAAAATTGGGCTAACTGAGCAAAGGGTAAGTAAGACAAAGCATAAAAAAATAAGTCGAACAACACCCCTGAATTGGGGAGCCTTGTCAATGGGATATCAGCAAGGCTCCAAACCTTTGACTATGCTTGTAACCCCAGAGGGCATGGTAGGCATCCTTCAAACGTTTCCCACACCGACAACAAATTCTCAACAACAGCACCTTACGAACAACCAAATTGTGAGCCGTAGGAAGAATCTTAGAACATCCATATATATATGAGGCATGGGACGGGATAGCAATACTAAAAATATCACGAACATCCTCCTCACAAAAAACTGACTACAAGAGGTCCACATGATAGCTTCCAAAGGGATGGATGAGGAATGACACAGAAGCATTCATAGGAGTCCCCGATTCAGAATATGGTAGAATGTATGCGGCCCTGGGATCCATCTATCTCAAAATACCCTAATCGACGCCTTATTGCCCACCCGACCTATCAATCCTTACTTAATCACCTCTCAATCCCAAATGATAGACCGCCACACAAAGGACTGCATAGTCCTATCATCGATTGCCATAAAATCATGCTTAGGGAAGTAACGAGCTTTCAAAATTAGAGCTACCAAGGGCCTTGGGTGTAAGACCCATGTCCTGGAGGGAACGGTGAACGATCCCACATTCCTGCGAGGGGGAATGATCTGGGAAGAGGATGGTGGTGTGCATTAAAGGTGTAGGCACACACCTATCTAGCACTAAGACTTTTGGGAGCTCAGGTGGCTTTGGGGGGGATTGAAACCCCAAAGTTAAGCGAGTTGAGGCTGGTGTAATTCCATGATAGGTGACCCCCAAGGAAGTTGAACTATGAGCTCCCAAAAACAAAACCGTGAGGGCGAGGCCCAAAGCGGACAATACGGTGCTAGATGAGTCGGGTCCTGACAGAGGAGGGTCGGGTCCTGACATTGGGTGCTCCAAAAGCCTCCATGTTTGTTTCATGACCATTGCTTGATTGAAAATCTCAAAATTCTTAAAACCCAAACCACCCTTACTCTTAGGGCTACACAATCTACCCCAGTTCATCCAGTGAATACTTTTCTTTCCAGCTTTATTCCACCAAAACTTAGCTATCTAGGAAGAGAGATCATGACAAAGAGATTAGAGAAGTTGAAAGACAATCATCAAGTAAGTGGGAAGCGGCTAAGCAACAGCATTCACTAGAACCTCCTTCCTTACCATGGACAGCAACTTCAAGTTCCAGGTGGTTAACTTGCTAGGAATGACATCTCTTTCCCAAATGTCTTTTTTCGATCTGTAATAGTAGGAAGTCCCATATCATTCTCATGGTAATCCACAATTTGAATACTCAATAAGTTAGAGATCAGCCTTTTATTAAGTTGACCAAAAACTCGTTCATATGCTTTCAGCACCTCAAAAAACTGGTGACATTCCTCCAACCAAGCATTACAAAAAAGTAAACTATCATCTACAAAAAAAAAAAAGTGAGAAATAAAATGGGATCACAGGGCCACAGACACGCCATGAAGATGCCTAGTACAATTTTCCTGGGATAAGAGACTTGAGAAGCCTAAAGAATAAATAAGGAACAAATAAGGAGACAAGGGGTCACCCTGCCGAAGCCCTCGGGTAGGTACAAGGTGACCAACCACTTTCTCCCGTACCTGCACTGCATAACTAATTGTGGACACGTAATTCATAAGCAAACAAACTATTCGATCACTGAAGTCCAACTTAGGTAGCATTCCATCCAAATACAACCATACCACGCTATCATAAGCCATAGACATATCCAATATTAAGATCACCTTCTTTAACTTACTGTTCTTCGTCGTCGAATTACATGTATAGATTCAAAAGCAGCCAAAACATTGTTAGTGATAAGGTGAAAAGGAACAAAGCACTCTGGAAGTCCGAAATAACCTTGGGCATCACACCCTTCAATCTGTTAACTATAGGTTTGGAAATAATTTTATAAATTACCTTATATAATGAAATGGGCCAAAAATCAGCTACCTTAGTAGAGTTGTCTACTTTGGGATGAGAGAGATCAGAGTACGATTGATGGGTTGAACACATGCACCATCATTAAGAATCGCTAGGCATAAACTAGAGACTTCATTGTCCACCACATCCAAAAATTTCTGATAGAACAAAGTTAGCATGTAAGGACTCGTCCTGAATCTGTGGGATTAACTAAGGTTAATGATGGATTTTTAAGGATTAAGTATGGATTAATCGAGATTAATCGACGATTATCAAATGATTTGGGTAAACTTATGATTTTCCCCTGGAAGTCAAATGCATGAGGATCGAGGACCATTACGTAATCGAGACGATACGAGTCCGTAGACAGGCGACACGTTGAAATCAAACATCGTATGGGAAAGTTACGAGTCTGGGACGAATCGTGGTACAATTACACGATTTACGAGGCATGTGGAATTTTGTTTGTAGTGGGCCCAAATTTTTATTTTCAGATCCAATGAATGAGTGACACTTGTCACTCATCCAATGATCAGTATCTTTCATTCATGGATCCCATCCTCTTCATTCCCATTACACCCAAAAACCCAAACACATTCCCCTCTCCATTCCATTTCCATTTAAGGCCACAGAGAGACTGAGAGAGGTTGAGGGAGAAGCTAGGGGCAGAGAGGACGGTGGAAATAGGCTGAGCACGGCGGTGGCCTGATGAAAGGGTAAAAAACTAAAACCCTGTTTGATTTGAATTTGGGTTTTGTTTTCTAGACGTCTGAGAACCATTCTAATGCCTAGGTCATGTTTTTTGAGGTTGAGCGAGTTTATAGGTTCTAAAAGGAAGGAAAAATGACCACTGGACATGTGACGACCCGTCCTGAATTAGCAGGATTAATTATGAATTAATGACGGATTAACGAGACTAATCGGGGATTAGACGAGGATTAGCGGACGTTAAAGGCGAAATGACGATTTTGCCCTTAGAATGGGCAAATCGTTGACTTTTCATTCGGACTGTCAAATGGACTTAGGCCGATGATTGTGACGTAGTTCGAGACGTCGCGAGTTCATAGACAGGTGGCACGCCCGATTCTGACGTTCGAGGAAGAAGTTATGATTTTCGGAAGTTCGGGGGCAATTTGGTAAATTGGTTGAATAAGAGCAAATAGTTGACTTTTGACCCAGGTGGTCCGATGGCCGAGGACCAAGGACCGTTACATAGATCAGGAAGATACGAATCCGTACACAGGCGGCATGTCGAATTCGGACCTTCGACGGAGAAATTACGGTTCACGGAAGTCCAAATGTACTATTGCACAAGTTACGAGACGGGTGCCTTTTGAAATTTTGTAGGCCCGGATATTTTGGGGTAGGCCCAATGGATGAGTGACAAGTGTCACCCATCCATTGTCCAGCCCAAACGACTCATGCATATCCCTTCCTTCATCGATCATTTTCCCATTTCCAAAACCCAAACCCGATCATCCTTCCACCCCAAATCCAAACCCTTCAACCCTATGACCATGATTGAGAGGCCAGAGGGTGAGTGAGGATGCTGGGATGATGGTGGCCGGCTAAGAGCAGCGCCGCCGTGGATGGCGGAGGCCAGCCCGTGCAAGGTATCGGTTTTAACCGATTTTTCTCCCTTTTTCATTTTGAACATTATGGCTTGTTTTTAATGATTAGGATGAGCTTATGGGGTTATTAGGAAGTTATTAGGATGATTTTGAGGAAGGTTAGGGGCTGAGAAAGCCGTGGGGAGGTGTTTGAAAAACTGGACCGTGAGGACAAAATCGAACTGTTGGGTTTTAAGGTGTTTTTGATGGTTTGGTTTGCATATTTAGATTCCTAGGATCAAAATAGGGGGATTGGGATTGATTATGAAGAAAAAGGACGAATATTGAACGGTTTAGGAGCTTGGATCGGTCACGCCGGTCTAGCTGGACCGGATTACACAAGAAAAATCGGACCGGTCGGCTGAAGATAGGAGACGACACTGTAGCTAGGCGCGTTGCTTCCACGCGCAACCACTTCAGGTGGCGCATACAGGCACGTGGGGGAGATTTTGGGGGTGGTTCCAACATGTGAAATCATCTATTCGATGTAACGAACATTTTGGGACTGGTTTCGTGTCAATCGGACATCGTTTTGATATAGTTCGGGCTGTCCGAATGTTTAGGTTCGACTTTAAAAATAGTTAAAAATTCTGGAAAATTATGGGACTTTAGTGAGGGGTTATTTAAGTAGTTAGTAACCCTCTAACTTAATTTGGACAGGTTTCGGAATCCCAGAGGCGATGATTGGCCCGGGAGAGGCTTATGGAACGCTTATCGAGGTGCGGCTTCAGACGGTCTGTGAATGGACCTTTCTTTCGAACTTGATGCATGCATAAATGTTTTATAATTGTTTTAGAATATGTTTTGTGATTCCATGAGTGCCTTTTTTTGTGGTAGCCTAAGATTTACGTATTTTCACGTATTTCGAGATTTCCAATTTTATACGATGCTTATACGTGCTAGGTTTTCAATGAGGATTTAATGAATTAGTTTTTTATTTGGAAATATGAAATCGGGCACGACACCCATTTGATTTGGAAACTCTTGGACTTGGAGTCCATTTTATTTGACGAGGAATCGGACCGAGTGTCCATTTGAACTATATGATCGGACCGAGGGTCCCGTTGGTTTACGAATCCGGGTTTGAGGCCCATTTGGTTGTAATATCGGGATGGAGGCCCAGTTGACAATAGTATCGGGCTGAAGGCCATACTAGTTGTGAATTCGGGCATGTGACCCTATTGAACTGAGGATTTAGGTCGAGGCTTGTGAAACTGGATTTGAATCGGATTCGAGGAATCCCATTGAGATGAATCGGGTATGAAAGCCAGTTGAAATGTGTTTTGAGAAAGAAAGAAAGAGATTTGAAAATGAATATGAACCCTCCATATGATTATATGGTCTCCTCCAGACGTCGACCTAGAGAGTCACGATCCACAGACCAGAATGGGTATCCCCATAGAGATCCTATTCCAGGAGTGGGAGTTACGATTTATGATGTGGTTCCGGACCAGATTCAGGAGAGATGATCGAACTAGATCCAGAGATAGAGCTCGGACTAGATCCAGAGATTAAGCTTCCCAGATGGAGAATTCCTGGGGGAAGACTCCGAGTGAGACCCCAAGTAGTGTGCACACTAGTATAGATATGATTAATCGTGGCATATATCGGGGATGTGTTCGCTAGAGGCTATGTACCCCGAGTTGGCATCTTCTTAGAAGTGATGCGGATGGGTTATACATATGTTAATACGTATGTGGTTCTTATGGAAAATGATTTGAGGCTGGAGACCCTGTGTTCCATGTTTTAGAAAGTAAATTGGGGCAGAGACCCCGTATTTGATATTTTGGAAATGGTTTGAGGCGGAGACCCCGTATTCGATGTTTAGTATTTCACTGAGAATGGTTAGTTCTGAGTCCCACGTATGTTGATTTGGCCTGAGTTCCCATGTATTGATTTATGGTTTCAAGTTTGTGATTTCGGGTTGGGGGCCCATAAATGGATTTATGGTTCATGACGGTTTATGGGGACCGGCATGAACCCTTGAAAGGTTTTTATGGGTCATGACGGTTTATGGGGACCGGGCATGAGCCCTTGAAAGGTTTTGAGAACGTTTGACAAATGGTTTTATGAACGTTTGATAAATGGTTTTTGAATGAATGCATATGCTTTTAATGAAGGACATAAATGTATATTTGTGAATTTTTTTTAAATGAAATGCTTGTTTTGTCCACTCACGACTTTTGATATTTTAATGCCTTTCAGGTTGATAGCTGATGCGAGCTGTAGCAGAGATCGAGACATCACACTCCTCCTCCTACGATCCTAGCGTACTCTATAAGCCTCGGTGAGGGCTAGAGACGAAATTTTCCCTGGTCTGACACTTAGTGTCAGACGGGATCAGGCGCGTCCCATGTTAATCCCGGGGGATTTGGGACGGGTCTTGACAAAGTGGTATCAGAGCAGGTTGGTTCATTTGATACTCATGGTACTCTGATACCAGTCGGTATTAGAGCGTGTTTCGCTCTCAGAGTATGTGCAGGTCGAGGATGTGATGTCTCTGAAGTCGTAACAGCCCGTCATCAACTTGATAGTTAGGGTAAGAATAGGAAGTACCACGTGCTGAACGAAATTCAATACGATAGTTTGAGGTTCGATTAGCTTTTCATGCCGTGTATTTCGAGGAAATGGATCCCGAGTAGGATCAATTTTCGGGTGAATCTACCGGCTTAGAGCCGTAGTGTTACTAGTGAGTAGGACCCAGTGGATCCGTAGATATCGTATGACGACCCGACAGTCGGGACCGTTGTCGGTCGTGTCATGTCGGATCGGAGAGTGTGCTGCAGAGGGCAGCTGAGGTCATGGTTAACCCGAGTGAGATTGTTGGTAATAGGAATGTTTGACCCTATTTGGCATGTGTTGCCATATTTCTACGTGTCGAATCCCGATGGGATGTCGACTAACAGGAGATGCTTGGAGTCGTTGTGGGTGGCGTGGTAGGATACGATTGCGCATGTAGCCGTTGTGCAGTGTTAGGCACAAAGTATGGCCAAGTCCTTATGGAGGCCAGTGGCTGAGACCCGTAGAGTTACGAGAGGACGAGATCCTCAGAGTGCAGTTACTGGTTGTTTGGTACCAGTATTGGAGTATGACGACTCATCGAAGTCGAGAACGTGGGATCGGTCAGGATGGTTGTGCTGCAGTGAGCAGTCGGGTTCATGACAACCCCAGTCCGAGAATGATTGGCCCGAAACTAAGTAAAATCAGGGGATCCGATCGACGAGTACATTGTGAGATGAGATTTGGGATCTTGAGGTGGACCAATCAGGGGATGTTGCGTGTGGAGTGGTTGGTACCGGAGGTCGACTACCGCATGGATTTGGAGTCTCGATAGCAGAGTGCTTCTGAAATTGGTCCGCACGAGATTGTGACAGATGATGCTATCCATGGATGTGGTCGAGTCTTATCGAGTTGGATAGGCTCAGGTTGCTGTGACTATTGTGGCTCGTCAATTGTGACGATGGGATTCATCAATCGTGACGATGATATGAGGTGCGTGAGTGACGTAAAATACGAGCATAGATTCTGGATTCGACTCGGTTACGGCTGAGTGTGATCGCAGAATGAGACCCTAACGTTGGGTGTTGGCACACTTGCTACGTTACCTCTTTGAAGTGACTGTGACGAGTAGGATATACCTGGATGAGTGATAGGTGCCCTAGATATCCTTGGATGGATTACACGAGTGTGAGTGCTGGAGTTGATCCCATAGAGTTGGGACGTGCAAACCAGTATGCAGAAGGAATAGTAGATGTTCCCGGAGTGGCGAGCATGTGAGTTCGTTGGGCATTGAGCGGGACAGAGAGGATCCCAAGTGGCTCAGTGCAAGGCACCAGAAGTACTTGGTTTGGTGACTAGTTCCCTGATGACACGAGACGTGGGGCACGAGTGTGTGCCCAAGAGCAGTAACGTTAAAGGTTGAAATGCCTAAGTCGCATTCGGATGGAAAGATATAAATGGATGACATGAATGACGTCATATGACGTGTTGGTCGGTTGGTCAAATATGGTAGTACGCAGATATTTGGCTTCAGATCTTGACAGACGTTGCGATCTGTTTAGCCTACCGACCGATATCAGTGGATTTCGACCAATTCTGTGAGTCAGAGTTGGATCAGATTGATTAAAGGTACGAAATGCGAGTGTTGGGGGCCGTTTATGCACATCCTTAAATATTATACAAGGTTTAACCTTGAATCACGTGAACTCCACTCGGAATGAGTGTACCTACATAAATGGCATTCACGGAAGCGTGGATGGTGTCCGGTTGAGCTGAGGACTTGAGAGCCCATTGCAGATTGGTTTTGGTTAACTACGGTTGACCATACCTCTTGAGTTGGAGACTTGGAAATTGGTTGATGAGTGAGCTCAGTAATTGGAAAATAAATATGGTTCCAATGTGTTTGGAACTTCGGAATCAAGAGAAATTGTGATTGAGACGATGAGAAGAGTGCTTGATTCCGCATTGGTGACGGATATTCTGAGGTCACTGAGTGTGACTCTTTGGCGGATAGTGCTGGGTACCGGAGGATGACATAGGAGGAACTTTGGTGTCATCATCTTGGATTCTCCTTGATTCTTCCCTAGGTGGGATAACGAGGAGTGATATGACAGCTAGGAGTTCAAGAGGGTGTAAGAACCGAACACCTAGGCTGTGGGTCAAATTTGATTGACTTGACGAGTAGATGGTATTTAGCGTCATAGGATGTGACGAGTGAGTGTCTGAGGTGATGGATTGACGTTCGCCTGGTGACAGATGGTTAGGGTCCGGACCATGGTTGGGACGCGGACAGTGGTATGTGGTTGGACGTTGCCAGAGTGCAGTCCGTGAGTAGGTCGTGGGGAGCCCCGATGTTGATGTGATGTGGGTGCACCGGTGTGTTATGCACGTTGGATGATGGGATTGACCACGATAGAGTCCTAGATGGACTTGAGTAGCGATCGGATTAGATCCGATAATGACAGGTTGAGGCTCGAGGTGAGTCAAGATGTCAGCGAAGATCGCTAAGTGATGCGAGATACGATATGGGGACTCGAGAATGAGTCGAGATCAGAGCAGAACGGCGAAGCGCAGTGGAGCCAAGAGTTGTCGGCTGGTTACGAAGTCGTGACATATCGTGGTAATGGACTTATCAGTATCCGACAAGTTCGGATTGGTATGATTGATGGGACTCTCCTTAGAGTCAGTATGGACATAGGTTCGATGATGACCTATGAGATGGGATTCGTTCCATTGTGATGGCAGGATCTATAGATTGTTGGATGATCGAATGCTGAGCAGGATGCCAGCTTGGATGTGATAGCCCTTAGTGGGAATACGTATTTCAGCCTAATAACAGTAGGATGGACCGTGTTAGAATTAGACTGAAAAGTCGTTTGAATGCCAGTTTGGTATTGCTAACCTGTCAAAGTGAGTGACAACCATGATCGACGAGTGTCGACGTTCTGTCTCGAGTGAGACGTGCGAGGAGACGTGTAGTTTTCGAAAATGAATTGGAGCTTTGGAGGCTCAAGGTGACGGTACGTAGACAGGTGGCACACCCGATTCCGACGTTCGAGAAAGAAGTTATGATTTACGGAAGTTCGGGGGTAATTTGGTAAATTGGTTGAATAGGAACAAATAGTTGACTTTTGACCCGGGAGATCCGATGGCCGAGGGCCGATGACCGTTATGTAGATCAGGACGATACGAATCCGTAGACAGGCGGCATGTCGAATTTGGACGTTCGACGGAGAAATTACGGTTAACGGAAGTCCGAATTGCACGAATTACGATATGGGTGCCTTTTCGAATTTTGTGGGCCCAGATATTTTGGGCCAGGCCCAATGGATGAGTGACAAGTGTCACCCATCCATTGCCCAACCCAAACAACTCATGCATATCCCTTCCTTCATCGATCGTTTTCCCATTTCCAAAACACAAACCCGATCATCCTTCCACCCCAAATCCAAACCCTTCAACCCTATGACCATGATTGAGAGGCCAGAGAGTGAGTGAGGATGCTGGGAAGATGGTGGCCGGCCAAGAGCAGCGCCGCCGTGGACTACGGAGGCCAGCCCGTGCAAGGTATCGGTTTTAACCGATTTTTCTCCCTTTTTTATTTTGAACATTATGGCTTGTTTTTAATGATTAGGATGAGCTTATGGGGTTATTAGGAAGTTATTATGATGATTTTGAGGAACGTTAGGGGCTGAGGAAGCCGTTGGGAGGTGTTTGAAAAACTAGACCGTGAGGTCAAAATCGAACCGTTGGGTTTTAAGTTGTTTTTGATGGTTTGGTTTGCATATTTAGATTCCTAGTATCAAAATAGGCGGATTGGGATTGATTAGGAAGAAAAAGAACGATGATTGAACGATTTAGGAGCTTGGACCGGTCACGCCGGTCCAGCTGCACCAGATTACACAGGAAAAATCGGACCGGCCGGTCGGACTGGCCAGCTGAAGGGATGAGACAACTCTGTAGCTAGGCGCATGGCTCGGACGTGCAGACACTTCAGGCAGCACGTGCAGGCATGTGGGGGAGATTTTGGGGTTGGTTCCAACATGTGAAATCATCTATTCGATGTAACGAACATTTTGGGACTGGTTTCATGTCAATCAGACATCGCTTCGATATAGTTCGGGTTGTCCGAAGGTTTAGGTTTGGGTTTAAAAATAGTTAGAAATTCCGGAAAATTACGGGACTTTAGTGAGGGGTTATTTAAGTAGTTAGTAACCATCTAAATTAATTTGGACAGGTTCGGGAATCCCAGAGGCGATGATTGCCCTGGGAGAGGCTTATGGCTCGTGTATCGAGGTGTGCCTTCCGACGGTCTATGAGTGGACTTTCTTTCGAACATAATGCATGCATAAATCTTTTATAATTTATTTAGAATATGTTTTGTGATGACATGAGTGCATTTGTTTGTGGTAGCCTAGGATTTACGTATTTGCACGTATTTTGAGATTTCCAGTTTTATACGGTGCTTATACGTGCTAGGTTTTCAATGAGGATTTAATGAATTGGTTTTGGATTTGTAAATATGAAATTGGGCACGTGACCCATTTTATTTGGAAACTCTTGGACTTGGAGTCCATTGGATTTGACGAGGAATCCGACCGAGTGTCCATTTGAACTATACGATCGGACCTAGGGTCCCGTTGGTTTATGAATCCAGGCGTGAAGTCCATTTGGTTGTAATATCGGGTTTAAGGCCTAGTTGACTGTAATATCGGGCTTGAGGCCCTATTGGTTGTGAATTCGGGAATGTGACCCTGTTGAACTAAGGATTTAGGCCGACGCTGGTGAAACTGGATTTGAATCGGATTCGAGGAATCCGGTTGAGATGAATCGGGTACGAGGCCCAGTTGAAACGTGTTTTGAGAAAGAAAGAAAGAGATTTGAAAATGAATATGAACCCTCCATATGATTATATGGTCTCCTCCAGACGTCGACCTGTAGAGTCCCGATCTAAAGACCAGAATGAGTATCCCTATATGGATCACGTTCCAAGAGTGGGAGTTATGATTTATGACGTTGTCCGGGACCAGATTTCGGAGAGATAATCGGACTAGATCCAAAGATAGAGGTCGGACTAGATCTAGAGATTGATCCTCCCAGATGGAGAATTCCTGGGGGAAGACTCAGAGTGAGACCCCGAGTAGTGTTCACACTAGTAGAGATATGATTAATCGTGACATATATCAGGGATGTGTTCCCTAGAGGTTGTGTGCTCCGAGTTGGCATCTTCTCGGAAGTGCTGCGGATGGGTTATACGTATGTTGATACGTATGTGGTTCTTATGGAAAGTGATTTGAGGGCGGAGACCCTGTGTTCCATGTTTTAGAAAGTAATTTGGGGCGGAGACCCCGTATTTGATATTTTGGAAACGGTTTGGGGTGGAGACCCCGTATTCGTTGTTTGGTATTTCACGGAGAATGGTTTGGGCTGAGTCCCATGTATGTTGATTTGGGTTGAGTTCCCATGTATTGATTTATGGTTTCAAGTTTGTGATTTCGGGTCGGGGACCCATAAATGGATTTATGGTTCATGACGGTTTATGGGGACCGGCATGAACCCTTGAAAGGTTTTTATGGGCTATGACGGTTTATGGGGACTGGGCATGAGCCCTTGAAAGGTTTTTAGAACGTTTGACAAATGGTTTTATGAACGTTTGATAAATGGTTTTTGAATGCATGCATATGCTTTTAATGAAGGGCATAAATGTATATTTGTGAAAATGTTTTTAATGAAATGCTTGTTTTGTCCACTCATGACTTTTGATATTTTAATACCCATCAGGTTGATAGCGGATGCGGGCTGTAGCAGAGATCGAGACATCACACTCCTCCTCCTACGATCCTGGCGTACTCTGGAAGCCCGGTGAGGGCTAGAGACGGAATTTTCTCTGGTCTGACACTTCGTGTCAGACGGGATCAGGCTTGTCCCATGTTAATCCAGGGGGATTTCGGACGGGTCCTGACAGGACAGGCTATGGGACTAGGTCGAAGTTTGGCCATGAATGATCAAATTTGAAAGGTAAGTTTCATGTCTTCTCTCTTGGTTTTAAGCTTGTAGGATTGTTTTAGGGTGAGAGACAAATAGATTTGTGAAAGAATGGTTGATTTTGGTGAAAAAATGAGGGAGATACGACCGGGTCAAGGTCGCAGGTCGAATGACCCGGTTGCAGGAAAATGGGTCAACCCACGAGAGGTTGATGAAGATGACGTGGCTTGCCACATCATCACCTGTTAGATCTGTCATGGCACATGGCCAACCAGATAGTGACACGTGGCAAGATGTTAGGCCTAGTCAGCATGTCAGACCACGTGGACCAAGCGGGTGGTGGCACGTGGTAGGGTGTTTGGACCTGTTAGGACTACATGGTAGTGGATGTGGCAGGTCCAGTCAGCACTATCAGAAGACGTGGACCAATAGGATGGTGCGAAGTGGAAGTGTGTTAGAGATGTCAGGGACACGTGTCAAGACACGAGGTACCAATCAAAGAGTGCCATGTAGCAGGTGTTAGACCTGACAGTTGTCAGATCTGAGTGTTAGATCTGTTAGGCTGATGTAAGCAGACCATGATGATGTCAGCGTTGACCATGACGTCATTGTTGACTTTACTGACATTAGTGTTGACCGTTGAATTTTGTTGACCGTGGGCACCAATTTGGAGATCAAACTAGTCTTGTTCGAAAGGTTTCAAGGATCTGAATCCAATGTTGGTGGTTTTAGGTCGATCAGAGTTCGTTTGATAGGTCATTTAGGGGTTTTTAGCCTTAGTAAGCATGTTCGGGACACGTTGACCGTTTCGGGATGTGTGAGGGTTTATGATTAGGACTTGTAGTGATGGGTAGTGACCCTATAGTATAATTTGAACAGGTTCAAACGTCCCGGAGAGTATAGATTAGCTTCGTAATTGCTTACGGCGACGGATTCGGAGAGCGCATCACAGATGATCTGTGAGTGGACGTTTGTTTTATAAATATGATGCATGCATAAATGTTTTATATGTTTTATGATAATTATTTGAGATGCATTGATTGCATGATGTTTTGAATATGATTGGGTGTTTTCGTACAAAATACTGTTATATTGCACGTATTTCGAGATTTCTGTTTTATATGATATTTGGGCTTAGGTCGAGTTTTATACGTGCATGTGTTTTATGAGATTTTAATGATTTCACGAAGACGCGCAATATTCGAGAATGAGTCCCAATCGATAAGACTTGACTTGGATTGAAGTCAAGGATGATTTTGGAAAGTGTTTTGAATGGTGAAATGGTTTTCGAATTTGGAAATATCTTTCGAGCGTATGTCCCAGCTGATTTATAGTTTGACTTAGAGTATAGTTAAACGTGAGATATATTAGGCTGTGACCCAATTATGAGATTTATCAAAGATATTTCGGGCATGAGACGCAGTTGTGAATTTGATAGGATTCGAGGAATCCTTGGTTTATGAAGTGTTGATAGACACTGTTTTCGGGCTTGTGACCCATTTGATGATATTTCCGGCTTGTGTCCCTATTGATGATGATTACGATTTTGATGTTAAAGACTCAGGAATTTAAAGACTCGGATATTATGAGAAGGCCTCCAGTTGTGAATATGTTTCCCTAGATAGCACTATGGAGATGATGCTTGCTTCCGAGGTCAGAGAGGCCAAGATGTGTCTGTTGTCAAACAATATAGAGAGGCAGCATCCGAGGGAGACTCGACTCAGGAGTGCGGTATATGAGATCGATCGTTGATATGTTCAAGATGATCTGGAGATTTTCGGCCAGTAATGTGTTCACGGCGACATGCTTAGGATCAGAGCAATACTTGAGCTTATGGGAACACGTTACTGGGATTAGAATCGTGACTGATGATAATGATGATCATGATGATGGGCTGAGATCCCACATGGTTTTATAGTTGGGTTTAGGTCCCACGTGTTTTATCTTTGGGATGAGACCCTGTATGATTTGGTTTTGGGCTGAGACCCTACTAAGTAAATGACTTCGATTGAGATGCATTTTCACTGGATTTGATTTGAAAAGCAATACTTCTTGCTTTCGAGAAAGTATTTGAAATACTTGTCTTCTGATGCATGCATGCGTTTACGTGAAGGGTATAAATATCATTTTCGATAAATTGTTTTTTTTACCTGTTTGTTTTTGTCCACTCACCGCTTTTATGTGTTTTATACCCTTCAGGTTGATCGTGGATGCGGGCTGTAGCAGAGGTTGAGACATCACATGTCGCCATAGATCCTTGCGTACTCTGGATAACCCCAAGCGGGTTACGGTTTTATCCCTTGTCTGACACACGGTGCCAGACAGGAGCAGGCACATCATGGGGTAATACAGGGGGATTAGGATGGTCATGTCAAAGAGGTATTAGAGCACTAGGTTGCTCTTGTCATGTTGCGCTTGTGCCAGATGTGATGTCTCTACGCTAAGAATATCCCGTCATCAACCTAATAGTGAGGGTAAAAATAGAAAATTTAAGTGGGAATGAAATGAACCCCGGATAGATTCTGTTTGGCATAGTATTTCGTGTTTCGTATGTGCCGTATTTCTGATATACCGTGTTTCCGTGGGGTTTGACCCCAAGTACGACTGAGTAGGTCGGAGGAGGGCCGAGTTCCTCGTGTGCCCAACGACTGAAGGACGCAGAGTTACAAGTGGATGAGATCCTCGGGTAATAGTTACTAGATGAGTGGATACCAGTACCGTGATCATCGAGAGTCGAGACTGATGGATCAGTCAGGGTAGATGTGCTGCGGTCGAGGTCGTGGACGACCCGAGTGGTGATTATCTTGACAAGTTACCAAGATAGTGGTGCTTGTAGATCTGATCACAAGGTGACCGATCAGTGGATTATACATTTCTGAGCGGATGGTACAGGCGATGGATTGCAGCACCAGTGAGTGATTTGTACCGACGATGAGTTGCCCACATGAGTATAGAGTCCCGATAGCGGAGTGTTTTTTGGATTGATCTGCACAAGGTTGTGGCAAAAATTACTATCGATAAGACTCATCCATTAAATTGTTCTTCTTATCGCTCTTGATATGCTCATGTTCCAGAGTTAATTGAAATGATGAGGATTCGTCAGTCGTATCAGGTGCTGAGAGGTGAGATTCTTGCATTTCGTGCAGAGGTATGTGATTGTTTCTTGGTATGAGTAGAGATTTGGGCGGTGACGATTGTGTCGAGATGTTACACTATTCTAATGGAGATGACGTAGATGACTAAGATAACTGGGATGAGTGAGATGAGTTGGATGGAATCCAGCACCGATCAGATTATTTTGGGCGATGCAACGACGTCATGAAGATTCGTGTACTTAGGGAGCCTATATGAGGGTTGCCTTGAGCTCTGAGCCCTTGAGTGGCAGACGTGTGAGTTTCTGTGCTCTTTGAGCAGGACATAGAGGATCCCTAGTGGCTCAGTGAGATGTTAGTATCCAACGAAACGGTATGCCTGGATTGGAGACAAGTGTTTTGTCTTACCTTGGCAAGTGTGCACAAGTGTTGTAGTGTGCATGAGTTGCTCTCATAGCGTGGGACATGCGAGCTAGTACTTCAACCAGTACTACGTTTGTAACGACCCGTCCCGAATTCCGGGATTAGATTAGTGATTAATCTTGATTAATGAGGTTGAACAGTGCTTAGTAGGGCGGAATCGGACAAATTGTGCAAAATGACCGTTTTGCCCCTGGTCGTGGGCAAAATGTTGACTTTTTGATCGGGCGGTCAAATGGACTTTGACCGATGACCGTGACGTAGTTCAGGACGTCACGAGTTCATAGACAGGTGGCACGTTCGATTCCGACGTTCGAGTAAGAAGTTGTGATGTTCGGAAATTGAGCGGTATTTTGGTAATTTTGGTCAATTGGGGTCAAACGTTGACTTTTTGACCAGGAGGTCCGGTGGACGAGGGCCAAGGACCATTACGTAGGTCTCGTCGATACGAATCCAATGACAGGCGGCATGCCGAAATCGGAGATTCGACGACGAAGTTATGGTCAAGGAAACGAATTAACTAACCGAGGCTTCTATTAAAATAATAATATAATAATGAATAGTAACTGATGACTGTGCACATCCGGATGAGTGACAAGTGTCACCCATCCCTTGTTTCCAACTCCATGTTTCCCTCCCAACACTATCATTACAACATCATCATTCCTTCTCCATCATTTCCTTTCATTTTCTTTGCATTTTCTTCCAACCGTGAGCAAAAACAGAGAGTGTGTGAGCTGGGAGAATTGGCTCCCTTCCTTAGCCATTCCTGAGAGAAAATTGAAGGTTGAGAGAGACTAAATTGGCTGGGAAACACGAGAGGCAGAGAGGATGCTGGGAAATCGAAAATTGAATTTTAGAAAATTGGGGGGAAATTTTGAATACTGGGAATTGGGCCGTGAGGATCGAATTGGAGGTTACTTTCAGCTTCCTGGGATCCCCACGATCAGTTTCGTCGAAAGAACGAAGGGAATTGGCCACCAATTCACTCTGAACGGACTTGGTGACAGTAATGGAGTTTGAAGGTTGAGTCGTGATCTTGGAGCAATCAAACGGTGTAATTGATGTGGGAAAACTACTTCTCAGGATCCCACGATGCTTCTGGGTTCATCAATTGGAAGAAACCGGTTGAGATTGACGGAATTCCATGGTTGCACAGTGTACGGCTATCGAGTTTGAGTCGTGGAGTTTGAGGCTTCGATTGATGTAATTGAGATGGGGAAAGAGTTTACCTATGTCCTTTGAAGCTTCTGGTTGCATCAATTGAAGGAAACCGTTTGATATCGACGACTTTCGAAGATGAACAGTGTTCGAGAGTTCTTCGATGTTCATCTTCGATTCATGTGATTTGAGGTAGGTTTTGGTGAAATTATTGTTACAGAACTTAAATTGAATTTTAAACGAAGCTAACTGAATGATCAATTGGAAGGTTTAAGGCTGAATTGATAGGATTGGAACCGGGTCTTCTCGCGGGCTAATTGGACCCGTTTACCAGACATACGGGTTAGGACGATGCACTATAGCAGGCGCGTGGGTTTCACGCGCAGCCACTCACGGCGGCGCTTGAGGCGCGTGGGCACGAATCTCGAGGTGAGGTCAACATGACTTCTGTCCTATTTAATGTAATTCGTGTCGATCGGACACCGTCTCGATATTGTTCGGGATGTCCGAAGGTTTTAAATCAAGTCTAAAAATAGTTAAAAATTCGGGAAAATTACAGGACTTTGATAAGATGTTAATGATGAGGTTAGTGACCCTCTAATGTAATTTGGACAGGATTGGGAGTCCCGGTGATAGTGGTGTGGCCTGGGAGGGCCGATGACACCCGTATCGAGGCATACCGTTAAACGGTCTGTGAGTGGACTTTGGTTTTATAAATCCTATGCATGCTTAAATGTGTTATATGTTTTATATACGTGATTTCTATGATGGTGATTGTGAGTATTGATTTCGGGTATGTTGCACGTATTTCGAGGTATTTTCCGTATTTCACGTATATCGAGGTTAACGGTTTTATCGTGGTTTTATGTGCTTATGGCTTAATAGCTTAATAAATAATGTGATAAAAAGGGTTTTGGAATTAGAAAGATGAACTCGGGCTTGGAGCCCAATTATTTTGGAAACCTCGGACTTGGAGTCCATTTATGTTAATGAAATCGGGTCGGGGGCCCAGTGCTTTATGAACTCGGGCCAGGGGCCCAGTTGTTTATGAAAACGGGCTAAGACCCATTCGAGTGATGTTATCGGGCCAGGGGCCCAGTTGATTTACGAAATCGGGCCGTGGGCCCAGTGGTTTACAAAATCGGGCATGGGGCCCAGTTGGGTTATAAATGTGATTTCGGGTCTGGGACCCTATGTTTAATAAATGTGATTTTGGGTCAGGGGCCCTACATGGAATTGTAATATTTTATGGAGATTTCGGGAAAGGGCCCATTGTAATGTGGTGAAATGATTTAATAAAACTGTTTTCCATATACCATCTGGATACAAGGATATATGATGGTCTCCTCCAGATGTCTGGGACACTGGGGAAGTCACGGTGCATTGCCTGCGATGGGTCATTGTACGGAGCAGCCGGACCGTATGATGACTCAGGAGCAGGTTTGATATGATTGACGTCAGGGACGTCAGACATCTGGGATGTCAGAGATATGGACCCGGAGAGACCCCGAGCAGCACGCGTAGCTTATTATACCGTGAGATATGACGTCAGGGACGTCAAGCGTCTGGGACGCTAAGCATCAGGGATGCTGGTGATGGTAATGGTAAATATGGATTAATGAATCTATGAAATGGCTTATCGGTTGGATATGTGTTATATGGTAAAAATGGATTATTGGTTATGAAATGGTATGTCGGGTCGGGGACCCTAAATGGTTTTGGATTTATGGATTTATATTTATGGCTTTGGGCGGTGGCCCACATGGTTTTAATATGTCTGGTGGTGGTATTCCACAGTTTTGGGCTGAGTTCCCACACTTGGTTTTTGGTTAACGGTTTTTGGGCTAAGGCCCTAATGGCTCGGTTGAGCAAACGTTTTGGTTACTGGTTTTCGTGGCATGCGTACGTTTTTATTGGAGGGCATAAATGTCTTATAAATGTGTTTAATAAACTTATTGGTTTTGTCCACTCACAGCTTTTGGTTTTAATGCCCTTCAGGTTGATTACGGATGCGATTGTAGCAGAGACTGAGACATTGCTCACCTCCTCCATCGATCCTTGCGCACTCTGGATGGCCCGTTGGGCAGTGACTCTTGGTTATCCCTTGTCTGACACCCCTTGTTGGACGGGAGCAGGGCACATTCCACAGTAATCCCAGGGGGATTGGGATGGGTCCTGTCAACGTTGGGTGTAGTTAGGTGAACCGAGATTGTCTGGTTGGATAAAATGGAAGGACAAATTGGTTCCAAGACGTGTGGATTGATTTTCGAATGAGTGACAGCTTTGAGGCCGAGAGGATACGACAAGTGAATTGTTAGGGGTATAGTACACATGTTATGATGTCTCCAGTTAGCTCAGTTAGCTTGGAGTGATTTTGGCTGTGCCGAGTTTCCCGATGTGTCATCAAAAGTTTACATGGTTTCCATAACTAGAGGGAGTTTCTCAAGTACATAACCCAGTTGCAACCACCGTGTCGAAAGGTACCAGCAGAGTTGAGCTCGATAAAAGTGCAATGACAGGATTAGTGGATTTGAGATTCAGTTGACTTGGAACATCACTGATGAGAAATCAATGTTCCTTGTCTAAGTTCGATGGAACTTCGAGAGTTATTTATGACGAGACAACCGGGCAATGTAAATATACATCCTTCTCCTGGAATTTCCTAGTGAACTTCTCATCTCTCATGGATGTATAAGATTGTAAAGTTGAGCTGCTTTGAGGAATGATACGATCATGGAAGGATCACGACAATAGTTATCCATTGATGGTGTGGGTTGGTTAGAAGGTTGTATCAAGCAGCAGAAAAGACTTTCAAGTTTAGGTTCAAAGAGGGTGTAAGAGCATGACACCTAGGCGGTAAGCCAAATTGGAATGACTTGAGAAGCAGACGGTGCCTAGTGCTCACACATAACACCATATTTTGATGGACCCGTGTTGATGATAAGGGTCACATTACGTTAGCTGAGAGTGCTAGTGTGGATCTACCATGGATTGCGTGGATCTAGATGATCAAGGTGATCGTGTTGGCGGAATATCAAGATGATGAGGATCGAGATGAGAGTCATTGATTAATAGATGTGGAGGATACGTTGAGCATCATTCAGGAAAAGATGAATAGTTGATGAATCGAGTGGGATGTTTACAGGCACGTTATGACTCTAAATAAAGAGATTGTGCTGCTGGTAGATGATTGGTAGAGGGCCATCAAGTGTTGCTAGACAATGTTCCTGACAGGACCCACCCCGATTATCGCCTCGATAATCGGGAAGCATCCTGCTCCCGTCTGACAATCGAATCCAAAAGACCGGAAAACTAATTAATATTACAACACACCCATTGTCAGACCAGAGAGATTAAACAAATACAACCGACTGGACGTCAAGTTCACAGTTTCACAGAGCGTAAAATTACAAAACAAGTTAAAGAAACAAATCCTACTCTGTGAACTAACTACTCCGCAACGGAAAACTTTATGCCTCCGCCCTTGCCTCGGCGCTTGCCCCCGCACTTGTACCACGACCTGGAGGGAATTTAAAACAACAAAGTGTGAGTGGACCGAAACATAAGTTTTACAGGAAAAACAGTTTTTCCGAAATCGGGTTCGCCCTCCAGTTTTGTAACACGCATGCATAACCAAATATTCAAAATTTGCATATTAAACTTTTGAAAACTCTTTTTCCGAAACACATGAAAACGTTACAAAGGACCGTCATAACTCATGTAAAACCATTCAATAATGCCAGATTCCAGAAACCGTCATTTTGAAACATTATTTGCACAAATCAAGTAAAACGTAAATCAATAATCACGATTATGCCGTTGGATCCATCCGAGTCTTTAAACTCAACATTAGGCCTTCCCGGGATATCAACGAGTCTTTAAACTCAAAACATGATTAATAGGCCTCGGGGGTATCATAATAATCGAGTCTTTAAACTCACGAGTCTTTAAACTCAATTCGGGTCTTTAAACCCAATTTTCGGGCCCGCCCCCATCATCAAATAACCGGGTCTTTAAACCCAAAACCGGATCCAACAATCAACCGGGTCTTTAAACCCAAAACCGTTTTTAAAACACAATAAACCATGATTCATCACAAACCGTTTTCCAACATCATTCTGAAATCATTTCACATCATAGTAGGACTTATGTCCGAATTCACATGCAATTTCCGAAAATCACTTCACAATTATGATCAAACATCGTAAATCCTTAACATGCATAATCATATCCAGATACTTCATCAAAATCATCACGCATGCATAAGCGAAAACCGTAACCTCGAAATGCGTGAAATACGATAAATATCTCGAAAAGCGTGGAAACATATAAAACTGATATATCATATCACCATCATGAAATCATAGGTAAAACCATGAGATAAATAAGCAAAATAGTCATGCATGCCAAATTTAGAAATCAAGAGGTCCACTCACAGTCTTAGGACGCGTCAATCGCGTCCCACGCGCTCCTCCGTAGCTTCGGAAGTGTCCGGGCCTGTAAAAACGTACAAGAAGGGTCACAAACATCCCAAAATAACTCATAGGATTTTTCCTAATTTCCTCGGATTTTTCGGCAAAATAAACCTTAAGGTCCTAAACTTCCGAGCTCCCGAAATTATCCCGAATGACTCCCGAACAATTCGAACTCTAAAGATAAAATGTTAATTACACTGAAAGGATTAATTCTCATGTTGACCGTGATCGGAGTTGACGTCACACGCGCCGTCACGCGCCGCCCAAAGTGGCTGCACGTGAAGGCCACGCGCCAAGCTACAGTGTCATCGTTCTTACCCGGATAGACTGATAAACGGGTCTGTTACCCGCGACTCAACCCGACCAGTTCAAGCCCAATTCTCAATCAATTCCTCTCGTTTTTGATCCTATCACCTCCTCTAATCCATTAATTTAAGGTCTACACTGATGATTAACGTCGACTGACCCTAAATCGTTTCAACCCAGACTTGAACAGACGAACGGGTCGTCACCCAGAACTCACCCAAACTAACTCCACTCTCAAATTAATTTCACGAGTAGATTAAGGGAACTTAGACGAACACAATGGCACTAACAATTTAACTCGCCGTTACCTGGAAGTCGTCGTCCTCAGCACTGGTTTTCCTCTGAAACTGAGACTCAGGTTCCCGGCCAACCTATCCTCCTCCTCCTTCAATTCTTGCACGGTTGTGCTCGTAGTGGCCCCAGAAGTCTAACACGGCCTTTGGTTTCGATCAACAGGCTCCAGAAATTGAATGGGATTTTTCCCTCCAATTGGTTCCTCCCTGAACAGCACTTGGGTTCTAGGGCCAACAGTGGTCGTCCTCACCCGAATCTTGCACCAACATGATTCTTTCACTCCCAGAAGTCCCTCAGTGTCCTTAGTTTGGTCCCAAAACCGTAGGAATTGAACCCTGAAACTTCCCCCCCAAAAAACCCAAAAATGTTTCCTCACGGTTCCTCTCACAGTTCCTCACCAACTCAGCTCCCAAACTGAACCAAAATGACCTCCCCACATCCTCTAACTCAGTTAATCGATCGCAGTGAGACGACAACCCGTGAGAATCCCTCAGCTGGTCACTGCGCAGTTGCCTCCCGCAAACAGACCCCAAGAACAAATTTAAAACCTCTCCCGTGCATTCTGCCTCAGCCCAGACACGCATGGATGCCTCCCACAACCTCAAAATCCATAAACTAAACCCACTCACCAGTCCACTTAGCCATAAACAATTGCACGCACAAAGCTCCACGGCCACACTCTGTTTTTCACGGTGGTGCTACAGTAACCGCCATGAAAATGACCAAAATGCCCCTCTGTGCAATAATTACCAAACTGCCATCCAACTTCCGTGACCCATATCTCGGTCATCTGACGTCCGTTTCACGCGTGCCGCCTGTCGTTGTACTCAGGGCGTCGAGACGAACATAACGGTCTTTGAATCATATGGATATCAATTGTCAAACAAAAAGTCAACTTTTTCCCTTTATAACGTCCAATTTACGATAATGCCCCTGAACTTCCGAACATCATAACTTTCACCCTGTTCGTCCGAATCGAACGTGCCACCTGTCTATGAACTCGTGACGTCCCGAACTACGTCACGGTCATCACTCAACGTCCGTTCGACCTCCCAATCAAAAAGTCAGCAAATTGACCATACAAATCACAAGGGTAAAAACGTCATTTTATTCAATATTTTATAACATTACATTTCCAGAACGTCCGGGGCGTTACAGTTCCAGTGAGACACATAGGCTAGAGTTGGTCGGGTGACCATGAGCACTCAGAGAGGACATTGGGTATAGTTTGGTCTGTCCAAAGTAGAGATCAGACAGACGGGTTTCTTTGTCGGAATATGATTGGCATGACAGCCCTCTGATAGACAGAGGAGGTCCGAGATTGTAGTGGTATGTGGACTTGAGTGGGGATATTGGTATGTGGTTGGACAATGCGCGAGTGCAGTCCATGACCAGGCCTGAGTAGTGCCTTGGTGACTGCTGTGATATGGATGCACCTGTGAGTAGTGCATGTTGGATAGCATGATTTTTGAGGATCGAGTAATCTAATCGATGAGGTATGATTATTAGATTGAGTTCGAGATGGACCTGATATGGAATCGAACGAGGTCTGATGTTGATTGTACATTGAGTACAAGGGCTGGACATCAAATACTGTGCGCTAGTGCAGAGTGAGGAAGGATGAGAGGGTTCAGTGATTATGAGAGCATGGAGCTCAAGGACATGATAGGCCAAAGGAACCCGGGTATTGATATATTTGATTATCTCTGCTAGAGCAAGTGTTTGATGGGATCCAGATACGTTCGGGATGAGTGAGATGTCAATTTGTGTACTGAGAGGATGAGTGAGATGATAATTGAGACTCGTGATGAGTCGGGATCACAGAGTTGGACGTCGTGGGTGTGATTAACGGTTGGAGACCATCGAGTGAGACAGGGACTTGTGATACTTAACGGGAGCAAGGATGAACGAGATGTCAGCTTGGATGAGCAGTGTAACGACCCGTCCTAAATTCTTAGCATTAATTAAGAATTAATTATGGATTAGAAAAGCTAATCGTGGATTAGTCGAGGATTATCGGACATTCAGGGAGAAATTATGATTTCACCCCTAGACGAGGGTAGAAAGTTGACTTTTGACCCGGGAGGTTCGATGCATGGGGACCGAGGACCGTTACGTTGATCGTGTTGATACTAATCCGTAGCCAGACGGCACGTCAGAATCGGGCGTTCGACGTGAAAGTTACGGTTCATGGAAGTTTCAAGGAACTATTGCACATTTTATGAGATGAAGGTCATTTGTCCCCAAGTGGGCCCTAGATATTTTTTTCAGGCCCAATGGATGAGTGACAAGTGTCACCCATCCATTGGTCCCATTACACAGATACATGCATCTGTTTCCCTTGCCATTTGATTTGAACCCATCGAACCCAAAACCAAAAACTACCCCACCCCCTTTTCCCTTGCTGGTTCGATTGAGGAACCCTCAGAGACTGCGAGTGAGGCTGAGGGTGAGATGATGATAGCTGGTCGAGGATAGAACCGTCGTGGATGGCGGTAGAGCCACGTGGGAAAAGTAAGCCGTAAACCGTGATTTGAATTTTGGATTTTTGGTTTTAGACGTTTGGGGCTGTTCCCGATGATTTGGTGATGTTCAGAAGGTTTGTACGATCGTGTGGGATGATTTTGGATGGAGGAGGTTGGCTGAGCAGCCCAGACAGACGACCATAAAACTGGGCGGAGGTTCTTTAATCTAAAGGTAAGATCTTTGGCCTTGTTTCACGATTTGGAACCCATGGATAGATAGGGTAGACTGAGACGGAGAGAATGGGAGAAAACCAGGGTTGAATGGTGGTTGGATGGAGGAGAACCAGCCTTGCCAGTCCGGTCAAACTGGAAACCAGAGAACCGGGTTTGAACCGGTTCGACGGAGGTTGACGATGACATTGTAGGAGGCGCGTGGGTTTCACGCGCAAGGTCTTTGGGCGATGCGTGAGGGCACATGGGCTCGTATTTCGAGGCGTTATCAACATGTAATTTCACCCTTTCGATGTAACGAACATTTTGGCACAAGTTTCGAGTCGATCGGACACCGTTTTGAGGTAGTTTTGGGTGTCCGAAGGTTTAGGGGCTATTTAAAATACGTTTAAAAATCCCAAAAAATTGGGGGATTCAATGTTAGCCTATTTGAAGTAGTTAGTGACCATCGAGTATGATTTGGACAGGGTCGGGAGATCCGGTGATGGTAATTAGCCCGGGGAGGCTCATGGTACACGTATCGGGCGCAACTTGGACAGTCTGTGAGTGGACTTTTTTTTATGAATTGATGCATACATAAATGTTTTATATGAGTTTATGAACATGATTTGAGATTCCATGAGTGCATGTGATTTGATATGAATTTTCTGGCCTTTTTGGAGGAAAATGTGTTATTGCACCTATTTCGAGATTTCTTGTTTTATGTGATACCTTGGGCTTAGGCCAGGTTTTATACGTGCTTACGATACTGAATTATTTGATTGATAAATGGATTTCAGATTTGAAAATATGATATCGGGCATGAGGCCTAGTTGATTTATGATATCGGGCTTGAGGCCCAGTTGATTATGGTATCGGGCTTGAGGCCCAGTTGATTATGGTATCGGGCTTGAGGCCTAGTTGATTTGTGGTATTGGGGTTTAGTCCCAGTTGTGGTTTACAAAATGAGATTTTGGGTTTGAGACCCTATCGAGATGTGGATTTGGGCTAAGGCCTATGAGATTGAGAATTGAAATGGATTCGAGGAATCCTGGGTTTTGATTCGGGTATAAGACCCAGTTGAACTATGATTTGAAAGAAATGAATGTTTTCACACTTATATGTATATACCCTCCCGTATGAATAGTCACCTCCAGATGTTGATGATCCTGGAGTGTCACGATCCACTACCTGGGATGAGAGATATGATATAGTCTCAGACAGGGTCCGTAGACAGGTCCTCCTAGACGTCGTAGATCCTACAAGTAGACTTGGAGATGAGACCTGAGTAGTACGCGTTGTAACGACCCGTTTCGGAAACCAAGATTACATATTTCGAGGATCATTAGGTAGCTCTCGATGCCCTGAGTACAACGTCAGGCGGCACGCAGTCATCGGAGTTCGGATGGTTCCGTTATGAGGCGAAATAGGTGAAGGGCAAAATGGTAATTTTCCATAAAAAGGGCAGGTTAGTAATTGTTGCCTTGAGATTTGTGTCTAGTGACACTTGGCTGCTTTGGGTTGGTGACCTCATCAGATTAGGACGCGTGCCCCATGTCTAGAGTTATGTGGAACTTTGTTTCACCGACTTAATTGGTTTCAAAATAATTAATGTGGAAGCTTTGGTTGCCCAGGTTTCTGAGAACAGAGATTGAGAAACAGATCAACCATTTTTCCATTTGAGTGAGTTGTGTGAGAACTCAGAGGCAGTGAGTGAGTGATCAGAGATGAGTTGTGAGCTTGGTGAGTGAACTTTGGTGATGGATTGAGTGAGAAGACTGAGAGAATGTGGGAAAAACCCAGAAAAACAAAGACGACCACCGTGCACGGCCGTGAGTTCGATTGATCAACCAGCCTAAACTTGGACTGTGGTGGTTACCAGAGAGTGAAGACTGCCTCTGACGACGTTAGGACGACGGTGGAGGCCATGACAGAGGACTAAAGGTAGGTAAGCCGTCTCGAAGGCTCTGTTTTTCTGGTTTGTTCAAAATGGAAAAATATGAGTTTTGGTGAGACATTAAATGTCTGTGATACTAATTTCAGTCTCTAAAGGTTGCTACTGAGCTTGACATATGAACCAGTGCCCGGAGGACATCGTGCTGGCCGGAAAATCGAGAAAGACGAATCCCAATCCACACACCTAAGTGGATCCTACTGACTAGGTTTCAGACCACTGCATCAAATCCAATCGATCTTATATACCGCACGTCTAGATTGTGGGTTCTCTTCAATAACCTCATATCATTCAGTTATAGTCACTCCTTTGCCATTTCCTTCCGTCATCCTCCAACGGAACTCTCAATGGTCCACAACTGGGACATTACAAGTCATTCTGCCTTAATCCAACTTAGCACAATCCTACAGTACTCGCCACACAGGCCACTCCTGGCGTCACCAAGTACTCTTTCTTCTCCCGAACACATTCACCCGTGTCCATGACCAAAAGGAGGGTCACAATTCCTGAAATTCCTTTAATGAATCCCCGAATCAACTCTAAAACATCCATCTCTCACACGCGACATTTAACACCATCTCGGAATCAACACACATCCCAACGTCTAAACTACAACAGCTCCTGATTTCGAGATTCTAATCATGTTGGAAGTATATCCACCTTTTCTAACCATGGAGCTCAATCCGAAACACGAATACCACTATTAGACCACCCGTCTAAACGTCAACTCTGCTACACTGAGGAAATCCACAACTCCTATGGATCACAACCATGTGTTCATAGCCAACTCAACTCACCGACCAACTTGCTTGTCGGTTCTCACTGTTTATGCACATCCAAAGGATGTTAATCATCACTCCTTATGTTGATCGCATCCCAACCTTTCCGAGGTTCAACTTCGAGCACCGGCTAAAAGACGAGTTACCAACTCTCGAAATCCTTAATCAACAATCATTGGCCTCGACCTCCTAAGTCATGATCCTCGAGTTCGTCAATTACCAATCTCAGAAAATCACCAAGCACGGGTCTCGGCATTATCCAAATGCCAACCTTGGCATTTCTAACACATCAGGAGGAGTCTACGAAATTAACCTCACGGATGGTCAAACACGACCATACCAACCTAGCCTGATCCAACATGAAGCATAGGTCCACCACGCTTCTGTTGCGCTACTCTGATCAAACCAACGGCATCTTGTCCGTTCGTCCCGAAACATGACTTGCCCATGGCCATTACATCTTCCCAACTCTGTTCATGGTTCCTTCCAGACACCTGCATCTCACGCCTGGTCACCACCTTAACTCACGATGTGCCCGTCGTACCAATTACGAGCATCCCAACTCGTGGCACATCATTCCGATCTAGTACTCACAGTATACCAGTCCCGAGCCTCTGCTCCTACCTAGCCAAAGCCCTCAATCTACGCTCGGGTCGGGGGAACTAACATCCCTCGTAAACCACAACTCTGAGCAACCAAATGCTCAACCAACGCCGCACTCTCACTAGACTCGTCCAAAGTCATTCACCAACCAACCGCTACCTCGGCTGCACCTAGCAGCACCGTCTCGAATCCGGCCGTAAATCGGCCCAAGCCACAACGACTATTTTACCACAACCCCAACTCACGATTTCCATACTAAATAATTACTCTGGGGTTTCTCACTCAGGTACTCACAATCCATACCAGTCATCCTACGGGGTTCCTCAAATCATCCCTGTCATTCAAGGCATCCGGCTACTCATAGCCGCCCAAATTCGATCTCAACCAAACTGACCAAAAGTTCACCAAAGGTCATCTGGCCCGACAAGCCACCGCCAACCGGCCTCCTCGGCCCACGTATACCACCAGCTCAACAGGCTACTATCGGGCCCCACAGGGCTACTAGCCCATTCGTATGCGTAGCTCACTGGTTACCATCCAAGTCAACTACGCTGGCATACATCCGACCATATGGTCCAACCATCGAGCATCTCCAGCGTCAAACGCGCTAATCATTCCAGCCCCAAGACGATATACAACATACCCTGCACCGCGTATTGAGCGATTATCATCCTGACACTAACAATCGCCCCTATCTAACCACTAATGAGCGTACTGTCACTATCACATCCAGGTTGATGACAGGTTGTTCTGCGTCGAGACATCACATCCACGGTAGTATCACAACACCCAAGTCGACGAACCAACGACTCTGGGAACCAAACCTCGCGCAGAGCGCACAAATCCTGCTCTGATACCAAATTGACACGACCCACCCTCAATCCCTCGGGATAAAGGGCTAAGTCATGCTCCCGTCTAACTTACGAGTGACACGGAGGCTAAACTAACATCCAACCTCCATATGACACGTAAGTCGGACAAGGGATTCTTGACTGAATCGTTCAAAACTTCCGGACTTCCTAGAGCGCGTAGACTTTACTGTGGATTGTGTATGTGATGTCTCTGTCTCTCTCTCGACCAACAGCCCGCACCGCAACAACCTGGAGGGTATCGAAAACACAAAAAGACTGTGAGTGGACAAAAACAAAGTATAAGTTCAAAAACAGTTATCAGAAAACACCATTTATACCCTCCATTTAAAAACCAATGCATGCATATCAAAAGTCATGTCATAAAACCATTCTATACGCAAGTCATTCAAACCATTAAAGAGAAACCAAACTCATTTTCCTTTCTCAATTCCTGGGCCTCAGCCCAAAACCATCAAAAGCCGTTCATCCGGGTCAGCAGGACCTCAAGCCCGATACCACAGTAACGGGGCCTCGAGCCTGATTTCACAACTAACGAGGCCTCGAGCCCGATAATACAAATCAACGGGGCCTTAAGCCTAATAATATAGTCAATGGGGCTTTAAGCCCGATATTACAACCAACTGGGTCTCAAGCTCGGATTCATAAACCAACGGGGCCCTCGACCCGATCATATAGCTCAAATGGACCCTCAGTCCGATTCCTCGACAAATCAAATGGACTCCAAGTCCGAGAGTTTGTAAATCAAATGGGTCCCATGCCCGATTCCATATTTCCAAATCCAAAATTCATTCATTTAATCGTCATTGAAAACACAGTACACAAAGGTACGACATAAAGCTGAAAATCTCGAAAAGCGTGCAAATATGTCGATCCTAAGCTACCACAAACAAATGAACTCATGTCATCACCAAACATGTTCTAAAAAAATTATAAAAAATTTATGCATGCATTGAATTCATAAAACAAGTCCACTCACAGACCGTCTGAAGCCGCGCCTCGATACGCGCGTCATACGCCCTTCCCGGGTCAATCGTCGTCTCTGGGGTTCCCGAACCTGTCCAAATTAATTTAAGGGGTTACTAACTACTTAAATAACCCCTCACTAAAGCCCCATAATTTTTAAGAATTTTTAACTATTTTTAAAGTCGATCCTAAACCTTCGGACGTCCCGAACTATATCGAAATGGTGTCCGATCGAAAGAAACCAGTCCCAAAAAAGTTCGTTACATCGAATAGATGATTCCACATATTGGAACCACCCCTAAAAGGTGGACCACGCGCCCACATGCGCCGCCCAAAAGGGCTGTGCGTGGGAGCCACACGCCACACTGTAGATTGTCTTCAACCCAGCGTGAATCCGGTCTAGCCGGTTCGGTCCTGTGCAGCCGGTCGGCCTGGACCGACTGACCGATCCAAGGGCCTCCTTCCTTCATTTTTCATCCAATCTCTTCCTTTTTTATTCCATTCTTCCTATTTCCTCAATTCCTATCTATTCTCATCAAGAAACCTAAGAAGAAACGTCTAAAACCTACCCATGCACAAAGAACTCCACGACCTCTGTTTTTCCCGGCCACCCCAGGGCGTCTCAGCCCTTCACCGTCATCCAAAACCCATCCTACACTCTCCTATGAACCTCATAGCCATCATTCAATCCCCAGAAAACACCCCTAACGTCCCAATCGAAATTAATGAAAAATTGGACATAATCGGGAAATCGGGTTACCTTTGTTTCCTCGACCATCACCACCGTCCATGGAGGCCTTAGCATCATCCAGCCACCGTCAGCCTCCTCTCTCTCTCTCAATCCAGCAGCAAGGATTCAAATGGTCGATGGGTAGGTTTGGGTGAGATCAGGTTTGTGCGGGTTGGTATGCACGAACAAGCAAAAGGGATGATATGCATGAACCAATTTGGGTGGACAATGGATGGATGACAAGTGTCATTCATCCATTATACCTACCTCAAAATATCTGGGGCCATTTAATTCCAAAAACGCATCCGCCTCGCAAAACATGCAATAGTTCCCTCAAACTTCCGTGAACCGTAACTTCTCTGTCGAACGTCCGATTTCGACGTGTCGTCTGTTTACGGATTCGTATTTACTCGATCTATGACAGGACCCATCCCAATCCCCCCGGGATTAACGCGGGATGACCCTACTCCCATCTGACACGAAGTTTCAGACAAGGGATATTTCCGACCTTTGCCCTCTCGGGCTATCAGAGTACGCCAGGATCCAGAGGAGATATGTGATATCTCGGTCTCTACTATAGTCTGCATCGTATCCAACCTGAAGGGTATTAAAAACAGAAAGACTGTGAGTGGACAAAAATAAAGAGCTTATAAAAACATATTTCATAAAGACCTTTATAACTTTCACTAAAAAAACATGCATGCATAGTAAAACCATTTATCCAATCACATATGTTTAAACAACCATATTTAGGGTCACAGCCCCAAGTTCCGTAAATATAAGTCAGACGGGCTCCTAACCAAAACCATTTATAGAAAACCATAACATAGTGAACATATGTGGGATCTCAGCCCAAATCCATTTATCATCATAAAACACAATTTCCCAAACCAATTGAAATCATGTTTATCCATTATATTTCATATCACCGAACCTGTCACGGTAAAATAAAGCTACGCGCGTACTAACCGGGGTCTCAAACCCAAGTCTCTCCAGGGTCCACCTAGGTCAATGTTCGTAGATCAATGACCCTCCCTGGAGGTAACGAACCATTCCCATCCTGAGAGTAAGGAACCCAACTGGGGGGCGACTCCACTCAGTCAGTGCTCCGTGACTACTCCGGGGTCCACCCAGGCCAACGACCCTCCCCGGAGGAGACAATCATATATAAAGGATGGCATATGAAAAACCTTTTGAAATCATTCTTGAAACCTTTCAAGGATTCATGCCCGGCCCCCATAAGCCCTCATGAACCATAAAATCCTTTCATGGGTTCATGGCGGTTCCCATAAACCGTCATGAACAATAAATCCTTTCCAAGGGTTCATGTCGGTTCCCATAAACCGTCATGACCCGTAAATCCATTTCAAGGGTTCATGCCGGTTCCCATAAACCATCATGAACCATAAAAACCATTTGTAACACATAGCTGGGCCCTAGCCCCGAATCCACAAACAAACTGGACCTCCGGTCCGAATTGTAAACCAACTGGGCCTCGCGCCCGATTTAGTAAACTAAATGGACCCCGTGCCCGATTTAGTAAACTAAATTGGCCTCATGCCCGATATCGTACACCAACTGGGCCTCCGGCTCGATGACTTGTTAAATCAAATGGACCTCAAGTCCGAGAGTTCGTAAATCAAATGGGTTTCGAACCCGAGTTTACCATTTCAAATCCAAAACCATTTCATGAAATCATATCCAAAACCATTTCATGAAATCATATCCAAAACCATAAGTACTGAAAATCAGAGTAAAACTGGAAAACCTCGATTTATCACCTCGTAAAGCGTGAAACCATATAATTCACAATCATCCAAATCAACATCATAGAATCATATTCATAATCCATATAAAATATTTATGCATGCATCACATTTTAGAAATCAAGGTCCACTCACAGACCGTCCTATGTTGCCGCCTCAGTTTGCGTGCCGTAAGCCTCACCGGGAAAATCGTCATCACCGGGACTCCCAAACCTGTCCAAATCGTAATAGAAGGTTACTAATTACTTAATTAACCTCCCACTAAAGCCCCGTAATTTTTCGGTATTTTTAACTATTTTAAATCCCGAACCTAAACCTTCCGATGCCCCGAACATTATCGAGACAGTGTCCGATCGACACGAAATCAGTCTCAAAATGTTTGTTACATCGAATAGATGATTTCACGTATTGAAAACATCCCCAAAAGACCATTCATGCTCCCCCATACGCCCTAGGAAGGTTCCTGCGCATGAGTTCACGCGCGGTGAACAGTGTCATCCTCTCCAACGCGTGAACCGGGTTCACTGGTTCCTGGACCGGCCGAACTGGTCTGGACCGGTTCAAGGCCTAAACCTCCTCATTTTCAGTCGTTTTTGTCCCATTTTCATTCTAATTCCTTCCTAATCCTATTTCTTATCTTTTCAGACGTTAAAGAACATTAAAACGCGATGGAAACCGTACCTCCATACGTCGTCAATGGCGACGTCGATGACAACCTTCCTCCGCCATGCATTCCAGCCGTCCAAGCCCTCGAAAACCACTCCAATCATCTCCTAAAGTCCCCAGAAGCCGTTTCTAATCAAAACCATCGATTAAAACGTACCAAAAACTAATATCCAAAATTTGAATATTTTTACCTCACGGTCGACTCTCCCCGCCATGGCCACCGCCATCCCCAGTCGTGGCTCACCGTCTCAGTCTCTCAGTCCTCATCATCTCTCGCTGTTACACTCGAACTCACAGGATGAATGGTGGTGAGGTGTGTTTGTTTGTGTTTTGAAGAAAAATGGAGAAAATGTGCATATGGATTTCGGGTTTGTAGAAGAACAAAGATGAAGTGATGTTATCTGATGAGATGAGAGAAGTGAGGATTAAATGGATGGTGCAGATTGATTGAGGGATGGAATGAATGGCTAGGATTTAGTGCTTAGAAAGGTTAATTATAAAATAATAAATATAATAATATTTAATTAAGTAGATCCACAAATTAGGGGAATTGACCAATGGGATGAGTGACACTTGTCACTCATCCATGGGTCCCACTCAAAATATCTGCCCAATCAGATATTGCCAAATCAGCATCGCCTCGAAGTACGTGCATAGTGAAATCGAACTTCCGTGACCTATAACTTTCCCGTTCGAAGTCCAATTTCAGCGTGCCGCCTGTCTATGGATTCGTATCATCCCGATCTACGTAACGGTCCGTGGCCCTCAACCATCGGATCTCCCGATCAAAAAGTCAACATTTTCCCCTTTTATCCAAAATTACCAAAATGCCCTTAAACTTCCGAACGTCATAACTTCTTCCTCGAATGTCGGAATTGAACGTGCCACCTGTCTATGAACTCGTGACGTCCTGAACTATGTCACGGTTATCGGTCAAAGTCCATTTGACATCCAGAATGAAAAGTCAACGTTTTGCCCACGCCTTGCATCGTTCGTCCGATTTCGCCCAACTAATCACGGATTAACCTCACTAATCATGATTAGTCACTAATCTAATCTTGGAATTCGGGACGGGTCGTTAAAATCTACGTAATGGTCCTCGGCCCTCGCCCATCGAACCTCCCGGGTCAAAAGTCAACTTTTTACCCTCGTCTAGGGGTAAAATCGTCATTTCGCCCTGAACGTCCGTTAATCCTCGTTTAATCCCCGATTAGCGATGCTAATCCGTCATTAATTCTTAATTAATCCCTATAATTCTGGACGGGTCATTACATTATATGTGTGGGCACGTATCTTCCTAGGATTAGGCGTTTTGGGAGCTCACTGGCTTTAGATTACTTTAGAACTCCAAAGTTAAGCGAGTTTGGGCTGGAGTAATCTTAAGATGGGTGACCTACTGAGAAGTTACGTGTGAGTTTCCATAAACAAAACCATGAGGGCTGGCCCCAAAGCAGACAATATCATGCTAGGCGAGTCAGGTGGTGACATCCCAGCCTATGCACATTCTAACTGAAGAGACTCATTGCTCGTGATGAGGTGATCCCACCACTTTTTTGGATTGACTGTCCACCAAATTTCCAATAGAAGCACCAGATTTATAACCACAAGAAGTTCTCCCAAAAGATTGTTGTGTTTGGGAACTTTGATTTAACCGAGAGCCCCCAAAACTATCCCTCGGCGATCAACATTCCTCTCGCTACCACTCTCCAACCTATGAGACACTCCACCACAAGGAACCACAGCAGAAACTAGACTCGGAATAATCATAGGAGAAATTGAAGAGGTCGGAACAGTGGTCAGTGGCAAAGGCTAGAAAATAGGACTCGTGTTCTCGGCATGCAACGCTGAAGGAAGCAGTGTGGAGGTCGGCTAATTCTCACCGAAACATGAAGACTCCCCCTCCCCCTAAACTAGGAATATTCCTGTCGCGCTTAGTACAGAAGCACCAAAAACCGCAAGACCGCTCAAAGATGCACTATCGTGCATTAATTCAAAACACAGCCGCCTGCACTTGACAACCCCCTCCCCCATCAAACTCGGATCACGAGATGAAGCAGAAAAAATCGGTGGCCCTTCACCGAAGGCAGCAACAAAACTGTGGCTTTTCCCTTGAGACGCTTCTGCATTCACCAAAGCACCATGAATACCCTTTACCCGGTTTTTGAGGCCAAAAATAGCCCCCTTAAATCCATCCTACGATTGAATGCAAAAGACATCATTAACCAAAGTCTTCCATCCTCGATTTCATATTTCTTGGAAGGCTCGTCACTGAGGAGTTTTAACGTGACAAAACGCTTGAGTGGTTCCTCCACCTGCAGCGCCACTCGGATGCGAGGGAAGCTGCCCAAATAATCCTCATTCCTCCCTTTGTCCACCGACACAAACCATCCCACATGATTGCCCACTCTCTCTGCTAGTTTCAGACTAAAAAAAATGGGGGGTATTTTACGTCCTCTAACCCAAAAATTCTGCAACTCCAAACACAGCCCCATCAGGTCAATAAGACCGTCCGTCACAGCCACTGCAAACAGCGCCCTATCAAAGGACCATGGTGATTCCTGGACGACATTGTTAAGATCGGCAACAGTTTCCTCCCCCACCGAGACCACCGAAAAAAATCACTCGTAAACCAAATACGACGTAGAGTTTCCAGCAACGCCTCACGGTTATATTAACTTTGTCGTCAGCAGGAGGCCTACCAGAAGATACCGTATCGAGAGAGTCACCGTTTTCCCACCACTAACATCCAGTTCCAAATCCTCCACATCTAAAATGGCAAGGGATGACTCCATGCAGCCACTTAATGCCTTCACATGACTCGCCTACTCCGTAAACCATACCCAACCTAGTCAATAGACCACCCTCCACGCAACCAAATCGTCTGCCGCCGTCGTACCGTCAAGCCAAAACCACAAAAAAGCCAGCCGCCACACATGAACGCTAACTGAAAAGAACAGAAGGGACAGAGTCCCGAGACCAAGTTTTTCAAGGGTGGGAGAGAAAAAAGTTCTTACTATTTTATCTCTAATTATTAAATTTTCTGTTTTAGAATTTTCGAGGTATTTTTGTTCAATTTTTGTTTTATGAAACATGTAACACCAAATCCCCCCCATATTATAGAGAAGAGATATAACTTACCGATAGACCTAAATTTTTTTTCTTTTTGTAAATACCATGAGATGCACCCACATTCAAAGAGGGTATCTAATTAGACATCAGAAAATTTGACCGTAAATTGTTCTTTTTGTTTTGAGACACAAGCAATACTCAATTTCAAACTAATTTATATTCTTCCTTTTTTGGGTAAATGACACAAGATACCCTTATACACCAAGGGTGGAACTAATCGCTAAACGGGGTGCAATTTGCCCCTAGCCACAAAGTCCTAACGAGTTCCCAATCCTACCAATGCACAAGGAAATTTGATCTAATTTTTTTTTAAGATATAAGCTATGGTCAATTTTAAACTATTTTTTTGTTTTTGGTAAATATCACAAAGTGTTTCCACATCCAAAACACCAGGAAATTCGACTTAAAATTGTTTTTTTTAAGATATAAAAAATACTCAATTTAAACTAAATTCTCAATTTTTTTGGTAAATATCATGAAATATCTTCACCTGAAAGGTGAGACTAATCCTTGCTCGAGATGCTCCTTATCCCTTGCCACAAACTGGTTATAGAATTTGTCAATTAAACACTAAAGAATTCATCATCCGAAGATGACAATTTACAAACTGCAATCAATTATTAAAATAAATCCAAATTTCAAATCTCAAATCCACTTACTCCAATAAAAGGAGAAATAGAAAAAGACCGGCCATTTACGCATCTACTTGACTAGTTGATGGTACAACACTACAACTTACAGTTTGTCCTAAAAATTAAAAGATACATCCTTTTAGAACCCAGAAAAAATAATTTTTTTTTTTAAATCTGAAAATTTGTAGCCTGCTTGAATTCACAAAAGTAAAATGTGAATCAAATATTAACTTCAATAAGCTGACCCAAAAATGGCATTTGTAATTTGTAGAAGATAATATTATCTTATTAAAATACAAAAAAAAAAGAAAAGAAATTGAGTAGCCTAAAGTATAACAGATTGCAAAGGCTCTTTTTTCAGATAAAAAAAATAATAATAATTACTTGTTTGCAAAGCCAAACATCATTCATTCTTGAGAGCGCGAGTGATCTCCCATGAGGTTCCTTCAGTTTCAAGCATAAGAGCATCAGTGGGTCCACAAGCCTGCCGCTTACAATTGACAATCGCAACCATGAACCTCTCTTTCCCTAATGAAGTGGAATACATAACTTGTTCTTCCTGCCATGCAAATCATAATTTGGATTAATTAAAGGTATTTAGATTGATGAAACACTGAACTTGCACATGCACTTATTTTATGTAGCTGGAATCATGAGTTACCTCAGTTAGTTCATAGAATTCATCAGCAGATATTTGCAGCAACTCTGCAGCAGCATGGGCAGTGCACCATGCAAAAACTTTCCCACTCTCGTCTGCGACAGTGAGTTTCAGGTGGAAAGTTGGGATAACTTGTGCACCACAATTGCTGTTACAAAAGCTGCATTGCACCACACCATCGGGTTGCTCCGTAACGAAATGACCACATATGGCATGCGAATATCTTGTACTCACATGGAACTCACCCATTTCCCGCCAAACCTTAACTATCTGTCCATCATCAAGATTGGTTAAGTTGTACATGTTCCATGAATACATAGATTATTGTTTTAGCAGGTATGCGAATGAATGGGTGTTATAAGATAGTGTATTGATTATTTATAACCCAAAAAAAGGAGCACGCTCACAACTCAGGCCTACTATGCTTCGTCAAATCTAAATAATATTTTGGAAACAGGGTTATCATTAAGGGGCATGTTTTTGTTCACAGAGGTCCAAACTCGAAAGAGATGCTAAATGATCTAACTTTGTTTTTGCCAGTGAACAAAATATGCTAACAGGATACCAAGTGGAGTATAGTTAAAGGAATCATGCAGAAACAGTCAAAAGATTGTATCGTGAGAAACCAATACCTGTGTACAGCATGTCTCGCTGGATAGATCAGCGAGAGTAGACAATTTATGAAGACAAGATGAGTTTAGCAATGCTGGCAAGCAACTGACGTTGAAGAAAGAAGCTCCAGTAGTATTCTCCAACCACAATGCTTCTAAACTGTCAAGTAAATGTGTTTTAGTGGATCCGCTGTAATTCTGAATCAAACTACAAAAAAGAAATTGTCTATACTAGAACTGAAAAAGATGAAAATGACCGACCGTCGCAAAATGACTAATTGAAAATGCTTTAACAAGCTCACCTATTCCTCTTTGTCATAGAGCAGGTCATGCCTGATATGTACACTATGTGACCAATGCTCAACCTCCCCAATGACCTAGGAAGCACGTTATTTGAACAGATTTTCTTTAAAAAAATATGAATTTAGAGTCGAGGAAGGGAATATAAAACTAGTGTTTTACCAAATTAACTTATTATCCGTACCAACAATTTTCAAAATGGAACTTTGCCCAAATTGCTCCACTAGTATCTTCAATTCTCAAGGAGAAGATAGCTTTTGTGGTACTTCTTTCTTTGATAATATTGGTAACAGCACCGCATAGACTGACACCAGTCATCTTATCATGAAGGTCAGTAACAAATGACTGCAAATATCACAAGTAAGAAATATTAATAAAAACTAAAACAAATGCGTTAGGTAAATGCTAACAAGAGACTCGGGTATAGATCATTCAGGCAGTTTTATTTGAAATAAAAAAATGGATGATGGCATAGAAGTAGATCACAAGATAACTTTTAAACGATTGCACAAAAGCATTAGTGGATGATTACTGAAGAAAAATGATAGTAGCCTACACAATAAACATGGACAGAGATACAGGGAACCAGTGTATAACTTGATATCCTGTGACAATTAAAGCTTCAAACAATGAACCATATTCAAGCTATAAGTGATAACTAATCCTTTAGAAGCACATAACAAATTAAACTAGAGGCATTGGTGGGTGTTCAACAAAATGAGGAAGTATAATGGAAGAAACTCACTTGAAAAGGATAATTACTGAAGTCAATAGACCCGTGTGAATCACAGGGCAAGGAAACTTGAGAAACTTGGGGAGTCTGACTGGGATCTATTGTGCTCAGCAGTCTTGACACTTGATGCTGATTTGGAGTAAGTGCTACACATACCTGATTAGTACAGAAACTTACTTGTTGTATCTTAAATGATAACCCAATTAGCCAACCAATGATGCAAGACTTACTTTCTCCTCATGCTGAACAAAAGGCACCAAGAATAATTGTGTTGCACTACCAAATTCAAGGCAAACTTCATTACTTGTTTCAAATGCACTGTCTGCGGAACTAGAAATATATGGTCTATCCAGTGCAAGCATACTTCCCACACTAATGAAATTGAATTATGAACATACATCAGAAGGAAGTAATAAAAAAACATAAAACCAGTGCTAGAGTTTACCTCAAAAGATTGGCCAGGACAACCTGCTCACCCCACAGCAGAAATTCTAGCTTGACACCATCATCATCAACAAGAGTAATTTGTTTTCTCTTCACAGTCCCAAATTTTCCATGAACATCCAGTGGCCCAATAAATTCAACTCTGCGCAAATATAAGAAAGATAGGCAATTTGCCATCGAACACAGTTTAACCCTACTAATAAGCAAAAACAAGAATTGGAAATCCCAAAGCATTGTCCAAAAATATCCCAGCAATAGTCTTCTAATTTCAATACCCATCCACATAATATCTCATGTTTATAGGACTTCATTTGATTATCTCCTCACCTCTACTCATTAGAGAATCGGAAAATAATCATTTCTTATCAAATATGTCACATACTAAAAATTGGTAACTTGAAACATATCTTACCTTCCATACAATGAATAAGAAACATCTTTATCAACTGCGTCAAGAGTAATTGAAGAGAACGAATCTGAACAAAACTTGGCTGCTATCAGCATTGTATCACCATATTCATCCTATAGTAATGAAAGGCAAAAAATAGAAAGTTAAGAAGAAAATAAAAAAAAAGGCCCAGATTCTTTTTCCAGATACCAAGGCTGGGCAGTAATCAGATCTGGAGTTACCTCATCTAGCAATATCATCAGATATTCTGTTGGCAATAGCCGCGAACACACAGATCCTCCTCTGGTAGCAGGACGAAGATAGCAACCGGTGAGGAAAATCTCCCTCCCTTTCTTGAGGAGTCCATTACGAGGATCTACCAAATCACAGTATCTACACAGAAAAAATCTCTAGGCATTGGTTTCTGAACAAACCTAGATATAATGATAAATACACATAAAAGCAACACGTTCCAAGAATAACGATATCCCACGCAGACATGTGCTTGTGTATGTGAGGACCATTCTTCATTAGGGTTACTCATAAGGCATACAAACGCTGTTACTAACCTGCGGTGGAGATAAAAATCAATCGTATTGGAGCTCCAATAATCCCCCAAGGTAAGCATATGGATGTTGGTACCTGAGAAAAGAGAATCAATTAATGTCAACAACACAGTAAAAATTGCACATCGAGCCTCAAACACAGACTACCTGGGAGAAGAAAAGCCTCCACAATAACCGCTTCCAAAACGCTATTCAAGGGCAAGAAATTTTTCTCATAAATTGAATCGATCGTCACCGTGTTCGGAAGCTTCCTTCGCTTGTACTCCTTTCTCAACTGCTTCATACATTCCGGCATTTTCTTCAGAGGTCTGTCCCTACGCTGCTCACTCCACGCCTATAAAAAATGATCTCATCAAGTTGCTGCCTTTTATTTTCTTACATTTTCTCAGCAACCAAACAGATGTGAATTCGATTAGAAACGGTACCTGACCAAGGTCAGAGAGCAGAATCGCGGCAGTGACGCCGCTCGAGTAGGCGCTACAAGTCTTGAGAATCCGAGAGGCGATCCAGTTCCAACTGGGTCCGGTACTGGCCTCCGCTCCGTTTCCTTTCGGATCCAAATTTTCGTCTGTTTCAGGCGACAGAGCTGACCTAGCATAACTGATGAATTTGAGAAACGGATTTTCTTGATCTTTTGGCAGATCGATGTCCATTGCCGAATCCATTTCCCCCAAGTTCGTAACAAGCCCTACGACTAATCTTCTCTGCTTAAATGTTCAACAAAACAAAAAATTTGCCAAAATTGCTCTACTTAAATAGTACAAAATTGTGTACGTACACACATATTGGGGCTTTAAAAGGGAGGGAAGGAACTCATAAGGCTTTTTGGCGCGAGTTTTGAAAATTGTGTGCCTCGGGGGTAAGGGACTGGGCCCAAGTGTAAATAGTTACTCACAAAGGACCCTCCACCCATGTAGGTTTGACCGCGATTCTTATATCACCAACTAGATTTCATCGGCTCACTAGTGTGTTAATGTTTTTGTTTTATTTTTAATCTTTCTTCGAAGAAATTCAAAAAATAAAATGAAATAAGTATATATCACAAAATAAATAAACTAATTACATTTAATGACACACAATTTTTTTAATGCTAAAGAAAGACCATTTAATGACACAAATACAGCCAAAGTCCCACCGAAGGATATTTATTTTTTTGGTCAACTAAGGACAATACGTTTTTTCATAAATTGTGAATTTACTTATTTGACCTTTTCACTGAGGTGGATTGTGGGACATCGGATTTCCAATTTGGGGGAGCAAGGTATTTTTGGTTGTTTGTTGCCTTGTTGGACATTATCGTTATTTTTCCATTTTTTTTTTTTTTACAATTATCGTTATTTATCATTAGGTTGTCTTTAGTTGTTAAAAAATTTGAGATATGTTATTAGGCATAAAAAAAATATTTGTCCCTATGACCTTACCCCTTTGACACTTATTTTTAGAAGAAAATAATTAAAACAAGTACTAAAGGGAGAAACAACCTAAAACAACCAGCACTACACATATCTTAGCACCAAGCTTGAATACCTTCCCGGAGCAAGTCAAGAGACCAAGCAATATTATCCAGGTAATTGTGTCCCAATCCTACCACAGTATCCGCAACAAAATTTGTTTCACGGTAGATATGTTTAAATGAGATGGAGTTGAAGGACCTTTTCAAACACTCGATGTTTCCAACAATTCTTCGGAGCCTCCAAAGAGCTTGAATGGCTCAATTAACAGCATCAATGAGTGATTTCGAGTCACCTTGGAGATATTGTTGGAAGTCGCCCAAATGATACCTTCAAGCAACCCAATTCCTTCTACAACCAAGACATTAGTGCATCCAAGATTGATGGTGGCAACATAAATAGGGAAGCCATTGGAGTCTCTGATTACGAAACCGACAGCAGCTTTGCTTCCATCTTTTATAGAGCCATCAATGTTCTTCTTGAAGCAAGGTATCGGCGATGGGCACCATTTGATGCTCAGATCAGAGGGGTTCGAGATTGAAATAGTTATTCCATGACCACGTCTATTAGCAGAGAAGAACTCCTTGCCAACACATTCAACAACACGCAGTACCCCGACAACATTTGGGGTTAGATTCTGGAATTTTTTTTTGTTCCTGATGTTCCAAATATGCCAGCATGGAAGAAAACATCTGCTTAGGTTCGAGAGATTGTCTTTATCTTTCCAATCAAGTTGATTCAACTGGGAGCCTAGTCGGAGAGCATCATCTACAAGACTCCAAACTTGATCAGCAAAGGGCCAACAGATGAAGAGATGGTCAATGGATTCTTCATCCCATTACATAGGCAACATATACTTGAGTCAAGGTGTATGAATTGGTTTAGTCTCTGTCAGTTGTTGAGTCTCTTTCTCACAAGCAGCCATGCGAAGATTTTCACCTTAGGAGGGATGGAGAGTTTCCAGATTCGTTTCAGGAGGTTGGCTTGGGAGCAGCAGGGCCTATCCATTTGCTGGGAATGAGTTGCAGATTTGATTGTGAACTTGCCTTGAGGATTAGGGCCCCAAACAAAGTAGTCTTTTGTGTCTCTGCTAGGGAGAGGTAAGCGAATGGCCATGAAGAGAATAAATGTTCTACTTCCCACCACTAATGCATCTGTTTGTTGTGAGGGACCAATCTAAATTCTGCAAATCATCTTGGTTAATTAGGTTAGCAAGAGAGACAGGAAGAACCCAAATATGAGCCCCCCAAAAATTAATATCCTTACCATTACCAACAATCCAAAAAATACCTTTATAAAGAATTTTTCTAGCATGAAGGATACCTTTCCAAGCCATTGAGTTAGAGGTTTTCTTTTTGTAGAAGAAATGATTGGAAGAATGGAGATATTTAGCATGCGTAATTTTAATCCACCAGTTATTGTGATCAGTCCGCTTCCAACCAAGCTTAGCAAGAGCAAATTTATTAAAAGTATCAATTTTTCTTACTCCCAAGCCACCCTTAGCAACGTGGGAACAAATGTCATCCCATGCAACTAGGCTAAAGGAATTGTTATTGCCGCAAAAGAATTTCCTGCATTCTTGGTCCATTGCCTTAGCAAGCTCTTTGGGACAAGGAAAGCAAGATAAGATATGATTAGGCATTCTAGCAAGACAAGTTTTGAATAGAGTTAATTCACCTGCTTTTGAGAGTGTGTTACGTTTCCACCCCGCTAGTTTGTTTTGAATTCTAAGGATAAGCTCTTTTGCATTGACAGGGTCTTTTCAGAAGACAATGTTGTGGATTCCCAGATATTTGCCATTTGTGCTCCTATGTTGAATGCCCAGGGTACCTGCAAGTCTATCCTTATCTGTGCTAGTAATATTAGTAGAGAAATAGACAGAACATTTGTGAAAGACTGAAAGCTACTCTGATGTCTTGAAGATCTAGCAAACAATTGTAAGAGAGTTAAAATTTTCCTGGTAGCAGTAAGATTGGCTTTTGCAAAGATTAAGAAAGCATCAGCAAACACAGAGATAAGAAATTCTATAGCCATCAGCTGAGGTTAAGAGACCCATCTTTTTCTTTTTTTTTTTCTTTTTTTTTCTTTTTTTTTTAATTTAAAGGAAGAAAGTTAAGATGTCTTATAAGGGGTTCCATACATAATATGAAAATGTAGGGGGAGAAGGAATCACCTTGCCCAATACCTCTGATAGGATTGAAGAAACCTTTAGGAGTTCCATTAATAAGAACAGAGAAAGAAGCAGATTTAACACTCCATAACAAGGCATATCTAATGGTTGGAAAAACCAAATTTTTTTAAGCAATTTTCAACAAAGATTGAAGAAACCTTACGAGTTGCATTAATAAGAACAGAGAAAGAAGCAGATTTAACAATCCATAACAAGGTGGAAAAACCAAATTTTCTTACAAAGTTCGAGTCTAAGAAATCATAAAGCCATTGAGCATCGTCTACCTTTCTTGCGTTTGACGTCATTAAATAATTGATGAGCAATAAGGAATTTATAATAATAGGGACTGCAAATATTTTTTACCATTTTCCATTCATAATGAATAGAAAGGGAATCAAAGTGGCTACAAATTTCCTCGAACTTCACTAATTTTGGGCCGAAAAGGTCATAATGGATCGCTTATTTGCATCATACAATCAATCACTTCGTTGGTAGTTAGTTACAACTTACTAGTCCAGAATACTAAGCTAGAGCAATTCCTTCCATTTAACTTGTTAATCTTCTCCTCCTGTCTGTATTTGTTTGCAGTGTCACATATGGCCGATGTTAAGAAATCAAATCCCATTCCGCATTTACAGGTCAATAACAATGGAATGGTAGCTGGAGTTTTCATATAATGGAAAAACCATGCAAATCGAAAAGTTGTGCTCTGTGAAGTCCATAACTCACAACATTGGTCCAAGAATAATCGTAAGAAAAACCATGAAAAGAACAAAATGAATCATATCGAAGAATAATAACCGAATGATTAGCACAACAAACTTGCATATCAAATTAGCTGCATTCTCGTATTTTGTCCACCCCAGATATGAACCTATACCTAACAAAATGATCAAAACTCCCCTTCCCCACTGCAAATCACAAACCAAATCAAGAGTGAAGAAGAAGAGAACATTTAATGTGGACCATCAGAGACCTAAGAGATGCACTGTCACAACATTTCAAGATTAGTCGGGCAATACTCAAACCGGCAGCTATGCTACGCAGGATACTTCACATTAGATTGATTTGCACTTAAATCTCACGTTTCAAAATCACACCGGTGATCCCTACAGAAGATTTAGGTCGATAATGTTCATCTGTATCAACCTCTTCAATTTCCTGAGTGGAACATCATATGAAAAGAATTAAATATTAGATATAATCCAAGTCAATCCTAACAAAATGTTACTCCAGCTGCACAAATAACTATACCTGTACCACATCCTCTCCTTTGATGACCCGTCCAAACACAATAAGCTTGTCATTTAAATCTGGTATTGGTGCAGTAGTAATAACAAGCTCAAATCCTTTGTTATCTGGTCTACTTTTTGTAGTTCCAAGCATAAAAGCTTCATGCTTTGGACTAAATGTTCACATGGGAGGGCAATGTATCAGTTTTGAGATAAAATACCAAAAAACGACCGATAGAAACAATTACTTATGAAACAAACCTCGTAACAAGTTGACTACGTAGCTTCCCTTTTGATATCCAATCTTCAGCTGCTCCAAGTCCTTGGGAACCTCCCCCTTTGATTATATAGTGTTTGATCACGTGACTGAAGGGCATTCCCTTAAAGTACCCCTTTTGACTGCAAACGTAATGCCATAGAAGTGTCTCCACAATTTATCATCATAACCACACAAACCAACCAAATCTATCTCTAGATGCTACTGGTAATAGAAAATAAAATGATTTCCAACAATTACTGTACTAATCCAAAACATAATCGGGTAGTAAAGACCTATGTTTAGCCTAGAGACACAGAACCCCGTAAACCCGTGGGTGTAAATTTTATAATTCACAGAGGAGCTTAAACAAAATATAAAACAATGGTTCAACAGATGATAAGAATATCTAAAGTTAACACCAATGATGAGAGCATGTGTTTTTACTAGGAAACTAAAGAAAAACTAACAAATGGGAAATGCATTATAGGTTAGAGTAGGTTTGTCTATTCTTAATTTAATAACAGTTATGCACTAAGTTCCTACTTAACTTTATTCTTGTACTCCGTATTATTCAAATCCCTACAGCATGTATGCACAAAAGATATATGCACTGTTAAATACTCACCACAAGTCAAGAAATCTATCCACAACTTCTGGAGAGCCATCTTTGAAAAGTTCCACAATTACAGGGCCTTTGGATGTATTTAGAATCTGAAAAGAACACAGATAAGGAGAAGAAAGAGAAAAAAATAACTAACAATATAGAAAGCCGATAGGTGCTTAAACTGTTACATGGAATTATACTAGACATAATACATCAAAATATACTACTTAACATAACACATCAGTAGAAGGAATAGCAATGAATGCCCCAAAGGAGATCAGTGCAGCAATCCTTAGGTATTTAATTTTTGTCATAACTGAACAATGCCTAATAAGAACATCCAGTCTCAAAATTGGCATGCAGATTTGCTCCTATTAGATTAAGTGCCTTCTTAAAACAGTAGCAATGGTTTCAGGATTATCCGCATGTTCCAGATACCACAAGATATTTGTCTCATTTCTAACATGCAGAAAACAAAGCACTGCTCAGTGTGTTAATTTACGGCCATAAACTAATTGATAACATCTCAGTCACAAATAATTTATATGTCACACCACTGCCACACCAGTCAAGCAGTCAACTTGCAGTGCCACCAAATATGACGGGGAAAAAAGGCGAATTGGCACAGCGCAATGTGTTAATAGACTTACAGCAAAGCCAGGAACATCGTATTTCTTTGCAAGCCCATCAATATCCTAAAGAGTAAAAACAATAATTTCAGTCAAATAAGAAAACAAGAAGACCAATAATTACACAAAAGAATAGTAAAAAAGAAAGCCCGTTCCACGTACATACCTCTACAGTATTTATTCCAGAATGGTCCAGTGGCCTACGAGCAATTAGCGCGTACAACAAAATAAGTAGATGAAACCATCCATATTAACACTAGAAATTCAAATTTCGATACAAAGAAAACAATTCAGAATGCTTACCGTCTGGACCAATAGCGATAAGTGGCAACTAAGGACAAGGCGATCAAAGCGATGATTAAATTGCACATAACTATGGTGGTGATACTAATTCGATTTGGCCCCTTCTTCTTCTTACTTTGGATTAACAGAGCCTGAGGCTTTATCCGCGCCATGAGCTTCGACTTCAACTACAATCTGGAAATTCAGAAATTCAAAAATAAAATTGGATGGTGCACCACTGCACCTTGATCCCCAAATCGAAACCCTACACCAAAAAATAAAATTGGTGAGGAAGTACCTTTAGCCTTGGGGCTGTGAATCGCCGATTGAAGATTGACAGGAGCGTTTCAGTGACGTTGAATCGTTGAATCAGACAGAGAGCGTAGATGGATTGAAGGGTCATTTAAGTCGGGTGCTTGACTAGTCTCTTCGAATTTCGATCTTCTTAGTTTGGATTGGAGTTGGACCTATTTTCGTATTTTCAAATCTTTTAAATTGGTGGACGGTGGGACCACGTGAGATTATTCATCGGAGAGAAGAGCAACTTTACAAATCGCGCGGAATCAACGGTCGTGATTAAATTAGCGTGTTGATTTCGGAGTTGGCGGTCGATTTGTGGCACCTGCTATCCTTATTCACCTCGACAATGTCTCTACTTTTCTCTCATGGAACCTAATTTCGTCGAAGTTTTCATTTTGTAATGGAGAAAATAGAGAAATTATATTTATATACAATACTATATTTATAAATTACATATTAATTGCCGATTTGGCATTGCTATGCTTTTACAATAAATCATCCTTGACAAGCTTCCTTATGTTTTGGCCTGCAATGGACAATCAAAACAATCAATAAACAATACACGAAAGGGAAGAACCCATCAGCCTAAACGTATTTTCTTCGTACTTGCACAAGGAAATCGTTAGGGAAGAACAAAAACAACCCATGAATATATCATTGAATTTAACAAATTCACGATATCAAAACACTAATTCATATTTCAAGCTCTACATCAATTAATAGATTGAAACTCAACAAAAACCAGAATATAGCTGAACCTTAACTAATAAATTGAACTCGACCAAATCTAGACTATAACATTCACATTTTAAGTTGTTCTGCCCAAAAAATGTCGTGGTATGTTTACACAATTCCAACCGACCACCAAGTTCCGACCAAAATTACCAATGATACGTCATTACTGACCCATGGCGAGACACCACCAACTATGGCTTCCTTCATCGGCTCTCTATCATGAAGTGTCAATAAAAACTACCGACCATCCAACCCGCAATCTGGTCGACCATCCAACCCGCAATCTGGTCGACCAACCTCTCTGCGGTAACAATACTGCTGCACTCTCTAAATGAATCACCACCATACATTCAATATGTAATGACCCCGCCCAAATATTAGACCAAATTTGACAGGACTCATCCCAATCCCCCTGTGGGATATACTTGCTCCCGTCTGACACTGCATGCCACAGAAGAGATTAAACTGTAACCCGCTCGGGGTTATCCATTGTACGCAAGGATCTGTGGCGGCATGCGATGTCTCGATTTCTGCTACAGCCCATATCCGTGATCAACCTGAAAGGTATCAAAAACATAAAAGCTATGAGTGAACAAAAATATCAGTTTATAAAAACAGTTTATCGAAAAGACATTTATACCCATCACGTAAAAGTATGCATGTATGATAAAATAAGTATTCAAATACTTTTTTCGAAAAGCAAGACGTATTGCTTTTCAAACTAAAACACAGTGAAAAATGCTTTTCAATCAAAGTCATTCCTCAGTATGGACTCGGCCCAAAACCAAATCATACAAGGTCTCAACCCAAAGATAAAACACGTGGGACCTCAGCCCAACTATAAAACCATGTGGGATCACATCCCATCATCATCAGTGGCATCAGTCACGATTCCAATCCCAGCAACGCGTGGCCATAAGCTCAAGGACTGCTCTGATCCTGAGCATGTCGCCATGAACACATCACCGGCCGACAATCACTAGATCGTCGTGAACATATCATCGATCGATCTCATATACCGCACTCTTGAGTCGAGCCTTCCTCGACTGCCGTTTCTCTCGGCTGCTCGACAGTAGGCGTATCGTGACCTCTCCGACCTCGAAGGAGAGCATCATCTCCAGAGTGCTCTTCGGGGAAACATATTCACAACTGGATGCTCTCTAATCAAATCCGAGTCTTTAAACTCAAAGTCATATCATCATCAACAGGGATATAAGCCCAAAATATCATCAAATGGGTCACAAGCCTGAAAACAGTGTCTATCAACACTTCATAACTCAGGATTCCTCAAATCCTATCAAATTCACAACTGGGTCTCATACTAGAAATATCTTTCATAAATTCAGGATTCCTCGAATCCTATCAAATCCACAACTTGGTCTCATACTTGAATCATAATTGGGTCACAGCCTGACATATCTCGCGTTTGACTATACTCTAAGTCAAACCATAAATCAACTAGGTCATACGCCCGAAATATATTTCGAAATCCGAAAACCATTTTGTTATTCAAATCATTTTTCCAAAACACCTTTGACTATCATCCATATCTAACTAGGACCCATGCCCGAGTATCGATTTCATGCATCTTCGTGAAATCATTCAAAATCGATACTCAATCCTCAATTTTACGCCTCTCCGTGAAATCATCAAAATCACATAAAACACATGCACGTATTATGCTCGGCCTAAGCCCAAATATCATCTAAAAATAGAAATCTCGAACTACGTGCAATATTGCATTTTCTACGGAAATGCCGGATCAAAAATATAAATCATATGCACTCAAGGCATCTCAAATCATGTTCATAAAACATATAAAACATTTATAAATGCATCATTTCATAAAATAAAGTCCACTCACAAACCGTCTGTGTTGTACTAATCCATACTCTTCGGGAAGTCCAGACTTGTCCAAATCATACTCAAAGGTTACTAACCATCGATACAAGTTCTAATCATAAACCCTCACACATCCCGGAGCAAGATATGTGATAGGTTATGTGCTAGGCCTTCGCGTCTCTCCTGCACACCAGTATTCTCCACTTAATCTGCTTTAAAATTTCAATGTTGAATGGACTAGACCATCAAATTTGCTTACATGTTTGCCTGATTTAGGAGGATAGGATTCAGGCGGAAGCTCATGAATGCGGTGGAGGAATGGCTGCTTAGGAAGAGGGCAGAATACACATTGTTAGCAACCGAAAAAAAGCAACATTGCCTCAACAAGTCTCTTCACTCTAAAATGCAATTATGTGAACCTCAGCTCCTCAGCTCACCAGTCATTTTTGTTAAGCCAATTTGTTCCCCTGACGAGGATCATCATCATCAGCTGCCCCAAGATGGGATCAAAATAGAGAAGTTGCAAACTGAGCACGCAATTTTCTTGTACAAAAAGAGGCTGCCAAGAGGCAAAGACATATATCCAACTGACAGATTTGATCTTGAAGGAGAAGCTTAGCCTCGACACTTGGGTTTGTTATTACGAACAGGAGGGTTGGACCCATGACTTAAACAACGAGCAGGGAAACGCCACTAAAACTACTCAAAGCTCTTGGATCATCTTTAGCATTTGGAACACTTGCGAAGCTTACAAGCTTCATATAAGAAAGTCTCATCCACTAAGCTCGTTTCATGCTACCCTAAGTCATGCAAGGGAGAAACTTTTCTCCTGCCTAAAATTGCCCCCAGTGTCTCTATTCAAAGCTCTTCCGGGTTTCTTTTCCTCTACGGCCTCCACGGGAAGGGAGACGGAAGGGAGACAAGCTCGAGGAGCTTATGAAATCCATCTGGAACTTTGAATCGCAGGTGCGGCAGAAAGTGAAGGGTACCAAATTGATTTTAAGTGAGCTGGGTTTGTGAGATCCTCTCATACAACATGTCCCCAAGGATTCAAATGTATCGCGTATAAATGATGTCTGGTATGCCAAAACTTTGATCAATGACGCGAACGACAAAGTGTTTGTTGATCCTAGAGAATTCTAGAGTTCATTGATAAGCTATATCTGATATATTATGTATTCTTCATTTTCTTTTGGTGCTTGCAATAACTGGGTAAGAGATCAAACATAAACATCCATAGGTTTAGGTTTCAGAGTCTCGGGTTTAAGGATTATAGAATATAGATCATAATAACTTTAAGAAGAGAGAGAGAGAGAACGAGCGGGGGGGGGGGGGGGGGGGGTACACATTCTTATCTGCATTAAAAGTAATAACCCCAACTCTGTTCTTTTCTGCATTCTTATAACAACTTCAAAGGATTCAGAAACACATTCTTATGGGGTGGATGCATGCTGTAACTAAAAAAGAAACAGACAAAAAAGGAGGCAATTAGGTTGATGCTCGGCCATAGCCGCAATGCAACTGTACCTGAGATGTTTATCTCTATGGGGAAGTTCAAATCCAAATATCTTTAAACGCCTGATATATGTTAGACCATGAAAATGTTTCAACTGCTCAGTCATCTCTTCTCTTATTGTTAGCAGGTGAGCTCTGCTCTGTAAGGATCTTTAGAACATTAACCAATGCTTTCAAACGGTCCCAAATGTTAATGCCATACAATGCTTCAACGAGCGACTCCTGGAACTCAAAACCATTCTCTGCAACAGGATACTGATGTCCAACAAGCCAAACAAAACAAAACAAAACAAAAAATATTAGTCAGTCATAGACTCATATTTGTGGTTTTAAGTTCTGAGAATGATAGATTATACAAAGAAATAACAAAAGGCTAAGTTTTGAAATCTGACCTGAATAGGCTTTGGAATCTTGGTCTTAATGTATGGCCACCATCTATCCTCGACGACTGATTTCACTAGACAACAAGCTCGTAGCCCTTCTATACCAGCGAATCTTCCAAATCCACTGTCTTTCACACCACCAAATGGTAGGGACTGCAGATTCATGATGCATCTTTAGTTCAATGTATTAAGAATGTCATCAGTTGAACAAATAAAAGTAAGTTATGTTTCAACAAGGATACTTGTTACGCAGCTTCTGATTCAAAGAAAAGAATCCCTGAGTTATATGACTCGTTCCCGTTCAAGCAATTCTTGAATGGAAGGAAATCCATTGATATATATATATATATATATAGATATAGATATAGCTATTATCAGTGAGGTGCCTAATCTATTCAATGGAAGCTTTTTTTTTCTATTTTCAAAAAGATAAAAAAAGATTGATGACAGAATAACCAGTAAAAGTCTCTGGTTTCCATACATCAGCCTTCATATATAATCCCCACATTCACCAAGGTCAAAGAATTTCTATGAGATGGGAGAGGTCTAGCTCCAGTTCATACCCCCAAAGATCTGATGAGCCTCCAAAGGACCAAAACAAAAGCGAAAAAGAAAGAGGAGAAAGAAGCAGAAACAATATCAACTGCTGACCATAAAAATATTACCTGACACATATATGATGATGCAAAATTATTGATTGCAGCAATTCCACAGTGAATCTGGGAGGCCATTGCTTTTGCACGACGTTGGCTGCCAGAAAAAACAGCGCAGCCAAGACCGTATTTCGAGTCATTAGCAAGCTTGACAGCCTCATCATCAGTGCTAAATTTCATGATTGGCATGATTGGTCCAAATGCCTGCAAAAATGTAGAAATGATTTTCAATGCAAGTAATTGAAGATCATACATACCTATGAAGTTCAATGTCGAATAAAATATGTGATTTTGGCTACCTCCTCTTGCATCAACTTCATTGTGTGATTTACATTTTCTATCACAGTAGGTGGGAAAACTGATCAACTGCACCTTCACCTATATGACCAACATTTCCCCGAACAACAAACTTTGCTCCTTTGTCTAAGGCATCATTTACAAGGTTTTGAAGCCTTTCAGAGTGCTCTTGCAAACATATAGCTCCCATATCATACTTTCCAGAAAGTGGAGGACCCTATAAAGAAGATAAATGAATAGAATCACGAGTTGTAAACATAAGATCTTAAATGTGCTACTTGATGTCAAAGGAATGCTTTATGTTAATATAATATATAAAGTGCACAGCTGTTGTCTAGCACATCTATAAGTTTTATAACTGTCTAAATAAAACTAGTTGAATCATTTCTAATTAATTTTTCCTCGCCATTCCAGCCTATGTAATTGATAAGAACCTGGGAAGTCCATGCGGCTAACATTAAACTTAAAACAATTTGTAGTGCATGCAACTGCTGACTGTGAAAAACTGAACTTAATGGAGATCAAGAACAAAACATAAAACATGCTGAAATGGAAATACTTACTGCAGAAACAGATTTTACAATCTTCGAAACTTGATTGACAAACGAAAGATAAATGCTCTCGTGAACATAAAATCTCTCAGCCCCAGCACAGTTCTGTCCACTTGACTGAAGAACAGCTCTCACAGCAATTTGGGCAACCTAAATTTGAGTAAGTCCTACGAGGTCAAATCGTTTTCAAGAATACAATTTACTCTAATTGAAAATTTCATTTTCCAATTGAATGCGAAAACCTGGTAAGCATCAAAAAACAGCAAAGGTGGGAAAATTTCATACGTTTTCCACATCTACGTCTTCACAAACAATAAATGCATCTTTTCCACCAAGTTCAAGTGTAACTGGTGTAAGCTTCTCAGCAGCATTTCTCATTATCTGCAGATATAGCAGAAGTGAGAACTAATATGCATTGCAGAAGGGTATTAGTCTGACGTTGTACAGTTGGGTTTAGATCAAAGATCAACCAGTCCTACATGCTTTTTTTTACCACTCTGCACAGGGCTTATTACTTATTAGTCTCCGGTTGTAAAGCTGGGTTTTAGCTTTCAGAAAATTTCTAGAGAAACAATTAATCAATAAATTTGAGGAGCAATTTTAATGAAAGAAGGATTAGAAAAGTGGTAATGAGAAGCCTGGATTAGGAAATAAAATAACAAGATGTGCATCCAATTAACCGAAAAGAGATCATACCATCTTACCCACACCAGGCGATCCAACAAATATTATCTTGTCAACAGAAGAAACCAGCGCTTCTCCAGTTTCAGCGAAGCTAATGAGCAAAAAAGTTTGATTATAAGGAGACAAATACACAAGACAAAAGAAAGAAACCCCACTCCCACCAAAACAAGAAACAAAAATCAATACCCAGTTATGACATCAACTAGATTCTCTGGAGCTCCTACAGCAGCAAGGGCTGATTGAATTATTCGGAAGTAAAAACAACCAGACCAGCTTGCATGTTCTGAAACCTACAGTTACAAGCACATGGTTCTCTATCAAATAAACAAATAACCTTCTATACAAGTCTTTAGAAGATGATTTATATATTTTTTCAAAGACCTATTTTGAGTTATAGCCCAAGTTTTTTACTGATAAATAGGCCTATAGCCTCAGTCCTCAATTAGCAATAGCTAACACAGATATGGATTAAATAGAGAATCACCAAAGGAATAAGTTATTGCAGGTATAAGACCAGGTGCAGCAGCATCTACTTCTAAGCAATCACAAAGTACTTGTGATTAAGGAAAATAACAGTGGTATTCCAACATTAACTACCTTAATCACAACGCGATTTCCGGAAAAAACTGCTGCCAGCATTGGATTAAAGATATTATGAAAAGGATAATTCCACGACACAATGGCCCCAACAACTCCAAGCGGGTGAAATTCCACTTTGGATCTCTTGTGAAGCATTGACCTTCCAGCACATCTGAAAATATTCTCATGAACCAAATCATAATGCAGTACATTATTTGGCAGTCAATGGAAGTGAATCTATGCAGTCTAAAAACCACTAAAAATAAGGAAAGGTTTGAATAATGAAAAAAGAGACACTAGTGGTTATGAATAGGAAATCATAAATCTGATCTAATGAAAAGGTGTACGCCCAAGATAAGTACAAAAACAGAGCAGAAGAGATGTATATACTAAGATTTAGATGCCACTGAGATATATCATTAAGGTCGGCATGAAGGAGATCACCAACTTTATGAAATATATATCATTAATTAGGCAATTGAATCAAACCATGACAGACAACTAGATGTACACCACAACAGATTATCATGTCAGTTGGATTGATAGAGAAACATATAAGATTTAGGAAATGTAATTAGGCAGAAGGAAATACCGGTATTCAGGCTTTAGCCAATGCTCACCCTCTGAAAGGAGCCAAGTGATCTTCTCACATGTTGTCATTATCTCCCCTAAAGAGGCGTCGACCATTGTCTTCCCCGTATCACGTGAAGATATCCTAATCAATATGATATTATGTAAGTACCCAAATTGTTATCTAAACATAACAAAAAAGATAGTAAATGTAAAATCCCTGTAATTTACTTTAAAATGTTAACAAATCAAACAAAGGGAGAGAGAGAGAGAGAGAGAGAGAGAGAGAGAGAGAGAGAGAGAGAGAGAGAGAGAATACTTACTCACATATAAGCTCTTGGTGTTCAATTATATACTTCAAAAGAATACGGAGAAACTTCCGTCTTTGCTTGAAGCTACTCTTTGCCCATGTTTTTTGTGCCTTCCTCACTTGTACCACACGCTCCTTGACCTAAGAATAGAAATTTACAAAGCTCAATACTTTTGCTCATCTTATTTGACGTCTCTTCTTCATATTTGAAAGTTTTGGGTAAACATGAAATCAAGCACTATGGAAGCAACAAAATTAAGTTCATCACCTTAATGCCAAATGTAACAAAATCCTTATCCATTTAGAATTTAACAAAGAGAAATAAAAAAATTACATCTTCCTACATATTCAATTCACCAATCCCCAAATCCGAACATACATATAGCAGGACTAACCTCATCAGATGTCAGTGCAGGGAAATATCCCAAGTATTTCATGGTTGCAGGCTCATAGCACTGAACCCTGGTCTCGGCTTGTGGTGTCCTTCCCCCGGGAGGTACCTGCACAGTTAACACCAATAACAGGTAATCAATTGGATGCTTCGCATGATCACACTCAATACAACCCAAACAATGCAACAATCTTATGCACACAGATTGACAAGAAACATTTGAATACTTGCAAAACTACAATTAGCCTTTAAGTTTAACAGAAATCGCTTAAATTAGATAGAAATGCATACAAAAATAAAGAATTCTAACAGAATTACCATCAAAATACAAAAGCTTTGGAAAACTCACATAGATAAAACTGTTCTCCTGCGTCTGATTTCCATCATCCAAAACTGCCATTGATTAAACCACGGTGATTAATAGCCCAGGCCAAAAGAAAAAGAAATATGCTTAAGTGTAGATGATCAGAGATTACCATCAGAAGCATCGACCTCGATGGAAGGCACATTTGGGGGAATGAGCATCAAGAGGAACCTACAAATGGCGTAAGCAAATCCGAGGACGAGCAGAAGCCACCAAAACGCCATCATTTAGAGTGAAAGTGGCAGAACACAAATCAAAAGGCTCTTGCGCTTAACCCTAGTATAGGCGGTTTAGAGCATCAGAATCTGTGGAATTGAGAGACGAAGCTCGAGAGAAGTGAAGAGAAGAGATGAGAATAATACCGATGATAGTGACACTGATAGTGATGGGTCCGAGCACTTGCGACTTTTTTGTTTCTTCGTTTTCAAAGAAAACATTTGAAAACATTCCTATTACGCAAAATGCTCGCCAATCGGACATTTCGTTTCAATTTACACCAACAATACTAATATACAATTAAAATGCTCATTTTGTTATTTTATTGTTTCAAATCATTAAACTTATTTAAAATACTTACGAATTATAACATGATTGAATATTTTATTTATTTTATAATAAAATATTAATCTAAATATTATAAAAGATAAAAAACAAAGATAAAGAACATTGAAGGGCATCTGGGTTTCTCATAGGACTTTCCCATGCCCACTGCCAAACATCCCAGCCACGATCATCTGGGTTCATCATTCTTCTTAGAGTAGTAATGACCTCCTCCTTCACCTATCATCCACCACATTTTATATCTTCCTCATCTTCTACACGCATCTACGGACGGCTTTTGTAGGGCTTGCTAAAATAAAATTCGAGATAAAAGCTTCTCTGATAACGAACGGTTGTGTGGGCCCAACCCCTTATCGGCTTGTTCGTCTATCGCTACAAGTAGTCCTCCATCAAACCTCTGCTCAAACGGTGTCGTTTAATCCTAGCCAATTGCCTAAAACAACAAGTATAAACAAATAAGAAATTGAGGAAGGGATTGAGCACCGGTGTTATAGTTGCCATTGGGATCGCCAATTGCATGGTTACGTTGGTCGTTGTGTCGTCCTCTAGCTGACGACAACCCTTCTCGAGTCGTGGTTTGATTGATGCTCAGACGTCCAAAGCCGGGTTCTATTTTCTTGAGTATTTGGTATGTCTTAGATGTCCAGAGCAGGGCTCTGTTTTCCTAATACAGACATCAGACGTCCTAAGCACTTGGACTAGTACCCAGACATCAGAGTCGGGCTCTGTTTTCCTGGGATCAGTGCACACCGGGACGTCCAAAGCTAAGTTCTGTTTTCCCAGGTGGAACTCGGACGTCTAGAGCTCGACTGTGTTTTCCCAAGTGATTTGATCTACCGGTAATGCATGTAACGACCCGTCCTGAATTATCGGGATTAATTAAGCCTTAATGACGGATTAGCAAGGCTATTTGAGGATTTGACAAGGATTAACAGACGTTCATGGAAAAATGACGATTTTTCCCCTAGAATGGGCGAAACGTTGACTCTTCGTTCAGGCGATCAAATGGACTTTGGCTGATGACTGTGACGTAGTTAGGGACATCACGAGTTCATAGGCAGTTGGCACGTCTAATTCCAACGTTCGAGGAAGAAGTTATGACGTTAGTTGGGGGGTATTTTGGTAATTTGGTTAAAAATGGGAAAACAGTTGACTTTTGACTTGGGAGGTCCGATGGCCGATGGCCGAGGACCATTACATAGATCGGGATGATACGAATCCGTAGACAGGCGACACGTCGAAATCGGACATTCGATGGAGAAGTTCCGGTTCACGGAAGTTCGAACGTACTATTGCACGTTTTACGAGACGAGAGACTTTTTGGCAGCAAGTAGGCCCCATATATTTTTCCCTGGCCCAATGGATGAGTGACAAGTGTCACTCATCCATTGCACACTCAAACATACTCATGCATATCCACCCTTACCCGTGTTCGACCATTTTCCCCATTTCCAACCAAAACCTATCCATCCTTCAACCCCAATCTAAAACCCTTTCCCCTCCGACCATGATTGAGACCAAGAGGATAAAGTGAGGACTGAAGGATCTTGGTGGTTGGCTAGGGGCAACGCCGCCGTGGGCGGCGGAGGCAAAACCCGAGCAAGGTATCGGTTTGGCCCTTTTCTTGTTATTTTTGATTCTTGACTTTGGGGATGGTTTAAATCGATTATAATGAGTTAGTTAGGTTTCTAGGGAAGTTCTAAGAAGGTTTTGGGAATGGTTCATGGCTGAGGAAGCCCTGGGGAGTTTTGGAAATTTTTGAATCGTGAGGGATAAATCGGGTTCATGGATTTTAGTAGGTTTTAGGTGTTTTAATTCATATATTTAGGTTCCTAGGATCAAAATAGGAAGAATAGGATTGATTAGGAAGAGAAAGGATGAAGAATGAATGGTCTAAAGGCCTAAATCGGCCACGCCGATTCGGCTGGATCGCAGTTGCAGGAAAAACTGGGCCAGCCGGTTCGGACCGGCCTGACCAAGGAAGAAGACGATCTACAGTACTAGCGCGAGGCTCCCATGTGCAGCCACTTTAGGAGGCTTGTGTGGGCGCATGGGCCATCTTTTGGGGGTAGTTCCAACATGTGAAATCATCTATTCGATGTAACGAACATTTTGGGATTGGTTTCGTGTCGATCGGACATCGTCTCGATATAGTTCGGGCTGTCCGAAAGTTTCGGAGTGCGTTTAAAAATAGTTAATAATCCCAGAAAATTAGGGGGATTTAGTGAGGGGTTGATTAGGTAGTTAGTAACTCTCTAAAGTGATTTGGATAGGTTTGGGAACCATGAAGATGACTATTGACCCGAGAAGGCGTACAGCGCGCGTATCAAGGCAGCAGCGCGGATGGTCTGTGAGTGGACTTTCTTTTATGAATTGATGCATGCATAAATGTTTTATAAATGTTTTAATATATGTTTGGGGATGCCTTGAGTGCATTTTTTGTGTGTGTTTACGTATGGGCACGTACTTCGAGGTTTTCAGTTTTATACGTGCTTATACGCGTTTATGCTTTCGGTTTTAATGAAATGGTTTTGAAAAGGTAAAACCAGGCATGAGACCCAATTGGATTTGGTTTTGACTCGGGCATGTGGCCTTATTGATGACCTACGGGTCTGAGTCGTGGTCGCGACGGGTGATGTGTTCACGGCGACGGACGACGTGACGCTCACCTCTGGATTGGGATGCGTTCCCTCCGGAGAGGTCACGATGCACGTTTTGTTGTCGAGTAGCCATTGGAGGCTCGACTTCGGAGTGCTGACGGTATAGGAGATCGATCGGTGGCATGTGCACCATGTCCTAAAGTTGGTCGCGACAGTGATCTGTTCACGGCGACATACCAGGATTGAGAGTGGTCCTGGATTGATGGTTGCACGCATCACTCCGATCGGAATCGTGACTGATCCTGAGGGTTCGGGCTCGATGCCCCGTTGATTTACGAGTTTAGGCTCGATGCCCAGTTTATTGTGAAATCGAGCTAGAGGACTCGTTGAGTCATACGTTCAGGCTAAAGGCCCAGTTGGTTTGTGTTATCTGGCGTGAGTCCCGTATTATGGTTTTCTATACTAGTATGTATATACCCTCCTTACGAGCGTATTGATTGGTCTCCTCTAGATGTCGACCTGGAGACTCACGGTCCACAGACTAGAATGGGTATCCCCATAGGGATCTCGTTCCAAGAATGGGAGTTATGATGTGGTTCCAGACCAGATCCGGAGAGATGCTCGGACTGGATCCGAAGACAGAGTCTCCCAGATGGAGAATTCCTAGGAGTAGACTCTGAGTGAGATCCCGAGTAGTATGCATACTTATATATATATAGAAATAGTGACATATATCGGGGATGAGTTCCCTAGGGGCTGTGTGCCCCGAGTTGGCATCTTCTCGGAAATGCCTAGGATGGGTTATATATGTATATGTGTACGATTTTTCACTGAGACGGCGTTGGGCTGAGACCCACACGTATTGGTTTTGAGCTGAGACCCATATGAGCTGGATTTGGGACGAGTTCCAACGTGTTTTGGTTTGGGCTGAGGTTCTAGGTACTTTGAGATGATTTTGGGACAAGGCCCAGTGTCCTTTGTTTGAGATATGGTTTTCAAATGCATGCATATGTTTTTAATGAAGGGCATAAAGGTCTTTTATGAAATGTTTTTATAAAATCTTTGTTTTGTCTACTCACAGTTTTCGTGTTTTGAATGCCCTTCAGGTTGATCGCAGATACGGGCTATAGCAGAAATTAGACATCATATTACTCTTTCGGATCCTAACGTACTCTGATAGTCTCGGTTGGGCTAAGGACGACTTATCCCTAGTAAGGGTGTTAATCGGTTTTTCGGTTCGATTTTTTTACCGAAATCGAAACGGAAACCGATTGAAAAATCGGTTCGGTTCGGTTCGGTTTTTCCTCCAATGCGGTTCGGTTCGGTTTTTCCTCTTATTCGGTTCGGTTCCGGTTAAAACCAATTTTTTTTCTTCAAATTATGGTGAATCGGTTCAATTTTCTCTAAAAACCAATTTTTTTTTGTACTTTTATACAATAATCAATATTTATTATCTAATTAATGTCCATTACAACCTAATTAATGTTTATTACAACTAATCAAGATCCATTATAACTAATCAATGTTTATTACAAAGTAACCTAAAGCATTTTGGTTCAGGTCGGTTCGGTTCGGTTCGGGTTTTTGGTCCATTCGGTTCGATTCGGTTCGGTGTTGTTATACCGAAAATCGAAACCGAACCAGTTCGATTCGATTCGGTTCTGTTTTCTCCAAACGTTTTTGGTTTTCCTTCGGTTCGGTTTTTCGGTCGGTTTTTTCGAACTAATTAACAGGGCTAATCCCTAGTCTGACACTTTGTGTCAGACGGGAGCAGGGACGTCCCATGCTAATCCCGAGGGATTTGGGACGGGTCCTGTCAGTGCAGATATGATGTGTTGATTGAGATTCTGGCATCGAGTATGAATGGTTGATTCAGTGTGGCTGGTTCAGTGTGATTGTGGTTACAGTGCTTGATATGACTTTATGTTGACTGGTTTTTAGATGTGGTTGGATTTTTGATAATTGCTCATATTTCGAGTTTCCTTGTTTTCCTATGTGTTATCGATATTTCGTATTTCTTATTCGTTTTATCGAGATTACGGGTTTTCTGTACGCATGTATATTTTTCTAAAACGGAGGGAAAGTTACTTTTGTGTTTTGAACTATATTTTAAAATATTTAATTTCATCCACTCACACTTTTTCTTGGTTTTGAAACCCTTCAGGGCCGTTGCACGGTAACCAAGGCTACTTACGGAGCGGAAGCATGAACTCACGAGTATACAAGTATCCCTTGTCTAACAAGTTTTTAGGGTAAACTTGATATTATAGTTTACTTGTCAGATCGGAGCAGGGCCCTGGTGTGGATTACGAGGTATTTCAGGGTTGGATTCTGTCATTCTTACCAGTTTCGAGGGGAAATTCGGAAAAAGTCCTGTCACACGAGCGTCATTGTGAATCCAAACACATACTCATCATCTTCTCCTTGAGTGTGCTATAGTCCCATCTACGTCGATCGTAACGATTCCAGCCACTCGTGGCTCTTTTTGGGAAGGAGATGGTGTGGCCCTCGATTGAGCTATGCTGATGTTTACACAAAATTATAGCTGCAAACGGCTAGCATGGTTATAGATTTCAGCCACTATTGCTGCCTTGTGCTCCATTATCTATTTATTTCTCGTGTTTCAAACACTTCTAAACGTTAGGGGAAAAAGAATAAGCTCTGGAATACTTGAATTTGATACCATGGTAGACCATAACTCTTGAAAATCTGGCAAAGCTCATTGTCTACCTTGCCATCCCAAATAACATTCTGCCAATCTGCCTTGACTTGCTTACATAACGCATGTAGGTTGGATTCTTCTCCCCTCCCACAAAATCACATAAAAAGTCCTCGTCCATACGACGTTGGCAGAAATTGTAACAACCCGTCCCGAGAGTCGGGATTAGTAGAGTGATTAAGATGGGATTAGTGAGATAATCGGTGGTTAGTTAGTTTCGTTAGGGTCGTTAGCCTAGAATGATGATTTCTCTCCTAGTTCGGGTAAAAAGTTGACTTTTAGGTCGGGTGGTCTGATGGACTTTGACCGGTGACCAGGACGTAGTTTAGGTCGTCACGAATCCATAGGCAGGTGGCACGCCCGATTCCGACATCCGAGGAGGAAGTTGTGATGTTCGGAAGTTGGTAAAATAAGGGGAAAAGTTGACTTTTTGGACGATCGGGTTTTGGTACGTTGACCGAGGAGGGTTAGGTAGATCTCGTCGTCCTGAGTTCGATGATAGGCGGCACGTATTCATCGGACTTACGATGAGGGAGTTACAGGTCAAGGAAGTTAGTGGCAAAACCGTAATTTGAGTTAAAAGGAGGGGCAATTTAGTCTTTTAGTTGCCTGGGGATTTGTGCAGAGAGAAGCAGATGAAGGGCTGAGAGTGAGCCATGTGGGAGAGTATGGAGTGGATTGGTGACATGTGGCAAGTGTGTAGTGGGTTCTGGGGGGTTCTCATGTGTGCACGGTCCAAATAATTGGGGTGCACCCGTGCAAGTATGTGTTCGTGTTCTTCGATCCAGATTGAAACAGAGTGAGGCGGTGAGGAAATTGAAGGGTGATGGTGTGTGTGCTGGTGAGTTGGGAGTGTAGGAGAGTGATTAGAGAGTGAAAGAGAGCTTGTGAGAAGGTTGGGAGGTGAGGAATCGTGTTGTGTGTGAGTGGAGAGCCACGGGCAATTCAGAAGAAATAGAGATTGGTGTTGTGGCCGTGTACGGTGCAATTGACCTCGAAAGGAGGCTGAGGTGGCTTTGTGGATCCCAGAGAAAGCGGCAGCGAGCACGGCGGTGACCGATTGCAGGTAATTCCTAAGTCCTGTGTTCGATACTCTATTTTCCCGTTGAGTTTCAAATCGAAAGTCGTGAGTTGAGGAGTTGAATCGAAGAGTTTAGGGAGGTCTAGGGAGTTCAGTTGAGTCCTAGGAGGTTACTGGTTGTGCTGCCGTGACGGGAGGTGCACGGTGGCGGTTGGCACGACGGAGGGGACTTTGTGTGCTCTGTTTTGGCCGTGAGTTTCAGACGGGAAGTCGTGGACTTTGGGAGTGAGTCGAGGGTTTCTGTCAGTGAGGTCTTAGGAAGAGTTTAGGGTCGACACCGTGAAGGGGGAAGACCTGGGTGGCCGGGAAGGAGAACAGGGGAAGTACGGGTTTCTGTTCGAGCTTGAGTCGATAGGTTTGAGGGTGAGTCGAGGTGCTAGAGTGAGGGGGTTGAGTAGCCTAGGACTAGACGAAGCTGTTGGTGAAGAAAGGAGGTGTTTTGGTGCAGGTACGGCGGAGAACCGCTCTCGCCGGTTCAGGTTGCAGGTTACTGGTGCGAACGTGGTCGACGTGAGGTTGAGGGTGCACTGTTGCAGGCGCGTGAGGGCCACGCGCAGCCACTTTGGGCGGCACGTGGGGGCGCGTGCGGCGGTCTTTGGGGATGGTGTCAACATGGTTTTTGGTCTAGGTGTTGTGACGAGTCTATTGGAATTGGTTTCGAGTTAATCGGACGTCGAATCGAAGTGGTTCCACGAGGGTAAAGGTTTAGTGTTCCGATTCGGTACGTTTAGGAACCGGGGATTTTTTGAGGAAAATTAGGTGGACTTTCTTAGACGTGTTAGTAACGTACTTTAGTGGTTGTTGACAGGATCGGGAGTTCCCGAGGAAGCGGAGGAACGTACGAGACGTTCGGGACGCGATTGAGGGCTCGGTACTGTGAGTGGACCCTTTCCTTAAACTCGAACATGCATAACTATTTTCTATAATTGTTTTATATGTCTATGCTTTCATGAATGTTGGATTTATGATGGGGTTTTATATGGTTACACAGTTTTCGAGAAATAACGTATTTTGGACGTTTTACAAGAAAAAGGTGATTTTGACTATAAAGCTATGGTTTTGGGGGTTTCAAACGTTAAATGATTTCTGATGATTATAAGTGGATTTTGGAATATGATTTTGAGGATCAAGATTTCGGTTTCGAAATCGGAATTTGACAATTGGACTTTGGTTTTAAGGTTGAAAAGTGGAATTCCGGATTTGAGTTCGTAATGACGGTTCTGAACGCGGGAAGGGCTTCGGACCGGTGATTTCGAGTTCGGGTTTGGATGAGGATTTCAAAATGGTTTTCAAATGGTTTTGGATTGGATTTGCTGGATCTGGTTATTGGGTTTAAAGACCCGGATATTGATTGACGGGGGACGGGCCCGGATTGAGTTTAAAGACTCGGGAGTTTAAAGACTCGGATATATTGATATTACCCCCATAGGCCTGTTGAGTTTAAAGACTCGGATATGATTGAGGCCTAGATTGAGTTTAAAGACTCGGGAGTTTAAAGACTCGGATAGGTCCAGCAGGTTTGATCGAAAAATGATGATTTGATGTTCATGGTTTCTGATACGGTTTTATGATTCATATGCTGTGATTTCTATAACTGTTTTATAGTGTTTCTGTTTCTTATGATGTTTTCTGATAATTGAATCCTAACTGTTTTGATAACTGGGTTATGCATGTGTTTTCAAAACGGAGGGTTAAACTGAGTTTTCTTAAAAATGTTTTCGAAACTTTCTTTTATTATGGTCCACTCACATCTTCTGTTTTAACTTGCCCTCCAGGTCGTGGAGCTAGCGCGGGGTCTTGACAATGAGGTAGCGTCTGAGGCATAGAAATTACGAGAGGGATCCCAGAGTGTTTAAATTTTCTTCCGCGTGTGTGTAATTATTACCGGTGTTTGGTTTCTTTCTTTTGCATTGAGTACTATGCTCTGTAAACTGTTGACTTCGGGATATGGAGTATAATTTCTCCTGCGTCTGACTGTATTTGTGTCAGGGTGTCAGACGGGAGCAGGATTTACTTCGGTTTTCGGGGTGAAACCGGGGTGTGTCCTGACAATTGGTATTAGAGCATAGGTTTGTCGAGTTTGTTGGGGTTTGTCTGTTTGTGAGGTTGTGTTTCGGTTGTCTGACTACTTCTATGCGTCTTTCAGCGTGCGGTTGACGATGCCTCCGAGACGTGGACCCTCTCCACGACCTGAAGAAGAAACGGCGAGGGGAACAGAGAGTGCTACGATTGAGCGAGCCCAGCGGCTCGGAACTACTACCTTTAGTGGCGGGGCTGATCCTAAGGAAGCCCAGAGGTGGATCACGAGACTTGAGCGGATCCTTGCAGTGATGCATTGCCCGCCGGAGGAGCGAGTGATACTAGCTACATTTTTACTGGATGGTGCAGCATACGAGTGGTGGTATACCTTCGAGTTGTCTGGTTGGGATGCCCACACTGTGACTTGGGAGACGTTTCGGGAGAGATTCCTAGATCAGTACTATCCTCGTTCCTTCCGGGATGCCAAGGACGCAGAGTTTCTGCAGCTTCAACAAGGGAATATGAGTGTGGCTGAGTATGAACGGAAATTCCAGGTGTTGTCTCGGTTTGCTCCTGCGTTTGTGGCCACTGAAGCTGAGAAGTGCCGTAGATTTGAGTTGGGCCTGCGAGGTGAGATTCGTGCCATAGTGACGGCTGGATCGTTTGCTACTCTCCGAGAGTTGTCGGATGCTACGGTGAGGGTTGATGCTAGTTTGCCGGTGCGACGCCGGGAGCCATCTTTTTCTGGAGCTTCGAGCCAGCGGACACCGAAAAGAGGTAACTTCGGTGGAGCGTCGTCGTCGGGTGATGATCGTTTCGGTAGACCTGGGAGTTTCCAGAGTTCAGGATTTCGGGGTTACCGAGCGCAGCCGACTCCGCAAGCTAGTGCGACGTCTGTTGCGTCGACAGGGCGACCAGGTCTTTCCGGTCGGGATGTTTGTTTCTACTGCGGAGAGCGAGGTCATTTCCGACGTGAGTGTCCACTGTTGCCACAGGAAGGTGGTGTAGGCCGAGGAGTAGCGGAGCCTGGGCAGAGTACATCGTCAGGGACAGCGGGCACTAGAGGAGGTGGTGGTGGAGCCACTAGTAGTTCGAGGGGACGTGGTAGAGCGTCGGGATCTCAGGCCCGAGTGTTTTCGATGACTCAGCAGGAGGTTCAGTTGGCACCAGATGCGGGGACAGGTATTTTTACTATTTTTGGATGTGTTGTACCTACTTTGTTGTTGGATCCCAGGGTAGAGTCTAGGATGTTCCCTAGGTGACCTGGGGAGTGTTACAGTGGAAGGATGACGGAGGGAATAGGAAAGGAGTGATTATAACTGATCGATATGAGGTTATTGAAGGAGAGAACCCACAAGCTAGAGTTTGCCTTTAGGACTTTGTAGACTTATTCCGATAAGTGGCCGAAGTAACAACCGAGGGAGGAGCCAGCCAGTATCTGTGGTTGTACGCGAGGATGTGCTCTGTGCAGTCTATCGGGTACTCCACATGAGGTATTGTAAAATACCTTTGTTTTCTGTTCATAGAGTTTCCCTTGCGTACACCATACAGCTGTTACAGAGAGAGGGTTGGCCGTGGTAACAGTAGCGAGGGACGAAGTGAGATACCCAAGGTGGAGATGATAGACAGGAAACCTAGGAGACGTTGTTGATCTAGTGTTGATTTCGGGTAGGAGACCCTAGGTGTCGGGAACTAGCTGTGGAATTTCGGGGACAAAATTCTCTTTAGGTGGGTAGATTGTAACAACCCGTCCCGAGAGTCGGGATTAGTAGAGTTATTAAGATGGGATTAGTGAGATAATCGGTGGTTAGTTGGTTTCGTTGGGGTCGTTAGCCTAGAATGACGATTTTGCCCCTAGTTCGGGCAAAAAGTTGACTTTTAGGTCGGGTGGTCTGATGGACTTTGACCGGTGACCAGGACGTAGTTTAGGTCGTCACGAATCCATAGGCAAGTGGCACACCCGATTCCGACATCCGAGGAGGAAGTTGTGATGTTCGGAAGTTGGTAAAATAAGGGGAAAAGTTGACTTTTTGGACGATCGGGTTTTGGTACGTTGACCGAGGAGGGTTAGGTAGATCTCGTCGTCCTGAGTTCGATGACAGGCGGCACATATTCATCGGACTTACGATGAGGGAGTTACGGGTCAAGGAAGTTAGTGGCAAAACCGTAATTTGAGTTAAAAGGAGGGGCAATTTAGTCTTTTAGTTGCCTGGGGATTTGTGCAGAGAGAAGCAGATGAAGGGCTGAGAGTGAGCCATGTGGGAGAGTATGGAGTGGATTGGTGACATGTGGCAAGTGTGTAGTGGGTTCTGGGGGTTCTCATGTGTGCACGGTCCAAATAATTGGGGTGCACCCGTGCAAGTATGTGTTCGTGTTCTTCGATCCAGATTGAAACAGAGTGAGGAGGTGAGGAAATTGAAGGGTGATGGTGTGTGTGCTGGTGAGTTGGGAGTGTAGGAGAGTGATTAGAGAGTGAAAGAGAGCTGGTGAGAAGGCTGGGAGGTGAGGAATCGTGTTGTGTGTGAGTGGAGAGCCACGGGCAATTCAGAAGAAACAGAGATAAACTGAGGGTGTTGTGGTGGTGTTGTGGCCGTGTACGGTGCAATTGACCTCGAAAGGAAGCTGAGGTGGCTTTGTGGATCCCAGAGAAAGCGGCAGAGAGCACGGCGGTGACAGATTGCAGGTAATTCCTAAGTCCTGTGTTCGATACTCTGTTTTCCCGTTGAGTTTCAAATCGAAAGTCGTGAGTTGAGGAGTTGAATCGAAGAGGTTAGGGAGGTCTAGGGAGTTCAGTTGAGTCCTAGGAGGTTGCTGGTTGTGCTGCCGTGACGGGAGGTGCACGGTGGCGGTTGGCACGACGGAGGGGACTCTGTGTGCTCTGTTTTGGCCGTGAGTTTCAGACGGGAAGTCGTGGACTTTGGGAGTGAGTCGAGGGTTTCTGTGAGTTGGGTGTGATTCACTGAGGTCTTAGGATGAGTTTAGGGTCGACACCGTGAAGGGGGAAGACCTGGGTGGCCGGGAAGGAGAACAGGGGAAAGTACGGGTTTCTGTTCGAGCTTGAGTCGATAGGTTTGAGGGTGAGTCGAGGTGCTAGAGTGAGGGGGTTGAGTAGCCTAGGACTAGACGAAGCTGTTGGTGAAGAAAGGAGGTTTGGTGCAGGTACGGCGGAGAACCGCTCTCGCCGGTTCAGGTTGCAGGCTACTGGTGCAAACCGGGTCGACGTGAGGTTGAGGGTGCACTGTTGCAGGCGCGTGAGGGCCACGCGCAGCCACTTTGGGCTGCGCGTGGGGGCGCGTGCGGCGGTATTTGGGGATGGTGTCAACATGGTTTTTGGTCTAGGTGTTGTGACGAGTCTATTGGAATTGGTTTCGAGTTAATCGGACGTCGAATCGAAGTGGTTCCGCGAGGGTGAAGGTTTAGGGTTCCGATTCAGTACGTTTAGGAACCAGGGATTTTTTGAGGAAAATTAGGTGGACTTTCGTAGACGTGTTAGTAACGTACTTTAGTGGTTGTTGACAGGATCAGGAGTTCCCGAGGAAACGGAGGAACGTACAAGATGTTCGGGACGCGATTGAGGGCTCGGTACTGTGAGTGGACCCTTTCCTTAAACTCGAACATGCATAACTATTTTCTATAATTGTTTTATATGTCTATGCTTTCATGAATGTTGGATTTATGATGGGGTTTTATATGGTTACACAGTTTTAGAGAAATAACGTATTTTGCACGTTTTACAAGAAAAGGGTGATTTTGACTATAAAGCTATGGTTTTGGGGGTTTCAAACGTTAAATGATTTCTGATGATTATAAGTGGATTTTGGAATATGATTTTGAGGATCAAGATTTCGGTTTCGAAATCGGAATTTGACAATTGGACTTTGGTTTTAAGGTTGAAAAGTGGAATTCCGGATTTGGGTTCGGAATGACGGTTCTGAACGCGGGAAGGGCTTCGGACCGGTGATTTCGAGTTCGGGTTTGGATGAGGATTTCAAAATGGTTTTCAAATGGTTTTGGAGTGGATTTGCTGGATTTGGTTATTGGGTTTAAAGACCCGGATATTGATTGACGGGGGACGGGCCCGGATTGAGTTTAAAGACTCGGGAGTTTAAAGACTCGGATATATTGATATTACCTCCGTAGGCCTGTTGAGTTTAAAGACTCGGGAGTTTAATGACTCGGATATGATTGAGGCCTGGATTGAGTTTAAAGACTCGGGAGTTTAAAGACTCGGATAGGTCCAGCAGGTTTGATCGGAAAATGATGATTTGATGTTCATGGTTTCTGATACGGTTTTATGATTCATATGCTGTGATTTCTATAACTGTTTTATAGTGTTTCTGTTTCTTATGATATTTTCTGATAATTGAATCCTAACTGTTTTGATAACTGGGTTATGCATGTGTTTTCAAAACGGAGGGTTAAACTGAGTTTTCTTAAAAATGTTTTCGAAACTTTCTTTTATTATGGTCCACTCACATCTTCTGTTTTAACTTGCCCTCCAGGTCGTGGAGCTAGCGCGGGATCTTGACGTCGAGGCAGCGTCTGAGGCATAGAAATTACGAGAGGGATCCCGGAGTGTTTAAATTTTCTTCCGCATGCGTGTAATTATTACCGGTGTTTGGTTTCTTTCTTTTGCATTGAGTACTATGCTCTGTAAATTGTTGACTTCGGGATATGAAGTATAATTTCTCCTGCGTCTGACTGTATTTGTGTCAGGATGTCAGACGAGAGCAGGATTTACCTTGGTTTTCGGGGTGAAACCGGGGTGGGTCCTGACAGAAATTCCCATAGACAATCCAGAGGAAAACCTTAGTTTTGTTTGAGGTTGTAACAACTGTGCATTTTTCCGCATCATATGCCCATCGACGTCGAACTACCCACATTCCTATATTTTGACTCTATAACCAATTTGTAACCACTTCAAACATTGTATCTTCTACTCTTTTCATGAGCCCAAAAGATATGATCACTAGTAGCATGACCCACTAGATTGATTGTTAGAATAAGCTCAAATGCTTCCACATTCATAACTTGTCGAAGACAATCTTGATCCCACTCATTTATAGGCTGATAAGATCAGCAATCAACATTGTTCGGTTGGATCCCAAATTGGATAAAATGCGGGATGCAGAGGGCCTAAGTAACAAAAAATCCTCGGAGAACTTGATTGAATTGTTTTTTCCATATGCCACTGCAGTCATCTCTGCAACAGCTTCATCCCCCACACAATCGACCACTAGACATATGATGAATTACCACCCACCTTTGAGTCCATCAATGAACTGTTGGGTTGATATATTGCCTTTTAAATATGAGTTGTCAAGGAGTGCAAGACAAATAAAAGTCTCCACACTTACTTAGCAAGCATCGCTTGATTGAAAAGTTCAAAATGCCTGAATCCCAGTCCACCCACAAACTTACTAGCACGCATCTTCCCCTATTTTGACCAGTGTATCCCTTGGAACTATTACCTTTTGCCCACTATAACTTAACTTGCAAAGAGTTCAATTCAGTACACATTCACTTTGGCGTCCGGAAGCAGCTTATTTGATAAGTAAGAATCGCATGAAAACATCGTTAACTACGACTTCTTTTTTCCGGCTTTTAAAAGGAGATTTTCCTTCCATCCACTAGTTTTTCTATTAAATTTATGAACTAACTCTTTGAAGAATTTTTTCCTTCCTCTGCCCATCACAATTTGGACTCCTAGATATTTTTCATGCGGAACAACAAGCTGCATTTGTAGCGTCTCTGTTATAGCTTGTTGTACCTCTCTTCCACATTTGGGCTAAACGAGAGCAAATAATTGATTTTTTTTCTTGAAACTTCCTCATAAATTTGAAACAAGCTCCCTTGCTTTTTAACCTTAGTATATATTGGTATTAAAGACCATCAAGCTATCATCTGCAGCGAATAAATGAGAAATTTATGGTGCATTATGGGCTACCTGCATACCCATCTTTCTCTTCTGCTCTCAGCAGGTTAGTGAATCCTGGCACAAAACAGGAACAAGTATGGAGAAAAAGGACACCCATGACGTAGTTATGTCTTCGAATAGATCATTTCACATGGCTAACCCTTCCAATGCATGTAAAATGAGATTGTAGAGAGAAAAATCATTATCAAGGCTACCCATTGCTAATTCAAATGAAGCTTCATCATGATTGCTTCCAAAATCACCCATTCTCCAAAAGTAGACACTTAACTTAGTCATATGCCTTAGCTCGCTGTGTCTAGTTTAATAGTCATTTTTTGGGTTGAACCATTCGATGTCCTAAAAAAACCCCCAAAACTAATAAACAACCAACCCACACCAATTCGGCTACTTCACCACGTTGATTTCTTTCCAGGCTTGGTTGACGACATGTGAACATGGAAAACCGTAAAGAGGAAGCTGTTGAATAAAAAATCGTACCTGCCGTGAAAAATCCTCACAATTTTCTGCAAACAGCAAACAATCAGCTATTGTTGCCTTGATCGATTACCCGGGGGGTTGTTCGACCAAGAACACTATGATGCCTAAGTCAACTTTGAGTGAGGAAAATGAAATACTTCCAAGCGAAGAAACGAGTTACATTGGAAATGAAGTGAGCTCCGTTATTTATAGGAAAACCTTAGGTGCCTCGGAGCGTTCTGATTGGTCGGTTGAATTTGTAATTAATAAATAATATATTATTAATAAAATATATTATTTAATAATTGTTCATTATGATAATAATAATAATGTTAATAATAATTATGATAATAATGATAATTAACATTAATTGTAATTGTGATTATAATGATATTTAATATTAATAACAAATGTTTTATTGTTAAGAACATCAATATTATCGAGGCCTTTAACCTGATTTAATAATTTACTTAGCTGTAAATACATTATTTACTATGCGGATGTTTGTAAGCCGTTAATGCCATTATTAGAGGCAATTTAGTCATTTTGGGAATTATGGGTCATGTGGCAACTCTACAATTTTCGGTTGATTTTGTGTTCCAAAAATGCCCCCACATCGCTTCAGAATTCAGGGAATCCGAAGGGGTGTACATTTTTTGGAATTTTTGTTACCAGACTTATCAGTATTGTTGGACTCAAAATCAGGTCAATGTTTATTCTTATACTTCAAAAGTCTCAAAAGAGTTTTTATTGACCCAACCCATTTAAAGTCAAAAGCTCCCCTTAATGGTAATTAAATTCATTAAGAATGAAATTAACTCTAATTTTAAAGCCATTAAGGAGTTTTTAATTCTTTTATTTCAAACCCATTTAAAAACTCCCTTAATGGTGGTTAATTTCATCTAAAACAAAATTATGCCCATTTTTAATGTTTTGAGGGGTTATCATTCTTTTTGTCTTATTTAAAAGGGCTTGAGAAGGAAAAAATAAATAAGGAAAACAAGCCTTAGTTGCCCTGCCCGTTTGAGTAAAAAAGAAATGAGTAAGAAAGAGACATGGTTGTTGGAGAAAAAGAGACATGGTTGTTGGAGAAAAAGAGACTGGGGCGAGAATGACGTAAGAAACGTTCCTTAGACGTCGCCCAACTCTTGATAATCTCATCCACGTCCGTCAATAACAATGTCTGCTACAAACCTCGTGCAGACTTATCCAAAAGATCACCACGGAAAACCATCGCCCGTACAATCCGCTCAAAGTGTAAGATCCACTGATCGGAGGTGGACCTATCCACAAGTACCACTTTCTTGGTAACTTATTCAACCAATCTCAAATAGGGTCGCCAACGACCACATCCATGCTGACCATTCATCGGTCACATCTCCTAGAAAGTCACCCTACTGGGATAATTGGTATCCAATCAACCAGTAACTACTATCTGAGGATCATATCCACTCATAACTTTACGGCTCTCAGCCTTGGGCACACAAGAAACTCGGCCCTTCATGGGTCTATTCAGCCCTACTCGGGGTCGGACCTCACTAAAACATGGCATCCAATGCCGAACAAAATCTATATGGGGTTCATTCCCACTTAACTTTCATATTCTTATCCTCACTATCAGGTCGATGACGGGCTGTCGTCATCGTGAAAACATCACATCCGGCACATGCACAACACCACAAGAGCAACCTAGGGCTCTGATACCAATTTGATAGGACCCATCCCAATCCCCCTGGATTATCATGGAATGTACCCTGCTCCCATCTGACATCACGTACCAGACCAGAGATAAAACCGTAACCCACTCGGGGTTTCCAAAGTAAGCAGTGACTTGTGCAGTACGCAACAGCATGTGATGTCTCGGTCTCTGCTACAGCCTGCATCCGTGATCACTCTAAAGGGTAAAAAAAAACATAAAAGCTGTGAGTGGACAAAAATAAACAGTTTATAAAACCATTTAGTGAAAAGACATTTGTACCTTTTACTTAAAGACATGCATGCTTTAGAAAACAAGTATATCAAATACTTTCTTAAAAGAAAAAACATATTTCTTTTCAAACCTATACTCATTGAAAACATTTATCAATCAAAGTCATTTCCTCAGTAGGATCTCAGCCCAAAACCAATCAAGTGGGAACTCAGCCCAAATCCAAAACACGTAGGGCCTCCGCCTAAATCAAATCATGTAGGAACTCGGCCCAAATCCAAATCGCATAAAACATCTCAATATGGTCTCCGCCCGAAACATCGACTCACATCCGAAGTCTTATGAAAACATGATCAACTAATCCTCTATATCTAATATCCAGTAAATCATCTTAATGGTGGGGTGATGGGTTTCAGGTTTGAACATAAAGGGAATGGGAGAGACGAGATGCATGAATTAAATAAAAGGGGCCATAGGGTGGGTGACAAGTGTCACTCATCCTATGGTCCCAAAATAGATATTTTGGGTCCAACGAGTCAACACCAAAAGTCAACAGTCTCGATTTTCGCGCAACTATGAATCGTATAAAAAATGGTTATTAACTCGTAACTTTTCCGTACGACGTCCGATTTCCATGTGTCGCATGTCTACGGACTCGTATCGTCTCGATCTACGTAATGGACCTTAGTCCACGTGACAATTACCTCCCGGGCAAAAAGTCAACATTTTCACCCTTCTAGGGGCAAAATCGTCATTGTACCTCGATCGTTCGATAATCCTCAATTAATCCTTAATTAATCTCGTAGATTTAGGACGGTCGTTACAATTGACCTCCCTTAAAGAATTTCCTCAATTCCGCATCCAAACTGCAGAAATCCAATCCTGGCTCCAACCCGAGGTACACATGAGAGCCTTTATCCATAGTATGCACCAACATCAATGTCACTCGACGTTAACTACAATCTGACGGTCAAGGCTGAACTTAGCTCAATTCTCTGTGATTGTATCCAACAAACGCGTGACGAACTATCATCGGAAATCCCAACACTCCATCTCAAGTCTCGCTTGAGACATCGACACTCGTCGGTCTCATCTGTGAGTCACGCAGGTGTATTCAGAATCCAATTTGACCATCCTGCTCTACCAAGCTGACATCCTACTCAGCATTAAATCTGTCAATTCTACTCAGCATTAAATCTGTCAATTCTACTCAGCTGAAAATTCAAGCTGACAATCATGCTCATAATCCTGCTACTAGTCCTACTATACCAAGCTAACATTCTGGTCAGCATTCAATCTGTCAATTCTCCTCGGCTGACAATCCAAGCTGACATTCGGCTCAGCATCCAATTTGACAATCATGCTCAACACTCAATCTCTGATATTAAGCTAACAACCTACTCACCAAGAGCCTCACAAGTTGTCTTTCACTGGATGGTCTCCAACCGTAAATCACACCCACGATGCATAGTTGTGTCCAGCAGGTAACTCACGGCTCCACTGCGACTACTCGAGTTACTATCGAAACACTTGACTCGCTCTAGAGTCCTACTAGGGTACCTAGTACAATACCTCGTGTCACTCAGTGACCAACGCTGTGATCCTGACTCTTCTCGAGTCTCAAATTGTCATCTTACTCATCCTCTCGATACTCTCAGGATGTATCTGGACCCCATCGAATACTTACTATAGCCGAGGTAATCACAATCAGAATCACTAGGGTTCCTCTGGCCCATCATGGCCATGAGCTCTGGGCTCACACAACAATTGAACCTTTTCACAATCACTCTGCACTAGCGTACAATATTCAATGTCCAGTCCTCGTTTTCCATGTACAATCAACATCGGACCCCTTTTGATTACCATGTCATGTCCATCTCGGACTCAATCTCATAATCATACTACATCAGTCAGACTGATCAATAATCAAAAATCACACCATCCAACATGCACTACTCATAGGTGTACTCACATCACACAACCTCAAAGGCACTACTCAGGCCTGCTCTAGGACTGCATTCACGCAACATTCGACCACGTACCAATATCCACATCAAATCCACATGCCACAATAATCTCGGATCTATCACGTCCATCGTAGATTCCATCTGATTATCCTCTTACTGCCATGCCAACCATGCTCTAACACTTGAACTAGTATGTCTGATCTCTGCTCCGGATAAACCATACACTATACTCAACGTCATCTCTGAGTTTTCCCGGTCACTTGACTAATACTTGAGATGTGTCCAACACGTACTCATCGAGAACTCCTAATACCAACCAACTTACGTCTACCAAGACGTACCAATCTAAACCTCAACCCCATCCTGACAATGCAAAGGGTCGGATCCTGCAGCTGTGCTGTAAACCTCCAATCCAGTAATTCTCTCAAAACAAAATCTATTTGACCCCTTCTCGAGTCAATCACATCCATGGAATGCAATCACGGGGAAAACCTCAATATGACAATCAATGGCACTCATCCAGTTTGAGCGAATCCAATCTCAACTGCCATAGTTGGCTAACGCCAATCCAACACCATCTCTATCCTCTCGATCCATATATAAATCGATCCTCAACTCCTGATCCTCTACAGTCTCAATTCACCCTCACCTTAATCCTCCGAGGATCCACACTCGCTCTCTCAGCAAATGACCCATAACACCAACACGGGTCCACCAAAACTAATACTCACTCATCACGTTAGGTGACACCAAGCATCTTCCGCCCCTCAACTCATTCAAATTCTGATCCATAACCAATTTGACTTCTACTTGGGTAACATCTCAATGAAACCCAGAAGTGATGTAGAAAGTTCACTTAAGCTGACACTTGGTAAGGAATACTTGTCCCATACCAACTCCCTGTCCAACTATCTCGTCGAATCTAACACTCGAAGTTCCATCGAACTTTGACAAAGAGCACTGAGTCTCCTAATAGTGACATTCCGAGCCAACTGAACCCCAAATCCACAAAGTTCAGTTACAAGACATAGTAGGAAAAACTCCTCTAGGTGGCAACCATACAAATCCTTCGATGGTTCATCGGGGAAACTCAGCACGACCAACTCTCTCCAAGCTTACTGAGCTAACTGGGGACATCACAACACATGTCCCACATCCCTAACGATGATACTGTCGTATCCTCATGGCCTCCAAGCCGTAACTCACTCGGACATCAACCGCATGTCCTGGGAACCAGTTTGTCTTACCGCCTCATCCAGCCCGAACAATCTCAGTTTACCAAACTACACCCAACGTGGTACTAGTCGGAGTACTAGGTCACATGCCCCAACTCTATGGAATCAACTTCTGCCATAACACTCGTGCAATCCATCCAAATATAACTAAGGTACTTGTCACCAATCCAGGCATACCCTGTGCCTCCAAAAAAATAACCCAACAAGAAGGATACTATGATCTCATTGAGCCACTCAAAATCCTATCTATCCATCCAACGATCACTGCAATTGCACGTCTGCCACTTGATGACCTCAGATTGCCTCTAGCTTCTTAGCAAAACATCATCTAGACACATTCGGCGTCATCCAGAATCACCTTATCAGTGCTGGATTCCATCCAACTCATCTAAATGGAGATGGTGTGGCATCTCGACACAATCGCCATGGACGAAACCTTATTGTCTCCTTCGTCACTAAACCATGAGCACATGATCACAAAATCCCAAACCTCTACTCATACCGAGCTATTATCAAATCTCTTGCTCATGTCGGAGGGACTCCGCCTACCTAGTCTCGATGAAACTAGGGTGAGAATGACGTAAGAAACGTTCCTTAGACCTCGATAGCAATGTCTGCTACAAGTCTCATGTAGACTTATCCAAAAGCTCAACATGGAAAACCATCGCTCGTACAATCCGCTCAAAGAGTAAGATCCACTGATCGGAGGTAGACCGATTCACAAGTACCACTTTCCTAGTAACTTGTTCAGCCAATCTCAAATAGGGTCGTCAACGACCACATCCATCCTGACCAATCATCGGTCACATCTCCTAGAAAGTCGCCCTACTAGAATAATTGGTATCCAATCAACTAGTAACTACTATCCGAGGATCCCATCACTCATAACTCTACGACTCTCAGCCCCTGGGCACACAAGAAACTCGGTCCTCCTTGGGTCTATTCAGCCCTACACGGGGTCGGACCTCATTGAAACATGGCATCCAATACTAAACAGAATCTATCCGGGGTTCATTCCCACTTAACTTTCCTATTCTTACCCTAACTATCAGGTTGATGACGGGCTGTTGTCATCGTGACGACATCACATCCGGCACATGCGCAACACCAAAAGAGCAACCTAGTGCTCTGATACCAATTTTATAGGACCCATCCTAATTCCCCTGTATTATCGTGGGATATGCCCTGCTCTCATCCGACACCACGTGCCAGACCAGGGATAAAACCGTAACCTTCTCGAGGTTTCCAGAGTGCGCAGTGGCTTGTGAAGTACGCAGTGTCATATGATGTTTCGGTCTCTGCTACCGCCCGCATTCGCGATCACCCTGAAGGGTATCAAAAACATAAAAGCTGTGAGTGGACAAAAATAAACAGTTTGTAAAACCGTTTACTGAAAAGACATTTATACCTTTCACTTAAAGACATGCATGCTTCAGAAAACAAGTATCTCAAGTACTTTCTTAAAAGCAAAAACATATTGTTTTTCAAATCAATTCTTAGTTAAAACATTTATTAATCAAAGCCATTTCTTTAGTTAAAACATACGTGCATAATAACATTTCTACGAAAATCCCCAATCATATTTAAATCATATGCAATCAATGCATCCCAAATCATGTACGTAAATCATATAAAACATTTATGCATGCATTATAGTTATAATAAAAAGTCCACTCACAGACCATCCATACTACGCGCTCATAATCCGCGTCGTAAGCCACTCCGAGACTAAGCCAACGTATCCGGAATGTCAGGACCTATCCAAATCATACCCAAAGGTCAGTATCAACCTATACAAGTCCAAATCATAAACCCTCAAAACTCCTGGAACAGTAAACGTGTCTCGAACACACTTCCCGAGGATAAAGACCTCTAAGAACTATCAAACGACCTCCGCTCGACTTGAAAATACCACCATTTGATTTAGATCGTTGAAACCTTTTGAACAAGACCGATTTGAATTAGAAATTCATGCCCACACACCCGTCAAAGTACGGTCCACGACGGCCAACGGCGATTAACGCTGACGTCATGCTAGTCAACGTTGACGTCACGCTGGTTAACGCTAACGTCAACTTGACAACTCTGACATCTGACACACCTGACAGCTTTCCACCTGGCACACCTTGATTGGTGCCACTTGTCACTACCACGTCAAGTCTGACAATCGAACACCCTGCCATGTGGAACTACCCCAATGGTCCACGTGGTATGACATCGCTGACGTGGACATGCCATGTCAGCTGCCACACCACCTAACAGCTCCTGACACCATGCCACTTAGCGCTATCCCACTGGTCCACGTCGTGTGACAAGTCTAACGTGGCACTACTATGTCAGCTGCCACGTAAGCCTGATTCCCTCTGATATATAGCCAAGAGACACCACCTGGTTGGCTACGTGGCCTGACAAGATGATGTGGACTGCCATGTCATCACCTTCAACCTCTAGCCGGGTCGACCCGTTTGACTTTAATGGGTCTTTTTGACCCGCTCCTTTGACCATACCGTATCTCCGTTGTCCGACCACCGTTTCCTCCATTCTTTCATCGAACTCATCGTCTGTCACCCAGAAACCGTTCTACGATTAAAAAATCAAGAGAAAAGGCCTAGAAATTACCTATCAAACTCAAACTTCACGGGTCCAGTTTCAAACCAACACTAAAGCTCCTCCCTGCGTCCATTCTCCTTGATTTTTGATCCTATGAACTCGTCCAAACTCAGAAAGCATAAACCAGGCCTCAGAATGGTTCCCAAACGTCCAAAAAATAAAAACTAAAATCCAATGCAAACGGGCTTACGAGTTTACCTGGGTTTCACGGCTAGCCTACTTCGCCGTTCATTACCGTCTCTATCTCTCCCTCTTGACTCAATCCCTCACTCTGTCTCTCTCTTTCTTAGGCCGAAGAAAGGGAAGGAATGATGCAAAAAAGGTGGGGTGATGGGTTTCAGGTTTGAACACAAAGGGAATGGGAGAGATGAGATGCATGAATTAAAGAAAAAGGGTCATGGGGTGGGTGAAAAGTGTTACTCATCCTATGATCCCAAAACAGATATTTTGGGTCCCACAAGTCAACACCAAAAGTCAACTATCACGATTTTTATGCAACTATGAATTGTACTAAAAATGGCTCATGACCCGTAACTTTCCCATATAACGTCCGATTTCGACGTGCCGTTTGTCTACAGACTCGTATTATCTCGATCTACATAATGGACCTTAGTCCACGTGCTAATAACCTCCCAGGTCAAAAGTTAACATTTTCACCCTTCTAGGGGAAAAATCGTCATTTTATCCCGATCGTCTGATAATCCTCAATTAATCCTTGATAATCCACAATTAATCCTTAATTAATCTAGTAGATTCGGGACGGGTCGTTACACACAACGGACACATGGCGCCAAAGATCAAAGTGGGCCTGAAGGTAGATGGGACGCGTTTGGCGCTTTAGCGCCACACACCGGCAAGAGCTTAAGGATGGGCTGCATATCACCGCGTGTGCCGCACTGGTTGGTAGGGGCTATTGGGGTGAGCTAAAAAATGGTGCCACATGTCAGCCGTTGAGTGGCCTGTCAGGCAAGCGGGGCCCGTCATTATCGGTGACCCTGTTAGTACCAACCGGGGCGTACCACGTGGAGGGCACCAATTGGCTGAGCAAAGGGCGGGTCCTGTGTCTGTCGGTGGGGCATGCAGAGCTTGCCATGTGGCAAGTGCTGAATGGAGGGGTAGAAGCGGGCCCCACGTGTAAGACCCGTGTCTTAGAGGGAACGGTAAACGATCCCACATTCCTACGAGGGGGGAATGGTCTAGGAGGAGATTGGTAGTGTGCCTTAAAGGTGTAGGCACACCTATCTTGCACGATGTGTAACGATCCGTCCCGAATATCGGGATTAAATATTTATTAATTAGGGATTTAGGATGACTAATCAGGGATTAGTTGAGTGAATACGGGCGGACTGCGTGAAATGACCGTTTTGCCCTTGGAATTGGGTAAAATTTTGACTTTTGACAAAGGGAGTCAAACATACGAGGACTGGTGACCGTGACGTAGAACGAAACGTCACGATTCCGTAGACAGGCGGCACATTGAATGGAGAAGTTATGGTCACGGGCATCAACCTTCATCTACTTCTTTATTTTTCTCCTTCAAACCCAAACACCCAATCCTATTATTACCCCTTCAAATCTCACCATTAGTGTTCAGTGTGTGAATGAAAAAGGAAGAGTGATGTGAGGTGGTGCTGATGGTGGCAACGGGTTGAACCGTCGTGGACAGTGGCCAGAGAACAGGGACGACATGTGTTGTATTCGAAACTGGGAACTTGGTGTTAACGGTTGTTGAACATTTTGGAGGTCTGGATGGTGTTTCTGGGGTTGAGACGACCGTGACAATGGCCACTGTAGCGCTCTCGATGGCAAGGTAAGCCTTAGACCCGTGAGCCCTATTTTCAGGTAAAAAATGGTACGTTGAGTTTTAACGTGTGTCGATCAATTTGGTGATTAGGATGATGTTCTTGAGGTTGGAACGAGTCGTTTGGGACCGGTTACGAAAGAAATGGTGGCCGGAAAAGAGGGAAAACGAGGGAGGAAGTTCGAGCTTACTGTTCATCGTCCAATAGGTAACTTCCAGCCTTTGTTTTCAATTTTTGGGTTAAGGGATCTCTTGGGAAGAATTAGAAAATGAGAATGGAAGAAACGAGAAGCATTTTGGTGGTCGAACGGCTGAGAACCAGCCTGGTCAAGCCGCGGGTCACGACGAACCGATTGTAGAACTTGACTGAGGTCAGGGATAACCGATGGCGTCAGCCTCGTGACATCATTTTGTTAGATCTGACAATCTCAGACTGACATGTCAGATCTGGACCAATAGAAACTTGACACGTGGCACTGTTAGGTTGTCAGTACTGACGTCAACATGACGTCAGCGTTGACTTTTGTGGGTTGATTTTTTAGAGTTGACTTTTTGGTTGACCAGGTGCGTGGGGTGCTTATGAACAATAATTGAGGTGGGCCCAATGTCATTTAAAAGATTTCGACGATCCGGATCTAATGATGGTGGTTTCGGGTCGATCAGAGATCTTTAGGTTGGTCCAATCAAGATTTTTCACCTCAGAAAATGTGTCCGGGATACGTTGACTTTTCTGGGAAATTTTAGGGTTCTTGATGTGGACTTGTATAGGTTAGTAGTGACCTTTGGGTATGATTTGGACAGGTTCGGATGACCCGAAGAGGTCGGATTAGCCTCGGGAAGGCTTATGGCATGCATTTCGAGGCAGTAGAGTAGGATAGTCTGTGAGTGGACATTAATTTCTAAATCGTGATGCATGCATAAATGTTTTATATGTTTTATATATATATGATTTCTATGAATATGATTGTGGTATCGGTGATTTACATATTTGCACGTATTCCGAGGTTTACTGTTTTATATTATGTTTATACGTGCATGTATGTCAATAATGGATTGATGAACGGATTTCAGATTTGGAAATATGGAATCGGGCTTGAGACCCATTTGATTTACGAACTATTGGACTTGGAGTCCATTTGATTTGATAAGGCCTCGAGCCGGGGGCACAATTGGTTTACATGATCGGGCTTGAGGCCCATTTAGTTTACGAAATCGGGCATGAGGCCCAATTGTATTTTATGAATGTGATTTCGGGTCGGGGACCCATAAATGGACTTGGATAAATGGATTTAGATTTGGAAAAAGTGGATTTCTGGATTTATGACGGTTTTATGGGAGACCGGGCGTGGACCCTTTGCAAAGTTTGAAAAGTTTTGAGAATGATCCTGAAATTCTTTTTCATATACCATCCTTTTATTTGTGGATTGTCTTCTCTAGGGAGGGTCGTTAGCCTGGGTGGACCCTGGAGTAGGCACGACGCACTAGCTGAGTAGAGTTGCCCCCGTGGGGTAACTTACTCTCAGGAAGGCATTAAGGACTATAACCCCCAGGGAGGGTCATTGATCTGCAGACATTGACCTGGGTGGACCTTAGGGAGACTTGGGATTTGAGACCCCGAGTAGCACGCATAGCTTTGGAAACCGTGACATGATTGGTTATATGGTATTCGGTGAACATGATTTATTGGATTTATGAAATGGTATTTTTGTGCTCATGGATTTGAATTTATGGATTTGAGCAGTGGCCCACTTGGCTCTGGATATACGGATTTTGGTATTCTATGGTTTTGGGCTGAGTTCTCACGTATGATTTGGATTTATGGGTTTTGGGCTAAGGTCCTAATGGTTTATTTACGTAAATGGTTTGATTACTGGTTTTCGAATGCATGAATGTTTTTTAGTGAATGGCATAAATGTCTTCTTATGAAATGTGTTTTCTTAAACTATTGATTTTCGTCCACTCACAGCTTTTAATGGTTTTAATGCCCTTCAGGTTGATTACGGATGCAGGCTGTAGTAGAGACCGAGACGCCACACTCCTCCACTGATCTTGGCGTACTCTGAAAGCCCCGTTCGGGCTGATTTTTCTAGTTATCCCTTGTTTGACACTCTGTGTCTGACGGGAGCATGACATATTCCGTGTTAATCCTAGGGGGATTGGGATGGGTCATGTCACGAGGCCTTTTAGGAGCTCAGTGGCTTTAGGTTCGGTTGGAACTCCAAAGTTAAGCGAGTTGAGGCTGGTGTAATCCCATGATGGGTGACCCCCTGGAAAGTTGCACCATGAGCTCTTGAAAAAAAAAACCGTAAGGGTGAGGAGGCCCGAAGCGGACAATATCGTGCTAGAGTCGGGTCCTGATCGAGGAGGGTTGGGTCCTGACAGAATGGTATCAGAGCTACACCCTAACCGGGAAATGTGCCAGCGAGGACGCTGTGACAGGACCCACCCCGATTATTGCCTCGATAATCGGGAAGCATCCTGCTCCCGTCTGACAATCAAACAAAAAAGACCAGAAAACCAAATACATTACACCACACCTATTGTCAGACCAGGGCGATTAAACAGTACAACCGACTGGACATCAAGTCCATAGTTTCACAGAGCATAAATTACAAACCAAGATAAAAAAAAAATAAAACCCTACTCTGTGAACTAACTACACCACAATGGAAGACTTTATGCCTCTGCCTCTGCCTCGACGTTAGCCCCCAAAACTGGTACCACGACCTGGAGGGTATTAAAAACAGCAAAGTGTGAGTGGACTAAAACAAATGTTTCCAGAAAACAATTTAATGAAATCGGGGTTCACCCTCCAGTTTTACAACAGACATGCATAACTAAATATTTGAAAACCCTTTTACGAATCATATAAAATAATATAATATTCCCAAAATCCAGAAATCATCACATCGAAACATCAATCATACCAAATCATGTAAAATGAATCAACAATCACAATCAAGCCGTTGGATCTATCTGAGTCTTTAAACTCATATATCAGGCCTTCCCGGGATATCAACAAGTCTTTAAACTCAAAACATAATCAATAGGCCTCGGGGGGTATCACAATAATCGAGTCTTTAAACTCACGAGTCTTTAAACTCAATCCGGGTTTTTAAACCCAATCGGGCCCGCCCCCGTCATCAATTAACAGGGTCTTTAAACCCAAAACCAAATCCAACAATCATACCGGGTCTTTAAACCCAAAACCATTTGTAAATCACAACAATCCAGGATCCATCGTGATCCGTTTTCCAAAACCATTCTGAAATCACATTTCGTCATAACAGGACTTATGTCCGAATTTCACATGCAATCCCAAAATCTTACTTCACAAAATTTCATCAAATCATCATTAAAAACGTGACATGTATAATCATATCAAATCACTTTATCAAACCATTATCCATGCACAGGAGAAAATGTAATCTCAAAATACGTAAAAATGCGATAATCACCTCGAAAAGCGTGAAATTACGTAAAACAGAAAGATCATAATCATCACCATGAAATCATGTATGAAAACATAAAACAAGTGAGTAAGAACAGTTATGCATGCTCAGTTAGGAAATCAAAAGTCCACTCACGGATTTCGGACGCGTCAATCGCGCCCCGTGCGCTCCTCGGTAGCCTCGGGAATGTTCGGGCCTGTCAAAGAGTACAATAAGGGTTAAAAACATTCCCAAAAAGCTTGCATTAATTTCCCTAATTTTTTGGGATTTTTCGATGAAAATAACTTAAAGCCCTAAACTTCCGAACCCTCAAAACTATCCCGAACGACGTCCAATCGACTCGTAATTTAACTCAAAATGTTCAATAAACTGAAAGGATGAAATCTCAAGTTGACCGTGATCCGAAACAAGGCCTCACACGCCCTCACGCGCCTCCCAAAGTGCCTACGCGTGAAAGCCACGCGCCATGCACTGTAGCTACAGTGTCATCGTCCTCGCCCGTATGTCTGTTAAACGGGTCCCAAACCCGCGACTCAACCCAGTTTAAACTCCATCAATTCTCACTCGAATCCCTTCCTTTTTCCACCTAAAACATTTCTTAACATTTTAATTTAAGTTCCCATTCCTTAATTATCCTCAACAAGCCCTAAATCGTTCACTCGACCCGTGATCAAACAAACGGGTAAACCGTTGTACTTCACTCAAATCGACTCCATTTTCAAATTAACTTAAACAGGAGCTTAAGAGGACCTAAATGAATAATAAACTACAACCAATTTCACCAATCCTTACCTGGAAGTAGTCGTCCTCAACCTTGAAAATTTCCAGAGCTTGTGACTTCTGTTCTTGGCCAAACCGTGATCGATTCTCTTCACAATCGATACGGTTGAACTCTGAATGGTCCCAGAAGAATGTTTCAATCCTTAGTTTTGTTCCTCTCGACTCACAAATCAAAATCTGATTTTCCCCTCCAATTTCCCGTTTTTCTTCCCCTCTGTTTTCTCTCAAGCTCTCAGTCCTCTCTTCATCAGAATGACCCTCAAACTCTTCAACCTTCTCTGTTAATTGAACAGTGCAGCCAACAACTCGTGGGAATCTCTCAATCCCACTGAAAATTCTGTTTCACGCAAAACAGACCCAAAATCAAATTTTAAACTTCCTCCCGTGCACTGGTTTCTAGTTCAACCCATTCCAAAGTGTTTCCATTAATCACAAAACTGTTAAACAATTCATTGAATCAGAGAACAGGTTTAAACAATTCCTTGATCAGAGAATAGATTAAACAATTACACAGCACTCACCACGGCTGTTCAGACTGTGCCTTGGCAAATTACCATTTTGCCCTTCTGCACAAAATTACCAAATTGCCCCTCCTCTTTCTAGACCCGTAACTCATCCGTCCGATGTCCGTTTTCAGCGTGACGCTTATCTATGGACTCAGGGCATCGAGACCTACCTAACGGTCCTCGAATTGTGTGAAAACTAGTGGTCAATCAAAAAGTCAACATTTTCCCCCTTTTTGTTCGTATTATGAAAATGCCCTTGAACTTCCGAACGTCATAACTTCTTCCCTGATCGTCGAAATTGGACGTGCCACCTGTCTATGGACTCGTGACGTCCCAAACTACGTCACAGTCACTGGTCAACGTCCGTTTGACCTACCAAGAAAAAAGTCAACAATTTGACCATACTATTCACAAGGGTAAAAACGTCATTTCATTGAATATTTAACAAATTTACATTCTTCGAATTTCCGGGGCGTTACACGCTGGGCCATAAGGGGGGTGGATTGTAAGACCCATGTTTTGGAGGGAACATTGAACGATCTCACATTCCTGCGAGGGAGGAATGGTTTGGGAGGGGATTGGTGGTGTGCCTTAAAGGTGTAGGCACACACCTATCTAACACGAGGCCTTTTGGGAGCTTAATGGCTTTGGGTTCGATTGGAACTTCAAAGTTAAGCGAGTTTAGGCTGGTGCATTCCCATGATGGTTGACCCCCTAGAAAGTTACACCATGAGCTCCCGAAAACAAAACCGTGAGGGCGAGGAGGCTCAAAGTGGACAATATCGTGCTAGAGTCGGGTCCTGACTGAGGAGGGTCGGGTCCTAACACTGTGGCTGTCGGTTGAACGTGTTGGGAGCACCGCATGGTAGGTTTTGGTTTTTCTATCATGACGTGTGGGTGACCACTGAGGCAATCTATCAAGGCCTTGCAGGAGTTCTTGTTACTCCCCGTGCTTCATCTGATTGGTCTTGTCTATAATTTTTTTTTGTGCAAGTGTTGGCCAGTCCCATGCACTTATTTATATTTTTGCTTTATATTAAAGTGTGTAAATATTTGATATATTTAATTTAGGTGCACACTTTTTGCATATTCAAAGTGCTTGGGAAGTCCATTGGCTACGATTGAAGCGGTAATCTTTTCATTTTTCCAAGGTAGTTATTTTAAGATGCGTCAAGGTGGTTATTTTCGGACGACATCTTCGTAGAGCTTGGCGATAGATGTTCTTCCATGAAGACTCTTAGGCATGGATGAGGAAAAATATTGTTGGTGGTCGATGGATTAAATTTCCCCCCTTTGATCATCAGGTAAGGTTTTAAGTTCCCGTTCTCGAAGTTCTTGTCCAAAATTATTGGCCAGATGGGATGTAGCCCTGCTCTCCTGGATGTTGTTGCTTATCGCACATTATGTGTTTTGAGAACCTGAACATATTATTTGGCTTGGGACTCACTAAAGACGAGTTCTAGCATTGCTACTCCATATCACACAACGAGATTACTAGGGGCTGCCATTCTCGAGTCATTTACAAGGTAGAACTATTTTTAGGACGAAATTCGACGATAACACGCATAGGTTCAATTGCATCGAAGTTGGGGGCGCATGGGACAAACACGCCTCCCTGGATCTGAGAATTGCCTCGCACTTTCGCATGTTTAATGAGTTATACAGTGGTTTTGAAGTTCATCCTGATCGTAAAAAGATTGACATGGCCTTGAAGATTCCTTCAGAGTTTCGTGATATGAGTTGGCTACTTTCTCCACTTAGGGACATGGACGGAGGGAGGCTTTTTGATAGTTTAACCAAGGAGTGGTTGAGTGCTCCGCTACACCTGAATTTTTTTTTTACCCTGAAAAAGAGCAACAAGCACGATCTCGTTGCTTCTTCGAAGAGAAAGTCTGATCACCTGGTTCCTTCGAAGCCTTGCCGCTCTAGCCCGACAGAGTCATCTAGCAAGCGCAAAACTTCAGACGATCCTTGTGAGGATACAGTCAAACATCCTAAAAGGCCGAAGGTGATTCCCATTTCCCCTGAAGTGATTAAGGCCTTGAGAGATGAAGGCCCGGATTAACTAGTGGAGGAGACGGGATCGTCATCCAAGACCCCAGATGTGATAGTTTCCCCCCATCATAGTGGAAGAAACTCTGAAAAATGTGCCACAAGGAGCTTATGAAAAAGTATTTCGAGACCTTAGGATTGCAAAAACTGGGGCCCGTAAGCTAGTTGACATGCTTTCGCAGGAATGATGGTTTGGAAGAGGAAAAAAAACCTATGAAGATCGAGTGTATATGTCTTTCAGAAGGCCGAGATCACTCTAGATAAAACAACGAAACCTTGGTCGAGAGAATCCATACATTGGAGAGCAAAGTGGGCGAGCTGGAGACAAGCTGTGCCGAGAGGATGCTGACAAAGAATGAACGAGACGTTGCCTAAACAAGGTCATTTTTCTGCGTGGATGTTTGTTGGATTTAGATGAGAAAATCAAACTTTTGAGGTGGAAGTCCAAAAGTTGAAGATTGAAAGGCTTTTAATAAAGATAGGTAGGTAATGAAGCATTCCAGATTTGAGCTCGAACCCTCCAGTGGTTGGATATGTGATGCATAGTGGCGTGTTAGGTCCCTTAGTGGTTGCCACGAGTTGTCTCATGGAGAGGTAGGCGTTGGTTGCCATCTCTTCTTGTTGTGCTTCCTCTTCTTCACTTGAATTTGAATTTTGAGGTGCAGTTGGTAGGGAACTGTTCACCGCGTGCTCAAATTGAATTGGGTTCTTTAGTCGTTCAAGGCACTCAGATATCGTCGCTAAAGGGTCGCTACCTTCGGACATGAACAAGAGTACCTAAGAATATGGAAAACAAAACTAATGTACTAGTTAAGATGAATCAGAAAGAAAATATCAAACAGAAAATTAAACAAACAAAATTTCGGTTAACAATTAGGGAAACAATCCTCGGCGACATGGCGCCAAAATTGATGGTGTCTTGAATAGACACACAATTAATCTTGCATTGATAAGTCTTTATTAAGTATAGATTGAAGCAAGGGGTCTTTCCAGAGGATTGTTGGAAATTATCAACCGAAAATAAAGAAACAATAAGGTATGTAAACCTAGGGGTTTTGAGATTTTTGATTTAAAAACTAACGAGCGACAAAACTAGAGACATATTATCCAAGACCAAGAACATTCAACTACATGAAATTTCCAAATTACATCACTTATAAGCTCAATTGAAATCATCCCAAACTAATTCACAAGCTCGAACCAGTTTATTACCCTTTTCTCAGTTAGTCGTTAAGTGCACACAAGCCCGACACTTAATCTATTTCTGAACGTGCAATCAAGACATAAGGTCGCAAGATTTAACAAATCAGAATCAATGGACACAAAAAAGGGTTTAGGATGAGACTAGGGTTTACAAGTATTAGAGCAGTCTAGCTAAACCTATAGATTGTTTCACAAGTTAGATCATTAACTTTGTTACCTAGGGTACATAAGCATAACGATTACGTATTACGCAGATGTAACTAACATTAGAATCCTAGCATGCTCATCTAGTTGGCCACCCAAACAAATGAACCAGAAATCATGTTATTAAGCCCAGTGAAACAAAACATCAATCAAGAATCATAAGGGACAGAAACTGAACGTTATTGCATATAATAAAACATGTTTAGGGGTTCAAAATAGCCCCTAGTTACAGAAAACTAGCCAGCCATAAAGTCTAGCATCCTAAATTGAAATAAGAAAGAAAATTGAGATAAAACCGATGAAGATTGAGGAGAGGAAGAGCCACAGCCAAGAAGCACGAATTCACCAAGGGAAAAATAGTCTTTGCTGCTACACAAAGAAAGAAAAAAGAAGAACCCTGGCTTTTGGCCGAATTTTCCTTATATAGGCACCTAGGAAACCCTAATTCCCTTCTGCTTAGGTGGCACTCTAATTTAAAATAGCAGACTGATTAGGGTTTCTCCAAGGAAGAATTTGGGCTCAGTCTTAGACCTTCTTTCACATGTGGACATCGTCTTGACCCATCTTGATGAGTTTTGAATTATTATTTATAAATCTTGGCCCGTTCTGAATTATGTTGGCCAGCCATGATCCTTCTCCCATTAGGATTTGTAGCTTCTTCTCCTAGCATCATTAGGAAAGGTTTCCTACTCCAATTATGAAAGTAATCCAATCCTATTTTGATAAGGACGCCTAGTTCAACGAGGTTTCCCACTTTAATGAGGACTCCTAGTTGAACAAGGATTCCCACTTGAATGAGGACTCCTAGTCCAACAAGGATTCCTACTTCAATTAGGATTCCTAGTTGAACAAGGATTCCTAATCCAATTAGGATTCCTAGTTAAACAAGGTTCCTACTTCAATTAGGATTCCTAGTTAGACAAGGATTCTTACTTCAAGGATTCCTACTTCAATTAGGATTCCTAGTTCGACAAGGATTCCTACTTCAAGGATTCATACTTCAAGGATTCCTACTTCAATTAGGATTCCTAGTTGAACAAGGATTCCTACTTTAGTTAGGATTCCTAGCTCAACAAGGATTCCTACTTCAATTAGGATTCCTAGTTCAAGAAGGATTCCTGCTCCAGATAAGATTCCTTCCCATTTTAGCTCTTTTTGCTTCCCTTTTGATCCAATACTTCATTTCTCCTACAAAACATTAAACTAAAATAAGAACCACCAATAGTGAAGGTTTAGTTGCTTCTTGTAAGGTAATTAAAGCTTAAAACATGTATGGATATGCACACATCAAATATGCCCACACTTATCATTTGCTAGTCCTCGCTCAAAACAGAACAAAGAAAAAGAACAAAATAAAGACACTCACACAAAGACTCACAGACAACCTTCCAATTTTTTTTTTGTTTCTGGGAACAAATGATTGTGTCATGATTAACTTAAGGAGTACATCAGGCCATGGGTATTTAAGAGCTAATACATATTCATGGTGATCACATTTGAATGCAGTGTGCAATAACTTCTAATAAACTCGTTATAAGGACAAACAACCAAAGCATATTAAACTCGGTTTTAACCCATAACAGATTCACACAAGTGTTTACGCTCAAAGTGTTTAGGGTTCTCGACGCCACTCAACATTGTACATGCACCATTAAGGGTGGCAATTTCTAACACGATCCGATATACGACTCGAAATCCGCACGAAATTAACCCGAATTAACCCGACTCGATAATAATCCGGGTCATTTTCGGGTCAACCCGTTATAACCCGTTTATTAAACAGGTGGGTTTCGGGTCAACCCGCTAACCCATTTAATAACCTAATAACCCGTTTAAACGGGTTATTGAGTCCCAACCTGTTAACCCGTTAACCTGCCAACCCATTTAGTACTCTAGGGTTTCACAAGGACCAAAATATAAATACTAAAACTTTATAATTTATAACCTAACACAAAAATCCAAATCTATATCAGCCTCCACTTCCATTCTCTCCAACAACCGCACCAAGTCTACTCCATTCTCAATCTCCACCAACAATCCAATGACCCACCCACCCGCCAGCCAGCCGCATCACCGTCTTCGACGTCGCCGGCTTCTCCACTCCACCATGCTCTATAAACAGAGGTATGATTCACTGCGACGATCATTTCTTGCAGTATTTTATGCTTGTTTTCCTAGAAAATAATTGGTAAATTATAGAAATCTGTTATTTAGATATGGCCCAGTTCAAGACTCCGGCAGGGTCTCGTCGATCTGGTTGCTCAGGCTCTTCCCAAACTTCATACCGACTGAAATATTTAATTATTTGATTGGTTAGAAAGAGAAAGTTCAATAATTTTCTTAGGAAAAAAGGAGGGAGTTGGGGCGTGGTAGCAGAGGTGGTGGGTGATGATGGTAAAGAAGGGAGAGGGAAGCGGACAAGTGAGGTGTACCTGCTGTTATTGGTGTCCTTGGATCAATACGTCTTCCATATCCATCTCGGGCCTTTGATATGGCGCAGTGCTCAAGATGTCTAATTCCATGGACTGCAAATGGTAAGATCTGGGAGTGAATAACATTAAATGATAGTTGATATCTTTAATGCCTCTATTATGAAAAGATGTAGTTGAATTCATGAGCATTAAAATTGAATATAGACAGTTGAAAACTCAGATTATATGCCCCCATGGATTATCATGCTCTTGTTTCAACTCTCAAGAATGACCATTGAAATATGCTTAGAATTGTTTTTTAAAACTTTGCACTTGTCTTATTTTGGTACTCCTGATTTATAAAACTCCATTTTGAAGGTTATTTGTTTATGTAGTTTCATGTTTTCTCCTAGATTGTAGTATGCCCAAAATAGTAATAAGTTTTACATCAGTGATTATTTGTCAGCAACTGGAATTTAGTACCAACCCTGCTAAATTTCTCTCTCCCAAAGTGGTGGAATTGTATGGTTAATATAAATTCCTGTGTGTAGATGGGATGTACCTTAAAGAAGTTGACCGTGTCCTGAGACCCGGTGGATATTGGATCTTGTCTGGACCTCCAATTAATTGAAAAATCTACTACAAAACGTGGAAGCGGTCTAAGGAGGATGTCCAGGCAGAGCAAAGACAGATTGAAGAACTAGTTGAAAGTCTTTGCTGGGAGAAAAAAATATGAGAAAGGAGATATGGCTATCTGGAAGAAAAAAGTTAATACTAAATCCTACAGGAGAAAATCTGCCAATACATGCCAGGCAAAGGATGCTGATGATGTCTGGTGAGTCTCCACTCTTCAGGCACTGCGGTTTCTCTTGTTTATATTGTAATCCATTGTTTGATCCTTGTTTGTTGTTTTCAAATCTCGATTAACCATGTTTATTCCTGTTTAAAGATAATCTCGTGGCTGTAGATAACTCCGAGTGTCTCTAAACTTCAGTAGTCTGACATACTTTGCAGCTGGTGGTAGCATAATGTAAGGAAATGATTTTTGAAAGCCTCAAATGTAGGATATGGAGTAATATTTGCTGGTTTTTTTTTTTTTTGTCAATATTCTCAAAAAAGAACTAAGGAAAGAGAAATATTGTAATGAGATACTAACTTTTGTTTCATCTAGGAAGTCATACACTTATTAGTTTAGGAAAATGCTAAGTACAAACTAACATGGATTTGACTGGCATGCTGCACAAGTCCTACACCCTCGCCCCTTATGTAAACATGCTCCTCATGTTGCTTGCCATTAGTTTGAGAAAAGTTCTTATTTATTATTATTTTTTACAATTGTCTTTTATACCTCTTCCTTCACTCATTCCTTTACATTAGTAAACTGGAATATTACAGTGCAATCTATCCTTCTGTTGTCTTCTATGTTGTTGGGGAGAATAGTTCTGTTTTTATTTGGGAACTCCCTCCCATTGTCTTTGTGAAAATACAGTACTATGGAGTATTAAAAGGTATATATCTCTTGACACTAAAAGTTGTGCAGGTTTACATTTCTTCGTTCATCTCCTAGTTCAGTAGTAGCTAAATTCATTGATATACGCTGAATGGTTGTGTAACTTTTGATTCCATATAGAGTGGATTCTTTCCCCACCCAATCCGATTGCGAAAATTAGCTTTATTTCTTAATAAGGTTGTCATAACTAATAATACAAGCCAGGTTCCCTTGGGTCAAGGATGAATTTCATTCCTTTTCCATCTCATCTGGTCAAGTTCTTTTGGCTTTTCCTTTTGTTGTTTTTTGTTCTATTAGATGCATTATGTAACATGTCCCAATTCGCATAATTTTTGAAATCCAATGTAGAGGAATAGATTTGTCTAAGTGTTCTTTTTCTTTTTGTTTAATGATGGCTGCAATCCTAATTCTTAGTTTTATGTGGTCTATTGCAGGTATAAGAAACTGTACACGTTGTAACCCTTTCTCCTGAGGTAACCAGTGCAAATGAAGTAGCAGTAGGGGCTTTGAAGTTTCCCGCGAGGCTTTATGCAGTCCCTCCTCGAATAGCTAATGGATTAGTTGTGGGGGTTACGACTGAATCTTACCAAGAGGACAATAAACTTTGGAAAAAGCATGAAAATCTGTTTTTTGTTTATGGTGTTCACGAATTGAGTAATTTTCTAATTGATAGCTCTTTTCTTTTATGCTTGAATTGTAGGATGTCACTAATTTGAGCAATTAGAAGATTGCATTTTCATTGCTGGATTTTGATCAAATTGGGAAGATTGCATTTTCATTGCTGGTTTTTTCTGCTAATTGTAGGTGCTGATTAATCACATTCTAGCATGTCTTTACACTTGTTATTAATTTTGTGATTGGATTCTAATGCTTTCTTTATTTTATTGTAGGTGCTGATTAGTTTCTCTGTTCTTGTGCAATTCCCGAAGATCTAATCAATTTTAACACTTTTTTGTTGAAACATTTCCCTTAGTTTGTTAATTAAATACTTAATTTTATTTGGTATTTATTATGTACTATACTTATTTTCTTTTAGAACTTAATATTACATTGAAGATATTGTATTGTTGGTTATGGATACTAAATTATTGCATTTACTTATGAATTATGAATTATGAAGTTTGTTGAATTATGAAGTTCGTTGATGGTTGATATAATATTTTAGTGAAAAAATTATGCTTCAAATATTATGTAGGATATATGGTAAAATAGGTTAAGCAGGTTAAATGGGTTAAACAAGTTAAACGGGTCAAACAGGTTAAACGGGTTAAATAGGTTATTCAACACGACACGTTTAATAAACGGGTTAAACGGGTGGTTCGGGTTACCTGTTTAATAAACAGGTCGGGTTCGGGTTACATGTTTTGACACGATTAATAAACGGGTCGGGTTCAGGTTGAGCTTAAATAGGTAAAATAGAGTACATGACACGACACGACACGACACGACCCATTGCTAGGCCTATGCACCATCTACCATAAGCTTGTAAATCGATCTAATCTCCACATAATCAATTCTTCCCCTTGGATCAATTTGGCAAATATCAAGGTTGTAAAGGGGCTTAGGGTCACGATTAAAAGAAAGAAAAGATATGGATATCACAAAAACAAAATTCACTGGGACATACATGAGAGTATATGAAGAAGTAAGAGACGTGCTTCCATAACGATCATGTAAGTAGTAAAAATCCTAAAGCAGACATCAATATTGAGGGTCGGATAATGTGTTTAGGCTATAAAGGTAGACAATGTGGTTACATGAAAGAAAGGCTAAACATTGTAGGCTCGAAGGGTTAACTAGTTGATATAACTAGGACATAGGTTAGTTTGGCCATGGTGATTAAGTCCTAATGGCTCAAACATGACAATCATGTACACATATTAACCAAAGAATACTTGGACCTTAAATAATGATTATGTGTCATCTTAGTGCATTTAAGTTCAGTCTTCATTATCAACTTTGGAAGGATCCTAAGAATAAAAACAAAACACAAAACGAAAAGAAGAAGAAAAAAAACAGCACAATTGTGAAAAATTTGACTCAACAAACACAACAAAAAATCGATTAGCCTACCCCTCCCACATTTAAATCTGACATTATCTAGATTTAGCTAAAGAGAAAGAAAACAGATTGTAGACAACAAATAAAACACCAAAGACACCAATGAAGCACGAAATGAAAAGAGAGAGTTTAGAGAGATCGAATATGGGTTTAATGATCATCCTTGCCACGTTGCTTTCTCCATACATTGGGTTACCTCCCAACAAGCGCGAAGTTTAACGTCTTCAGCCAGCGACACCTCCAATCATCCTTCAAGGGAAGCAGGCGTTTGGAAAGGTACAACCTCCATGTCTTGCATCAAAAATGGCTCATGAAAAGGCTTGAGCAGATGTCCATTCACCTTGAACTCATTGTTTTTCCTTTCACTGCGAATCTCAATAACTCTATGGGGAAATATATTAGTAATAACAAAAGAACCAACCTAGGAAACAACTTGAGGCGTGAATGGAACAAAAGGACCTTTTAACCTATGACAAAATTCTTTCGCTGGATCATGTTATCATGAAAGGTTTTATTCTCCTTGTAGATTTGTGAACTCTCATACGCCTCATTTTGAATCTCCTCAAGCTGATTCAATTGTAACTTCCTATGAATGCTAGCCTTATCCAAGTTCATGTTGCAGTTCTTGATCACCCAATAAGCTCGGTGTTCTAACTCCCAATAGGTGTCTTGTAGGCTGTTCTATATGCCCAAAGTGCAACGTCTAATATCAAAGTCCAATCCTATCTACTTGGTTGCACAATTTTCTCCAAGATGAGATCGATTTCACGGTTGGACACCTCTGATACGCTGCAACTAAGTATTAAAGTAAACACAAAGTCACACTCAACACTTAATAAAAACATATGTAAATTAAAACCCTTTTTCTGTAGAATGTAACATTGATAAGTAGGGATCGTTCTTAACTGGGGATTGAGGGTACCTAAGCATGATTATCGTTTGATTAGCTAATTTGGGGGGGGGGGGGTGTAAAGAGATTGATTTAAAGTTCCTAAGTAATTAAACTAATCCAAACTAACCTAATCTATTATTTACATGGTCAACTCATCTTTAACCTAACTCATTCATGAATTCTATTAACTTCAACCTATGAAATCTTCTAATTCTAGCATTATGAGTTATTTGCATGTTATCTTATGTACGTACAGGGAGACACTCATGCCACACTTTCAGTGATATAGACTTGGAGACACTCTTCTATCTAATCAAGCATTAAGCACAAACATACAATCATAACAAAAACTAGAATCATAAAATACATAGAATATTGGAATTAATACAACCATAAAACCAAGAATAATATTAGATATCAATTCATAAACCAAGATATTCAAGCACAAAAGATAACTACGATGTAAAAAGATTGTGTTACACTCCTCTATGTCGCAGATGAAGGTTGCGAAATGTGGGATATGGTGTAATTAGTTTTGCATGAGAAATATTGATATTATTAAAAAGGGAAAATTTGGTTAAGCAGAGCTTTGGTACAAAAAATGAGCGACCACTTACAAATAACTTAAGCCTCTCTATTTATAGGAGAAAATTAATCCTCAAATAAATAGAAGTTCACAATTTAATTCTAAAAGGAAAGGGATTAAACTAATTAAATTAAAGTCCTAAAGGTAAAAGGTATTCTAAATCCTAATGAAAAAATAAATACAAAACTTAATTAAAAAGGTGATAGAAACTCCTAATTTAAAAAGGGAAAACAAATCCTAATTAAAAAGGAGAAATTCTTCTCCTTAATTTGCTTGGAATTTGGGTTGCTTGCTAGAATTTTAGAAGATGGAACAGCTGGAAAACGTGCAAAGTTTCAATTCCTAGTAGAACAAGTAATCATATTCGTGCAGACTGACTATGCCTCACCAAAACAGGAATTTTCGTGGCTATAGGACTCCGATTTGAGTAATTTTTGAACCATTGGAAACTAGACTTCTAGAGCTTTCCAACCATACCTTACATTCTGATTCTATCTGAGGTGTTCACAATGGTCCGTGGAAGTGGGCTAATTTGCACAACCAGATTTCTGTTTTGTAACTTTTAATACATTTCTTCTTTTAGGGTTCTCCAAGAACGAATCTTGGCATAATCTTGACCCTTCTTGCACATATGGACATAGTGTTATTCCTTCTTGATGAATATTGATCCAATCTTTATAAGTCTTGGCCCATTCTTGGTGGCTTATGCGGGTTTGTTCCAATTTAACCTCTTTACTCCACATTCTTGAGTTGCTAAATAAAAATATTAAAACAAGTTAGAAATTGTAGGATTAAAGATATAACAAAGTAAGATGAAAAGGAAATTGAGATAAAAAGGTGATGAAATATGTGTTTATTAAATTACCCCATACTTAAACCTTGCTAGCCCCTAGCAAATACCAAAACAAATTAAGGCTTTGAAAACTCATATATTTTTTTATTTTTTTTTTATTTTTTCTTAAAAACAAAAACTACTATGCTCTTAACCATTTTCCTCAAATTGTATCAACTTAAGTATGACATCAAAGATTTACACTAAGAAGCTATATAGCATATGGAATTTAAAAGTTAGTACATCATAACAAGATGCCTTGACAAGTAAGACAATGAGTAATATTAGTGAAATGTATCTCAATATGAATAAAACAAGTATGAATCAACTCACATGGGATATGCACTCAAGATTTCCACTCAATGTGTATAGGGTTTGTGTTTGCACTCAAGATATGTGAGAAACATGCTCACATAATAGAAAGTAAGTTACCTCATAAAAATTTCAAACATAAACCATAAGAATATGAACATACTTGCACAAATGAACCAAAACCATAAGCTTACCCAAGTGATAGACTCAACTAATCAAATTTTACTCATCTCAAGGATCATAAGGTCTAATTTAAGGTTGTAATGGGGCTAGGTGTAGAAGCATGTATTTTTTAGGATAATGGTGTTAAATTTTGTTCCGGGACTCACCCAAGGCTCCATCACATAGGCATAAATGCTTTCCCATCATCATAGGCCTAGTATCAACTTGTTGGGCCTTAATCTTCATTATCAACATCTTTTGAACTTGCAATTAGGACAAGGGCCGAAATTCTTCATGTAGGCCTCCAATCAGCATTGTTTCAAATCACATGCGTAGGGGACTTAGCTCAAAACTCAACTTTAGTACCTCATAGAACTTTTTTTCTTGATTTTTTTTCTTTTCATTTCTTTTATTTTCATAATATTTTTTTCTTTTGAGAGGTAATGCGCTGAATAACACATAGTTTGAGCAAGTCATTCCCTACACTTACATATAAGTCTTCATTTATAAAATATATTCTTGTTTTTCACGTCATCTTTATGTCTTCAACAAAGTCCAAGGAACAAGGGTAAAGGATGTCCTATACTAGGCTTATGTAAGTAGATGTTTAGGGTGATGAAAGAAAGGCTTAATGTAGGCTCAAAGTGGGTAAACTAGGGGGATCACACTTGTGTGATCAAGTAGGTCTTGGATATTTAGATAAGTGGTGTTAACCCTATTGCCTTAATGACAAGACCCGCCCCGATCCTCTCTGGGACCACATGGGGACGTGCCCTGCTCCCGTCTGACACCCAAAATAATGTTCCAATTTTAACCTTAAACGTTCAAATGCATAAAAACCAATTTAAAGTTTTACATCAAGTTCGAAATAAACAGATGTCAGACAAGGGATGAAATCCAAATCACAAGTTGCGAGCACGACTCTAACATAAAGCTGCAAGTACACCACCCAACAGGGGTTCAGGTACGCGGAAGTAGATCTATGCCTCAGCCTCAGGTTCCTCCTCTACCTCATTAGCACGACCTGGAGGGGTTACCAAAACATCAAGGGTGAGTAGGTCGAAACTCAAGTTTATAAAATCGTTTAGTAAGTAAAATATATAATTTACCCCTCCGTTTTCCAAACATGCATGCATCAGAATTTAAAACCATAAGTCATATAATATGTATCATAAGGCATATAATAAAACCATAAATAAAATTTTAGCCACTGCACTATACATTCCGATCTTGACATCCCCGATGTCTGACGTCCCTGACGTCCAATAAGGTCACAATCTCAAGGCTACGCGTGCCACTCGGGTCTCAATTCCGAGCTCAATCCCCGAACCCCGTTCGGGTACAGCATCCCCGATGCTTAGCGTCATAGACGCTGGACGTTCTAGACGTCCGTGACCACTCCGGGGTACCTCATCCGGAGGAGACAGTATCACATGAATGGATCTATACAGTGCAGTACCAAATACATTTTATTGATATCCACATGCAAAGCATATATATATATATATACATAGATAAAATCCAAACCAATCTTTAAGTCTCATCAGACGGGTCTCATGCCCAAATACTGTGAAACGTGCCATGACCATAATTTCCATATCATCAAAACCATTATTTTTTTTAGCACGTGAATATATATAAGTAAACCAGAAAACATTTATGCACGCAAGGGTTTAAGGAAAACGGCCCACTCACAGTACAATCCTGCTGAAAACCGAACGTATACCCTCGTTCTGGTACAACTGTACAATCCCTGTCATGTCCAAAGTATAGGTAAAGGTCAATACAAACCCCTAAGATTTAACCATGAAACCCTAGACCAAAATCGGCCCGGAAAAGCAACCCGAACGCGCTTCCCGAGGCAATGAACCTCATTTTGACCAACTTAATGATCTTCGATCGACCCGAAACCACCGCCATTGGATCTGGATAGTCGAAACCTAAAGAATGGTGGTGGTCCCACCAAAAACACTGTTCACACGTGCCCCCACGCACCGGTCAATGCGTCGGTCAACGCAGGTACAGTCCCTGCTGACGTCACTGTTGATGTCAGCATGACGTCATGCTGACGTCATCTGACAGCTGTCAGGTCTGACATGTCAGACTCTGACAGGTCCCACGTGTCAACACCCGATTAGTCCACCTCACTGATTTGTCAGTCCACGTGTCAGATCTGACATGTGCCACGTGTCAGCACGGCACTGGTCCACGTCACTAACATGTTAGTGACACGTGGCAGTCACTGATTGGGCCACGTCACTGACATGTCAGTGCTGATTGTGCACTGACATGTGACACGTGTCGACACAAGAGTGGTCCACGTCACTCACAGGTCTGACAGGGTGCCACGTCATCACCTCTGTCCTCAGACAGGTCGACCCGTTTCTCTGCAACTAGGTCGATCAGACCCGCGATCAGACCCGGTCACCATTTCATCAATTCTCAACGCCGTCTGCCGCCGCCATCTGCCGCCTTTCACTGCAGTCCTGCAGCCTCACCAGCACCGTCCAACCACTCACAAAGTAGGAACCAGGGTGGTACGCATGTGTGATGGTTATATGGGCAGTGTGTGGGTGTCGGGTGGAAAATATATATATAGGATGGAGGGAAAGGAACAGACAGTCCAGATTAAATCTCAGAGATGAGATCAAAGGTTCAGATTAAATCTGGGGACTTTTGATGAGTGGCTAGGATTAAAAGTTGATTTTAATGGTATTTAAACCCATAGTGGATTTGATCCAATCTAGCCAATGGGTGAGTGACACTTGTCACTCATCCAGGTGTCCTTCAATCAGAATATCAGAATAAAATATTCGACACGAAAACCGAGACGCGAACCTCCCGATTTCACGTTTCTAACCATAACTTCCTCGTACGAAGTCCGATTTGGGCGTGCCGCCTATCTACGGACTCAGGACATTGAGACCTACCTAACGGTCCTTGAGTCATGTGAAAATTAGTTGCCAAACGAAAAGCCAACATTTTCGCCCCTAAAGTCCAAATTACGGTAATGCCCCTGAACTTCCGATAGTCATAACTTTTTCCCTGATCTTCCGAATTGGACGTGCCACCTGTCTATGAACTCGTGACGTCCCGAACTACGTCACGGTCACTAGTCAAAGTCCATTTGATCCACCAATAAAAAATTCAACAATTTGGCCATCCATTCACAAGGGTAAAAATGTCAATTCATACATTAAATTACAATATTCAAATCCTCGAACTTCTGGGGTGTTACAACCTTCCCCCCTTAAGAAATTTCGTCCCGAAATTTCAAAGAAACAAGTGAGGAAATTGTTCTCGCATCTGAGCCTCAGGCTCCCATGTGGCTTCTTCCACATTCTGGTTTCTCCAGAGAATCTTCACGAGAGGGATAGTCTTCCGACGTAGTACCTTGTCCTTCCGATCCAAAATCTGCACTGGTTGTTCCTCAAAGCTCAAATCCCCTCGGAGTTCGATCAGTTGATCCTCCAGTACATGAGAAGCATCATGTACGTACTTCCGCAGCATCGATACGTGGAAAACATCGTGAACTCTAGAAAGTTCTGGAGGTAGTGCCAATCTGTATGCAACCCTGCCAATCCTCTCCACAATCTCATAAGGTCCGATAAAACGCGGACCCAGTTTCCCCCGTCGACCAAAATGGATAATCCCTTTCCACGGAGATAACTTCAAGAAGACAAAATCTCCCACTTCAAATTCCAAGTCACGAATCCGTCGATCGACATAACTCTTTTGGCGATCCTGTGCCGCCTTCAATCTCTCCTTGATAACTCGAACAGTTTCCAGGGTTAAGTCCATCAATTCCGGCCCTACAGCCGCTCGCTCCCCTATCTCCATCCAGTAGATAGGTGTCCTGCACTGTCGACCATACAGTGCCTCATAAGGTGCCATCCCGATGCTTGTCTGATAGCTGTTGTTGTAAGCGAATTCCATCAATGGCAAATGAGTATCCCAAGAATCCTGAAACTGTAGTACACAGGACCTCATCATGTCCTCCAGGGTCTGAATGGTCCTTTCAGACTGTCCATCGGTCTGTGGATGGAATGCAGTACTGAAACGTAGGGTTGTTCCCAAAGTAGCTTGCAAACTCCGCCAGAACCTGGAAGTGAAACGCGGATCACGATCGATTCCGGCGTACCATGCAACTGTATGATTTCCTTTATGAACAATTGAACCAGTCGGTTAGGTTTATAAGTCTCCTGAACCAGCAGAAAATGGGCTGACTTGGTTAACCGATCCACGATCACCGATACTCCGTCCACTCCACTCTGAGTCCTTGGTAACTTAAAGACGAAGTCCATGGTGATGTGATCCCACTTCCACTCGGGAATCAGAAGTGGCTGCATAGCCCCATAAGGTCTCTGCCGTTCCGCCTTAACCTGCTGACAGGTTAAGCATTTGCTCACAAACTCCGCAATGTCCTTCTTCATTCTTGGCCACCAATAATGGTTCCGGAGGGTACGGTACATCTTTGTACCTCCCGGATGCATAACATAAGCCGAACTATGGGCCTCCTCAAGAATCTCGGCCCGTAACTCTGCCACTGCAGGTACACACAAATGGCCCAACTTCACAAGTGCTCCATTATCCCGGATGGTAAAATCCTCTCTCTCATCCGCATCGACCTCAATCCTGTAAATACAGAGTATCGGATCCTGAAGTTGTGCTTCAATGATCCGATCAATCAGCACAGGTCGTACATGGAAGCTGGCCAACAAAGCTCCATGCTCATCTGTATCCAACATAACTCCCGCCTTCCGGATTTCCACCAGCAAAGGAAGATACACCATCCCTAGGTGTGCAACAGATCCCGCTGACTTCCTTCTGAGTGCATCTGCCACCACATTGGCCTTACCCGGATGGTACTCGATCGTACAGTCATAATCCTTCAGCAGTTCCAACCATCTCCGTTGCCTCATGTTAAGCTCCTTTTGAGTGAATAAGTACTTTAGACTCTGGTGGTCGGTGTATATCCGGCACGTTGCACCGAATAGGTAATGTCTCCAGATTTTTAGAGCATGAACCACCGCTGCCAACTCTAAATCATGGGTTGGGTAGTTCAACTCATGAGACTTTAGCTACCGGGATGCGTAGGTGATAACCTTTCCAGTCTGCATCAACACGCAGCCCAAACCTTGTAGTGATGCGTCACTAAAGACCACGAATTCTCCACTGTCATCCGGCAATGAAAGGATAGGTGCAGTGGTCAATCGATCCTTCAATTCTTGAAAACTCCGATCACACTGCTCGTCCCAAATGAATTTTACTCCCTTCCGAGTCAAACGAGTCAATGGTGCAGCAATTTTGGAGAAACCCTCCACGAATCTCTGGTAGTAACCCGCTAACCTGACAAAACTCCACACCTCCGTTACTGTTGTCGGTCTAGCCCAGTTAGTCACCGCTTCTATTTTCTGGGGATCCACGCTAATCCCATCGGTTGATATCACGTGTCCTAGAAAACCAATACTGCTCAGCCAAAACTGACACTTGCTTAGCTTGGCGTACAACTGTTCTTGTCTCAGCTTCTCCAACACTAACCGTAGATGTTCCTCATGTGCTCGGGCACTCCTCGAGTACACCAAGATATCATCGATGAACACAATCACGAATTTATCCAAGTAGGGTCGGAAGACCCGGTTCATCAGATCCATGAATGCTACTGGAGCATTTGTCAAACCAAAAGGCATAACTAGGAACTCGTAGTGTCCATAACGGGTTCGAAAAGTAGTTTTCGAAATATCCTCCTCCGAAATCCTCAGTTGGTGATACCCAGACCGCAAATCAATCTTCGAGAAGCACTGTGCTCCCCGCAACTGGTCAAAAAGGTCATCGATCTTGGGTAGAGGATACTGGTTCCTCAGTGTCACATTGTTGAGTTGTCGATAGTCAATGCACAAACAGAGACTCCCTTCCTTCTTCTTTACGAACAACACCGGTGCTCCCCACGGTGAAGTGCTCGGTCAGACGTATCCCAAATCCACCAACTCCTGCAATTGAGTTTTGAGTTCTCGTAACTCGGTCGGCGCCATCCGGTATGGTGCCTGGGATATGGGTCGGGTACCGGGGAGTAGTTCAATTGTAAACTCGATCTCCCGCGATGGTGGTAACCCAGGTAAGTCTTCCGGGAAGACATCCGGAAACTCACGTACCACCGGTATCTCGTCGATACCTAGAGTATCAACCTGATCCGACACGACATGCGCCAGATAACCCTGGCATCCCTTCCGTAGAAGTTTAGTAGCGGTAAGTGATGAAATCACTTCAGGAGGCGAACCGTCACGCTCCCCCTGGAAGATAACCTCCGGCAAACCCGGGCTTCACAGAATCACTTGCTTGCTACAGCAATCGATGAGCGACCCATGCTCCGATAGCCAATCCATTCCCAAAATTACATCAAAGTCGTGGATATCCAGAATAATCAAGTCCGCTGGTAAATCCACATCCTCAATTCTCACCGGGCACCTCCGAATCACCTGATTCACAAGGTACACGATGCCCATCGGGGTGCCAACACCCATTTCACAATCTAAGGCTGATACCACACAATCAAGCATACCAGCACAACTCTTCGAAATAAAAGAATGTGTAGCCCCCACATCCATCAACACACGTACAAGAAAGTTCAGGATATGTAGTGTACCTGTAACCACGCCTGGGGCAGTCCTCACCTGCTGCTGGGTCATAGCAAACACTTGGGCCCTAGGCCCTCCATTCCGTCCGTGTCCGCGCCCACAACGCCCAGCGCCTCGGTCACCTCCCTGACCGCGACCTCCATTAGTGTGGGAAGCCGTGCTCTGCACCACACTAGAGCCCCCGGCGTTGTTGCTCTTGGACAACAGCGGGCAGTCACAGGCATAGTGGCCCTCCTCTTCGCAAGCAAAACAGGTTACTGGCCTCGGCCAGTTCAAATGCCCACCATAAGCACCGCTCCAAGATGAACGCTGCCCGGAGTTGTATCTTGATCCTCTGCCCTGAGAGCCTCCGCGTCGACCTGACCAGCCACGACCCTTAAAGGATGAGGGTGCTCCCTGTAGCCCCCTCCCTTATTGTTCTTCTGGCCCGATGGCCCACGATGTGGGCGATCCTGACGTCACCCCTCGCCCGAAGGCTGTCGTGTCTGGTGTACCACCAGACTGGCCTCGACACGCACCGCAACGTCGACCATATCTCTCAGTGAAACATGAGTATCAGCAGTCTCACTTGCCCGGATCTCCCCTCGGAGTCCAAGCTCGAACCTTTGGCATTTGTCCTCCTCCGTGCTCACGAATGATACAGCGAACCGGGATAGTTTTCCCAAAGTCTGCTCGTAGTCCGCAACGGACATATCTCCCTGCTCCAGCCGCAGGAATTCAGCCTCCCGTGCCGCGCGAAATGATCGCGGGTAGTACTGGTCTAGAAATTGGGAACGGAAAGCTTCCCAAGTAGTGGTATGGACAGACCACCTAGATATTTCAAGGCCGTGCCACCACTGGTAGGCTTCTCCTTCCAGCAAGAAGGCCGCCAAAGTTACCCGTTCGCCCGGAGGGCAGTGCATCACCCTGAAGATCCTTTCCCATTTGGTGATCCAATCATGAGCATCTTCGGGGTTCGATCCCTCGTTGAAAGGAGTGGCTCCCAGACGTTGAGCCCGCTCAATGCTTGCGCATTCCATTTCCCTTTCCAGATCCTCGTCAGTTCGTGTATGAGGGATCCTCCTTGGAGGCATAACCAACTGTCAAGAGGCATAGATCAGTTAACATTATCCTTAAACTCGAAAAGTAACTAGTACTAATCGCTAGTCTAGCATGCTGACCACAACCTAGTGCTCTGATACCAAGCTGACAGGACCCGCCCCGATCCTCTCTGGGACCACATGGGGACGTGCCCTGCTCCCGTCTCACACCCAAAATAATGTTCCAATTTTAACCTTAAACGTTCAAATGCATAAAAACCAATTTAAAGTTTTACATCAAGTTCGAAATAAACAGATGTCAGACAAGGGATGAAATCCAAATCACAAGTTGCGAGCACGACTCTAACATAAAGCTGCCGGTACACCACCCAACAGGGGTTCAGGTACGCGGAAGTAGATCTATGCCTCAGCCTCAAGTTCCTCCTCTACCTCATTATCACGACCTGGAGGGGTTACCAAAACATCAAGGGTGAGTGGGTCGAAACTCAAGTTTATAAAATCGTTTAGTAAGTAAAACATATAATTTACCCCTCCGTTTTCCAAACATGCATGCATCAGAATTTAAAACCATAAGTCATAATATGTATCATAAGGCATATAATAAAACCATAAATAAAATTTTAGCCACTGCACTATACATTTTGATCTTGACATCCCCGATGTCTGACGTCCCTGACGTCCAATAAGGTCACAATCTCAAGGCTACGCGTGCCACTCGGGTCTCAATTCCGAGTTTAATCCCCGAACCCCGTTCGGGTACAGCATCCCCGATGCTTAGCGTCATAGACGCTGGACGTTCTAGACGTCCGTGACCACTCCGGGGTACCTCATCCGGAGGAGACAGTATCACATGAATGGATCTATACAGTGCAGTACCAAATACATTTTATTGATATCCACATGCAAAGCATATATATACATAGATAAAATCCAAACCAATCTTTAAGTTTCATCAGACGGGTCTTATGCCCAAATACCGTGAAACGTGCCATGACCATAATTTCCATATCATCAAAACCGTTATTTGTTTTTAGCATGTGAATATATATAAGTAAACCAGAAAACATTTATGCACGCAAGGGTTTAAGGAAAACGGCCCACTCACAGTACAATCCTGCTGAAAACCGAACGTATACCCTCGTTCTGGTACAATTGTACAATCCCTGTCATGTCCAAAGTTTACGTAAAGGTCAATACAAACCCCTAACGTTTAACCATGAAACCCTAGACTGAAACCGGCCCGGCAAAGTCGCCCGAACGCGCTTCCTGAGGCAATGAACCTCATTTTGACCAACTTAATGATCTTCGATCGACCCGAAACCACTGCCATTGGATCTGGATCATCGAAACCTAAAGAATGGTGGTGGTCCCACCAAAAACACTGTTCACACTCGCCGCCACGTGCCTGTCAACGCGTCGGTCAACGTAGGTACAGTCCTTGCTGACGTCACCGCTAACGTCAGCATGATGTCATGCTGACAACTGTCAGGTCTGACAGGTGCCACGTGTCAACACCCGATTGGTCCACCTCACTGATCTGTCAGTCCACGTGTCAGATCTGACATGTGCCATGTAACGCCCCGAAAAATTCGAAAAATGTAATATTAAAATAATAAAGAAATGACGTTTTTACCCTTGTGATTCGTATGGTCAAATTTTTGACTTTTTGATTGGAGGGTCGAACGGACGTGGAGTGATGACCGTGACGTAGTTCGGGACGTCACGAGTTCATAGACAGGTGGCACGTTCGATTCGGATGAACAGGGTGAAAGTTATGAAGTTCGGAAGCCCAGGGGCATTATCGTAATTTGGACGTTATATGGGAAAAAAATTGACTTTTTGTTGGACAATTGGTTTTCACATGATTCGAAGACCGTTAGGTTCGTCTTGAGGTCCCGAGTACAACGACAGGCGGCACGCGTGAAACGGACGTCGGACCACCAAGTTACGGGTCACGGAAGTTGGAGGGCATTTTGGTAATTTTGCCCTGAGGGGCATTTTAGTATTTTCACACGAGGTACTGTTCACCACCGTGGAAAACAGAGTGCACGGCCGTGGTGTCTTGTGCGTGAAATTGTTTATGACTAGTGGAACGATCAGGTGCATTGTTTAAGTTGATTGAGGTAGTGGGGGACATGGGTGAACGGACTGAGGCCACACAAGCACGGGCTGGGTTAAAGAAATGGCTATGGCTTCTGTGTGCGTGGGAGAAATTTTCAGAAAACCTCAGTTGGTCTCCCACGGGTTGCTGGCCGTTTGAATCGATTGATAGAGTAAGAGAGTGAGGAGTGGACTCAGTTGGGTCATTTGGGCATCAGTGTGAGGGCTGAGGTTGAGAGAAACAGTGAGAAAACAGTTTCGGGTTTTTGAGGGGAAAACTCTGAATTCGACTTCTACGGGTTGAGAGACAAATCTAAACACATTGAGAGACTTCTGGGAGTGACAGGAACACGACGGTGCTAGAGTTGTGGAGATTAGAGCCCGTTTTGCCCAGGAACCCAAGTTCCAGTTCAGAGATGAACCAGTTGGAGGGAAAAATCGAATTCAATTCCTGAGGCGTGTTGAGCGAAACCAAGGGCCGTGAGAGACTTCTGGGGTCACTACGAGCACAACCGTGCAAAACTCGAAGGAGGAGGTGGACTGGCTGGTCGGGAACCTGAGTCTCAATTTCAGAGGAAAACCAGTGCTGAGGTCGACGACTTCCAGGTAACGGCGAGTCCAATTGATTGTACCATTGTGTTCGTATAAGTCCCCTTAAGCTACTGGTGAAATTAATTTGGAAATGGAATCGTGTAGGGTGAGTTCCAGACGTCGACTTGATCCACTGTTTGAGCTTGAGTTGGGTCGTTCTGGTGTTAGTCGAGGTTAGTCATCAACACAGACCTAAAATTAATGGATTAGAGAAGGTAATAGGATTGAAAACGAGAAGAATTGATTGAGAATTGAACTTGAACTGGTCGGGTTGAGTCGCGGGTAATAGACCCGTTTATCAGTCTATCCGGGTAAGGACGAAGACACTGTAGCTTGGCGCGTGGCCTTCACGCGCAGCCACTTTGGGCGGCGCGTGACGGCGCGTGCGATGATAACTCTGATCACGGTCAACATGGAATTTGTTCCTTTCAGTCTAATTAACATTTTACCTTTAGGATTCGAGTTGTTCGGGAGTCGTTCGGGATAATTTCGGGAGTCCGGAAGGTTAAGTCTCTAAGTTTAATATCGCCGAAAAATCCGGGAAAATTAGGGAAAAATCATACGAGCTTTTTGAGGATGTTTGTAACCTTCTTGTACGTTTTTACAGGCCCGGACACTTCCGAAGATACGGAGGAGCGCGCGGGACGCGATTAACGCGTCATAAAACTGTGAGTGGACTTTTTGATTTCTAAACTGGGCATGCATGACTGTTTTACTTATTTATCTGATGGTTTTACATATGATTTTATGATGGTGATATGATATTCCGATTTTACGTATTTTCACGCTTTTCGAGATATTCATCGTATTTCACGCATTTCGAGGTTGCAGTTTTGCTTATGCATGAATGATGTTTTGATGAAGTATCTGGATATGTTTATGCATGTTACGGATTTATGATATTTTGATTATAATTGTGAAGTGATTTCGGAAACTGCATGTTCTGGAAATTGCATGTGAATTCGGACATAAGTCCTATTATGACGTGATATGATTTCGGAATGATGTTGGAAAACGAATTATGATGAATCCTGGTTTATTGTGTTTAAAAACAGTTTTGGGTTTAAAGACCCGGTTGATTGTTGGATCTGGTTTTGGGTTTAAAGACCCGGTATATTGATGACGGGGCGGGCCCGAAAATTGGGTTTAAAGACCCGTAGTGAGTTTAAAGGCTCGTGAGTTTAAAGACTCGATTATTGTGATACCCCCGAGGCCTATTGATCATGTTTTGAGTTTAAAGACTCGTTGATATCCCGGGAAGGCCTGATATTGAGTTTAAAGACTCGGATGGATCCAACGGCATAATTGTGATTATTGATTCACTTTTTACTTGATTTGTGCAATTGATGTTTCAAAATGACGGTTTCTGGATTCTGGTAATATTAAATTGTTTTACATGAGTTATGAAGATTCTCTGTAACGTTTTTCACGTGTTTCGGAAAAAAGAGTTTTCAAAGGTTTAATACGCGATTTTGAAATATTTGGTTATGCATGCGTGTTACAAAACTGAAGGGCGAACCCGATTTCGAAAAAAAAAACTGTTTTCTGTAAAACTTATGTTTCGGTCCACTCACACTTTGTTGTTTTAAATTCCCTCCAGGTCGTGGTACAAGCGCGGGGCAAGCGCCGAGGCAGAGGCGGAGGCATAAAGTTTTCCGTTGCGGAGTAGTTAGTTCACAGAGTAGGATTTGTTCTTTAACCTGTTTTGTAATATTATGCTCTGTGAAACTGTGGACTTGACGTCCAGTCAGATGTATTTGTTTAATCTCCCTGGTCTGACAATGGGTGTAATGTAATATTATTTGTTTTCCGGTCTTTTGGATTCGATTGTCAGACGGGAGCAGGATGCTTCTCGATTATGGAGGCGATAATCGGGGTGGGTCCTGTCAATTGGTATCAGAGCCTAGGTTTACGATTCGTGTCTGGCACTCGGGTGTGCCTTGAATATTGTACTAACTTATGCCTCTTTCAGAGAAGGACGATCAACCATGCCTCCGCGACGCGAACCCCCTCCACGACCTGATGGCGATGACGAGAGTGCTTCGATCGAGCGAGCCCAGCGTCTTGGGGCTACGGTGTTTTGTGGTGGAGCGGATCCCGAGGATGCTCACTGTTGGATTTCTCGGTTCGAGCGGATTTTTGCTGTAATGCACTGTCCTCCTGAGGAGCGAGTTGTATTGGCTACCTTTTTGCTTGATGGATCTGCTTATGAGTGGTGGTACACTCTGGAGTTGTCGGGTTGGGATGCCAGTACAGTGACTTGGGAGACCTTTCATGAGCGGTTTCTGGATCAGTACTATCCCCGTTCATTCCGTGATGCTAGGGAGACCGAGTTTCTGCAGCTCCAGCAGGGGAGCATGTCTGTAGCTGAGTATGAGCAGAAGTTTCAGATGCTAGCCCGTTTTGCTCCTACCTTTGTGTCTACTGAGGCTGAGAAATGTCGTAGGTTTGAGCTTGGCCTACGGGGTGAGATACGAGCCATTGTGACGGCCGGAGCTTTTGCTACTCTCAGGGAGTTGTCAGATGCCGCAGTGCGGGTTGAGGCCAGTCTCCCAACACGTCCACAGTACTCTGGTGGTGGACAACGTCGAGAACGTTCATATCCTGGATCGTATGGTCAGAGAGCCCCGAAGAAGGGACGTTATGGTGGAGCCTCATCTGCAGGCAATGATCGTTATGGCAGGCCTGGTAACTATCAGAGTCCCGGATTCCGAGCGCCTAGGGCGCAGACTGCTCCGCAGGCGAGCGCAACTTCGGTTTCTTCCACAGGACGGCAGGGTGGTGGTTTTGCTCGCGATGCTTCCAGTGTTATCTGTTTCTTCTGTGGCGAGCGGGGCCACTATCGGAGGGAGTGTCTATCTTTGCCACAGGGTGGTGGCGTAGGTCGGGGTGGTGCAGAGCAGGGACAGAGCATAGCTGCAGTTTCTGGGACTGGGAGTACACGAGGAGGTGGTACTGGAGCGGCTAATGGACAGAGGGAACGGGGCCGTGGGCGAGCAGCTGGACCACATGCCCGAGTTTTTGCTGCTACGCAGTAGGAGGCCAGGGCAGCACCTGGTGTTGTGACAGGTACACTCACGATCTTTGGGCATGATGTTTGTGCTTTAATTGATCCCGGAGCTACTCATTCATTTATTTCGCGGGACTGTGAGTTGTTGGTGGGTAGAGAGGTGTCCGCCTTGGACAGTGACTTGGGTGTGAGCACACCCACCAGAGATGTATTTGTGGTGAATCAAGTGTTGCGAGAGTGTCCCGTAATGGTAGGTGATGTTGGTTTGGTGGCAGATTTGATACTCTTGGACTTGCACGACTTTGATGTCATTTTGGGAATGGATTGGTTGACGCTCCATCATGCTTCTATCAAATGTGTCGATAAGAAGGTTACTTTTCGGAGCCCTGGGTTACCAGAAACCACCTTTCAGGGAATAGAACGAGCAACTCCTGTCGGAGTGATTTCAGCCCTGAAGGCAAGTAAATTGTTGAGGAAGGGGTGCCATGGATACTTAGCTCAAGTGTTGGACTCACGAGCTGCACCATTGAGGGTGGAGGATATACCGATAGTACGGGAGTTCCCGGATGTCTTTCCGGAGGATCTACCGGAATTGCCACCGCATCGAGATGTCGAGTTCACTATTGATCTGGTTCCAGGTACGCAACCTATCTCTCAGACTCCGTATCGTATGGCGCCAGCTGAGTTGAAAGAACTGAAGGCGCAGTTACAAGAATTACTTGAGATGGGATTTATTCGACCGAGTGTATCCCCCTGAGGAGCCCCGGTGTTGTTTGTAAAGAAAAAGGATGGGAGTTTGAGACTCTGCATCGATTACAGGCAACTGAATAAAGTAACAGTCAAGAACAAATACCCGTTGCCTCGGATCGATGATTTGTTTGATCAGCTGCGAGGAGCGCAATACTTCTCCAAAATTGATCTTCGTTCTGGGTATCATCAGTTGCGGGTTAAGGATGAGGATGCACCCAAGACAATCTTTAGGACACGATATGGTCATTATGAGTTCCTTGTGATGCCGTTTGGTTTGACCAACGCACCCGCAGCGTTTATGGATTTGATGAACCGAGTATTGCAGCCTTACTTGGATCGCTTTGTCATTGTGTTCATTGACGATATCCTAGTCTATTCGAGGAGTGCGGAAGCGCACGAGGAGCACTTAAGGATGGTGCTGGGTACCTTGAGGGAAAACCAGTTGTACGCGAAGCTCAGCAAGTGTCAGTTCTGGTTGACGAGCGTGAGTTTCTTGGGGCATGTGATCTCAACTGACGGGATCAGTGTGGATTCTCAGAAAATTGAGGCAGTGGCGGAGTGGGAACAACCGAGGACCGTCACTGAAGTTAGAAGTTTCTTGGGTTTGGCTGGTTTCTACAGGAGGTTTGTAGAGGGTTTCTCTACCGTTGCTGCCCCGTTAACTCGACTGACGCGGAAGGGAGTCATGTTTGACTGGGATGACGATTGTGAGCGTAGTTTTCGGGAGCTAAAGGAAAGGTTGACGTCTGCTCCTATACTGACCCTTCCAGACGACAGTGGGGAATTCGAGGTGTACAGTGATGCATCCTTACAGGGTTTGGGATGTGTGCTAATGCAGCATGGGAAAGTGATTGCCTATGCTTCGCGCCAGTTGAAACCGCATGAGCGCAATTATCCTACGCACGATTTGGAGTTAGCTGCTGTTGTGCATGCGTTGAAGATTTGGAGACATCACCTGTATGGTGCAACTTGCAGAATGTTCACGGATCACAAGAGCCTGAAGTACTTGTTCACTCAGAAGGAGTTAAATGTGAGGCAACGACGGTGGCTAGAGCTAATTAAGGACTATGATTGCACAATTGAGTACCACCCGGGAAAAGCCAATGTGGTGGCTGATGCTCGGCTGATGCTCTAAGCCGGAAGTCAACGCATTCTGTAGCACATCTACGGACGGTTCATTTACCACTTTTGGTTGAACTCCGTAAGACTAGCATTGATTTGGGTTTGGATGGCCAGAGTGTCTTGCTGGCTAATTTTCACGTGAGACCACTCCTAATCGATCGGATCGTTGAGGCTCAATCTCAAGATCCTGTCTCATGTGTACTTCGGATTGAAGTGGAAGCCGGTGAGCGGCTAGATTTCACAGTCAGGGAGGATGGAGCTTTGCTAAAAGAAGGACGGTTGTGTGTGCCCGACGTTGAGGCGCTGAAGAAGGAGATCTTGGACGAGGATCATAGTTCGGCCTACGCGATGCATCCTGGTGGGACCAAGATGTATCGTACCTTGCGAGAGCACTACTGGTGGCCGGGTATAAAACGGGAGATTGCCGAGTTTGTCAGCAGGTGTCTGATTTCCCAGCAAGTGAAGGCTGAGAGACAACGACCTTATGGAGCTTTGCAACCACTACCTATCCCGGAATGGAAATGGGATCACTTGACGATGGATTTTGTGTTTGGACTTCCTAGGACACCCAGAGGTCACGATGGAGTTTGGGTGATTGTGGACAGGCTTACGAAATCAGCTCATTTCTTGCCGGTGCGAGAGAACTTCAGAATGACACAGTTGGCTCAGTTGTTCATCGATGATATCATCCGTTTGCATGGTACTCCAGAATCAATAGTTTCTAACAGAGACCCGAGGTTTACTTCTCGGTTTTGGCAGAGTTTACAGGAAGCCTTTGGGATGAAACTCCGTTTCAGTACTGCATTTCATCCTCAGACTGACGGCCAGTCTGAGCGGACCATCCAGACATTGGAGGATATGATGCGAGCCTGCGTTTTGCAATTTCAGGACACTTGGGAATCACATCTAGCCTTGATGGAATTTGCCTACAACAACAGCTATCAGTCGAGCATTGGGATGGCTCCGTACGAAGCCTTGTACGGACGGCAGTGCAGAACACCGTTGTGTTGGACGGATGTGGGTGAAAGGAAGCTGACTAAATCCGAATTGGTGGAACTGACAACCGAGAAGGTCAAACTCATCAGAGATCGGCTCAAGGCAGCCCAGGACAGACAAAAGAGCTATGTGGACCATCGGATTCGAGATCTTGAGTTTGCGGTCGGAGATCGGGTATTTCTGAAACTGTCCCCTTGGAAGGGTGTGGTGAGATTCGGCGGGCGAGGGAAGTTGAGTCCTCGTTATATCGGACCGTATGAGATTACCGAGAGGATTGGCCCGGTGGCCTACCGGTTGGCACTACCGCCAGAACTTTCGAGGGTCCACGATGTTTTTCATGTGTCGATGTTGCGGAAATATGTGTTTGACGCATCTCATGTACTGGAGGAACAACCCATTGAACTCCGTGAAGACTTGAGCTTTGAGGAACATCCAGTGCAGATTTTGGATAGGAAGGATAAGGTGTTACGCCGGAAGACCATTCCTCTGGTAAAGGTTCTCTGGAGGAACCAGAATGTGGAGGAAGCCACATGGGAACCCGAGGAGCAGATGCGAGAACAGTTCCCCTACTTGTTTCCTTGAAATTTCGGGGCGAAATTTCTTAAGGGGGGGAGATTGTAACGGCCCGGAAAATTCAAAAAATGTAATATTAAAATAATAAATAAATGACGTTTTTACCCTTGTGATTCGTATGGTCAAATTTTTGACTTTTTGATTGGAGGGTCGAACGGACGCGGAGTGATGACCGTGACGTAGTTTAGGACGTCACGAGTTCATAGACAGGTAGCACGTTCGATTCGGACGAACAGGGTGAAAGTTATGACGTTCGGAAGCCCAGGGGCATTATCGTAATTTGGACGTTATATGGGAAAAAAATTGACTTTTTGTTGGACAATTGGTTTTCACATGATTCGAAGACCGTTAGGTTCGTCTCGAGGTCCCGAGTACAACGACAGGCGGCACGCGTGAAACGGACGTCGGACGACCAAGTTACGGGTCACGGAAGTTGGAGGGCATTTTGGTAATTTTGCCCTGAGGGGCATTTTGGTCTTTCCACACGGGGTACTGTTCACCACGTGGAAAACAGAGTGCACGGCCGTGGTGTCTTGTGCGTGAAATTGTTTATGACTAGTGGAACGATCAGGTGCATTGTTTAAGTTGATTGAGGTAGTGGGGGGACATGGGTGAACGGACTGAGGCCACACAAGCACGGGCTGGGTTAAAGAAATGGCTATGGCTTCTGTGTGCGTGGGAGACATTTTCAGAAAACCTCAGTTGGTCTCCCACGGGTTGCTGGCCGTTTGAATCGATTGATAGAGTAAGAGAGTGAGGAGTGGACTCAGTTGGGTCATTTGGGCATCAGTGTGAGGGCTGAGGTTGAGAGAAACAGTGAGAAAACAGTTTCGGGTTTTTGAGGGGAAAACTCTGAATTCGACTTCTACGGGTTGAGAGACAAATCTAAACACATTGAGAGACTTCTGGGAGTGACAGGAACACGACGGTGCTAGAGTTGTGGAGATTAGAGCCCGTTTTGCCTAGGAACCCAAGTTCCAGTTCAGAGATGAACCAGTTGGAGGGAAAAATCGAATTCAATTCCTGAGGCGTGTTGAGCGAAACCAAGGGCCGTGAGAGACTTCTGGGGTCACTACGAGCACAACCGTGCAAAAATCGAAGGAGGAGGTGGACTAGCTGGTCGGGAACCTGAGTCTCAATTTCAGAGGAAAACCAGTGCTGAGGTCGACGACTTCCAGGTAACGGCGAGTCCAATTGATTGTACCATTGTGTTCGTATAAGTCCCCTTAAGCTACTGGTGAAATTAATTTGGAAATGGAATCGTGTAGGGTGAGTTCCAGACGTCGACTTGATCCACTGTTTGAGCTTGAGTTGGGTCGTTCTGGTGTTAGTCGAGGTTAGTCATCAACACAGACCTAAAATTAATGGATTAGAGAAGGTAATAGGATTGAAAACAAGAAGAATTGATTGAGAATTGAACTTGAACTGGTCGGGTTGAGTCGCGGGTAATAGACCCGTTTATCAGTCTATCCGGGTAAGGACGAAGACACTGTAGCTTGGCGCGTGGCCTTCACGCGCAGCCACTTTGGGCGGCGCGTGACGGCGCGTGCGATGATAACTCTGATCACGGTCAACATGGAATTTGTTCCTTTCAGTCTAATTAACATTTTACCTTTAGGATTCGAGTTGTTCGGGAGTCGTTCGGGATAATTTCGGGAGTCCGGAAGGTTAAGTCTCTAAGTTTAATATCGCCGAAAAATCCGGGAAAATTAGGGAAAAATCATACGAGCTTTTTGAGGATGTTTGTAACCCTCTTGTACGTTTTTACAGGCCCGGACACTTCCGAAGCTACGGAGGAGCGCGCGGGACGCGATTAACGCGTCCTAAAACTGTGAGTGGACTTTTTGATTTCTAAACTGGGCATGCATGACTGTTTTACTTATTTATCTGATGGTTTTACATATGATTTTATGATGGTGATATGATATTCCGATTTTACGTATTTTCACGCTTTTCGAGATATTCATCGTATTTCACGCATTTCGAGGTTGCAGTTTTGCTTATGCATGAATGATGTTTTGATGAAGTATCTGGATATGTTTATGCATGTTACGGATTTATGATATTTTGATTATAATTGTGAAGTGATTTCGGAAACTGCATGTTCTGGAAATTGCATGTGAATTCGGACATAAGTCCTATTCTGACGTGATATGATTTCCGAATGATGTTGGAAAACGGATTATGATGAATCCTGGTTTATTGTGTTTAAAAACGGTTTTGGGTTTAAAGACCCGGTATATTGATGACGGGGGTGGGCCCAAAAATTGGGTTTAAAGACCCGTAGTGAGTTTAAAGACTCGTGAGTTTAAAGACTCGATTATTGTGATACCCCCAAGGCCTTGATCATGTTTTGAGTTTAAAGACTCGTTGATATCCCGGGAAGGCCTGATATTGAGTTTAAAGACTCGGATGGATCCAACGGCATAATTGTGATTATTGATTCACTTTTTACTTGATTTGTGCAATTGATGTTTCAAAATGACGGTTTCTGGATTCTGGTAATATTAAATTGTTTTACATGAGTTATGACGATTCTCTGTAACGTATTTCATGTGTTTCGGAAAAAAGAGTTTTCAAAGGTTTAATACGCGATTTTGAAATATTTGGTTATGCATGCGTGTTACAAAACTGGAGGGCGAACCCGATTTCGGAAAAAAAAACTGTTTTCTGTAAAACTTATGTTTCGGTCCACTCATACTTTGTTGTTTTAAATTCCCTCCAGGTCATGGTACAAGCGCGGGGGCAAGCGCCGAGGCAGAGGCGGAGGCATAAAGTTTTCCGTTGCGGAGTAGTTAGTTCACAGAGTAGGATTTGTTCTTTAACCTGTTTTGTAATATTATGCTCTGTGAAACTGTGGACTTGACGTCCAGTCGGATGTATTTGTTTAATCTCCCTGGTCTGACAATGGGTGTGATGTAATATTATTTGGTTTTCCGGTCTTTTGGATTCGATTGTCAAACGGGAGCAGGATGCTTCCCGATTATCGAGGCGATAATCGGGGTGGGTCCTGTCATGCCACGTGTCAGCACGACACTGGTCCACGTCACTGACATGTCAGTGACACGTGGCAGTCCCTGATTGGGCCACGTCACTGACATGTCAGTGCTGACTGTGCACTGACATGTGACACGTGTCTACACAAGAGTGGTCCACATCACTGACAGGTCTGACAGGGTGCCACGTCATCACCTCTGTCCTCAGACGGGTCGATCCGTTTCTCTGCAACTGGGTCGATCAGACCCGCGATTTGACCCGGTCACCATTTCATCAATTCTTAACCATTTTCGTCCTAGTTTGTTCCTACATGATCGTCTCAATCCCAGAAATAGTTCTATCTAATTAAAATCATTAAACAAGGACTGAATCGAAGACTTACCTCGATGAACAGAACTCGGTTTTCCCATCATCGTTTAACCTCCGTTCAGGTCACCTCCGGTCACGAAATCCAGTTCTAGAGGTTCCTAACAGTCCATAGAAGTGAATGGAATCAACAGGAAATGCAAATAAACGCTGAACAACAAGCTTCCATTTCTGAGTTTTTAGAAGGTTTTCGGGTTAGCACCGCCTACCCCTGCCGCCGTCTGCCGCCGTTCACCGCCGTCCTGCAGCCTCACCAGCATCGTCCAGCCACTCACAAAACAGGAACCAGGGTGGTACGCAGGTGTGATGGTTGTAATGGGCAGTGTGTGGGTGTCGGGTGGAAAATATATATATAGGATGGAGGGAAAGGAAAGGACGGTCCAGATTCAATCTCAGAGATGAGATCAAAGGTTCAGATTAAATCTGGGGACTTTTGATGAGTGGCTAGGATTAAAAGTTGATTTTAATGGTATTTAAACCCATAGTGGATCTGATCCAATCTAGCCAATGGGTGAGTGACACTTGTCACTCATCCAGGTGTCCTCCAATCAGAATATCTGAATAAAATATTCGACAAGAAAACCGAGACGCGAACCTCCCGATTTCACGTTTCTGACCATAACTTCCTCGTACGAAGTCCGATTTCGGCGTGCCACCTGTCTACGGACTTAGGACATTGAGACCTACCTAACGGTCCTTGAGTCATGTGAAAATTAGTTGCCAAACGAAACGTCAACATTTTCGCCCCTAAAGTCCAAATTACGGTAATGCCCCTGAACTTCCGATAGTCATAACTTTTTCCCTGATCGTCCGAATTGGACGTGCCACCTGTCTATGAACTCGTGACGTCCCGAACTACGTCACGGTCACTGGTCAAAGTCCATTTGACCCACCAATCAAAAAGTCAACAATTTGGCCCATCCATTCACAAGGGTAAAAATGTCAATTCATACATTAAATTACAATATTCAAAACCTCGAACTTCCGGGGTGTTACACTTAATCATATCCAAAATCAGAAAGTTTATTGACTTAAAAGCTTTGAAAATCACAAAGAATAAGTTCTAGTACTCTAGAGTTCATTAAAAGCTATGGCAAGCAGTTATGAGGCATATGTATATCAATTTAAACAAAGAACTCCTATGAATCACTCAAAAAAAAGTATATAAGGCTCTAAAGCTCACATAGGGTTCATATGATTCATACAAATCTTAACATGCTCGTTTTGTACCAGTTTATCATGCATCATCTACTACAAGTTATAAACATTTAATCATAAAGCATTAACAAATGAATTCAAGTTGTAGTGACCATCTTTTAGCCATGTTACTTTCATTTATCTATCATTTTTATCATCGACAGGTTAGAGGGCATCCTAAGACTCCTTTAAAAACACTAAGTTAAACAAAAGACTCAAAACTAAAGATTTTTAAAAACAAAAAATATTTTTGGTTTTTTTTGTTTTTTTGTTGTTTTTTTTTTGTTTTGATTATTGAAATAATACTCAATAAAGTTGTAAACCTTTCACCCACACTTAAATCTGACATTGTCTTCAATGTATGAAAGTGAAAGCATATAATCTAAGTAAGGAGAATAGATGTAATAAAATAAAGTAATAAGGACAAAAAAAGTAATTAAAGTAAAGATAGTGAAGGGTTCAAGTAAGCAAATCTCCGGTTGATGGCTCCTCCACCTCTCTATCATTGGATTGCCTCCTAACAAGCGCTTGAAGTTTAATGTCCAGTCAGCCTAGAGTGGATACTGCATTTACTCGTTATGAACAGCCGGATCTTGGAGGCGCATCTCCTCGATAGTATGTTCTATGAAAGCTTCGAAGTAGGGTTTCAAACGGTGGCCATTGACCTTGAATTCTTTCCCGGTGATGGGTGATTGAACCTGTACAGCACCATGAGGGAAAACATTAGTAACTACATAGGGGCCAACCCATTGGGAACGGAGCTTACTTGGGAAGAGTCTGAGCCGTGAACAAAAGAGTAGTACTTTCTGCCCAACTCGAAATGTTTTTCCACGAATCATCCTATCATGTAAGGCTTTGGTTCTTTCTTTGTAAATCCATGCATTATCAAAAACATCATTCCTAATTTCTTCAAGTTCACAAAGCTGTAACTTCCGATGCAATCCCGCATCATCATGGTCCATGTTGAACTTCTTGACTGCCCACCAAGCTTTGTGCTCTAATTCTACCGGAAGATGACATGTTTTTTTCATAGATTAAAAGAAATGGGGACATACCTATGGGAGTTTTGTACGAGGTTCTATAAGCCCACAAAGTATCATCTAACCTTGTACTCCAATCCTTGCGTGAAGGGCCAATGGTGCGCCCGAATATCTTCTTGATTTTTCGATTGCTAACTTCCGCTAAGCCATTGGTTTGAGGGTGATACGTAGTTGATACCTTGTGAGTGATTCCATACTTCTTCAATAATGCGCCAACTGTTTTGTTGCAAAAGTGGCTTCCCCCATCACTGATCAATGCTCGGGGCATACCAAATCTCGAAAACATGTTAGTGCGAAGGAAGGCTGCACAACTTTAGAATTATTAGTACGTGTGGCTTTAGCTTCCACCCATTTTGAAACGTAATCCACAACAAGAAGTATATATTCAAAACTAAACGAAGAAGGGAATGGACCCATGAAGTCGATACCCCACAGATAAAAAATCTCAACATTTAGTATACAGGTTTGTGGCATTTGATCCCTAGGTCCTAGATTACCAGATTTTTGACATCTATCACATATAGCACAAAATGCATGAGCATCACGAAATAAAGAAGGCCAAAAGAAACCGGAGTTTAACACCTTAAGGGCTGTTTTCTTGGATCCAAAATTTCCCCCACATGCTTCAGTATGAAAAAATGTAAGTATTGAATTATGTTCATTATCCGGGACACATCTCCTAATTACTAAATCAGAACATTGTTTCCACAAGTAAGGTTCATCCCATAAGTAAGTTCTAGCATTATGTTTAAGCTTATCACGTTGATATCTAGGCATGGTAGTCAGGAATTGTTGAGTCACTAAGTAGTTCACAATATCAGCATACTAATGGGTGGCAGAAGTACTTACCTGGATTCGGAAGAGTTGTTCGTCTGAAAAGGTCTCAGGTATGATGCCATCCTCCTGATTTTTCACGATCCTAGATAGGTGGTCGGTAACAACATTCTCTTTTCCCTTCTTATCCCTTACCTCAATGTCTAATTCTTAGAGCAATAAGATACATCAAATAAGTCTTAGTTTGGCATCCTTCTTTGACAGGACCCACCCCGATTATCGCCTCGATAATCGGGAAGCATCCTGCTCCCGTCTGACAATCAAATCCAAAAGACTGGAAAACTAATTAATATTACAACACACCATTGTCAGACCAGGGAGATTAAACAAATACATCCGACTGGACGTCAAGCCCACGGTTTCACAGAGCAATAATATTACAAAACAGGTTAAGGAACAAATCCTACTCTGTGAACTAACTACTCCGCAACGGAAAACTTTATGCCTCCGCCTCAGCCTCGGCGCTTGCCCCCGCACTTGTACCACGACCTGGAGGGAATTTAAAACAACAAAGTGTGAGTGGACCGAAACATAAGTTTGCAGGAAAAACAGTTTTTCCGAAATCGGGTTCGCCCTCCAGTTTTGTAATCCGCATGCATAACCAAATATTCAAAACTTGCGTATTAAACTTTTGAAAACTCTTTTTCCGAAACACATGAAAAATGTTACAAGGATCGTCATAACTCATGTAAAACCATTTAATAATACCAGATTCCAGAAACCGTCATTTTGAAACGTTAATTGCACAACTCAAGTAAAACGTAAATCAATAATCACAATTATGCCGTTGGATCCATCCGAGTCTTTAAACTCAAAATTAGGCCTTCCCGGGATATCAACGAGTCTTTAAACTCAAAACATGATCAATAGGCCTCGGGGGTATCACAGTAATCGAGTCTTTAAACTCACGAGTCTTTAAACTCAATCCGGGTCTTTAAACCCAATATTCGGGTCCGCCCCCGTCATTAAATAACCGGGTCTTTAAACCCAAAACCGGATCCAACAATCAACCGGGTCTTTAAACCCCAAACCGTTTTTAAACACAATAAATCGGGATTCATCACAAACCGTTTTCCAACATCATTCCGAAATCATATCACATCATAATAGGACTCATGTCCGAATTCACATGCAAATTCCAACACATGCAATTTCCAAAAATTCACTTCGCAAATGTGATCAAAACATCGTAAATCCGTAACATGCATAATCATATCCAGATACTTCATCAAAACATCACGCATGCATAAGTGAAAAACCGTAACCTCGAAATGCGTGAAATACGATAAATATCTCGAAAAGCGTGGAAACACGTAAACCCGGAATATCATCTCACCATCATAAAATCATAGGCAAAACCATAAGATAAGTAAGAAAAATAGTCATGCATGCCAGTTTAGAAACCAAAATGTCCACTCACAGTTTTAGGACGCGTCAATCGCGTCCCGCGCGCTCCTCCGTAGCTTCGGAAGTGTCCGTGCCTGAAAAAATGTACAAGGAGGGTTACAAACATCCCAAAATAACTTGTAGGATTTTTCCTAATTTTCCTGGATTTTTCGGCGAAAATAAACTTAAAGACTTAATCTTCCGGACTCCCGAAATTATCCCGAACAACTCCCAAACAATTTGAATCCTAAAGGTAAAATGTTAATTAGACTGAAAGGATTAATTCTCGTGTTGACCGTGATCGGAGTTGACGTCACACGCGCCGTCACGCGCCGCCCAAAGTGGCTGCGCGTGAAGGCCACGCGCCAAGCTACAGTATCTTCGTCCTTACCCGAATCGACTGATAAACGGGTCTATACCCGCGACTCAACCCGACCAGTTCAAGCTCAATTCTCAGTCAATTCTTCCCGTTTTCAATCCTATTATCTTCTCTAACCCATTAATTTTAGGTCTGCATCATTGGTTAACCTCGACTTATACTAAATCGACCCAACTCAAGCTCACACAGTCGAACAAGTCGACCTCAGAAACTCACCCAAACTGACTCCATACTCAAATTAATTTCACCAGTAGCTTAAGGAAACTTATACGAACACACTGGTACAATCAATTGGGTTCGCCGTTACTTGGAAGTCGTCGACCTCAAGCTCGAGAATACTCAGAACCAGGGAGCTCCGTTCTTGGCCAATTCGTGAGTGTCGTCCTTCGAATTCGACGTGGTTGGTTTCCTTTTGCTCCCAGAAGACTAGAATGGCCCTTGGTTTAGCTCGAATGTCCCCTCAATTTGATCTTCAATTTTCCCTCCAACTGGTTTTTCCTTCGAACTGGACCTTGGGTTCTTGGGCAATCCGTGCTCGAATCCCTTCAATTCTTGCACGGCCGAGATTCTGTCACTCCCAGAAGACTCACAGTGTGTTTAGATTAATCCCTCGACCCTTAGAAATTGAACTCTGCGATTTCCCCCCAAAAATCCGAAACGGTTTGCTCACGGTTTCTCTCACAGTTCCTCTCAAGCTCAGCTCCCAAATTGAACCAAAATGACCCTAACTCAATCCTCACTCCATTCCCATACTCAGTTATTCGATCGGTGTGGCCAACAGCCCATGGGAGACCAACTGAGGCCTCTGAAAACGGTTTCCCGCAAACACAAAGACCACAGCCATTTCTCGTTCCTCCCGTGCACTCAGTCTCTGCCCAGACACGCATGGCTGCTTCCCACAACCTCAAAATCCATAAACTAAACCACTCACCAGTCCACTTAGCCATAAACAAATGCACGCTCAAAAGCACCACGGCCGCACTCTGTTTTTCGCGGTGGTGCTACAGTAACCGCCGTGAAATGACCAAAATGCCCTTCTGTGCAATATTTACCAAAATGCCCTCCAACTTCCGTGACCCGTAACTCGGTCATCCGACGCCCGTTTCGTGCGTGCCGCCTGTCGTTGTACTCGGGACCTCGAGACGAACCCAACGGTCTTTGAATCATATGGATATCAATTGTCAAACAAAAAGTCAACTTTTTCCCATATAACGTCCAAATTACGATAATGCCCCTGGACTTCCGAACATCATAACTTTCGCCTCGAGCGTCCGAATCGGACGTGCCACCTGTCTATGAACTCGTGACATCCCGAACTACGTCACGGTCATCACTCAACGTCCGTTCGACCCTCCAATCAAAAGTCAACAATTTGACCATACGAATCACAAGGGTAAAAACGTCATTTTATTCAATATTTATAATATTACATTTCCAGAACGTCCGGGGCGTTACATTCTTGGTCATCAAGTATTCAAAGCAGCATGATCTGTATACACAATAACTTTGGATTGATGTAAGTAAGAACGAAACTTATCAAGAGCAAAGATTACCGCAAGTATTTCTTTTTCAGTAGTGGTGTAGTTTTGTTAAGCTTCATCCAATGTCCTAGAGGCATAGTAAATGATGTAGGGCTTCTTGTCCTTTCTTTGTCCTAAGACAGCTCCTACTGCATAATCAGAGGCATCACACATAAGCTCGAATGGTAAAGACCAATCTGGGGCACATAAGATAGGGGCACTGGTGAGTAACTCTTTGAGCTTGTCGAAGGCCTCTTGGCACTCGGCACTGAGCACAAAGGTGGTTTCCTTTTGGAGTAAACGACATAGGGGTCTAGAAATTGATGAGAAGTCTTTGATGAATCGCCGGTAGAAACCTGCATGTCCAAGGAACGAACGGATCTCTCTCACCAAAGTGGGAGAGGGTAAGTACCGCACAAGATCTACTTTAGCTCTATCAACCTCTATGCCTTTAGCCGACACAATATGTCCTAAAACTATCCCTTGAGTTACCATGAAGTGACATTTCTCCTAGTTAAGTACCAGCTTATAATCGACACATCTTTGCAATATAAGTTCAAGGTTTTCTAAGCATGCATCAAAACTATTCCTGAAAACACTAAAGTCATCCATGAATACTTCAATTATCTTTTCAACATAATAAGAGAATATGGAAAGCATACAACGTTGAAAAGTACCTAGTGCATTGCACAAACCAAATGGCATCCTCCTGTAAGCAAATGTACCAAAAGGGCATGTAAAAGTGGTCTTCTCTTGATCTTCTTGAGCGATGATTATTTGGTTGTATCCAAAGTATCCATCAAGGAAGCAATAGTGGGAGTGTCCTGCGAGTCTCTCAAGCATTTGGTCAATGAAGGGCAAAGGAAAGTGGTATTTCCTTGTGGTGGCTTTGAGTTTCTGGTAATCGATGCAAACTCTATGTCTGGTGATGGTTTGTTGAGGCACTAATTCATTCTCGACATTCTTTACTACAGTGATTACGGATTTCATTGGAACAACCTGCACAGGAGATACCCAATGACTATCTGAAATAGGGTAAATAACACCACAATCATAAATTTTGATTACCTTCTTTTTTTACTACTTCCATCATAGGTGGATGAAGTCGCCTTTGAGCTTCCCGAGTGGGTTTTGCATCATCTTCAAGAAGGATACGATGAACACAAGTGGCAGGGTTGATTCCTTTAATGTCTGCAAGTGTCCATCCAATCGTGGTCTTGTACTTCTTGAGTACAGTTAGAAGTTTTGTCTCTTGATCAGGTTTCAGAGTTGAAGAAACAACGACGGGTAAGGTGTCATTATCTCCAAGAAATGCGTACTTCAAATGTTCCAGAAGTACCTTAAGTTCTAGTTCAGGGGCTTGGGTAATAGAGGGAAGCATTTTATTAACACCAAAAGTTAGTGGAATTAGAGGAGGATGACTTACATATCTTGGTATTTCATTTAGGGCCATGACCGATTCAAGGATTCTAGGTTCAAGGACCTCAATTAGCGCATCAAAGAGGACTTCAGTCCCGAATTGGGTCAGTCCTGCTCCTTGAATGGTTATTTCGAGTTCATCGTCCTGTATATGGTTCAAGTGTTCCTACGACATAGATTCAACAATGTCAATAACAAAGCAAGCATTAACACTAGTAGTAGGATACCTCATAGTTTCGAAGATGTTGAACTCGATCATCTCCCCATCAAATTCCATGGATAGAAGGCCATTTTGGACATTTATCTTTGTTCTTGAAGTCCTCATGAATGAACGTCCTAAAAGAAATGGTATGTTGTCCAGAGGACTCTCATTCATATCAAGTATATAAAAGTCAGTAGGAAAGATAAGCTGATTAACCTGCACAAGAACATCTTCTACATATCCCCTTGGATATGCGTGAGAACGATCTGCTAATTGAATAATCACATTGTCTTTCTTTAATTCACCTAGATTCATTGATGCATATATATGGTATGGCATAATATTGATTGATGCACCTAAATCTAGCATGACATTATCAAATCACTTGTTACCTATTATGCAAGGAACTGAAAAGCTCCCGGGATCTTTCAATTTTGGTGGAAGTTTTCATTGGATAACTGTAGAAATAGTTTCATTTACCTTAATCACCTCTTTCTCCCTTGTTTTTTGCCTTTGGGTGCATAACTCTTTGAGGAACTTGGCATAAACGGGTACTTGTTTGATGCATTCAATCAATGGCAAGTTCACTTGTACTTTCCGAAATATGTCAAGGATCTCTTCATACTTCTCATCCTTCTTAGTTTTTGCAAAATTTCTTGGAAAAGGTGCACGAGACAACAAGGTGTTAGTAGGAATAGAATTTGAAGAGATAGGATTTTTACCTTTGTCATGGCTATATGATGTTGGCATTGGTGCCACTTCCTTGTTCGGAATGGTGATCTTATCATACTCATTCTGAACAAATTCGTCACTTTCCTTCCTAGCCTCCATAAAACTTGATTTCGGGTCTTCCTTAGGCATAGGGTTGTGCAAAACCTTCCCACTTCGAGTTGTAACATAACTAGCATGCTCAAAACCATTGTTCTTTGGGTTGGGAACGATTTTTGAAGGTAAATTTCCCGTATCTTTGACTTTTCCTATGAAATCGACAATTTGACCAATTTGCTTCTTAATTTCAGAAATGTCACGGCCAATAGTGTTCAACGTCTCCTTTGTTTGCTTTTGGCTGTCTAGAAGGACTTGAGTTGAAGTGGATAATTGTGCAAACATCTTATCATAATCCAGGTTAGAGAATTATTGAACCGGAGGAGCGTGTTGCATACCAATAGGCTGATGAGGCATTGGTGGTCTTGGCATGAACTGTGGTCGTGAGTATCCTTGTTGGTGTTGAGCTGGAGGGTTCAAAGATCCTTCATTGCTGTTCCACTTGAATCTTGGATGATCACGGTTGGCTTTTCCATAATTGTTAAAGTTATTGAACTGTTGGCCCCCTTGATATCCTCCTAAGGCATTGGCTTGTTCCATCCCATCATAAGAGTTTATAACTTGAGGGCATTGATCACTTAGGTGTCCATCCAATTGGCACACACCACATATAGGTCCCTTAGGTTGCATAGCCTTTTTGGTTTCTAATTCCAAAACTCATTAAAGCATAGATTGGAGCTTTTCAATCCTTTCATTCGAGGTTCCCTTAGAATTAAGTGCACTTACCCCTTTCTTATGAGACATGCCATAATGGGCATCATTGGTGGCCCTACTCTCGAGTAACTATCTTGCTTCGGGCTCATCTAAGTCCATAAATGCTCCATGTGAAGCTACATCAAGAAGATCTCGGTCTATGGGTTTGAGACCATCATAGAAGTAATTCATTAGGTTAGTTTCCGAGAAACCATGTGAAGGACAAGTAGAATAAAGGACCTTGAAACGATCGTAGTAAGAACCAAAAATTTTGTCGAATGCTTGAGTAATGGATGTGATCTCTCGCCTTTTTGAAGTGATCATAGAAGTGGGAAAGTACTTAGATAAAAACAAGTCCGCAAGTTGTTACCAAGTAGTGATATGATTGGTGGGCAAGTCCATGAGCCAAGATTGGGCCCTATCCGCCAAAGAGAAGGGAAAGGCCTTAAGTTGCAAAAGTTCATCATCAGCATCACTTGGTTTCATGCTATTGCACACAAATTGGAAAGTTCTAAGGTGTTTATTTGGATCTTCATTGGGTAACCCATAATAGGTTGGGAGTCGATGAAGGAAACCACTCTTAAGCTCAATGTCCGTTTTTGTTTTCCTTAGGTAGAGGAAAAACAATGCAGGAAGGTCCTATGCTCCACTCAGTTGAGCAAGTACATTGAGCAAGTTCGTTGTTGGCCATCTCAGTTTTGGGTTCACTTTCAAGTTGGTGTTTAAGGGAAGAAGAGGACTCAAATTCGTAGCCCTCCTCAAAAGTAGGTTCCAAGGTGGGTTCTAAGGTCGAATTCTCAAATTTTATGTCTCTTAACTCACCCCCTAGTATAGCTTGTGTATTGGAACTAGCAAAGTGTGGAGATCTACGAGTTGGAATCACTAGCTTTGGCTTGGTCATGCATTGGAATCTGAGATGCAACAAACATACAATGTGAGAGTCATATCCTAATCGCGACAATAGATAAAAGAATTGGGTAAGCGAGATAGATAAACTTGAAATGTAGAGAACATAAAATATGGAAACAACATTGTATGTATGAAGAAAAGGTTATAGACAAATAAGTAGAGTAGTTTAAAGAGTATAACCAAAAATATGCAAGGTAGATCATAGAAATAATATGCAAAAACACAAGTTCAACAACATCCAAATCAATGCAACACATAAAAGTCCACATGAAGAATGGTGTGAATGCATAAGAGGGAAATCGTTAGAACCTGCATAAGACATAAGAGTTACGTGATATTGAATGAAAATAATGGCATGCACCTTTGATCTCACTTCCCTAGATTCACTTAGTCATATGAGGCCTGGTGATGAAATCCGAGCATCATGAAACCGCAGGGAGGGTGTGCAATCTCCCAATGCAATAGATAGAGTCTTAGAGTGACATGAATAACCTTCCCACTTTGCTTCTCATAATACTTTCATGGGCGTACGGCCTACGTGTATTGATAAACATATTTCAATCCCCTCCATTGCAATGTTAATCAGGGCCAGTTGGGATAGATGTAACGCAAGAAGCAAGGCCTAATTTCGAGAACACCCTGAGGCTAACCTGGCCAGGGTATGTACTCCATTGGAGTCCTCTTTCTTAGTGCCCCACTTGTCACCAGTCATAACCGTCCTAGACACCATAACCAACCGATAAGTGTTTACAACCTCCACCCCACCTCATGTCCATAGATTTGGGTCTATAGTGTGTGGTGATGAAATCCACACATCACGAAGGGTTAAGGAGAAAGTAAACAAAAGGGTGCTACCTATTCCCGAAAGTAAGATTTTGAAGAAAAAGGTTTTGAGATTCATGCAACTCTAAAACATTTAATAGGAGACAATTTATCTTTGGGAAGTCAAAGTTATATATGGGTCACATAGCTTCAGAGTTTAGATGAAGACTTCTACGTCCGTGCGGTCCAAGTCATTATCTTGGAATTCGAACCATTGTCCCCGTCGAGCCTGTCCAAAGTGAGCAGGTAGAACGATTTTGGAACTCCAGAATCCTACTTCTCAGAGCTGGCCTATGGCATGCATTATCTCATTTCCTAGAAATCACCTTGAAAATTTGTATTTGGACATGTATTCGTTCCAAGATAACTCGAGTGTTAACAAACTCCGCCCCAACCTCATGAATTTTAAGGGCCATGAAGGGTTTAGGAGTAAGTTAACAAATGAAACTTCACCTATTCCTTTAAAGATCAAGATCGAAACTCCGAGCACAAGTGATCAACATATAACCGAGACTAGTTTGAAAAAAGAATTATTCCTTATATTATTTGAGATTTTTTTTTATTTTTTTGGAAAAAAATAATTTTATTATTATTATTAATTTCAGAATTATTATTTTTTTTATTTTTTTTATATAGATATTTTTTTTGAAATCAAATATTTACAAAGAAAACATTATCACAAATTTACAAAGAGAACGTTTATAACAAAATGTATTACAATTTATATACAAGTATGAAAATATACACGAATATAATATTTACATTATGAACATATATACATAAACAAAATCATACAATAGATTATTTCAATCCCCAACAACGGCGCCAAAAATTGATATGTTGCAACTAAGCATTAAAATAAACACAAAGTCACACTCAACACTTAATAAAAATATATGCAAATTAAAACCTTTTTTTTGTAGATTGTAGCATTGATAAGTAGGGATCGTTCTTAACCGGGAATTGAGGGTACCTAAGCATGATTATCGTTTTATTAGTTAATTGGGGGGTAAAGAGATTGATTTAAAGTTCCTAAGTAATTAAACTAATCCAAACTAACCTAATCTATTATTTACATGGTCAACTCATCTTTAACCTAACTCATTCATGAATTCTATTAACTTCAAACCTATGAAATCCTCTAATTTTAGCCTTACTAGTTATTTGCATGTTATCTTAAGTAAGTGCAGGGAGACACTCACACCACACTTTTAGTGATATAGACTTGGAGACACTCCTCTATCTAATCAAGCATTAAGCACAAACATACAATCATAACAAAAACTAGAATCATAAAATACATACAATATTGGAATTAATACAACCATAAAACCAAGAATAATATTAGAATTCAATTCATAAACCAAGATATTCAAGCACAAAAGATAACTACAAGGTAAAGAGAGTGTGTTACACTTTTTCTCTTCGGGACACCCTATGGATACGAAGTGATTGGGCACTCTTTGGCGAGACACTTGGAGACACTCCTCTATGTCGCGGATGAAGGCTGCGAAATGTGGGATATGATGTAATTAGTTTTGCACGAGAAATATTAATATTATTGAAAAGGGAAAATTTGGTTAAGCAGAGCTTTGATACAAAAAATGAGCGACCTCTTACAAATAACCTAAACCTCTCTATTTATAGGAGAAAATTAATCCTAAATAAATAGGAGTTCACAATTTAATTCTAAAAGGAAAAGGATTAAACTAATTAAATTAAAGTCCTAAAGGTAAAAGATATTCTAAATCCTAATGAAAGAATAAATACAAAAATTAATTAAAAAGGTGATAGAAACTCCTAATTTAAAAAGGGAAAACAAATCGTAATTAAAAAGGAGAAATTCTTCTCCTTAATTTGCTTGGAATTTGGGTTGCTTGCTGGAATTTTAGAAGATGGAACAGCTGGAAAACGTGCAAGGCTTCAATTCCTAGTAGAACAAGTAATCATATTCGCGCAGATTGACTATGCCTCTCCAAAATAGGAATTTCCGTGGCTGTAGGACTCCGATTTGTGTAATTCTTGAACCATTGGAAACTAGACTTCTAGAGCTTTCCAACCATACCTTACTCACATTCTGATTCTATCTAAGGTGTTCACAATGATCCGTGGAAGTAGGCTAATTTGCACAGACAGATTTCTGTTTTGTAACTTTTAATACATTTATTCTTTTAGGCTTCTCCAAGAACGAATCTTGGTATAATCTTGAGCCTTCTTGCACATATGGACATATTGTTAATCCATCTTGATGAATCTTGATCCAATCTTTATAAGTCTTCGCCCATTCTTGATAGTTTATGCGAGTTTACTCCAATTTAACCTCTTTACTCCACTTTCTTGGGTTGCTACCTAAAAATATTAAAACAAGTTAGAAATTGTAGGACTAAGGATATAACAAAGTAAGATGAAAAGAAAATTGAGATAAAAAGGTGATGAAATATGTGTTTATCAACCTCTGCTTGCCCACTTGTTTGGGATGATATGGCGTAGAGACTCTATGCGCAATGTTGTACTTTCTCAATAATGCCTCAAATGATCGGTTGTTGAAATGGCTCCCTCCATCACTTATAATCGCTCTTGGTTTTCCAATCCTAGCAAAAATGTGAGTTTTCCCAAAATCTTCAACAAACTTAGAGTCATTAGTCCTAGTGGCTTTACCTTTCACCCATTTGGAGACATAACCAACAACAAGGAGTATTTGTAAATGACCATAAGAGAAAGGAAAAGGACCCATGAAATCGATACCCTAAACAACAAAAAGTTCAACAAATGAAATAGGAGTTTGTGGAATTTGGTTCTTTGGGCCAATCTTACCTGTAATTTGGTATCTAGCACAGGTCTTACATAACTCATATGCATCCTTAAACACGGTAGGCCAGTAGAAACCACTCTCTAGAATTTTTTGGGTAGTCCTCTTTGCACCGAAATGCCCTCCACGTGCATAACTATGACAAAAGGTTAGTATAGCATAAAATTCAGAATTTGGTACACACCTTCTCATGACTTGTTTAGGACAGTATTTCCATAAGTAGGGACCATCCCACTCATAGAACTTAGCCTCCTTCTTGAGCTTATCTTTCTGTGCACGTGTGAAGTCATCTGGAATCTACTTACAGACTTTGTAGTCAACAATATCAGCAAACCAAATGTCCAAAACATTATGTCTAAATAACTGCTTATCAAGAAAGCTTTCACACAATGAAAAAGAGTCCTCCTCATCATTGGAACCTTTCACAAGTTAGCTAACGTGATCAGCAACCACATTTTCACTCCTTTTTTGTCCTTGATTTCCATATCGAACTCTTGGAGGAGAAGCACCCGCCTAATGAGTCTCGGTTTTGCATATTTTTTGGTCAAAAAGTACTTTAGAGCTGCATGGTTAGTATAGACAATGACTTTAGTACCAATTAGAAAAGAACAAAATTCTTCAAGAGAAAAAATCACAGCTAGAAGTTCCTTCTTAGTGGTGGAGTAGTTGAGCTGTGCATCAATTCGAACGGTAGATCCCAATTTGGTGGTCGAATGATAGGTGTTATGGATAGCAACTCCTTGAGCTTTTGAAATGCCTGCATGCACTCATTATCAACTACAAACACAACTTCCTTTTGCAAGAGTCAGGTTAGAGGCCTTGCAGTCTTTGAGAAGTCCTTGATAAAGTGCCTATAGGAACCTGCATGACCCAAAAACGAACGAACCTCTCTCCCACAAGTGGGAGGGGTTAAGGAGCGCATAATATCTATTTTATCTTTATCTACTTCTATTCCCTTAGACGAGATGATATGACCCAAAACTATCCCTTGTGTAACCATAAAATGGCACTTCTCCCTGTTCAAAACAAGGTTAGTTTGTAGATAGTGAGCAAGAACGATAGAGAGGTTATTTAAGCATGCATCACATAAATTCCCAAAAACTGAAAAGTCATCCATGAATACCTCTATGATCTTCTCAACCAAGTCCAAAAAGATGCTCATCATACATCTTTGAAATGTCACAGGAGCATTACATAAGCCGAAGGGTATGCATCTATAAGCAAAGGTGCCATAAGGGCATGTAAAAGTAGTCTTTTCTTTATCCTCAGGTGCAATCGTAATCTGGTTGTACCCAGAGTATCCATCCAAGAAGCAATAAAAACTGTGACTTGCAAGACGCTCCAACATTTGATCAAGGAAAAGCAAGGGGAAATGATCCTTACTTGTTGATGTGTTGAGCTTTTGGTAGTCAATGCACATTCTCCAACCAGTTTGTAATCTTTGAGGTACCAATTCGTTGTTATCATTCTTCACAATGGTGACTCTAGACTTCTTTGGAACAACTAGAACAGGGCTAACCCATTTTTTTATATCAGATATATGGTAAATGATACCAGCATCACGGAGTTTCAAGACCTCTTTCTTCACAACTTCTGTCATTGGCAGATTGAGACTACGTTAGCCTTCTCTAGATGGCTTTGTTCCTTCCTTTAGAAATATCTTATGCATGCACATCGCCAGATTGATTCCCTTTATGTCTTCAATGGTCCAACCAATGGAGGTTTTGTAACAACCTGGATTTTTTGTATTATTGTAAATTGGAAAATTACATGTTAAATGACCATTTTGCCCCTAGTTAGGGAAAAATGTTGACCTTTCACTCGAGACACTATTTAGATATGAACCTTTTACCATTACATAGATCACGTCACCACGAGTCTGTGCACAGGCGGCATGCCGGAATTGGAGGCTCAGTACGGAAGTTACGGATCACGGAGTATGAGAGTTACTATTACTTTTTTCGAGGTTTCTGGCCAAGTGGCATTATTGGATTGGTCAACTAGGTTATTAGACCAATCAGATGAGTGACAAGTGTCACTCATCTAATTGACCCATTTACCCAGAAGATTGGATGCATGTATCTACTTTTTTTCTCTTTCGATTCTCATTCAAACTGTGAATCCAACTTCTGCAAACACACACCCAACCATCGATCCTCTTCCCTAAAACCTCTGTTCCCATTAGAAAACATGAAAAGTGACTAAAAGAGGGCGTTGGATGAAGACTCGAGCTGAGAGCAGTGATGCGCGGCGGAGAGACAAATCCCAGGACAAGGACGAGTCGATTGAGGCCCAGAACCAGGCACGGCAGCGTTAGGGTCGACGGGGAACCGGAGGGGAAAGCAGGCCTCCACGGTTGCTTAAGCTAAGGAATGATTTCCTTTGTATTTTAGCTAAGTTTGAACCCATAGATCCAACCTAGGCACCTAGACGATCATAGGGGTAGCAATAGTTTTTGAAATGGGTCGAAAACAGGCGAGATACAGCAGGGTCGGGGTCGCTGGTCTGTGCAACCTGAATAGCAGACCCGTTGAAGGATAGGGATGATGACGTCAGCTGATGATGTCATCCACCTGTCAGGTTATTCGACACGTGGGCCAGTAGGGACGTGACACATGTCACATGTCAGTGCTGGCTATGCACTGACATGTCAGTGACGTGGCCCAATCAGTAGCTGCCACGTGTCACTAACATGTCAGTGACGTGGACCAACGAGCATCTGGCTGGTGTTAGTGACGTGGACCAATCTTGGAATGACGCGTGGCCCCTGTCAGAGTCTGACACGTGTTGGATGTTAGACCTAGTAGTGTCAATTCGTGACCTTTGGATGTGTTTGGACAGGTTTAGGCGATTCGTTGAGCAGCAAGGACCGTGTGATAGTGGGTTATTGATTTCAAAATGAATGCATGCATATATATTTTCACTGTTTTACTTCATGATTATGATTGGATGATTCTTGATACTTTATTATGGGGTTCTATACGTATTATGATGTTTTGGGCATGAGACCCGTCTAGATATATGTACGATTTGGTTTTCGAAGTAAGTCGGGGAGTTCTGTGGAATGTGATACTATTGCACTGTGTATACCTACCTTATTATTACAGTCTCCTCCAAACGTCTCACAGTATCCTGGAGTAGTCACGGGAACTGCCTGAGAGGGGTTAACCCGAGGGGTGACTCACGATTAGGAGCTCAAATACAGATGATACCTCAAGGGAGGGTCATTTATCTGCAGGTCATTAACCTGGGTGGACCATGGGGAGACGTGGGATTTGAGACCCCAAGTGGGACACGTAGTGTCAGGACCCGTCCCAAATATCGCCTCGATACCCGGGACGAACCCTGCTCCCGTCTGACAATCACACCCAAAGTACCAAAATAACCTCAACACCCCTATAAGCATAATTATCAGACGAAGGAGTAAATATAATACAACTGTAAGTCAGAGCATAGTTCTACAAAATGGGCACAAAATCCTACTATGCTAGTCTCGCAACGGAAGAACGTCAAAAACTCTATGCCTCGATTCCTGCCTCAACGTTCACCCCAGCGCTATCACCACGACCTAGAGGGTAAGTTAAAACAGAAAGTGTGAGTGGACTGAAGTAAAATAAGAGTTTCAAACACAATTTAGAAGTAAAACAGTGTAAAGAAAACAATAAGGTTTTAGCCTCCGTTTTAAAATATGCATGCCCAACTAAGTATCAGAAAACCACAACATAAAACAGTATAGCAAGATTATATCATAAAACCAAATTAACAAATATCCAAATCTGATCAAACCTGCTGGGTCTATCCGAGTCTTTAAACTCAACCAGGCCTCAAATGTAATCCGAGTCTTTAAACTCGCGAGTCTTTAAACTCAATAGGCCTACGGGGGTAATATCGTAAATATCCGAGTCTTTAAACTCCTGAGTCTTTAAACTCAATCCGGGCCCGTCCCCCGTCAATCAGAATCCGGGTCTTTAAACCCAATATCCAAATCCAGAAAATTCAATCCAAAACCAATTTAAATCAATTCTAAATCCACATCCAAACTCGAATCCGAAATCCCCGGTTCGAAGCCCTTCTGGTGTTCAGAACCGTCATTCCGAACCTAAATCCGGAAATCCACCTTTTCCGACTTTAAAACCAAATTTCGTTTCTCGAAATCCGATTTCAAAACCAAAACCTTGATTTCCAAAATCATACTTCATAATCCACTTATAACCATCAGAAAACAATTCTAGAGTGAAAACATGAAACATAAATCAAAATCCAGCTTTTTCTCGAAAAACGTGCAAACATATCAACCACATATAATCACCATCAAAAACATAAAAAAAACCATATTTAATATCGTAAAACATAAATAAAACAGTTAGGCATGCTCGTAAGGAAAGAAAGAGTCCACTCACGAATCGTAAAATGTCAATCGCGCTCCGTACGCTCCTCGACCGTCTCAGGCGTCTCCCGTCCTGTCAATAGGCACCAAATAGGGTCACAATTACGTCAAATATACTAACCTTAATTTCCCCGATTTTTAGGGAATTTATTAGTAATTTAAACTTAAACCCTAAACCGTCCGGATTCCCGAACTATCCCTTAACCTCGTCCGATTAACCCGAAAATTACACCAATAGATTCCTTAGAACATTTAGAACCAAATCCATGTTGGAAGTTTGGCCAGAATCCTCCCTACGCGCCCCCACGCGCCTCCCAAAGTTACTGCGCGTGGGCCTCACACGCCTGCTACAGTGCTTCTTCTTCCTCGAGTCACCCGGTTCAACTGTGTTGAACCGGCGTGACCGGTTCTCTACCGTTCCTCCACCATTTCAGTCCCTTCCAATCCCAATAGCACCGTCGAGTCCTTAGCAATCAAACCTCGTCCTAACCTTTGAAAATCAAAGCCTAAAACCCCTCGACTTCATCCTCGAAAAACATGGCCCGTATGCCCTGTTTTGGCCGCCGGCCACCCAGGTCCTCCCCCGTCACGGCGACCATCCTAGACGACTCCTAGGACCTCCCTGAACCTCACTTCACTCACCAATTCCCTCGACTCTAGCCCAAAGTCCACCACTTTTGAAAACAATAAAAACGGGAAAACAGGGGATCCGGGTTATACCTTCGATTCCTCCTCCGCCATCTGCACCGCCGCGTGCCACGGTGCTCGTTGAGTCCCCTGCAATCACCTGAGCCTCATATTGCCTTGGTTTTCACCACAACACGGCAGAACCACCACCACAGTGCCACCGTCTCTCTGTTTTCTCTGAAATTCGAACCGTCCACCGCCGTGTCTCCGTGCACGATTTCCACTCCAAAACCCGATCACCAACCTCCTCTCTTCTCTCTTCCACTCTCACTGTCAGCACCCACCCCAGTTTCACCCCGAAAACCGAGGTAAATCCTGCTCCCGTCTAACACCCCGACGCAAAAACAGTCAGACGCAGGAGAATTTAAATACGACACCGAAATCATACTTTACAGAGCATAGTGCGAACTACAAAGAAATCAAAACCAATAATAAATACACGCACGCGGAGGAAAACTTAAGCACTCTGGGACCCTGCTCGTCACTTCTATGCCTCAGACACTGCCTCGACGTCAAGACCCCGCGCTATCTCCACAACCTGGAGGGCAGTTAAAGATAAAAGGTGTGAGTGGACCGTAAATAAAATAAAAGTTCTAAAACCATTTTATAAGAAAACCGAGTTTTACCCTCCGTTTTGAAAACCACATGCATAACCCAGTTATTAAAACAGTTAAAAATCGATCATCAATAAACATCATAAGAAACAGAAACACTATAAAACAGTTATAGAAATCATAGCATATGAAGCATAAAATCGTATCAGAAACCGTGAACATCAAATCATTATTTTACCGATCAAACCTGCTGGGGGGGGGGGGGTTTAAACTCCCGAGTCTTTAAACTCAATCCGGGCCCGTCCCCCGTCAATCAATATCCGGGTCTTTAAACCCAATAACCAGATCCAGCAAATCCAATCCCAATTCAATGTAAAACCATTTCTAGATCCATAGCCAAACTCGAATTCGAAATCACCGGTCTGACGCCCTTCTAGCATCCCGAACCGTCATTCCGAACCCAAATTCGGAATCCACTTTTCAATCTGAAAACCAATCTCGATTCTCGAGATCCGATTTCAAAATCGAAAACCTCAATTATCCAAATCACGTTTCAAAATCCCGTTATCATCTTCAGAAATCAGTTATCATTTGAAAACCCCAAATTCATAGCTTTATTTTCAAAATCACCATTTTCTCGTAAAACGTGCCAATTACTTTACTTCCTCGAAAACCGTGCAAGTATATAAAACCGCATCATAATTTCAACATTCATGTAATCACATCTATAAAACAATTTAGAAAAACAGTTATGCATGTTCGAGTTTAGAGAAGGGGTCCACTCACAGTACCGAGTCCTCACTCGCGTCCCGAACGTCCTGCACGTTCCTCGGCTTCCTCGGGAAACCCTGATCCTGTCAACAACCACCAAATTACGTCACTAACACGTCCACGAGTATCCACCTAAATGCCCTCAAAATCCCCGAGTCCTGAACGTAACGAACCGGAACACTAAACTTTCACCCCCACGGAACTACTTCGATTCGACGTCCGATTAACCCAAAACCACTTCCATTAGACTCGTTAGAACACTTAGACTAAAAACCATGTTGACCACTTTCCCCAGAACCGCCGCACGCGCCCCCACGCGCCGCCCAAAGTGGCAGCGCGTGGGCCTCACGCGCCAGCTACAGTGTCACCCTCAACCTGTGCTGAATCGGCCGCTGCAACTTAGACCGGCGAGAACCATTCTCCGCCGTCCGGCCACCAATTCACCTCCTTTCTGCACCCACAGCTTCGTCCAGACCTACCCTATCTATTCCCCAACTCCTCTAACCTCGACACGGTCCCATCATCGTTGACTGAAGCTCGAAAGAAAACCCGAGCACTGCTCTGTTTTCTTTCCCGGCCACCCGGACCACCACCCATCACGGTGGCCAGCCCAAACTCTTCCTAGAACCCTTCTGAACCTAACCCAACTCTCCTAAACCTCTGACTCAGTCCCTAGGTTCACGACTCGCCGTCTGAAACTCATGGCCAAAATAGAGCACATAAAATCCCTCTGTCGTGCCAACCGCCACCGTGCACCTCCCGTCACGGCAGCGCAACCAGGGACCTCCTAGGACTCCCCTGAGGCCCCTAGACCTCCCTATATGCTTCGATTCAACCCCGTGACTCACGACTTCCGACTTGAACTCGACAGGAAAAACATGGCAAGTTTACAGGGATGAGGGATTACCTGCAACCGTCCACGACCGTGCTCGCCGCCGCGTTCCCTGGAGTCCACCGCGTCGCCTCAGCCTCCTCTCGAGGTCAATCGCACCCGCACACGGCCACAGCACCACCACAAGCCCTCAGTATTCTCTGTTTTCTCTGGTTATCCCCGTGAGCTCTCAACTCACACACACCACGATTCCTCACCTCCCAACCTTCTCACTAGCTCCCTCTCACTCTCCGATCACCCTCACACACTCACAACTCATCAGCACACACCATCACCCTCGATCACCCCTCAATTTCCCTCACGATCTCCCTCTGTTTCACTCTAGTTGAAGAACACGAACACACACACTTGCACGGGTGCACCCCAATTATTTGGGCCGTGCACACACACAAGAACCCCCAGAAGCCACTACACACCTGCCACATGTCACCATCCACTCCATCCTCTCCCACATGGCTCAATCCCAGCCGTCCATTTGTCCCTTTCTCAGCACAATTTCCAGGGCACAAAAGACCAAACTGCCCCTCCTTTTAACGAAAAATTACGATGTTGCCACTACCTTCCTAGACCTGTAACTCTCACATCGTACGTCCGATGAATACGTGCCGCCTGTCATTGAACGCAGGACAACGAGATCTACGTAACCATCCTCGGTCAACGCACCAAAACCCGATCGTCCAAAAAGTCAAAATTTCCCCCCTTTTTTAACCAAATTATGGTTATGCCCTCAACCTTCCGAACATCATAACTTCCTCCTCGGACGTCGGAATCAGGCGTGCCACCTGCCTACGGATTCGTGACGTCCTAAACTACATCCTGATCACTGGTCAATACCCACTTGACCACCCGAACTAAAAGTCAACATTTTGCCCGAACTAGGGGCAAAATCGTCATTCTAAACTTACAGACCTATCAGGACCACCTAACCACCGATTAGCTTACTCACCCTATCTTAATCACTCTACTAATCCCGGCTCTCGGGACGGGTTGTTACACTCACAACCCACCAGAGTCTCACACACACCCTGAATCGATCACCCACTCTCAAACTATTCCTCTCTGTTTTCTGTTTCTCACAGCCAAATACACGAGATCAATTGGACGATTTGTAGCCGTGTGTATCATAGACACACCCAGAACCCTCTAGTTCTCTCCCACGTGTCCAATTCCTATGGACCAACACAAAAATATCCCAATCCACTCAAGACAAATGGCCTTATCTGATTGGGCCTTAAGAGCAAAAGACCAAATTGCCCCTAGTATTAAAAATTACCTTTTTACCCTCACACTTTCCAGACCCGTAACTATTTCGTCCGACGTTCGATGACAGCGTGCTGCCTGTCGTTGTACTCAGGACGTGGAGACCTATCTAACGGTCCTCGGTCTACGTGAAAATCACAAGTCCACTAAAAAGTCAACATTTCCCTTGATTAGTCAAAATTACGGTAACGCCCTCGATCTTCCGAACGTCATAAATTTTTCTCCGCTTGTCCAAATCAGACATGCCACCTGTCTACGGACTCGTGACGTCCTAAACTACGTCACGGTCAATGGTCAATACTCATCCAACCTGTAAATCAAAAAGTCAACTTTTGACGCACTATTCATATGGGCAAAATCGTCTGTTCATACAAATCTTTACAAAAATTACATTTATACCCTTCCCGAAGGTACGGGTTGTTACAATCTACCCCCCTAAAAAGAATTTCGTCCCCGAAATTCAATGAAATAAATAAGGGTACTGTTCGCGCATTAAGGCCTCGGGTTCCCAGGTAGCTTCTTCCACCTGATGATTCCTCCACAATACTTTAACTAAGGGAACCGTCTTCCTCCGTAAGACTTGTCCTTCCGATCCAAAATCGCTACAGGCTGTTCTTCAAAGCTCAAGTCTTCCCTAAGCTCCACAGGTTGTGCTTCCACAACATGTGAATCATCCCGTATATACTTCCGAAGCATAGATACATGAAAGACATTATGTACCTTTGCCAAATCTGCTGGTAAATCCAATCGGTAAGCAACAGGACCAATCCGCTCCAAAATCTCATAAGGTCCAATGTAACGAGGACTCAGCTTCCTTCGCCTGCCAAACCGTACGATTCCCTTCCAAGGAGATAACTTCAAGAAAACCCAGTCTCCTACGGAAAACTCCAAGTCCCTGATCCTACGGTCGGCGTAGCTCTTTTGTCGGTCCTGAGCTGCCTTCAGTCGATCTCTGATAAGTGCAACTTTCTCCTGAGTAAGATCTACCAGCTCGGAAGTAGTCAATCTCCTATCACCAACCTCGGTCCAACACAACGGAGTCCGACATTGTCGCCCGTACAAAGCCTCATAAGGAGCCATCCCAATACTCTCCTGATAACTGTTATTGTAGGCGAACTCCATCAAAGGTAAATGTGACTCCCAAGTACCCTGAAACTGCAAGACACAAGCTCTCATCATATCCTCGAGAATCTGGATGGTCCGCTCAGACTGTCCATCGGTCTGAGGATGAAATGCAGTACTGAAATGCAACTTTGTCCCAAAAGCTTCCTGTAAGCTCTGCCAAAACCGGGAAGTGAATCTCGGATCTCTGTCAGATACTATCGACTCTGGTGTACCATGCAGCCGAATAATCTCATCAATAAACAACTGTGCAAACTGCGTCAACCTGAAGTTCTCCCGTACTGGTAAGAAATGAGCAGACTTCGTAAGTCGATCCACGATCACCCACACACCATCGTGTCCCTTCGGTGTCCTGGGAAGCTTGAATACAAAATCCATCGTCAAGTGATCCCATTTCCACTTAGGGATCGGCAAAGGTTGCATGGCTCCATAGGGTCTCTGCCGCTCAACTTTCACCTGTTGACAGATCAAGCATCTACTGACATACTCTGCAATCTCACGTTTCATTCCTGACCACCAGTAATGCTCTCGTAGTGTACGATACATCTTGGTCCCACCAGGATGCATCGCATAGGCAGAACAGTGAGCCTCATCCAGTATCACCTTTCTCAGTATTTCGTCCTCGGGCACACACAACCGTCCATCCTTAACCAAGGCTCTATCCTCGCGAATCTCAAAGTCCTGTCTCTCTCCAGCCTCGACCTCAATACGCATGATGCCCAAAATAGGGTCCTCAAATTGAGCATCAATAACCTGATCAATCAAAACAGGTCGCACGTGGAAACTCGCTAGGAGTGCTCCCTGACCATCCACAGTCAACTCTACTCCCAGTCTACGGAGCTCAACCAACAAAGGTAACCGGACCGTCCTCAGATGCGACAAAGAACTAGCTGACTTCCTGCTCAAAGCATCGGCTACCACATTAGCCTTTCCTGGATGATACTCAATAGTACAGTCGTAGTCCTTAAGTAACTCCAACCATCGGCATTGTCTCAGATTCAGTTCCTTCTGAGTGAACATATACTTTAAACTCTTGTGGTCCGTGAAGATCCTGCACCTCTCGCCGTACAAATAATGTCGCCAAATCTTTAGTGCATGAACCACCGCAGCCAGTTCCAAGTCATGTGTAGGGTAGTTCATCTCATGGGGTTTCAACTGTCGGGAAGCATAAGCAATCACTTTCCCGTGCTGCATCAACACATAGCCCAAACCCTATAAGGAAGCGTCACTATAAACCTCGAACTCTCCACTGTCGTTTGGAAGGGCCAACACAGGAGCCGATGTCAGCCGCCTCTTAAGCTCCTGGAAACTCTGCTCACAGTTATCATCCCACGCAAACCGAACTCCTTTCCGAGTCAACCGTGTCAACGGAGTAGCAAGGATAGAAAAACCCTCAATAAAACGCCGGTAATAACCTGCTAATCCCAGAAAACTCATGATATCTGTCACCGTCTTGGGCTATTCCCAATTTGCTACTACCTCAACCTTCTGAGGATCCACTCTGATGCCCTCGGCTGAAATCACATGTCCTAGAAATCCAACACTGGTGAACCAAAACTGACACTTGCTCAACTTCGCATACAACTGATGCTCTCTTAGGGTCTTAAGCACTATCTTGAGATGCTTCTCGTGCGCCTTTGCACTCTTCGAATACACCAAAATGTCATCAATGAAGACAATCACAAAACGATCCAAATACGACCGGAACACTCGGTTCATAAGATCCATAAAAGCGGCTGGGGCATTAGTCAATCCAAAAGGCATCACAACAAACTCGTAATGACCGTACTTGGTCCGAAAGGCTGTCTTGGGTACATCCTCCTCTTTGACCCGTAACTGATGGTAGCTGGAGCGAAGATCAATCTTCAAAAAGTACTGTGCTCCCTTCAACTGGTCAAACAAATCATCAATCCGGGGTAAAGGATACTTATTCTGAATGGTTACCTTATTCAACTGTCTGTAGTCAACACACAATCTCAAACCTCCGTCCTTTTTCTTTACAAACAGTACAGGCGCTCCCCAAGGTGACATACTCGGTCGAATGAATCCTATATCGACCAACTCTTGTAACTGTGCCTTAAGTTCCCTCAATTCTGCAGGTGCCATGCGGTAAGGAGTCTGTGAAATAGGCTGTGTACCTGGTAAAAGATCAATCGGGAACTCGATATCTTGCTGAGGTGGTAATCCTGGCAACTCCTCGAGGAAAACATCGGGAAACTCCCGTACCACTCGTATATCCTCCGCCCTTACTGGCGTAGCACGTGTATCCACCACATGAGCTATGTAACCCTGAAACCCCTTACGCAACAGCTTGCTAGCCTCAAGTGCCGAAATAACTCCAGTAGGGAGTGCACGTTGATCCCCCTGAAACGTGGTCTCCGGTAAGCCTGGACTCCGAAAGGTCACTCTCCTATCGAAACACTCGATAGGAGCATGATGTCTCGTCAACCAGTCCATACCCAGGATAACATCGAAGTCCCGTAGATCCAATAGTAACAAGTCCGCCATTAACTCAACCTCTCCTACCAACACCGGACACTCTCTCAGAACCTGAGTCACTACCAACACCTCCCCAGTAGGTGTACTCACCCCTAAGGCACAATCCAAGGTAGACACCTCCCTCTCCGTAACCAGACTACAACTCCAGGCTATAAACGAGTGAGTAGCCCCGGGATCTATCAAAGAAAAAACAGTGTGACCAAGTATGGTAAGTGTACCTGTCACCACTCCCGGTGCTGATTTGGCCTCCTGCTGGGTCATAGCGAAAACTCGCGCCTGAGGTCCTGACGACCTATCGCGCCCTCTAGAATTGCTCGTGGTACCACCGCCACCCATAGGGCCTGCCGTCCCCGACACAGATGCCGTACTCCGCCTAGGTTCTGCTGTACCTCGGCCTGCTCCACCCTCCTAGGCTAACAATGTGCACTCTCTCCGAAAGTGGCCACGCTCTCCACAATAATAGCAGACATCTCTACCGGGTCCACCAGTCTATCTCCAAGCAGAAGCAACAGAAGTAGCACTCGCCTGAGGAGTCGGTTGTGCTCTAGCTCCCCGAAATCCAGAGCCCTGAAAACTGCCTGGTCTGCCAAACCGGGCTCCACCAGCTGATGAAGTACCACCATAGTTGCCCCTCTTCGGGGGTCCTCTGACTAGACGCTCCAGGAAAAGAATGCTCACGGCGTCGCACACTGCCCGAGTACTGTGGCCGGGTAGGCAAACTGGCCTCCACTCTAACAGCAGCGTCTGACAACTCCCTGAAAGTAGCAAATGAGCCGGCTGTCACAATGGCTCTAATCTCTCCTCGAAGACCCAACTCAAACCGATGAAACTTCTCAGCCTCGGTTGCCACAAATGCAGGAGTGAATCGGGACAACATCTGGAATCTCTGCTCATACTCGGCCACTGTCATGCTTCCTTGTTTCAACTGAAGGAACTCCGCCTCCTTGGCATCCCGAAAAGAGCGAGGATAATACTGGTCCAAAAACCGCTCCCGGAAAGTCTCCCAAGTCACGGTATGAGCGTCCCATCCTGATAACTCCAGCGTATACCACCATTCATACGCTGCGCCGTCTAACAAAAAAGTAGCCAACAACACACGATCTCCCAGAGGACAATGCATCACCCCGAATATCCGCTCAAGTCGGGTGATCCATCGGTGATCTTCCTCTGGGTCTGCCCCACCACTGAACGTAGTAGCCCCGAGCCTCTGCGCTCGCTCAATCGACGCACTCTCCGCTTCTTCAGGTCGTGGAAGGGGTTCACGTCTCCGAGGCATGGTCGAACGTACGCTGAAAGAGGCATAGAGTTAGTAAAAAAACCTAACAATGACCTCGTACCAACAAAGACCGACAAACCTATGCTCTGATACCAATTGTCAAGACCCGTTCCAAATATCGCCTCGATACCCAGGACGAACCCTGCTCCCGTCTGACAATCACACCCAAAGTACCAAAATAACCTCAACACCACTATAAGCATAATTATCAGACGAAGGAGTAAATATAATACAACTGTAAGTCAGAGCATAGTTATACAAAATGGGCACAAAATCCTACTATGCTAGTCTCGCAACAGAAGAACGTCAAAAACTCTATGCCTCGATTCCTCCCTCAACGTTCACCCCAACGCTATCACCACGACCTGGAAGGTAAGTTAAAACAGAAAGTGTGAGTGGACTGAAGTAAAATAAGAGTTTGAAACACAATTTAGAAGTAAAACAGTGTAAAGAAAACAATAATGTTTTACCCTCCGTTTTAAAATATGCATGCCCAACTAAGTATCAGAAAACCACAACATAAAACAGTATAGCAAGATTATATCATAAAACCAAATTAACAAATATCAAAATCTGATCAAACCTGCTGGGTCTATCCGAGTCTTTAAACTCAACCAGGCCTCAAATGTAATCCGAGTCTTTAAACTCGCGAGTCTTTAAACTCAATAGGCCTACGGGGGTAATATCGTAAATATCCGAGTCTTTAAACTCCTGAATCTTTAAACTGAATCCGGGCCCGTCCCCCGTCAATCAGAATCCGGGTCTTTAAACCCAATATCCAAATCCAGCAAATTCAATCCAAAACCAATTTAAATCAATTCTAAATCCACATCCAACTCGAATCCGAAATCCCCGGTTCGAAGCCCTTCTGGTGTTCAGAACCGTCATTCCAAACCCAAATCCGGAAATCCACCTTTTCTGACTTTAAAACCAAATTTCGTTTCTCGAAATCCGATTTCAAAACCAAAACCTTGATTTCCAAAATCATACTTCATAATCCACTTATAACCATCAGAAAACAATTCTAGAGTGAAAACATGAAACTTAACATCCAAAATCAAAATCCAGCTTTTTCTCGAAATCCAATCCAAAATCACCATCAAAAACATAAAAAAAACCATATTTAATATCATAAAACATAAATAAAACAGTTAGGCATGCTTGTAAGGAAAGAAAGAGTCCACTCATGAATCGTAAAATGTCAATCGCGCTCCGTGCGCTCCTTGACCGTCTCAGGCGTCTCCCGTCCTGTCAATAGGCACCAAATAAGGTCACAATTACGTCAAATATACTAACCCTAATTTCCCCGATTTTTCAGGAATTTATTCGTAATTTAAACTAAAACCCTAAACCGTCCGGGTTACCGAACTATCCCGTAACCTCGTCCGATTAACCCAAAAATTACACCAATAGATTACTTAGAACATTTAGAACCAAAACCATGTTGGAAGTTTGGCTAGAATCCTCCCCACGCGCCCCCACGCGCCGCCCAAAGTGGCTGCGCGTGGGCCTCACGCACCTGCTACAGTGCTTCTTCTTCCTCGAGTCACCCGGTTGGCGTGACCGGTTCTCCACCGTTCCTCCACCATTTCAGTCCCTTCCAATCCCAATAGCACCGTCCAGTCCTTAGCAATCAAATCTCGTCCTAACCTTTGAAAATCAAAGCCTAAAACCCCTCGACTTCGTCCTCGAAAAACATGGCCCGTATGCCCTGTTTTGGTCGCAGGCCACCCAGGTCCTCCCCCTTCACGGCGACCATCCTAGAAGACTCCTAGGACCTCCCTGAACCTCACTTCACTCACCAATTCCCTCGACTCTAGCCCAAAGTCCACCACTTTTGAAAACAATAAAAACGGGAAAACAGGGGATTCGGGGTATACCTTCGATTCCTCCTCCGCCGTCTGCACCGCCGCGTGCCACGGTGCTCGTTGAGTCCCCTGCAATCACCTGAGCCTCCTATTGCCTTGGTTTGCACCACAACACGGCAGAACCAGCACCACAGTGCCACCGTCTCTCTGTTTTCTCTGAAATTCGAACCGTGCACCGCCGTGTCTCCGTCCACGATTTGCACTCCAAAACCCGATCACCAACCTCCTCTCTTCTCTCTTCCACTCTCACAACCCACCATAGTCTCACACACGCCCTGAATCGATCACCCACTCTCAAACTCTTCCTCTCTTGTTTTCTGTTTCTCACGGCCAAATACACGGGATCAATTGGACGATTTGTAGCCGTGTGTATCATAGACACACCCAGAACCCTCTGGTTCTCTCCCACGTGTCCACTTCCTATGGACCAACACAAAAATATCCCAATCCACTCAAGACAAATGGCCTTATCTGATTGGGCCTTAAGAGCAAAAGACCAAATTGCCCCTAGTATTAAAAATTACCTTTTTACCCTCACACTTTCCAGACCCGTAACTATTTCGTCCGACGTCCGATGACAGCGTGCCGCCTGTCGTTGTACTCAGGACGTCGAGACCTATCTAACGGTCCTCGGTCTACGTGAAAATCACAAGTCCACTAAAAAGTCAACATTTCCCTCGATTAGTCAAAATTACGGTAACGCCCCCGATCTTCCGAACGTCATAACTTTTTCTCCGCTTGTCCAAAACGGACATGCCACATGTCTACGGACTCGTGACGTCCTAAACTACATCACGGTCAATGGTCAACACTCATCCAACTTGTAAATCAAAAAGTCAACTTTTGACGCACTATTCACAAGGGCAAAATCGTCCGTTCATACAAATCTTTACAAAAATTACATTTATACCCTTCCCGAAGGTACGGGTTGTTACACGTAACCTTAGGACTGTGATATTATTAGGCATCGGGGATGCCAGACATCATGGATTTCGGGGTTGGATTGTACAGTGTAAGACCCGTGTCCTGGAGGGAACGGTGAACAATCCCACATTCCTGCGAGGAGGAATGGTCTGGGAGAGGATGGTGGTGTGCCTTAAAGGTGTAGGCACACACCTATCTAGCACTAGGCCTTTTGGGAGCTCAAGTGGCTTTGGGGGGATTGGAATCCCAAAGTTAAGCTAGTTGAGGCTGGTGCAATTCCATGATGGGTGAGCCCCTGGAAAGTTGCACCATGAGCTCCCAAAAACAAAACCGTGAGGGCGACGCCCAAAGCGGACAATATGGTGCTAGATGAGTCGGGTCATGACCGATGAGGGTTGGGTCCTGACATACAGTGCACTACTATTATGATTGTTTCCTTATTTTGGATATATGATTTTATGATACTACTACGACTACCCATGTTTTGACTTAATGCATGCAAGTTTAAAAACGGAGGGGTAAAACATTATGATTATTATATTATTAAATTAGATTTGGAAACATTGTTTATTTTTGTCCGATTCACTCTTTATTGTTTTATTGACCCCTCCAGGTCGTTCACTCAACTTAGAGGAGAATGACCTGGAGTCCGAGGCATAAATTCCTGGTTGCGCACATGTACACCATGCTTGGGTAGGTTTAGCACTGTTTTGTAACCCGACATTGTGCTCGCATTTTGTATTTGTACTATCCCTGGTTTGATAGTGTAGAACTCTAGGGTTGCATGTTTAACCTTATTTATTTAATTCGAAAGACTTTAAGCCCATTAAGGGTGTTTCTGGTATTATGAAGTCAATGTCAGATGGGAACAGGGCACATCCCTGGGTGGTTCCAGGGGGGATTGGGACGGGTCCAGTCAAAATGGTAGTAGAGCATTAGGATAGTCTCCAGGGTACTAGGTTAGCGGTTTGTACTTTGTACACTGGCGCTTTAGATGTTATTTGACTATTCTATGCCTCTTAACAGTTGGTTATGCCTCTGAGACGTGAGACTCAAGCACAAGCTGAGGAGGAGTTCGAGAGAGGGATGGAGAGAGTGAGTATTGAGAGTGCCCAATGATTGGGGCTACGCCGTTCAGCGAGGCATCAGACCCCTAGGAGGCTCAACAATGGATTGAGCGTTTGGAGCGAATCTTCGCAGTGATGTATTGCCATGAGGAGCTAGTTTTGTTAGCTACCTTTCTACTCGACGACAGTGCATACCGGTGGTGGCACAGATTAGTGATGACTGGCTGCACCGTTCACAATGTCACTTCGGAGGTCTTCAAAGACCGATTCCAGGACCAGTACTATCCGAGGTCTTTTCGCACTGCCAGAGAGAGGGAGTTCTTGCAGCTCCAATAGGGGAGCCAGACTATAGCGGAGTATGAGCAGTCCTTCTTGTCATTGTCTAATTTTACTGAAGCTTTTGTGAGCACGGAGGAAGATAAATGTCGCCGCTTTGAGGAGGGACTTAGGGGGGACATACATGCGATTGTGATGGCCACACCCTATACTACTCTGCGGGACATGACGGACGCCACCACACGAGTGGAAACCAATTTATTGGTACAACGACAACGAACTTCTAGTGAGATAGCAGTACCGTGCAGAGTTCGGCCTTCAACACTCCTAGTGGTCGAGGACAGAGTGGAGCTCATGGTGGTGATAGAGGAGCGCGAGGACGGGGCCGTCAGATGGAGACCATAGCTCGAGTTTATGCAGTCACCCAACGTCAGACCAGGGCAGCTCCGGGTGTCGCGACAGGTACTCTTACTATATCTAGTATTACTGTTCCTACTTTGATGGACTCCGAAGCGACGCATTCATTTATTTCAAGGAATTGTACGAGTTTGTTGGGTTGCGATGTGACGGTGCTTGAGGAGAAGTTGGGTGTCGGTACATCGATGGGAGTCATTTATAGAGTGAACCAAATCGTGAATGATTGTCTAGTGGAAGTGGAAGGAGTGGAATTTCCAGCCAATCTGATTGTCATGGATTTACCCGACTTCAACATCATACTAGGAGATGATTGGCTGTTGGACCACTATACTATCGTAGACTGTGGAAATAAACGAGTGACCTAACGGAGACCGGGTTTACCCGATGTGATCTTCACAGCTACTAAATTATTACAGAAGGGTTGTCTGGGTTATCTAGCCTATGTTGTTGAGACGCGTGAGGATTCTTTGCGAGTTGAGGACATTCCAGTAGTGTGAGAATTTCCAATTGTGTTTCCAGAAGACTTGCCTAGGTTGCCACCACAGCGTGAGGTTGAGTTCACGATTGAGCTACTTCCGGGGACACGACCGATATCACAAGTGCTGTATCGTATGACACCTGCATAGTTACGGGAGTTGAAATCTCAACTACAGGAGTTGGTGGATCTGGGATTTAAAAGGCCCAGTACTTCGCCTTGGGGGAACGCCCGTGCTATTTGTAAGGAAAAATGAGGGTAGTCTGTGGTAGTGTGTGGACTACCGGCAGCTTAATAAAGTGACGATAAGGAACAAATACCCCTTACCTAGGATCGATGACTTGTTTGATCAGTTAAGGGGGGCGAAGTATTTCTCTAAGATTGACCTGCGACCCGGTTACCACCAGCTGAGGATTTTGGAGGATGACGTCCGAAGACAGCTTTTCGAACGAGGTACGAGCATTATGAATTCCTGGTAATGCCTTTCGGATTGATAAATGCACCAGCTACATTCATGGACCTAATGAATCGAGTGTTTAAAATGTATCTAGACAATTTTGTAATTGTGATCGACGACATCTTGGTCTATTCGAAGAATGCCATAGCCCATGAGAAACATTTGCGGTTAGTGCTAGATCGACTGAGGCAGAGACAGTTGTACGCTAAACTTAGCAAATGTCAGTTTTGGCTAAATAGTATCGGCTTTTTGGGTCATATCATCTCATCATGTCGGAATACATCTGAACATCATCCTCGTCGAACTGTCACCATCGGATCAGATCTGATCCATGTACACTCTGTACAAGCAACATCAGATTTCATCCGATCATCATCTCACATCCATATAAGAATTCATTGGAGGATCCATTAGACAAAACACTCATCCTCTTTGGTAACTCCAACCCCAAACATACTAAGGATCCATGGTCAATCTCATCATCCATCATGCACATCTCACCGACACACTACATCACGTCGATCATCAAGGTACTACCTGCCCACCCAAGGACTGCACTTTGGAAACGTCCAACCACGTACTAATCCTCACTATCCTCAATGTACTATCGGAGTCATCATGGTCACCTAACCAACTCCAGAGATAGACCAGCCAACATCCAACTCAAGGCATCATCTATTCATCTCTTCCTGATCGATATCCATGTATTGTTCTTTTCTCTTACTCATTCACATATTCAACCCCAATAATCTCGATCATCATGATCGTCATCACACTACTCAATCTGACTCACCTCGGTCCACAGCAGTTCCACTACCTCGGACACTCACTCGTCACATCCAGTGATGCTAAATACCTTCTGCTATTCAAGTCATTCAAATTTGACTCACAGTCTAGCTGTTCGGTTCGTACACCCTCTTTGAATCCCTTGACTGTGATATCACTCCTTGTCATCCCACGTAGGGAAGAATCAAAGATGATCCAAGATGATGACATCAAAATTCATCCCATGTCATCCTACGACACCAAGCACCATCTACTAAAGAGCAGAAAATGAGAAGCCTCCTTCTCCGACTAAGAGTATTCTCTGATAATTATTGTAATGCTTAATCCTTTACTTCCAAACTAAACACTTCTATTGATTCTCTTTGGCTTCTTCCATCACTGTTCACATCGCATACTGGTTCACACGTCTTTATGGGATCAATTTCTAGCACCGAACACTCGTGACGTCCGTCCACGATGAACTATGGTACCTATCACCCATCCAAATATACCCCCTACCTCGCACTGAGCAACTCAGGATCCTTTCTGTCCCGCTCAGTGCCCACCGAACTCACATGTTTTCCACTCTAGGGCACGTCTACCAACTCGGTTACAAACCAAGCCCTCAACTCACTCGGACATCATCCACGTGTCTGTAAACAATCCAGCTCGCCTATCCGTTTACGACCGTTTATGTATATCCAAAAGGATGTCAATTCATCCTAACCCGATGTACCGCTCGATCGAAGACTCACAACAGGTTCCCGTTGTGATCTGCAATCAAATCTCTACATGTCGCCATATCTGACCAACTGGTCACTAATCCTCATGACAGTACTCACGTCGTCCATTCTTAGACATCTCAATCACTATTGAGGCAGAGTCCCTGCCCAGTTCAACCACTGCTGGGTTCCACCCAGTTCATATCCATCATTTCCGTCATCTCAACATAATGCCTAAGAATTTACACTAGCCGACGAATCGTCCTCGTCGTGTAGTGGTAGAAACCAACCATGATCACATCACAACTGTGATACCCTCAGCTCGTGGCTCATCGTCTACCCTCATTATCATCATCACATCACTGCCACGGGGAGTGTGAATGAAACCAATCCTAAAACCCTACTCATACCGAGCAATCACCACTTATCTCTGCCTCTCTCGTACCCCACGACTCTAGGTATGACCATTCCAACAATCTATACGAGAAAATGAATGTTCCTCGAATGTCCCTCGATTCTCAATAACCATAATCAAATCCAGCCTCGATGAGACTCAACTACGTCCATCGATAGCAGTGTCTGCCACCACTGCATGCAGACCAACTCAAAATGCCCCGCTATCGAGACACCCTACTCATGCGGTCAACTCACCGCCGGCACCAACCGCTCAACACACAACATCCACCGATCAGTCCACCTTGGGAATCAGTCGGTAAGTGCCACACTTCTGGTAACTTATCCAATCGACCACCAACTGGGGTTATCACAAACCTGGCTGCTCACTGCAGCACGTCCATCCTGACCAATCCATTGCTCTCGACTCCGAAAGTCGTCATACCCCGATATTGGTGTCCAATCAACCAGTAACCACAATCTGAAGATCTCGTCCCCTTGTAACTCTATGGCTCCCAACTGCTGGCCTCCATGAGAACTTGGTCATACTCCATGCCTAACACTGCACAACCGCTACATGTCGCAATCACATCCTACTATGCCACACAACAACTACTCGGGGGCATCCCTTGCTAGTCGACATCCCTCCGGAATTCGACACACCGAAACATGGCCTCTCATGCCAAATAGGATCAAACATTTCTATTCCCAATAGTCTCAACTAGGGTCATTATGAGCCTGACTGCTCATAACAACACAATCTATGATCCTTGCATTTTTGTTATGGACGACCCTAACATCCGACCTCCATTGATTCCACTTTGATATAATCCTCTATCTGATATGACCCTACTGCTCATAGTCATCATACTACAACAACTAATCCAACTGGTACAACTGATCGACCGGGTCTCATCCATCGGTAACACTACAGCTCTTATCCATCGATAACACTACGGCTCTCATCCATCGGTAACACTATGGCTTTCATCTATCAGGATCAATCCTCTTGAAAAATGAGGGGTTCGATTCCACTGCATCCTCATGCCAAGCATAAACAATAGCACCTCGTGCCAAACATAATCTACCCAGGGTTCAATTCCACTGTATCCTCATACTTTTACCCTATCTATCAGGTTGATGACGAGCTGTTACCACAGCAGAGACATCACATCCACGACATGCACGTCACACTGAGAACAAAACATGCTCTGATACCACTTTCCAGGACCTATCCCCAAATCCCCCGGGATTAACGTCGGACGTGCCTGCTTCCGTCTGACACGACATGTCAGACCATGGATAATTCCATCCTTAGCCCAACCGGAACTTCCAGAGTGCACCGGGATCGAAGGAGGAGTGTGATGTCTCGGTCTCTACTACAGCCCGCATCCGCGATCAACCTGAAGGCCATTAAAATCATTAAAAGATGTGAGTGGACAAAACAAGCAATTTAATTTATAAAACACATTTCACAAAAAGACATTTATGCCCTTCACTAAAAAACATGCATGCATTCGAAAACCATTTCTCAAATCATTCATTTGGGCCTTGGCCCAAAATCCAAATCAAGGAATGACAGGACCCATCCCGATTATCCCTCGATAATCGTGAAAGATCCTGCTCCCGTCTGACCATAACTTTAAAGTGCTTTGGAGAAATCGGAATGTAAAAGAAGCTACTTGGGAACCTGAAGCTCAGATTCGAGAACAGTATCCATACTTATTTCCGAGAAATTTCGGGGATGAAATTTCCTAAGGGGGGAAGGTTGTAACGCCCCGAAAAATCCAAAAATTGTAAAATATTAAAATAATGTGAAAATGACGTTTTTACCCCTAGAGAGACATGACTAAAAGTTGACTTTTTGTTTGGCATACGTTTTGTACATTTTTCTAGTGCCATTGTGTAGGTCTCGGAACGCTGAATCCGTAGACAGGTGGCACGTTGAAAACGGAGCTCGGATGAAAAAGTTATAGTTCTGGGAAGTTCAGGGGCAAAATGGTCATTTGTGATCTCAAGGGTAAAATGGTAATTTTATGCAAGGGCTTTAAGTTAAACGGTGCAAGTGAGTGTTTAATTTGCTGATTCAGTCTATCAAATGAGCCATATAATTCATCAAGTGACAAGTGTCACTTGTTAAGAATGATTAGTGGCACTTGGTTGTTGTGTTAACATTAATGAATTAATCTTAGCAGATAAGTGATTGATAATTAAAGAAATAGCAGTCGACTAAGAAACAACAAAACACAGAAACATCCTCCCTTCACCTTGATCGATTTTCAGTAGAAACAAGGACAATTGAGTGACCAATTAAGGACCATTCAGAGAGAAAACCGAGAGGAAAACAAAGAGAACCCAGTTAGAACCATACAGGGAATACCCGAAAAAACCATTGAAGGAAACAAATTCGATTTTGATTTCTAAGATGATTTCGATCGCAATTGAGGTGATATTTCATCTTCTGGGAACTAGACGACTCGAACCACATCAACTGGAACGAAAATTGGTGGTGAATTGGTGACGAACAGGCCCTGCAACTGTTTTAAAAATTGGAGCTTGAGTTCGATTACTTGGAGGTAATGATTCGTGAAATTGATTTCAATTTCGTATTTAGAATGGACCTAGGATGCTTCTGGTGTAATTAATGGAAGGAAACAGACAGGTTTGGGGGTTTAAATCATGTAACTTACTTTCAAAGTCAAAATCCATCGCAAATCTCAGGCCATCGCCCAAAATCACAATTTTATGATTTTCTCAAAAATTGTGCCCAAAGCAATATAAAATAATATAATATTCCCAAAATCCGGAAATCATCATATCACAAGATCAATCATAGCAAATCATGTCAAATCATATTATAAAGCATTTAAAAGCAGTTAAAATATATATGCATGCATTTAGGGTAGAGAACAAAAGCCCATTCACACACCGTCCAGATTGCTCGGATTCGAGCTGTTCGTTCTCGTCTGATGCCCCGAGAATATTTCGGCCTGTCAAACACGTAAGATGGGGTTACTAGAGTATCATATAATCTTATGTACGAATTTTCTAATCTTCGGAATAAAATAATATTATTTAAAAGTAACCTATACGCTTCGGATAAGCAAAACTATCCTCAATTTATATTCGATTGACCCGAAACTAACACCAATAGGTCCGTATCATCGAGAACATAAAAAAGTATGTTGGACCTTCCTTCAGATTCCCGGTCACGCGCCCTCACGCGCCGCCGCAAGCGGCTGCGCGTGACAGCCACGCGCCGTGAACAATAGCTGCTACAGTTCTCTCTCGCCCGTTTCTCTGGTAAACGGGTCGTGGACCCGCGATCAGACCCGATTCGGTTTCTACCAATTTGAACCCAATTCTTTCTGTTCTTTCACTCATTAGAATCAAGTCAAAATAGATTAAGGGTCTGTGAACTCAATTCCGTGAAACAAGGTCCTAAATCCCTCGACTCGACCTCGAAACCCGACGGGTCCTAACTCCGGTTCTACCCCCAAACCTGTCTGTTTCCTTCAATTAATTACACCAGAAGCATCCTAGGTCCATTCTAAATACGAAATTGATTCAATTTCACGAATCATTACCTCCAAGTAATCGAACTCATGCTCTAATTTTTAAAACAGTTGCAGGGCCTGTTCGTCACCAATTCACCACCAATTTTCGTTCCAGTTGATGTGGTTCGAGTCGTCTAGTTCCCAGAAGATGAAATATCACCTCAATTGCGATCGAAATTGTCTTAGAAATCAAAATCAAATTTGTGTCCTTCAATGGTTTTTCGGGTATTCCCTGTAAGGTTCTAATTGGGTTCTCTTTGTTTCCCTCTCGGTTTTTCTCTCCGAATGGTCCCTAATTGCTCACTCAATTGTCCTTGTTTCTACTGAAAATCGATCAAGGTGAAGGGAGGATGTTTCTCTGTTTTGTTGTTTCTTAGTCGACTGCTATTTCTTCAATTATCAATCACTTATCTACTAAGATTAATTAATTAATGTTAACACAACAACCAAGTGCCACTAATCATTCTTAACAAGTGACACTTGTCACTTGATGAATTATATGACTCATTTGATGGACTGAATCAGCAAATTAAACACTCACTTGCACCGTTTAACTTAAAGCCCTTGCATAAAATTACCATTTTACCCTTGAGATCACAAATGACCATTTTGCCCCTGAACTTCCCAGACCTATAACTTTTTCATCCGAGCTCCATTTTCGACATGCCACCTGTCTACGGATTCAGCATTCCGAGACCTACACAATGGCACTAGAAAAATGTACAAAAAGTATGCCAAACAAAAAGTCAACTTTTAGTCATGTCTCTCTAGGGGTAAAAACGTCATTTTCACATTATTTTAATATTTTACAATTTTTGGATTTTTCGGGGCATTACAAGGAAACCCAGAATGAGTCTCATTTCAAATCATAAAACACAAGGTCTCAGCCCAAATACAATTCACATGGGTCTCAGCCCAAAACCATTCTCATTGAAATCTCATGCTGATATACATATATAACCCATCCTTGACATTCTCTGATGTCTAATCAATACCCGTCACAATTTATCTATAAGTATGCATACTACTCGGGGTCTCATCTCTGTGTCTACCCCTAGGATCTACGACTTCTGGGTGGATCTATCCAAAATCCAGGATCTAAGACGTCTAGAGGACTGTCTCCAGACCCAGTCCGAGACTATATCATATTTCTCACTCCTATAATGTGCTCCTTCTTGGAGTCACTCATTCTAGGTAGTGGATCGTGACTCTCCAGGATCTACGACATCTGGATGAGACATATCCGCGCTATATATGAGGGTATATACATATAAGTGAAAACATTCAACTGGGTCTTATACCCGAGCATCTTAACAGGATTCCTTGAATTCGATTCAAATCCAATTTCACAGGCCTCAGCCAAAATCCTTATTCCAATAGGGTCTCAAACCCGAAATCTCATTTCATAAACCACAACTGGGACTCAAACCCGATACCACAATAACGGATCCTCAAGCCCGATTTCACAATCAAATGGGCCTCAAGCCCGATATCACAACTAACTGGGCTTCAAGCTTGATCCCATAAATCAACGCGGCCTCAAGCCCAATATCACAAATCAACTGGGCCTCAAGCTCAAAACTAGAATTAGCTAGGACTCAAGCACGATATCATAACTCAATTGGGCCTCAAGCCCGAATTCGTAAACCAACGGGGCCCCCGACCCGATCGTATAACTCAAATGGGCCTTCAACCCAATTTCTAATAAAATCAAATGAACTCCAAGTTTGATGGTTTCCAATCAAATGGGTCTCATGCCCAATTCCATATTTCTAAATCCCAAATCATTCCATCAAACTATTATAGAAAATACAACACGTATAAGCACCGTATAAAACTGAAAACCTCAAAATACGTGCAAATACGTAAATAATAATATACCACAAGAAAATGCACTCATGGCATCAAAAAACATGTTCGTTAAAGCATATAAAATAGTTATACATACATCAATTTAGAAATCAAGGTCCACTCACAGACTGTCCAAAGCTACGCCTCGAAATGCACGCCATAAGCCTCTCCTAGGCCAATCACCATCTCCGGCGTTCCCGAACCTGTCCTAATAATACTAGAGGGTTACTAACTACTTAAATAACCCCTCATAAAAGCCCCCTAATTTTTGGGATTTATATCATAATTTAAACTCGATCCTAAACCTTAGGACGCCCCGAACTATATCGAAACATTGTCCAATCGACTCGAAACCTATCCCAAAATGTTCATTACATCGAATACATTAAAGCACGTGTTGACCGTGCCTCGAAAAGAGAGCCCATGAGTCCTCACACGCTGCCCAAACGCCTTGCACGTGACAGCCACATGTAGTACTATTCATCATCCCTATCCTTGCGATATGCCAGTTCAAATCGATTCAGACCGGCCCAGTCCAACCGAACCGTCATTCCCAGTTTTCCTTATTCCGACCACCAAATCAATCTCGTTTTCCTCAATTTTTATCCCTACACCTTTGTCTAAGCATTCCCCAACAACCTATGTCCTAAAAAACATGAAAAATAGGCGAGAGATTACCTGTTTAATTGAAACCTCACGACCCTGTTTTACCGGCCGCCGTCCAGGGCATTCCCACTTTCCTCAGCCTTCGTTTTTTATAGCCACCTACTTGTAAGACCACCACAAACGTAAACCAATCATCAGAACCCACTCCCAAACGTCCAAATTCAAACATCCGATTTTGAACTTAAAACAGTTTTATCGGGGTTTACCTGGCCGTGGTTCCTCCGCCGTCAATGACAGCTCAAGTCGCACCCAGCCACCATCCTCAACCTCACTCTCAAGTTCATAGGTGCCTTCAATCGATCTAGAAGGGGAGAAGAGGGATTTGGGTTTCATGGGTTTCGGGTTGGTGGGATGATCGAACAAAGGGGGAAGGATATGCATGTGTGGGAAATGGTGGGCAATGGATGAATGACACTTGTCATTCATTCATTGGGCCTGCCCTTAAATATCTGGCTCCATTGAGTGACAAAAGTTCCTCATCTCGTAAAATGTGCAATAGTTCTTCGAAACTTCCGTGAACCGTAACTTTCCCGTCGAATGTTTAATTTCGATGTGCCGCCTGTCTACTAACTTGTGACGTCCCGATCTACGACATGGTCATCGGTCCTCGGGCATCCTGGGTTAAAATTCAACTTTTTACCCTCGTTCAAAGGCAAAATCATAATTTCATCCTGAACGTCTGATAGTCCTCGGCTAATCACCGATTAGTCTCGCTAATCCATAATTAATTGTTAATTAATCCCGATAAGTTGGGACGGGCCGTTACATTATTAGACCAATCAGATTAGTGACAAGTCTCACTCATCTAAATGACCCATTTATCCAAAAGATTGGATGCATGTATTTGTTCTCTCTCCCTTTCGATTCTCATTCAAACCGTGAACCCAACTTCTGTAAACACACACACCCAGCCATCGATCCTCTTCCTTAAAACCTCTGTTCCCATTAGTAAACTTGTGAAGTGATTGAAATGGGGAGTTGGAAGATAACGGCGGGCTGAGAGCGGTGGTGCGTGGCAGAGAGAAAAGTCCCAGGACCAGGACGAGTCGATTGAGGCCCAGAACTAGGCACAACAGCGTTAGGATCGACGAGGAACCGGATGGGAAAACAAGCCTCCACGGTTACTTGAGCTAAGGTACAATTTCCTCTGTGTTTTAGCTAAGTTTGAACCCATAGATCCAACCTAGGCACCTAGACGATCATAGGGGTAGCAACGGCTTTTGAATCGGGTAAAAAACAGGCGAGATACAGCCGGGTCGGGTCGCGGTTCTATACGACCCAAATAGCAGACCCGTCGAAGGATAGGGACGATGACGTCAGTTGATGATGTGATCCACTTGTCAGGCTGTCAGACATGTGTGCCAGTAGAGACATGACATGTGTCACATGTCAGTGCTGACTGTGCACTGACATGTCAGTTACGTGGCCTAATCAGTGGCTGCCACGTGTCACTAACATGTCAGTGACGTGGACCATGCAACAGTGACACGTGTTAGTAACGTGGACCAATCTTAGAATGACACGTGGTAATTATCAGAGTCTGACATGTGTCCGTTTGACATTGCCAGATGACGTTGATAATGTCAGTAGTGATGTCATGCTGACATCAGCACTGTTGACCGTTGATCTTTGACCAGACGCGTTAACTTGTGTGTGGGGGCGCGTGGGTGCAAGTTTCAAGGTGGGATCGGCACCACTTTCAAGGTTTCAAAGTTCTAGATCCAATGGTGGTATTTTCGTGTCGATCGGAGATAGTTATGTTGGTTAAATTGGGGTTCTAGCCTCGGGAAGCTTGTTCGAGACGCGTTCCTGGGTCAGTTTTGTTCTAGGGTTGGATGTTAGACCTAGTAGGACCAATTAGTGACCTTTGGATATGTTTGGATAGGTTTAGGCGGTTTGTTGAGTAGCAAGGACCGTGTGTGAGTGGGCTGTTGATTTCACTGTTTTACTTCATAATTGTGATTGGATGATTCTTGATACTTTATTATGGGGTTCTATACGTATTATGATGTTTTGGACATGTGACCTGTCTAGATATATGTACAATTTGGTTTTCGAAGTAAGTCGAGGAGTTCTGTGGAGTGTGATACTATTGCACTGTGTATACCTATGTTATGATTATTGTCTCCTCCAGACGTCCCGTAGTAACCTGGATTAGTCACGGGCGCTATCTGAGAGGGGCTGACCTGAGGGATTACTCACGATTAGGAGCGCAGATATGGATGATACCCCAAGGGAGGGTCATTGATATGCAGGTCATTAACCTGGGTGGACCCCTTGGGAGACTTGGGATTTGAGACCCCGGGTGGCATGCGTAGCCTTAGGACCGTGACATTATTAGGCATCGGGGATGCCAAACATCATGGATTTCGGGGTTGGGTTGTACAATGCACTACTATTATGATTGTTTCCTTATTCTGGATATATGATTTTATGATACTACTACGACTACCTATGTTTTGACTTAATGCATGCAAGTTTAAAAATGGAGAGGTAAAACATTATGATTATTATATTATTAAACTAGCTTTGGAAACATATTTTATTTTTAGCCGACTCACTCTTTATTGTTTTATTGACCCCTCTAGGCCGTGCAGTCAACTTAGAGGAGAAGGACCCGGAGTCTGAGGCATAGATTCCTGGTTGCGCACCTGTACACCATGCTCGGGTAGGTTGAGCACCGTTTTGTAACCCGACATTGTGCTTGCATTCTGTATTTGTACTATCCCTCGTCTAGAAGTGTAGAACTCTAGGGTTGCATTTTTAACCTTATTTATTTAATTCGAAAGACTTTAAGCTCGTTAAGGCTTTTTCCGGTATTATAGAGTCAATGTCAGATGAGAGCAGGGCATATCCCCGGGTGGTCCCAGGGGGGATTCGGATGAGTCCTGTAAGGTTTTGTAATCCCTTAGTACACGGATCAACTTTTCTTCTTATAAGGTTGAGAGTGTTAAGGAAATTATTACAGGCAACGTCTTTTCTTCTCCCAAATAAACATACTTCAAATGGTCCGGAAGTGGTTTAATCTCTAATTTAGAGGCCTGAATGACTGAAGGAAGTACACAAAGGAAGACGAAGAAAAGAGTTTTACTTACAGGGCATGGGTGGCAGTGACTCAAGCGAAGCCACTGTTTGGACTACACCTTCATTGTAGTCGAAATCAGTGTTTCTTATCCTCTTTGGGAGCCTCTTTGGCTCAATTTCCAGCCCTTGAGTGATGGTGGCCTCCAATTCATCCTCATTCATGGCTTCAAATAATCTCTCGGATAGATCTTCAAGCACATCAATGGAAAAACAAGTATACATAACACTAGGGTACCTTATTGCTTCTCACGTGTTGAAGCTGATCACGTGTCCGTCAAATTCCATTGTCAATTACCCATTATAGCAATCAATCTTTGTCCTCGTTGTGCGCATGAAAGGTCTTCCAAGCAACAAGGGCGTGGCATTATTGGCAAGTGACTCCTCCTCAAATTCTAGCACATAAAAGTTTGCAGGAAAGATGAATTCTCCAACTTGCACAAAAACATCTTCCAACAAATCTTTAGGGTAAACATTAGAACGATCAGCAAGTTGAATAATAATACCATCAGATTTAAGTGCTCCAAGACTTAAAGCTTCATAAATGCTATATGGCGTAACATTGATAGAAGATCCTAAGTCTAGAAAAGTACATTCAAACCTGGTTTCTCCAATGGTGCAAGGGATAGTGAAATTACTTGCAACTTTACATTTACATGGTAGCTTTCTTTGAATAATCGTAGATACATTCTCACTTACTTGACGATCTCACCTACTTGACGCCTCCTCTTTGTAGTGCAGTGTTCTTTCAAGAACTTTGCATACACAGGAATTTGCTTGATGGCATCTAAGAGAGGAAGGTTCACTTGGACTTTGTGAAATGTATCCAAAATGGACTTCTTGTGCCCCTCTTTCTTTGACTTTGCAAATCTGTGAGGAAAAGAGACACAAGGAACATTAGTAGTGTAACGACCCATCCCGAATACCGGGATTAAATATTAATTAATTATGGATTTAGCGTGACTAATCGGTGATTAGTCGAGAGAATTCAGACGGACGGTGTAAAATGACCGTTTTGCCCCTAGAATTGGGCAAAACGTTGACTTTTGACCCAAAAAGTCAAACATACGATGGCCGATGACCATGATGTAGTTCAGGACGTCACGAGTCCGCAGATAGGCGGTACGTCAGAATGGGACATTCGACGGGAAAGTTACAGGTCACAGAAGGTCCGAGGTACTATTGCATGTTTTACGAGATGAGTGCTGTTTGTCATTAAGTGGGCCTAGATATTTGTTTCAGGCCCAATGGATAAGTGACAAGTGTCACTCATCCATTGTTTCCTTTCGACCCATACATGCATACCATTACCCTTCATCTTCATCTGTTCCATTCGAACCCATCGAACCCAAAACCGTAACCCACCCCATCTCCTTCCTCATCATCTCGCATACTGGTGGCCTGAGTTGAGACTGAGAATGAAGGGAAGGCTACCAGACGACGAAGGGACGGTGGTACACGTTGGAGGAGCCATGGCCAGGTAAAAACCCGAAACCGTTAAATAGGTTAATTTTTGGAGTTGGGTTTGGAAGATTCTTTGGCCATTTCTAATGATCAAATGGGGTTCCTAGGTGGTATACGATCTGATAAAGACCAAAAGGAGGGACTACGGTGGGTGGGAACGACGGGGAGGCAACCTGGAAGTGGGCTGGATAGTTCATCGAATAGAGGTAATGTCTTAGTTCGGTTTCCTTATTTTTTTAGTAGATAGATCGATTGGGAAGGATGAGACGAAGCTGTAGGAAGAAGTGGGGAGAGTTTGGTGGTCGGACGGTGGAGAACCAGCCAGATCAGGTAGCAGGAACTATGCGACCCAGTTGCAGGACCCGTCGAAGGACAGGGATGACGTGATGACGTCAACAATGATGTCATCCTGGTGCCGTCATCATGTCAGATCTGACAATGTCAGACTGACATGTCAGACATGGACCAATAAGAACTCGACCCGTGGCACTGTCAGAGTTGTCAATGCTGACGTCAGCATGACGTTAGCGTTGACCAGACACGTGGGGGTGCGTGGGCTAGAATTTCGAGGTGGGCCCAGTGTCATTTTAAAGGTTTCAATCGTCCGGATCCAATGGTGGTTGTTTCGGGTCGATCAGAGATTGTTAGGTTGGTCAAGTCGAGGTTTTTCACCTCGAAAAATGTGTCCGTGACATGTTGAATTTTCCGGGAGTTTTGGGGGTTTATCCTATAGACTTGTATAGTTGATTAGTAACTTTCGAGTATGATTTGGATAAGTCCGGAAGTTCCGGAGATGATGATTTAGCCTCAACAAGGCTTATGGCATGCGTATCGAGGCGGTAGCTAGGACGGTCTGTGAGTGGACATTGCTTTCTAAATATGATTCATGCACAAATATTTTATATGTTTTAAATATGTGATTTATGATGAACATGATTGTGGTATTTAGTGTTCACGTATTTCGAGGTTTATGGTTTTATACAACGTTGAACTTACTTGTGTTTCCAATTATGGTTCAATGGTATGATTTCGGATCTGGAAATATGGAACTGGGCATGAGGCCCATTTAATTTGTAAACTATCGGACTTGATGTCCATTTGATTTAATAAGGCATCGGGCCGGAAAACCATTTGATTTATACTATGAGGTTTAAGGCCCAATTAGTTATGATATCGGGCTTGAAGCCCAGTTGGTTTATGAAATGGAATTTCGGGCAGAGTCAATTGAATTTGGAAATTGGAATTTTGGAAATGATTTATGAAAGTTATACTTCGGGCACAAGACCCATTTGTGGATTTACGATGGTTTTATGGAAATCCCGGGCATAGCCCTTTGAATAGTTTGAGATGATTTATGAAATGTTTTCCATATAGCATCCTCACGAGTGGTTGCCCTCTAGGCGTCCCTTAGCATCCTGGAGTGGTTGGTTGTCTCCTCTAGACGTCTCGTAGTATCATGGAGTAATCACGACACACTACCTGAAAGGGGCTGCCTCGAGGCGCAGCTCATGATCAGGAGTACAATTATGGATAATACCTCCAGTGAGGGAATTGATCTGCTAGTCATTGACCTGGGTGGACCCTGGGGAGACTCCGGATTGAGACCCCGAGTACCACGCCTAGCTTGGAAACCATGATAATGGTATTTATTAGGCATCAGGGATGCCGATGATTGGTTACATTGTATTTCGATAAAATGGTTATTTAATATTGATTGGTTTTGGGCTGAGTTCCCATATATTTGGTTTTGGGTTGAGCTCCCATATACTTGGTTTTGGGCTGAGTTTCCACATGGTTGGATTTATGATGTTGGGCTAAGGCCCTAATGATTTAATTAAAGTAAATAGTTTGATTACTGGTTTTCGAATGCATGCATGCTTTTTAGTGAAAGGTATAAACTTCTTTTTGTGAAATGCGTTTTATAAATTTTTTATTTTGTCCACTCACAGCTTTTAATGGGTTTTAATGCCCTTCAGGTTGATTACGGATGTGGACTGTAGCAGAGACTGAGACATCACACTCTTCCACTGATCTTGGCGTGCTCTGGAAGCCCCGAATGGGCTGAGATTTCGAGTTATCCATTGTCTGACACTTCGTGTCGGACGGGAGTATGGCATATCCCCCGTTATTCCTAGGAGGATTGGGATGGGTCGTGTTAAGTAGGAACTGGAATCTCACTTTGTACCTTTTCATTGAAAGGAGCTAATTTCATGGTTTAAGAACTAGGGAAGCCTTGTTCAATGTTTCCTGCAGCCGTGTCCTCCTTTAATGACCTCGATGGGTACTCTTTTTCATCACTTGACACTTTCCTTGCTTTCTTGGTCAAAAGACGCTCTTCCAAACCTTACTAACCACTCCTTAAAGTGACAAATTTTGTTTGCTTGAGTCCACCTTTTGGATTTGGGAGAGGTTTTCTTGGTAACACTCTTTACTGATTAAATTGATGCAAAGAGGATGCCATTTGGTTCATGGGTCTTTACAAGTTCTCAATTGCCTTCTTTGTTTCTTGATTTATACCTTCTTAGCGCTGATTAATACTTCTCTTTTCTTGTTGAAACTGCACCATACTAGAAGAAGATTGTAAGATCAAATTTAACTTTTCATCGATAAGATGACATACCTTGAGGTGTTTGTTGGTAGGTCAAAGCTTGAGAATTTAGTTGGTAGAAACCAGCTGGACCCTTTTGAGGTGGTTGGGGCACCTCATCATTGTTGCTCCACGTCCGGTTAGGATGATTTTTCCAACCCTTATTATAGGTGTTGGAAAATGGATCATTTGCTGCTCCTGGAAACCGCTACCTAAAGCGTGCACTTGTTCCAATGTTCCCTCCATCATACTTGGACATGCATCAGTTGAATGCTCATTTATTGAGCACACACGACATACCTACCTTGGTTGAACCACCACTTTCTCCACAAGGTTTGTTAGTTTAGTAATATGAGCAAGTAGTTCATTACTGGTACTGACCTCATTAACCTTGTGTGAAGATGGTCCTCTTGATCCAAATTGTTGAGTCTGAACAGCCATGGTGGCGATCAACATCCTTGCTTGCGTAGGTGTTTTTTCAGTAAGAGCTCCTCCAGCGGCGGAATCATGCATGGCCCTATCCATAAGACACAAGCCTTCATAGAAATAATGTACGAGGAACAAATCAGTAACCTGGTGCCTAAGGCATGCGGCACAAAACTTCTTGTACTGCTCCCAATATTCACATAACAGTTCCTTATGTTTTTTTTGTACACAACATATAGCTTTCCTCAAAGTTACAGCCTTGGAAGCAGGGAAATACTTCTCCAAAAATTGGTGTTGCATTTCATCCCATGTGGTGATTGATCTGGGTGGAAGGTCATAGAGCAACTCTCTTGCACCATCAGCAAATGAGAAAGGAAAAGTGTTTAACTTGACATTCTCCCCACTCACCACTTCAGGTTTCATCCCTACGCAAACCATATGAAATACCTTCAGATGTGTATGTGGATCATCTTTAGCGAAACCATGAAAGATTGGTAGGTAATGAAGCATTCCAGATTTAAGCTCGAACCCTCCAGTGGCTAGATATATGATGCATAGTGGTATGTCAGGTCCGTTAGTGGTTTCCACGAGTTTCCTCATGGAGAGGTTGGCTGTAAGACCCGTGTCCTGTAGGGAACGGTGAACAATCCCACATTCCTGCGAGGGGGAATGGTCTGGGAGAGGATGGTGGTGTGCCTTAAAGGTGTAGGCACACACCTATCTAGCACTAGGCTTTTTGGGAGCTCAAGTGGCTTTGGGGGGGATTGGAACCCCAAAGTTAAGCGAGTTGAGGCTGGTGCAATTCCATGATGGGTGACCCCCTGGGAAGTTGCACCATGAGCTCCCAAAAACAAAACCGTGAGGGCGAGGCCCAAAGCGGACAATATGGTGCTAGATGAGTCGGGTCCTGATCGAGGAGGGTTGGGTCCTGACAGAATGACCGGTGTCAGATAAACGGGTCGACCCGTCGTGATGTAGGAGACGACGATGTGGCACCCTGTCAGATCTGTCAGGTGACGTGGACCAATCATCATTCAACACGTGTCGCATGTCAGTGACGTGGCCCAATCAAGGGCTGCCACGTGTCACTGACATGTCAGTGACGTGGACCAGTGCCGTGCTGACACGTGGCACATGTCAGAACTGACACGTGGCACTGATAGAGCCGTGACATGGACCAATCACGTGTTGACATGTGGCACCTGTCAGAGTCTGACATGTCAGACCTGACAGCTGTGAGATGACGTCAGCAGTGACGTCAGCGATGGCGTCAATAGGTACTGTTCCTGCATTAACCGGCGCGTGGGGGCGCATGTGAACAGTGTTTCTGGTGGGACCACCACCATTCTTTAGGTTTCGACGATCTAGATCCAATGGCGGTGGTTTCGGGTCGATCGGAGATTGTTATGTTGGTCAAAATGAGGTTTATTGCCTCGGGAGTGCGTTCGGGCGGCTTCCCCGGGCCGGTTTCAGTCTAGGGTTTCATGGTTGAATATTAGGGACTTATAGTGACCTTTACGTATAGTGACCTTATTGAACGTCTAGGACTATTATTATGTTTATATTATGTTGATTATGCTTATTTGATATGATATTACGGTTTTGGTACTGATGCATGCATGTTTGGAAAACGGAGGGGTAAAACTATATGTTTTCAAATTAATGAACTGTTTATAAAACCTTGAGTTTCGGCCCACTCACCCTTAATGTTTTATGGACCCCTCCAGGCTGTGCTACCGAGGCAGAAGAGTACCCTGAGGCAGAGGCATAGGTTTACATTGCGCACCTGAACCCACAACTGGGTAGGTTGGCACGTAGAGTGTTCTAGAGTCGTGCTCAATAATTTGTTTTTAGAAAACATCCCTTGTCTGACGCTATTTGTATTCGGATATTATGTATGACTTAAATTCGAATATTTTATGCATTTGATTTTCTTTAAGGGTAAAATTGGTATGTTTTGTTTGGGTGTCAGACGGGAGCAGGGCACGTCCCCATGTGGTCCTAGGGGGATCGGGGCGGGTCCTATCATTGGCTCAAGTGGAATAGTTTAGCTGAGCATCATTCAATGTCCTGCTTGCATAATAAATAACATGAGAGAGTTTTCCAATTCTTTGGCCTAGTACAGCACCAATAGCAAAATCAGATGCATCACACATCAATTCAAAGGGTAAAGACCAATCTGGAGCCATGGTAATTGGAGCAGAAGTTAGTTTCTTCTTAAGCATTTCAAAGGCCTACAAACACTCGTCATTAAAGTCAAAAGAAGTGTCCTTAGCTAACAAGTTACATAACGGACGAGTTATTTTTGAAAAATCCTTAATAAAACGTCTATAAAAACCTGCATGACCTAGGAAGCTTTGAATTCCCTTAACAGATGCTGGTGGAAGTAGTTTAGAGATCAAGTCAATTTTTTCTTTATCTACCTCTATTCCCTTGATTGAAATTACATGACCTAGCACTATACCCTTCTTAAACATAAAATGGCATTTCTCCCAATTCAAAATCATATTGGTGTCTTGGAAACGTTTTAGAACTAATGCAAGATGATCAAGACATATATCAAATGAGGAAGCAAACACAGAAAAATCATCCATAAAAACCTCGATGAACCTCTCAACCATGTCAAAGAAAATGGCCATCATGCATCTTTGAAATGTAGCCGGTGCATTACACAAACCAAACGGCATCCTCCGATAAGCAAACGTGCCAAATGGGCAGGTAAAGGTCGTCTTCGCTGGGTCCTCAGGTGCAACTGGGATTTGGTTATAACCTGAATAACCATCAAGAAAACAGTAGTGTGAGTAACCAGCTAATGTTTCAAGCATTTGATCAATAAAAGGAAGGGAAAAATGATCTTTTCTAGTCATAGCATTTAACTTCCTGTAATCGATGCACACTCTCCATCCAGTCATGACTCTTGTTAGGACAAGTTCATCCTGATAATTTTTTACAACAGTCATGCCACTCTTCTTTGGTACAACTTGAGTAGGACTAACCCACTTGCTGTCAGAAATAGGATAGATGATCTCAATGTCAAGTAGCTTAAGTACTTCAGCTCTAACCACTTCTTTCATGTTGGGGTTGAGTCTTCGTTGAGGTTCACAGCTGGGTTGGCTATCCTCCTCCAAAAGTATCCTATGCATGCAAATAGAGGGACTGATTCCTTTGATATCTGCTATAGACCATCCAATGGTGGATTTGAACTCTCTCAAAACTCTTACTAGCTTTTCTTCCTGCAAAAAGGTCAGATCAGAAGCTATGATAACTGGAAGCGAATTTTGGTCACCCAGAAAGATATACTTAAGATGAGAGGGAAGTAATTTAAGCTCAAGCTTTGGTGGTTTGATGATTGAGGGTATGAGATGATCAGTGGATGGCTCAAGTGGCTCAAGGGGCACTAAATAGGTGTTGGGATATGACTTCAAAGCCTCCAAAGCAGAAACTTCCTCTTCCAACTCCCATTCATCTTCGAAGTCATCTAGAACATTGGTCAAAACAATCTCTAGTGGGTCTTTAGGGGGGCCTTGAGAAAATTTGGTGAACATAAAAGAATCCAATATATCAACAGAGAAACAATCTAAAGAAGAATACGAATGAGTTAAAGATTCAAACACTCTAAATTGGACAGTTTCTCCAAGAACTGTCATTGTGAGGACTCTATCATGCACATTTATGATTGTCCTTGCTGTGGCCATGAATGGCCTCCCAAGAAGAATAGGTAACTCACGATCTTTGATTGGTGATTCTTCCATGTCAAGCACTACAAAATCAGCAGGTATGATCAATTTATCAACTTGAACTAGAATGTCTTCAACTATACCTCTTGGATACTTTACTGAACGATCATCAAGTTGTAAAGAAACTATGGTAGGTTTCAACTCTCCCAAACCTAGATGCATGTAAACTGTGTATGGCATAAGATTGATACTTGCACCCAAGTCTAGCATACCCTTCTCAATCTTCTTGTCCCCATTGGTAATAGGTATGGAGAAGCTGCCAAGATCTTTAAGTTTGGGTGGAAGCTTTCTTTGAAGCACGGCAGAGACATTCTCGGAGACTAAAACCTTCTCATGTGGTTCATATTTCCTTTTGTACTTGTTCAATTCTTTAAAGAACTTGCCATACGCTGGAACATCATCAATTAAATCAAGTAAAGGCAGATTAATATTAACTTTACTGAGAATGTCATAAGGTTCTTTGAAGGCCTTATGCTTGTTGCATTGAGAAAGTCTTCTTGGAAAACGAATGGGTGGCACGTAGGGCTCGAGAACCTTATGTAAAACAGGTTCATTCTTGTTAGTCGTAAGAGGTACATCAGTAGCTTTCTTGGGTGCTTGTTCTGCCTCTCCTTCCTCCTCACCTGCATTCACAATTTCAGAAGTATTAGGAAGATCGTAGTTAATACCATTATCAATAACCTTACCACTTCTAAGTGTTGTGATGGCTTTTGCTTGCTCCTGATTCTTTTGAAGCAACTGAGTTTGACTTGGAAGCTTCCCAAGTTCTCTTTGGTTAAGAGCAGTAGCAAGCTGTCCAACTTGGGTCTCAAGCTTTTGAATGGTGGCAGCTTGGTTTTGGAACAAAGTGGAAGTGGTTTGCATGAATTTCTGTAATGTCTCCTCCACAGGATTGCTTGGGAGAACTTGGTAGTTGTTAGGCTGCTGCTGAGCATGGCTTTGATTCTGATTTCCACCCCAAGAAAAGTTAGGGTGGTTCCTCCATCCGGGGTTGTAAGTGTTTGAGTATGGATCATTCCATTGCCTTGAATTATAGCAATTCATCATATTGGCTTGCTCTTGATCGTAATCAGCATATGTAGCACTTTGAGAGGCATGAGATGAGCCTAACTTTGAAAGCACAGCATCAAGTTTCCTTTCCAAGTTGTCAACCTTGAAAGAAACGTCATTAGTTGAATGAACTTCATATGCACCACTTCTTTTCCCTCTTGATTGATGCATATTAGAACCCAGGATCTCAAAGAGTTCTTGAGACTCCTCTGGACTCTTTTTCTTTAGAGCACCACCAGCTGGATTATCACACATAGATTGACATGTAGGGGTTAATCCGTCAAAGAAAATTTTCATTTGAAGGTAAAGAGGTAACCCATGGTGTGGACACTGCAGCAATAGTCCTCTAAATCTTTCCCAGCATTCACTAAACGTTTCAGTATCATCTTGTCTGAAATTGAAAATTTGAGCCCTTAGGGTTGCTGTCTTTTGGGGGGAAAATAACTTTTCCATAAACTTCTTTACAACCTCATCCCATGTCTCCAAGGACTTAGGCTTCAAAGTCATGAGCCAAGCCTTGGTCCGTTCCTTCAATGTGTATGGAAAAATCCTACACCTCAAATCGTTCTCCGAAAGTCCCTGCAAGGGCAATGAATTAACAACTATGTAAAACTCTTTAATATGAGCCAATGGACCCTCATTAGGCAACCCAAAAAATGAAGGAAACATAGAAAAATATGAAGATTTAAGTTCATAGTTCCTTGCTGCCTGTGACAGTACTACGTATGAAGGCGAATCAGGGATTATTGGTTGAGCATAGAACTCCAAAGCATGGGTTGCTGCCTCAGCCATCGTTTCTTCAATTTCTTCTTATAACTCTTCTGAATCTCCTGAATGAATTGAGACAGAAGTTTCGTCCTTGATGATTTCTTGAAATGCTCTTTTAGCTACAATTTTTGTAGTAAGATTTCCTCTTGTTTCCCTGGATTTCCTTATCGTTGCTGCAACGGAGTCTAGCAAAGGCATACTGGACATTCAAAACCTGACACACAAATATGAATAACTTAAGCTGTAAACAAACTAAAACAGAAAACAGGTTATAGGGCTAAGTTGGTAACCAATTGCAAAGGACTTAAATCAGTCCCCGGCAACGGTGCCAAAATTGTAGATGTATCCTAGCTTATACACTACTATTGTAGTAATGGTAATGCACAAGTAAGGGTGTCGAACCACAGAGACTGATTAGGCTTCACAATTACCTCTAAATAACCCTATAATGACTCAATTACCTAGTGGAATTAAAAGAACTGAAATAAAACAGAATTGAGTTTTGATTTGTGATATGTAAGGACGTTAAACTGAAATTAAAACTTTAAGTAAATGAAGATAGATAGCAAAGATTGAGAAAAGTATGGAGATGGAAGCTAAGGTCTTGACTTCACCTATGTAACCTTGATTCTATGAATACATTGACTAAAGTACTCTGATCTTCCAAACCTGCTCTAAGGATCGTTTTCGCTTAAGTAAGATAGGCCATGTCATGTGGAACACTATCTAGTCCATCTAATTGCAACCTAAGTATGGCATGTACTTTATATTACTCCTAGAAAGCCTTTAAGTATGAGAAAAGAAATAAATATGACCAAACAGATTCAGTGGCATGGCATGTACTCACTAACCCTATTCATTCATTCATAAATCAATTAAACTTAGGCATGGCATGTGCTCTAAATCTAACCAGGCATATGGAACCCTAATGGTGATAAAGCACTAGAATCACATATGAATCAATAATTAAAATGAATGAAACAAAGAAGAGTTTGTAGAAATCAGAATACTTCAATCATAACATAGAACTGAGTTTACATGGTTTCATCAAGAACCCTAGATGAGAAATTAGCTACACATGTATCTAATCAACATAAAAGCATTAATTAAAGACATGGATGCAGCAAACTCTAAGTAGAAGGCAGTCTTCTTCTCCAGAACTGAAAATGGCTTCTTCTTCACACAACAAAGATGATGGATGACGAATTTGATGAATGAATTTTGGAGCTTTTATGATGAGAGATTGAGGTACATGGGAAAGAGATGGAAAAGGATGGAAGAGGGGAGATGGTTATGGAAGGGAAATAGAAAGAGGAGTTTTATTTTTGAGGTTTTCTCAATGGAAGAGAAGGAGAATGAAAAAAGAAGAGCAGATCTGATTTTTTTGTTGTGTGGAGGCTAGGGTTTATTTTGAGAGTGAAAAGGGCTTATATAGGTAAGAAATCCTGAGGGAAAATAAGGAAAGACAGGTAAATAGTGACACGTGTGAACAGTGTGTGGTGTGAATAGTGATGCCTGAATAGTGACAGCTTCTTGTTTTCCAAATTATTTTTCCTTGCTCCATAAGTAAGCTCTTTCAACTCCGAATTTCCCCATTTTTACACCGAAATCTTTCTAATTCGATATAATGTCCAATCCTGCACAACTCTCACAAAAATTATCACTTTCTCCTATGTGATGAAAGATATTAGTAGTACATCAAAGATAATAATGCATGGAAAAATGCATATAATATGACCTAACACGGTGGAAAATGGAGGAACTTTGGCCGATCGAGAAGGTATGTTTTTGTATCTTTTCCATGGGTTTGAAAGAATAGATGAATATGAAATGATTAGAGGAACCTTTAGGGATGAAAAGGGGATGAAAAGGATCGAAAATAGGGGAGAAATAGCTGTGAACCGTGATCGCCAGTTCGGTTGGACCGGACCTATCTGGACCGGTCTGAACCGGCCAAGCTGCAGAGGTTAGGGATGGCACTATTTGGCGCGTGGCTTTCACGCGCAGCCCCTTTGGGCGGTGCGTGAGGGCGCATGGGGAGTCTATTAGGGATGACTTCAACATGACTTTTAATCTATTCGATGTAACAAACATTTTGGGACTGATTTCGTGTCGATCAGACACCGTCTAGATAATGTTCAGGACATCCGAAAGTTTAGGATCGAAATTAAAAATAGTTAAAAATTCGGGAAAATTACAAGGCTTCAATGAGAAGTTAATAAGGTAGTTAAGTAACCCTCTAGATTTATTTGGACATGTTTGGGAGTCCCGGTGATGACGATTAGCCCGGTGAGGCTTACGACATGCAAATCGAGGCGGCATCTTAGGACAGTTTGTGAGTGGACCTTGATTTCTAAACTGTGATGCATGCATAAATGTTTTATATGTTTTTTGAATTTGATTCTATAATTTTGATTTGGATATTTGTGAATTACATGGTTTCACACATATTGAGGCGATTTACGTGCTTGCACGTAAATCGAGGTTTACAGTTTCGCACTGAATATCAGTGCTTATAGTTTTGGAAATGATTTCATGAAATGGTTTTGGGTTTGAAAAGGTAAACTCGAGTTTGAGACCCATTTGTTTTGAAAACCCTCGGACTCGAAGTCCATTTAGTTACGTTCCCGGGCTAGAGGCCCAATTGGTTATCGAATCGATTTCGGATTTGGAAATATGGATCAGGCACGAGATGTGACGACCCGGAAATTTGAAAAAGGAGATTTTCGAAAATTCGAAGAAAATGACGATTTTGCCCCTAGTTATAAGGGCCAAAAGTTGACCTTTTGATCAGGAACTCGTTTCGACTTTCCATAAAGACCGTTGGGTAGGTCTCGAGACGCTGAGTCGTTAGACAGGCGGCAAGCGTCAATTGGAGTTCGGACGACCAAATTACGGGTCTAGAAGTGTGAAGGGCATTTTGGTAATTATGTAATGTAGGGCAAAATGGTAATTTGGGTTGCACGATTAAATGGATGATTCATCCCTACCTAATGATTCACTAAGTTATTAAGTGACATTTGTCACTTGCTTATGCCAATTAGTGGCACTAATTAGCATGAGGTGGAGATTGAATTGTGCACCGTGTGTGTGAGTATGGTAAAAAAAACACAGTGCAGCATGATTGATCAAGATGAGTCCACCACCCAACCGTTTGAATTATTGATATTAGAGTAATAGGGAGAAGTGAAATAAAAAAAAAACTCAGAGAGGAAAAGGTGTTGTAAATCTCGAAACCCAATTATTTGAAATTGAATGTGATCAAAGTCAAATTTGCAATTGTGGATGTTTATGACTGCAATTGAGCTTAGATTTAGCTCTCTGCAACCCATATGACTCAAATGACTTCAAAAACGAAAGAAAATGAGGTCGTTTTGGGCGTGAACGGAGTACCTCGACTCCTTAAAATTTTTAAGGTTGGGTGTGTAATTGGAGGAGTTGGACGATGAAATTGAGATCGAAAACAAGTCTATAAGAGTCCTACGAAGCTTTTGGATGGATCAATTGAAGAAAAACGTTGGGAATTGATGGACTTTGAAGAATGAATAGTGCGCGGGTGTTCTTCGAAAAATCGAGCTCAAATCGAGTGGATTGAGGTAAGAGATTGTGCAATTGAACTTACAAACCTTTAATTATGGTTAAAACGATACCATTAGCTGAATTAATTGAATAAATTGAGTGGAAATTGACAGGGATTGAGCCGAGTTATATCTGGGGTTGCAGGACCCGTTTAACAGGTAGTCGGGTGAGAACGATGAGTAGTGCCCTACACTGTAGCAGCGCGTGGGCTTCACGCGCAGCCACTCACAGCGGCTTGTGAGACCAAATCTTGAGGTGAGTTCAACATGAAACTTGTTCCTTTTAATGTAACGAACATTTTGGCACTGGTTTTGAGAAAATCGGATATCGTTTTGATAGTATTCAGTGTATCTGAAGTTTTCTTATACATCTAAAATACGTATTTAAATCCCGAAAAAATTGGGAAAAATTATATGAGGTATATTGAAGTATTAGTGACCCTCGATAATGATTTTGGACAGGAATTGATTTCAGAATTTACGGAAAAACATGCAGCTCGGAAGCGGGCTGTTTGGACGGTGTGTGAGTGGACTTTGCTTTCTAAATTTCAATGCATGCATAATTGTTTTCTATGCTTTATAATTATGATTCTATACTTATGCTTATGGTAATTACAATTTTCGTATTTACACGTATTTCGATATGTAATACGTAATTGCACGTATTTCGATAATATGGTTTATGCTATACTTTGATGATGGTTTGATGGATGATTTTATATGGTTTATACATATTATGTTTTGATCATGTTTTGATCATGATTTCTGAGTATGATTTGGGATTTGAACGCGAAATTTGGACATAAGTCCCATTTCTATTAAATATGATTTCGGATTTGGTTTTGGAAATTGGATTACGATGGATTCTAGATTTGCTATGAATTACACATGGTTTTGGGTTTAAAGACCCGGTACTATTGTTGGATCTTGTTTTGGGTTTAAAGACCCGGTTGATTGATGACGGGGGAGGGCCCTTGATTGATATGTTTTGAGTTTAAAGACTCGGTTATTGTGATATCCCCCAAGGCCTATTGATTGTGTTTTGAGTTTAAAGACTCGTTGATATCCCGAGAAGGCCTGATATATGTGAGTTTAAAGACTCGGTGATTGAGATATGACAACACCCAAACTACGCATCAAATTAAATACGTAATTCGTGTATTATGCAATTTAAATCCTTTTTGTGTAGATGTAGTATTGGTAGATAGGGATCGTTCTTAGCCGGAGAAATTAGGGAACATTAATAATATGTTAGTGAGAAGAATAATGAATAAAAGATTAATGAATAAATAATCAAAGAATTAATTAATTAAAGAATAAAGGGATAAAAGAATAAAGAATAAAGAATAAAGAATTAAAGAATAAAGAATAAAATAAAAGTATAAAAGAATAAAAGAATAAAGAATTAAAAGAAAAAAAGAAAAAAAGAATAAATAATAAAGAATTAAAAATGGGGGTTTTGAAAAGATTTGTAATCTAAACTAAAGAAAACACTAACTAAGAATTAAAATGCAAATTCTCATGCTAATTAGAACTTACAAACCATAGAGTGGTTTCATAGACAAAACTCACACTTTTACGTAAGTAATTTTGAATTAACAATCACATTAATTAAACTACTCCTAAAAATAGATTTCCTTCAAGTACAAATTTTGTCAACACTCTAACATTTTGCTCATAATAAACCAATCACGAAATCCTATTTTCATCATCTCAAATACTTACATATATCTTTCAATATTATAAATGCATCAACCATTAATGTGCGTCAAACATGAATATGCTTCAAACATTTACAACATGATTCACCTTAAGTTTATAATTAAATGCGCTGACAGCGATCAACATTTAATCTCTTCAATTCTAGTCTAAATGCCCCGAACAGCGGATCAACATTTAGCTTCGAATTGAAATTTAAGCACTATAACATATGAAGTAAAAGAAATTCAAAAAGTAAAACGCATGGAGATTGCATTCTTACTTACAAATGTTAGAAAGAAAATACCAACATATATATTGAATTATAAGTAAAACCAAAACAATAACAAGAATTTAAGTAAAGGGAATAAAGTTACACTTTCGGAACCCAAGAACAGCTTGTGATTCCGAAAGTGGATGGAAACAATGGAATGGTATTCATAAGGAACACCGAAGAACGGCTAGAACCTTATGAAGATGGAGGATAAAACATAAGAATGGGAACTTAAATTCTAAAATTATTTCGGAAATACTTGGCCTAGGTATTTTTTAAGGAAAACATAAAAATGTGTTTAAGAGATCTCAAAGAAAAATCACAAGAACAAAGTAAAGAAGAAATGAAATAAAGAAATAACATAAAAATAACATAAATTAAGAATAGGAATTAAAAGGAAACTAATTAATAAGAAAATCTACAAGTTAAAATGGTCCCAAAAAATAAAGAACAAAATAAAGAAGATGAACTAAAAGAAGAGAAGAACTAGAGAGAAAATATAAGAACCTAAACTAAAAGGAGAAACAAAATGGGAAAAATGGGGACACCGCAAATACATGAAATTGCCTCCCTATTTATAGAGGGAGTGCCACAATTGTTTAAATAAAAGTACAAAATTAAAGTATAAAAATAACAATAAAATAATACATGAAGAAGTGATAGAAATGGTGAGATTGGTTGGATTTTGGGGAAAAGATGCTGATATAGAGGAAAATATGCTGATTTTGGGGAAAGATGCTGATTTTTGGCTTGAGCTTCTAGATTTCAGCAGCTTCTAGATTTCAGCAGCTTCCCACCGAAATTCCAAGCAAATTCCGATTGGGATGATTCTTTCGCCGAAATGCTTTGAATTTCATGCTTTATTTATTTCAGAAAAAATCCCACAAAATATATTATTTTCTCCAATTGTTTATTAATTTAATAGTAAAATTCAAGTATAAAGGGTATAAAATAATATAAAATAATGTTTAATTGAAGACCTATCAAGATCCAGCAAACTGATTGACATGTGATTTACTGTTGATTTCCGATGTTTTCAAATGTGTTGGGCAGTGGCCAGGTTTATATGGCTTTGTGGATTTTTGGGCTATGTTCTCATACTTGGATTTTGATTCCTGATTTTGGGATGGCTGAGGCCCCGTATTTATGGTTTCGAGTTAAGGCCCGAGGTTTGAGAAAAGGAAATGATTTTGGTTTCCATACACGGTTTTCTTATATGGGAAATGAAATGGATTATGAAATGATTTTTGAATGCATGCATTGGTTTTACGTGGAGGGTAGAAATGTCGTTTTTGTAACATGTTTTATAAACTGATTTATTTTCGTACACTCACAATTTTTATGTTTTATTGACCCTCCAGGTCGTGGCGCGACAATCGAGGATGATTGGGAGGTGAAGGCAAGAGTGGGCACATGTGCGATTATTCCTTGTTTGGCAAGTGTTGAGGGTAATTTCGGAACTTCAGTTGACTTGTCAGACGGGAGCAGGACCGGGCACGGTTATCTATGTCCTTCGGGGACGGGTCCTGTCACGAGACCCATTTGATTTACAAACTCTCAGACCTAAAGTCCATTTGATTTAACAAGGCATCGGGCTCGAGGCCCAGTTGGTTTGCATATCGGGCTCGAGGCCCAATGGACTTACGTATCGGGCACGAGGCCCATTTGGTTTATGAAATCGGGCACGAGGCCTATTTGGTTTACGAAATTGGGCACGAGGCCCAGTTGATTTGTGAATTCGGGCTTAGGACCCAGTTATGGTTTACGATTGTGATTTCGGGTCGAGGACCCATAAATGGATTTATTCATGAAGGTTTATGGGGACCGGTATGAACCAATGAAAGGTTTTTATGGTTCATGACGGTTTATGGGGACCGGGCACGAACCCTCGAAAGGTTTTGAAAATGTTTTCAAATGGTTTTTCATATACCATCTTTTTTATTGGATTGTCTTCTCCGGGGAGGGTTGTTGGCCTGGGTGGACCCCGGAGTAGTCACGGAGCACTGACTGAGTGGAGTCGCCCCCGTTGGGTTCCTTACTCTCAGAAAGGCTATGGATTATAACCCCTAAGGAGGGTCATTGATCTACGGACATTGACCTGGGTGGACCCTAGGGAGACTTGGGCTTTGAGACCCTAGGTAGCACGCGCGTAACTCTAGATACCGTGACAGGATTGGCTATATGATATTTATGATAAACATGATTTCTTGGTTTTGGGAAATTGTGTTTTATGATGATAAATGGATTTGGGCTGAGTTCCCACATATGTTCACTTGTTATGGATTTCTGTAAATGGTTTTGGGCAGAGGCCCGTGTCACTTGAATTTACGGAACTTGGGGCTGAGACCCTAAATATGGTAGTTTAAACATATGTGGTTTGATAAATGGTTTTACTATGCATGCATGCTTGTTAGTGAAGGGCATAAAGGTCTTTTATAAAATGTGTTTTTCTGAACTATTACTTTTCGTCCACTCACAGTATTTCTGTTTTCAATGCCCTTCAAGTTGAATATGGTGCGGACTATAGCAGAGACCGAGACATCAAATACCTCATTCGGATCCTGGCTTACTCTGGAAGCCGGTCGGGCTAAAGGTTCAAATTTTCCCTGGTCTGACACTCCGTGTCAGACGGGATTAAGAGCGTCCCTCGTTAATCCCGGAGGGATTGAGCGGGTCCTGACATAAAGGGTCACTACCGTCGGACATGAACAAGATTACCTAAGAATCTGGAAAACAAAACTAATGCATTAGTTAAGATGAAACAGAAAGTAAAGATCAAATAGAAAATTAAACAAACAAATTTCCGATTAACAATTAGGGAAACAATCCCTGGCGATATGGCGCCAAAATTGATGGTGTCTTGAATAGACACACAATTAACCTTGCATTGATACGTCATTATTAACTATAGATTGAAGCCAAGGTCTTTCTCGTAGAGGATTGTTGGAAATTATCAACCGAAAACAAAGAAAAAATAAGGTATGTAAACCTGGGGGTTTTGAGATTTCTGATTTAAAAACTAATGAGAGAAAAGGCTAGGGACATATTATCCACCACCAAGCACATTCAATTACATGCAATTTCCAGATTTAATCACTTATAAGCTCAATTGAAATCATCCTAAACTAATTCACAAGCTCGAACTAGTTTATTACGTTTTTCTTAGTTAATCGTTAAGTGTACACAAGCTCGACACTTAATCTGTTTCTGAACATGCAATCAAGACATAAGCTAGCAAGATTTAACAAATCAGAATCAATGGACACAAGAAAAGGTTTAGGATAAGACTAGGGTTTACAAGTACTAGAGCAGTTTTGCTAAACCTTGAGATTGTTTCACAAGTTAGATCATTAACTTTGTTACCTAGGGTACATTAGCATAATAATTCTGTATTACACAGATGTAACTAACATTAGAATCCTAGCATGCTCATCTAGTTGGACACCCAAACAAATAAACCAGAAATCATGTGTATTAAGGCCAGTGAAACAAAACTTCAATCAAGAATCGTAAGGGACAGAAACTTAATGTTATTGCATATAATCAAACATGTTTAGGGGTTCAAAATAGCCCCTAGTTATAAAAAATTAGGCAGCCATAACATCTAGCATCCTAAATTCAAATAAGAAAGAAAATTGAGATAGAACCGATGAAGATGGAGGAGAGGAAGAGCCACAGCCAAGAATGACAGGACCCGCCCCAAATCCCTCGGGATTAGCGTGGGACGTACCTGCTCCCGTCTGACACGAAGTGTTAGACCAGGGATATTTTCGTCTTTTGCCCAACCGGGGCTATCAGAGTACGCCAGGATCCGAAGGAGGAATACGATGTCTCGTCTCTGCTACAGCAACATCCGCGATCAACCTGAAGGGCATTCAAAACATAAAAGCTGTGAGTGGACAAAAAAAATATTTTATAAAAACATTTCACAAAAGAACTTTATGCCCTTCATTAAAAACATATGCATGCATTCAAAAACCATTTCTAAGGTTCATACCTGCTTCCCACAAACCATCATGAACCATCAAACCATTTGGGCCTTGGCCCGAAATCTGTCAATCGAACCATGGGATTCCGCCCAAACCAAAAACACATGGGAACACGTCCCAAAACCAACTCGAAAGGGTCTCAGCCCAAAACTAATTACACGTGGGTTTTAGCCTAACGCCATCTCAGTGAAAACCTGTCCACATATGCATATATACATATATAACCCGTCCTAGGCACTTCCGGAGAAGATGCCAACTCGGGGCACACAGCCCCTAGGGATTACATCCCCGCTATAGTCGCGATGTCATCTCTATACTAGTGTGCACACTACTCGGGGTCTCACTCCGAGTCTTCTCCCAGGAATTCTCCATCTGGGAGGCTCAATCTCTGGATCTAGTCCACATATCTCTCTAGAATCTGGTCTGGGACCACAACATAATAAGTAACCTCCACTCCTGGAACGGGATCCTTATGGGGATACCCACTCTGGTCTGTGGATCCTGACTCTCCAAGTAGACGCTGGAGGAAGCCAATCAATAATCTCGTAAGGCGGGTATATACATACCAGTATATAAAATCCATAAAACGGGACTCACGCCCGATAACACAAAGCAAATGGGCCTCCAGCCCTAACATAAGACTCAACATGACCTTTAGTCTGATTTCACAATAACTGGGCATCGAGCCCGAACTCGTAAATCAACTGGGCATCGAGCCCGATATCTCAGGGTCAGTCACGATCCCGATCATAGCGATGCGTGCAACCATCAATCCAGAACCGCTCTGAATCCTAGTATGTCGCCGTGAACACATCACTACCGTCACCATCTCGAGACCATGGTGCACACGTCGCTGATCGATCCTCTAAACCGTCAGCACTCCGAATTCGAGCCTCCAGTGGCTGCTCAACAACGGGATGTGCATCGTGACCTCTCCGGAAGGAACGCATCCCAATCCGGAGGTGAGCGTCACGTCGTCCGTCGCCGTGCACACAACACCCGTCGCGACTACAACTCAGACCCGTAGGTCATCAATAAGGTCTCATGCCCGAGACAAACAAAATCCAAATGGGTCTCATGCCCGAATAATCAAGACCATACGTGAAGACACACCAAAATTCACTCAAGGCATCCCAAACACATATGAAAACATATATAAAATATTTATGCATGCATCGATTTCAGAAATAAAGTCCACTCACAGACCGTCGGCGCTGTTGTCTCGATATGCGTGCCGTACGCCTTTCTGGGTTAACCGTCGTCTCCGGGATTCCCAAACCTGTCCAAATCACTTTAGAGGGTTACTAACTACTTAATTAACCCCTCAATAAAGCCCCTTAGTTTTCTAGGATTTTTAACTATTTTTAAACGCGCACCGAAACCTTCGGACAACCCGAACTATATCGAGACGATGTCCGATCGACTCGAAACCAGTCCCAAAATGTTTGTTACATCGAATAGATGATTTGACATGTTAGAACCTTCCTCAAATTCTCCCCCACGCATCACCTGAAGTGGCTGCGCGTGGAAGCCACGCGCCAGTGCTACACTGTCACCCCTGTCCTCAGTCAGACCGGTCCGACCTGTCCGGTTCGATTTTTCCTGCAACTTGGACCGGCGTGACCGGTCTAGGTCCATAACCGGTCCAGTTTTCACCTGTTTCACTCCTAATCGATCCTATTCTTCCTTATTTAATCCTAGGAAGCTAACCCAATCAATTAGGACCCCTAAAACCCACAAAACCCGATCGGCCCAATTTTTTCTCTTCGGTTCAAAATTCCAAAACCTCCCCAGAGGTCTCTCAACGTTCAACCTCACTCCAAACCTTCCTAAAAAAACCCTAGAAACCTATTTACTTCAACCCAAACGTCCAAACAAGCCCATAATACACGAAATCGAAAAATGGATTGAAAATGGATTAACCGATACCTTGTTTGGATTTTTCTCCTCCGCCGCCCACGACGGCTCTGCCTGGCCAGCCACCACATCCTACCGGTCCTCCTCATCTCTTTGGCCTTTCCTAATGTTCAAGGGTCAAGGGTTTGGGTTTGGATGAAAATGGTGGATCGGTTTTGGATGGGAAAAATGGAAAATGGATGCACCAGGGGGGGTGGGGGATGGATGTGCATGAGAGAAAAATGAGGGTGAATGGATGAGTGACACCTGTCATTCATCCATTGGTTCTGAGAAAAAGCTGGGCCCACTAAAGTCCAATTAAGTTCCCGTCTCGAAAAACGTGCAATAGTGCACTCGAACTTCCGTGAACCGTAACTTCTCCGTTGAACGTCCAAATTTGACGTGCCGCCTGTCTGCGAATTCGTATCGTCGTGATCTACATAACGGTACTCGGCCCTCGGTCATCGGACCTCTTAGGTTAAAAGTCAACCGTTGGCTTCTTTTTACCAAGATTACCAAAACGCCCCTGATCTTCCAATCGTCATAACCTCTTCCACGGATGTCGGAATCGAGCGTGCCACCTGTCTATGAACTCGTGATGTCCCGAACTATGTCACGGTCATCGGTCAAAGTCCATTTCACAGTCCAAACGAAAAGTCAACGTTTTACCCATTCTAGAGGTAAAATCGTCATTTTGTCTTGAACGTCCGTTAATCCTCGTCTGACCCCCGATTAGTCTCTGATTAGCTAGGCTAATCCGTCATTAATCCTTAATTAATCCCGTTAATTCGGGACGGGTCGTTACAAAGAAGCACAAATTCTCCAAGGGAAAAATAGTCTTTACCACTGCACAAAGAGAGAATAAGAAGAACCCCTGGGTTTTGGCTGAATTTTCCTTATATAGGGACCTGGGAAACCCTAATTCCTTCTCTCCTTAGGTGGCACTCTAATTTAAAACAGCAGACTGATTAGGGTTTCTCGAAAAACGAATTTGGGCTTAATCTTGGACCTTATTTCATATGTGGACATCGTTTTGAACCATCTTGATGAGTCTTGAATTATTCTTTATAAATCTTGGCCCGTTCGGAATTATGTTGGCTGGCCACGATCCTTCCCCCTTTAGGATTTGCAACTTCTTCTCCTAGCACCATTAGGAAATGTTTCCTACTCTAATTAGGAAAGTAATCCAATTCTACTATGATAAGGACTCCTAGTTCAATGAGGTTTCCCATTTTAATAAGGACTCCTAGTTGAACAAGGATTCCCACTTGAATGAGGACTCCTGGTCCAACAAGGATTCCTACTCCAATTAGGATTCCTAGTTGAACAAGGAATCCTACTTCAATTAAGATTGCTAGTTCAACAAGGATTCCTAATTCAATTAGGATTCCTAGTTCAACAAAGATCCCTGCTCCGGATAGGATTCCTTCCCATTTTACCTCTTTTTGCTTCCATTTTGATCCAATACTTCATTTCTCCTACAAAAAATTAAACTAAAATATGAACCACCAGTAATGAATATTTAGCTGCTTCTCGTAGGTAATTAAAGCTTAAAACATGTATTGATATGCACACATCACCCTACTTTCAGCAGAAGAGTGGAAAGGGTTCCGAAAACATTGGGTTTTGAAGACCTGCATGTAAGACCCGTGTCCTGGAGGGAACGGTGAACAATCCCACATTCCTGCGGGGGGGAATGGTCTGGGAAGGGAATGGTGGTGTTCCTTAAAGGTGTAAGCACACACCTATCTAGCATGAGGCCTTTTGGGAGCTCAGTGGCCTTGGGGGGGATTGGAACCCCAAAGTTAAGCGAGTTGAGGCCGGTGCAATTCCAGATGGGTGACCCCCTGGGAAGTTGCACCGTGAGCTCCCGAAAATAAAACCGTGAGGGCGAGGTCCAAAGCGGACAATATCGTGCTAGATGAATCGGGACCTGACAGAAGAAGGTCGGGTCCTGACAATTTGGTATCAGAGCCAGACCCCGACCGGGAAGTGTGCCAGCGAGGACGCTGGGCCCTAAGGGGGGTGGATTGTAAGACCCGTGTCCTGGAGGGAACGGTGAACAATCCCACATTCCTGCGAGGGGGGAATGGTCTGGGAAGGGAATGGTGGTGTGCCTTAAAGGTATAGGCATACACCTATCTAGCATGAGGCCTTTTGGGAGCTCAGTGGTTTTGGGGGGGATTGGAACCCCAAAGTTAAGCGAGTTGAGGCTGGTGCAATTCCAGATGGGTGACCCCCTGGGAAGTTGCACCGTGAGCTCCCGAAAATAAAACCGTGAGGGCGAGGTCCAAAGCGGACAATATCGTGCTAGATGAATCGGGACCTGACAGAAGAGGGTCGGGTCCTGACACTGCATCTGTAGTTTCTTTATGCACCTGTAGTGAATAACCAACGTGAGCAATCGACATGTGATTTGCCAAACGCCTTTCAAATGAATAGATGAGAACAACATTTATGCAGAATTTTGGAATTCAAGTGTCAAATTTATTTTCTTCCCTTTACAATGTGTTTGATCTAAAACTTCCAAACAACTGGCTTGTCATATTCCCCCACAGCAGCCATGGGCGTACAATAGTGGGTTCTAAATGACTTTAATTGTTAGAAGAAAAGTGTTTTTTGTTCTGCCTTCAAGGTAGGACTTTTGCTCTTTAATTGAAGGCTTGATATGCTTTGCAGGAAAGTGTAAGCACTTTCAGTATTGAGGCTTTGGAAATGCTTCCATGAGGAAGACTTGGAGTGCTTCCTAGTGGAAGGCTTTAAGTGCTTTATACGTAAGGCTTTGAGTGCTTCTAGGAAGAAGGCTTTAAGTGCTTCTCGGAGGAAGGCAGTGGCTGCTTCCTAGTGGAAGGCTTTGATGCTTCGCATGGCGAAAGCTTTTGGTTGCGTTGATTATTTCTTGGAAGAAGTTTTGCGAATTGTGTATGATGTACAAATATGTTTGTATGACTATAGAACAATTTCATAATCTTATTGATAATTCAAATATATGGTAATTGAATTTAGAACGCAAAAATAAATTTGAAATTTTCCTATGCCTATGTCTCTTGGACCTTGACATGCAGCTTGTGGCAACCGATAGCTGGATCAATTCCATTGACATGTAGCTAGTTGGTGCGGACCACCTTCGATGTAGGTTCCTTAGGCTCTTTGTTCTGCAGATGATCTGTCGTCTTCCTTTTGATGTAATCGGTACAATGTTCTTCCCTCACAAGATTTTGGAGATATCTTTCAAAAGATATACATATGCTGATGTTATGACCACATCATTGATGATAGGCACACTATTTGGTTTTTTGAGCCTTCTCTTGATCACCTTCACTGAGAATTGCATATTAGGCCTCTCGATGGCCGAGGGATTGGAAGTTTAGCTCGCCTTGCGTTTGTTGGACCCTCTATATGAAAATTTGTTGTTGTCATCCTCTTTGCATGGTGATGATGGTTTGGAGGCTTTCTCGCTCGCCCCGACATGATCTGGCACATAGGCAACATTCTTCTCATCCTCACAGCATGCATGTCGTTCTGCTAAGGAGAACGTCTTGGTGAGGCTACAAAAATTGTTCATGACTATGTCGCCATAGAGTTGGCTATCCCGGGAGAGTCCTTGTTTGAATGTCATTGCATCAACAAGGTCACTGCACCCGATAATATAGGATTTTTCCTCGCAATACCTCAAAATATACTGTCGGAGAGTCTCTTTTGCTCTTTTTCGGACGAAGAAGAGATGATCATCTTTTACTTCGACTGTTCGGAGTTGCGAGTATTCCTTAAAAAATGCTAAAGCCAATTCTTCAAAAGAAATGAATGATTTTTGGGAGGAGATGATTGAACCACGTCATTTCCTGGCCTTGAAAGGAAACTTGGAACACTTTGCATATGAGCAGGGCCGGCTAATAGGGAGGGCGGGAGGGGTCTAGGCCCTGGGCCCAAAAATATTGAAGGGCCCAAAATTAAGGTTTTTTTTTTGTTATATTAAAAAAATAGTAAGATGTATGATAATTTAGACGGGGGATACCAGTGAGCAAGAAATGGAAGGAGAGTCTCCTTTAAAGTTCCAAGAAGAAAACAAACTGTTTCAATATTATAATTCAATGTTCCAATGTTAACTAACAATCTCATTCAATCTCAAATTCTCAATTGTTCTAAATTTTTAATTTTTTGCAATCTGATTCAAACTCTCAAACCCTAACCTCAATTTCTCAACAATTTGCTTTTCCAGTCGAAGACATCTAGACATTTTCACCTCCCCTTCTGAAAGCCCTATCCGAGATATTCCTAAGTTACAAATTTCAAAAAGAGGTAATTTAATTTAATATAATTCCTATTACAGTTTCCCTAATTGAATACTTCCATTTGACAACTTTCGCTTATGAATGTTGTAGTTTTTAACGACGAGAAGACCCCTTCATATAATCAAAGGACCAATGTTATGGGTCTAAGCCACGAATCTAACATTACAAATGGTAGGTTAGTTCTTGCTCTTTGACACGACCCATCCCAATCCCCCCGGGATTACCATGGAATGTGACGTGCTCCCGTCGGACAAGAGGCGTCCGACAAGGGATAACCGATTGCCTTTGCCCAACCGGGCTTCCAGAGTGCGTAAGGATCGATGGAGGAGGTGTGCGATGCTCAAGTCTCTGCTGCAGTCGTATCCGGAATCAACCTGAAGGGCATTAAAAACAAAAGCTGTGAGTGGACGAAAATAAACAAGTCTGTTAAAACATTTATAAGACATTTATGCCCCTCAGTAAAATCATATGCATGCACCAAAACCAATAATCCCATATTTATTTAGAAATAACCATTAGGGCCTTAGCCCGGAAACCAAAGCATAGTTTCAATTTCCAAAAGTAAATCCAAGAGTTATTTCATAAATCCAGTAATATGAACCATAAGGCATATAATATAAACTATAACCATTATTTTAGCCACTGTACTATACAATCCAATCCGACATCCCTGATGTCTGACGTCCCTGACGTCAATAAGGTCACAATCACAAGGCTACGCGTGCCACTCGGGTCTCAATTTCCGAGTTCAATCCCCGAACCCCGTTCGGGTACAGCATCCCCGATGCTTAGCGTCATAGACGCTGGACGTACTAGACGTCCGTGACCTCTCCGGGGTACCTCATCCGGAGGAGACAATATAATATGGAAGGATCTATACAGTGCAGTACCAAATACATTTTATAGATATCCACATGCAAAACATATAGGTATACATAGATAAAATCCGAACCATTCGTTACGTTTCATCAAACGGGTCTCATGCCCAAATACCGTGAAACGTGCCATAACCGAAATATCATCAAAACCATTTATAGATTCCAGCATGTGAACATATATAAAATGTAATCCAGGAAACATTTATTCAATTCCATTTTAGGGTCCCCGACCCGCAATCACGTGTAGAAATCAACTGGGCCCCTGGCCCGATTCCACAAGTTAACTGGGCCCCTGGCCCGATCCACATGTTAACTGGGCCCCTAGCCCGATTTCATAGTTCAACTGGGCCCCTGGCCCGATTTTACATTATTCAAGTTCGTAACCGTTTCATGAAATCATATCCAACCACATTTATGGAAATCGGTGAAAATCCAGAAAATCTCGGTTTACGTGCAAATACGTAATTCACCTCGAAATGCGTGAAATCATTTTAAATTCACCGATATCCAAAGTAAATCATTTAATCATAATTATAACAATCATAAAACAGTTATGCATGCATCGAATTTATGAAACCAATGTCCACTCACAGACCGTTTAACCGAGTGCCTCGATACGCGTGCCATAGGCCTTCCCGGGCCACCTCACTATCACCGGGACTCCCAATCCTGTTCAAATCAATTTAGAGGATTACTAACCTCATCATTAACATCCTATTCAAGTCCCGTAATTTTCCCGAATTTTTAAGTATTTTTAAACTGGATTTAAAACCTTCGGACATCCCGAACAATATCGAGACGGTGTCTGATCGACACGAAACCAATCCCAAAATGTTCGTTACAATGTATAGGATAAAAGTCATGTTGACCTCACCTCGAGATTCGTGCCCACGCGCCGTCACGCGCCGCCGTGAGTGGCTGCGCGTGAAAGCCACGCGTCTGCTACAGTGACTGCTATAGTCACCATCTTCACCCGTTTGTCTGATAAACGGGTCTGATTACCTGCGATCTGACCCGGCCAGAAACCTGTCAATTCCCACTTAATTTCATTAATTCAAACAGCCAAAAGGATCGTCCTGTGTCTAATTATGGTTCTGTAAACTTAATTACACCCATAAATCCTTAATCCAACAATTCTCTCGAATTCAAACTCACGGTCAGAACATTCGAAACTCACACAAATCATCCTGGTTTTCAAATTAAAAGATACAGAAGCTTCGTATGACCTAACCAATCATTAATCCGTAACTAATTTCAGGAATTCTTACCCGTAGATGGTCGCCCTCAAGCTCCAAATTCCCCAGAAACTGGAACCTGCGTTCATGGCCAAACCGTGATCGATACCCTTGCCAATCGATACGGTTGAGTTCGTAATGAACCCAGAAGAGTATTACAGCCCTTGGTTTCATCCAAAACACCACACATTTTAAATTCTGATTTTCCCTCAATTTTTCCAGATTTCTCCAATCTCTGTTTCTCTCCAATTCGACAGTCCTCACTTGCCCAGAATGAATCCTCACGGCTCACTCACAATTATTTTAATCCAATTCAGTTGTTTAAAGCACCCCAAATCATTCTTCAATCCTCTGTGTAAAGGTTCCCGCACTGGCCCGAAACCATTAAACAAAACCAGTGTCCATGTTGTGCAATCAATTGCCAGCTCCCCACATGTGCGATCACACTTCAAAGCTGCTCCAAAACAGTCCATTAATTGATAAACAACCCATGGGATCGATCGCACAAAGTATCCCACCCACGGCTGCTCGTTCAAACAGTACCCACCGTGTGAAATTACAATTCTGCCCTTGTGCAGAAAATTACCAAAATGCCCCTCACGCATCCTGACCCGTAACTCGGTCATACGGACTCCGATTGATGCGTGCCGCCTGTCTACGAACTCAGGGCATCGAGACCTTCCTAACGGTCCTCGGTCCTCGGCCATCGGACCTCCCGATCAAAAAGTCAACATTTTCCCATACATCGTCCAAATTACGAAAATGCCCCTGGACTTCCGTACATCATAACTTTCACCACGAACGTCGAAATCGAACGTACCACCTGTCTATGAACTCGTGACGTCCCGAACTACGTCACGGTCATCGGTCAAAGTCCATTTGACCATCCGAATTAAAAGTCAACGTTTTGCCCACGCCCAGGGGCAAAACGGTCATTTTGCACAATTCGTCCGAAATCGCTCAACTAATCCCAGATTAGTAAATCACAATTAAATATTATTAAATCCCGATATTCGGGACGGGTCGTTACACTCTTTGTTAGAAATTATAAATTATGCCTCTTTAGTTTTTTTTTTGTGCCTTTGAATCCTTAATTACGTATTTTTCGCATGCCAGGAAAACTTCAAGGAACTCATCTAAATTGATAAGGTCACTACTACAAAGATTCTTAGTTTAACAATATTTAATTACATTCTTGTTTTGAATATGGAAGTTTGTATATAGTTGCAAATTGCTTATTGGTTTTACAAAAAAAGTATAAGATTTGTTTTTAAAAAAATAAATAAATATAATGTTTTGGACATGATGACTTTTTTTTCTTTGTTTGGGGTTTTGTCCTAATATATGAGTTTTCTCATAACAAAAATTTTAACGATACTTAATACAAAAAATAATATAATCAATTTATAAAATTTAAATTTTCAATAATTAAGTATGCGAATTGAGGGCCCATTTTTTATTTTTGCCCTAGGCCTCTAAATGTTCGGACCGGCTCTGCACATGAGAGCATCACTGTGTTGATGGGAAACCATGACTCCTCGGTGGTAATTTATGTAACACCCCGGAAATTCGAAGATTTTAATATTGTAATTTAATGTATGTAGTGACGTTTTTACCCTTGTGAATGGTATGGCCAATTGTTGACTTTTTGATTTGTGGGTCAAATAGACTTTAACCAGTGACCGTGACGTAGTTCGGGACGTCACGAGTTCATAGACAGGTGGCACGTCCAATTCGGACGATCAGGGAAAAAGTTATGACTATCAGAAGTTCAGGGGAATTACCGTAATTTGGACTTTATGGGCGAAAATGTTGACTTTTCGTTTGACAACTAATTTTCACATGCTCGAGGACCGTTAGGTAGGTCTCGATGTCCTGAGTCCGTAGACAGGCGGCACGACGAAATCGGACTTCGTACGAGGAAGTTATGGTCAGAAACGTGAAATCGTGAGGTTCGTGTCTCGGTTTTCATGTCAAATATTTTATTCTGATATACTGATTGGAGGACACCTGGATGAGTGACAAGTGTCACTCACCCATTGGTTAGATTGGATCAGATCCACTATGGGATTAAATAGCATTAAAATCCACTTTTGATCTCAGCCATTGATCTGAAGTACCCCAGATCTAATCTGAACCATTGATCTCATCCTTGAGATCCAATCTGGACCGTCTGTTTCCTTTCCCTCCATTCTTTATATTTCCTACCCGAAATGCACATTCTGTCCATTTCGAACAAACACCCCAGCTCATCACCCATTCTCTGTGTCTGCGTGTGGGGGACTCACTGGTGAGGCTGAGAGACGGCGGTGAACGGCGGCAGACGGCGGCAAGGTAGGTGGTTCCTAACCAGAAACTGCTTAAAAACTCAGAAAATGGAAGCCTGTTTTCCAACGTGTTTTGTTGAGTTCTATTGATCCTATTCGATTCTATGGACTGGTAGGAGACTTTAGGACGTGATTTTCATGGTCTGAGGTGACCTGAACGGTGGTTAAAGGGCGACGGGAACCCGGGTCTGTTCATCGAGGTAAGTCTTCGATTCAGCCCTCGTTTACTGATTTTAATTAGCTAGAACTGTTTCTGGGATTAAGACGAGTAGTTAGGAACAAACCTGAACAAAAATGATTGAGAAATGATGAAATGGTGACAGGGTCATGATCGCGGGTCTGATCGACCTAGTTGTAGAGAAATGGGTCGACCCGTATGAGGACAGGGATGATGACGTGGCACCCTATCAGACCTGTCAGTGACGTGGACCACTCTTGTGTAACAACCCGTACCTTCGGGAAGGGTAAAAATGTAATTTTATAAGATTTTTGTATATAAAGGACGATTTTGCCCTTGTGAACAGTAGGCTAAAAGTTGACTTTTTGAATTACTGATTGGATGACTGTTGACCCTTGACCGTGACGTAGTTTAGGACGTCACGAGTCCGTAGACAGGTGGCAGGTTCGATTCGGACAATCGGAGAAAAAGTTATGACGTTCGGAAGATTGAGGGCGTTACCGTAATTTTGAGTAAATGAGGAAAATGTTGACTTTTTGGAGGACTTGTGATTTTCACGTAGACCGAGGACCGTTAGATAGGTCTCGACGTCCTGAGTACAACGACAGGCGGCACGCTGTCATCAGACATCGGATGAAATATTTAAGGGTCTAGAAAGTGTGAGGGTAAAATGGTAATTTGTGCATGAGGGGTATTTTGGTCTTTTTCCCTCAGCCCAATCAGATAAGGGCAAGTGGCAGAGATTTTTTGTGCTGGCCTATGGATGGTGGACACGTGGGGGACACTAGATGTTTCCAGGGATTACTCATGTGTGCACGGCCACACTTTGCACAAAATCAAACCGTGCTTTGGGTTTGAACGCAGAGAAATAGAGGGTGAGAGATTGGGAGAGATTGATCGATTCTGTGCAAGGGAGAGTGAAGAGTGATTTGTGAGAGTGACAGAGAGAAGTGTTTGAGCTGGTGATCGTGTTTTGGTGGAGAAATCGTGCACGGCGGCACGGTGGTGGTGCGGCGTAGTTCTGGGGAAACATTGAGACCGTGAGAGTTTGGTGGTGGCTACGCCCTGTGGACTCAAACCACGACCGTGGGAAGTTCAGGAGGCTGCAGGGAGTCCAACGAACACCGTGGCACGCGGCGGTGCGCACGGCGGAGACGGAATCAAAGGGTGAGTTTTCTTCCTCTGTTTTTTCCGTGTTTGTCAATTTGAAAGTCGTGAAGGTAGGATGAGAATTGAGGGGATTGGTGAGTGCAATGATGTTTAGGGAGGTCCTAGGAGTGTTTTGTGACGGTTGCCATGACGGGGGTGTACACGGTGGAGTTCAGGCGACGGCGAGTACTCTGTACTCTGTTTTGGCCGTGAGTTCAAACGGGAAGTCGTGGACTTCAGGGGTGAATCGAAGGTTTCTGTGAGTTGGGAGTGACTCAGTGAGGTCTTAGGGAGAGGTTGGAATCGCCACCGTGAAGGGGGAAGCACTGGACGGCCGGGAAGGAAAACAGGGGGTCGTCTGTGTTTTCTTTCGAGCTTCAGTCGTGAAGCTGAAGGTTGAGTCGAACCAGGAGAGAGAGGGGGATGAATTCCTAGTGCCTGGATGAAGCTATAGGAAAAGAGAGGAGATGAAATGGTGGCCGGACGGCGGAGATTGGATCTCGCTGGTCTGGGTTGCAGCCCTGGTGCGAACCGGGCTCGATCGAGGTTGGGGATGCACTGTAGGCGCGTGAGGCCCACGCGCAGCCACTTTGGGCGGCGCGTGGAGGCGCGTGGGGAGGAATCCGGCCAAGCTTCCAACATGGTTTTGGTTCTAAATGTCCTATGGAGTTCATTGGTATGGATTTCGGGTGAATCGGACGATGTTAGGAGGTTGTTCGGGAACCCGGACGGTTTAGGGTTTATGAATAAAATATTATTTAATTCCCGAAAAATTGGGGAAATTAGGGTTAGTATCCTTGATGTGTTTGTGACCCTATTTGGTGCATATTGACAGGACGGGAGGCACCCGAGACGGTCGAGGAGCGCACGGAGCGCGATTGACTCGTTCTGATTTGTGAGTGGACTCTTTCTTTAAATCCGAGCATGCCTAACTATTTTATGAATGTTTTATGATATTAACTATGTTTTTATGCTTCTTGTTGCTGATTATATATGGTTGATGTGTTTGCACGTTTTTCGACACATTTTTGGGATTTTGCACGTTTTTCGAGAAAACTGGTTTTCGGACTTTAATGCCATATTTGAGGATTTCAACCTATAAATGTTTTCTGATGATGATACATGGGTGATGACTTATGCTTTGTGGTTACATATGGTTTTGGTATAATAACGGATTTGGGTTCGGAATGTCGGTTCTGAACGCCGGAAGGGCTTCGAACCGGGGATTTCGAATTCGAGTTTGGTTATGGAATTGGAAATGGTTTTACATTGAATTTGGATTGGATTTGCTGGATCTGGATATGGGTTTAAAGACCCGGATACTGATTTGACGGGGGACGGGCCCGGATTGAGTTTAAAGACACGGGAGTTTAAAGACTCGGATATTTATGATATTACCCCCATAGGCCTATTGAGTTTAAAGACTCGGGAGTTTAGTAGGCTAAAAGTTGACTTTTTGAATTACTGATTGGATGACTGTTGACTCTTGACCGTGACGTAGTTTAGGACGTCACGAGTCCTTAGACAGGTGGCAGGTTCGATTCGGACAATCGGAGAAAACGTTATGACGTTCGGAAGATTGAGGGCGTTACCGTAATTTTGAGTAAATGAGGAAAATGTTGACTTTTTGGAGGACTTGTGATTTTCACGTAGACCGAGAACCGTTAGATAGGTCTCGACGTCCTGAGTACAACGACAGGCGGCACGCTGTCATCGGACGTCTGATGAAATATTTACGGGTCTAGAAAGTGTGAGGGTAAAATGGTAATTTGTGCATGAGGGGTATTTTGGTCTTTTTCCCTCAGCCCAATCAGATAAGGGCAAGTGGCAGAGATTTTTTGTGCTGGCCTGTGGATGGTGGACACGTGGGGGACACTAGATGGTTCCAGGGATTACTCAAGTGTGCACGGCCACACTTTGCACAAAATCAAACCGTGCTTTGGGTTTGAACGCAGAGAAATAGAGGGTGAGAGATTGGGAGAGATTGATCGATTCTGTGCAAGGGAGAGTGAAGAGTGATTTGTGAGAGTGACAGAGAGAAGTGTTTGAGCTGGTGATCGTGTTTTGGTTTACAAATCGTGCACGGCGGCACGGTGGTGGTACGGCGAAATTCTGGGGAAACAGTGAGACCGTGAGAGTTTGGTGGTGGCTACGCCGTGTGGTGACTCAAACCACGACCGTGGGAAGTTCAGGAGGCTGTAGGGAGTCCAACGAACACCGTGGCACGCGGCGGTGCGCACGGCGGAGACGGAATCAAAGGGTGAGTTTTCTTCCTCTGTTTTTTCCGTGTTTTTCAATTTGAAAGTCGTAAAGGTAGGATGAGAATTGAGGGGATTGGTGAGTGCAATGATGTTTAGGGAGGTCCTAGGAGTGTTTTGTGACGGTTGCCGTGACGGGGGTGTACACGGTGGAGTTCAGGCCACGGCGAGTACACTGTACTCTGTTTTGGCCGTGAGTTCAAACGGGAAGTCGTGGACTTCAGGGGTGAATCGAAGGTTTCTGTGAGTTGGGAGTGACTCAGTGAGGTCTTAGGGAGAGGTTGGAATCGCCACCGTGAAGGGGGAAGCACTGGACGGCCGGGAAGGAAAACAAGGGGTCGTCTGTGTTTTCTTTCGAGCTTCAGCCGTGAAGCTGAAGGTTGAGTCGAACCAGGAGAGTGAGGGGGATGAATTCCTATTGCCTGGATGAAGCTATAGGAAAAGAGAGGAGATGAAATGGTGGCCGGACGGCGGAGATTGGATCTCGCCGGTCTGGGTTGCAGCCCTGGTGCGAACCGGGTTCGATCGAGGTTGGGGATGCACTGTAGGCGCGTGAGGCCCACGCGCAGCCACTTTGGGCGGCGCGTGGGGAGGAATCCGGCCAAGCTTCCAACATGGTTTTGGTTCTAAATGTCCTATGGAGTTCATTGGTATGGATTTCGGGTGAATCGGACGATGTTAGGAGGTTGTTCGGGAATCCGGAGGGTTTAGGGTTTATGAATAAAATATTATTTAATTCCCGAAAAATTGGGGAAATTAGGGTTATTATCCTTGATGTGTTTGTGACCCTATTTGGTGCATATTGACAGGACGGGAGGCACCCGAGACGGTCGAGGAGCGCACGGAGCGCGATTGACTCGTTCTGATTTGTGAGTGGACTCTTTCTTTAAATCCGAGCATGCCTAACTATTTTATGAATGTTTTATGATATTAACTATGTTTTTATGCTTCTTGTTGCTGATTATATATGGTTGATGTGTTTGCACGTTTTTCGAGACATTTTTGGGATTTTGCACGTTTTTCGAGAAAACTGGTTTTCGGACTTTAATGCCATATTTGAGGATTTCAACCTATAAATGTTTTCTGATGATGATGCATGGGTGATGACTTATGCTTTGTGGTTACATATGGTTTTGGTATAATAACGGATTTGGGTTCGGAATGTCGGTTCTGAACGCCGGAAGGGCTTCGAACCGGGGATTTCGAATTCGAGTTCGGTTATGGAATTGGAAATGGTTTTACATTGAATTTGGATTGGATTTGCTGGATCTGGATATGGGTTTAAAGACCCGGATACTGATTTGACGGGAGACGGGCCCGGATTGAGTTTAAAGACACGGGAGTTTAAAGACTCGGATATTTATGATATTACCCCCATAGGCCTATTGAGTTTAAAGACTCGGGAGTTTAGTAGGCTAAAAGTTGACTTTTTGAATTACTGATTGGATGACTGTTGACCCTTGACCGTGACGTAGTTTAGGACGTCACGAGTCCTTAGACAGGTGGCAGGTTCGATTCGGACAATCGGAGAAAACGTTATGACGTTCGGAAGATTGAGGGCGTTACCGTAATTTTGAGTGAATGAGGAAAATGTTGACTTTTTGGAGGACTTGTGATTTTCACGTAGACCGAGGACCGTTAGATAGGTCTCGACGTCCTGAGTACAACGACAGGCGGCACGCTGTCATCGGACGTCGGATGAAATATTTACGGGTCTATAAAGTGTGAGGGTAAAATGGTAATTTGTGCATGAGGGGTATTTTGGTCTTTTTCCCTCAGCCCAATCAGATAAGGGCAAGTGGCAGATATTTTTTGTGCTGGCCTATGGATGGTGGACACGTGGGGGACACTAGATGGTTCCAGGGATTACTCAAGTGTGCACGGCCACACTTTGCACAAAATCAAACCGTGCTTTGGGTTTGAACGCAGAGAAACAGAGGGTGAGAGATTGGGAGAGATTGATCGATTCTGTGCAAGGGAGAGTGAAGAGTGATTTGTGAGAGTGACAGAGAGAAGTGTTTGAGCTGGTGATCGTGTTTTGGTGGAGAAATCGTGCACGGCGGCACGGTGGTGGTGCGGCGAAGTTCTGGGGAAACAGGGAGACCGTGAGAGTTTGGTGGTGGCTACGCCGTGTGGTGACTCAAACCTCGACCGTGGGAAGTTCAGGAGGCTGCAGGGAGTCCAACGAACACCGTGGCACGCGGCGGTGCGCACGGCGGAGACGGAATCAAAGGGTGAGTTTTCTTCCTCTGTTTTTTCCGTGTTTTTCAATTTGAAAGTTGTGAAGGTAGGATGAGAATCGAGGGGATTGGTGAGTGTAATGATGTTTAGGGAGGTCCTAGGAGTGGTTTGGGACGGTTGCCGTGACGGGGGTGTACACGGTGGAGTTCAGGCGACGGCGAGTACTCTGTACTCTGTTTTGGCCGTGAGTTCAAACGGGAAGTCGTGGACTTCGAGGGTGAATCGAAGGTTTCTGTGAGTTGGGAGTGACTCAGTGAGGTCTTAGGGAGAGGTTGGAATCGCCACCGTGAAGGGGGAAGCACTGGACGGCCGGGAAGGAAAATAGGGGGTCGTTTGTGTTTTCTTTCGAGCTTCAGTAGTGAAGCTGAGGGTTGAGTCGAACCAGGAGAGTGAGGGGAATGAATTCCTAGTGCCTGGACGAAGCTATAGGAAAAGAGAGGAGATGAAATGGTGGCCGGACGGCGGAGATTGGATCTCGCCGGTCTGGGTTGCAGCCCTGGTGCGAACCGGGTTCGATCGAGGTTGGGGATGCACTGTAGCAGGCGCGTGAGGCCCACGGCCACTTTGGGCGGCGCGTGGAGGCGCGTGGGGAGGAATCCGGCCAAGCTTCCAACATGGTTTTGGTTCTAAATGTCCTATGGAGTTCATTCGTATGGTTTTCGGGTGAATCGGACGATGTTAGGAGGTTGTTCGGGAATCCGGACGGTTTAGGGTTTATGAATAAAATATTATTTAATTCCTGAAAAATTGGGGAAATTAGGGTTAGTATCCTTGATGTGTTTGTGACCCTATTTGGTGCATATTGACAGGACGGGAGGCACCCGAGACGGTCGAGGAGCGTACGGAGCGCGATTGACTCGTTCTGATTTGTGAGTGGACTCTTTCTTTAAATCCGAGCATGCCTAACTGTTTTATGAATGTTTTATGATATTAACTATGTTTTTATGATTCTTGTTGCTGATTATATATGGTTGATGTGTTTGCACGTTTTTCGAGACATTTTCGAGATTTTGCACGTTTTTCGAGAAAACTGGTTTTCGGACTTTAATGCCATATTTGAGGATTTCAACCTATAAATGTTTTCTGATGATGATACATGGGTGATGACTTATGCTTTGTGGTTACATATGGTTTTGGTATAATAACGGATTTGGGTTCGGAATGTCGGTTCTGAACGCCGGAAGGGCTTCGAACCGGGGATTTCGAATTCGAGTTTGGTTATGGAATTGGAAATGGTTTTACATTGAATTTGGATTGGATTTGCTGGATCTGGATATGGGTTTAAAGACCCGGATACTGATTTGACGGGGGACGGGCCCGGATTGAGTTTAAAGACTCGGGAGTTTAAAGACTCGGATATTTATGATATTACCCCCATAGGCCTATTGAGTTTAAAGACTCGGGAGTTTAGTAGGCTAAAAGTTGACTTTTTGAATTACTGATTGGATGACTGTTGACCCTTGACCGTGACGTAGTTTAGGACGTCACGAGTCCTTAGACAGGTGGCAGGTTCGATTCGGACAATCGGAGAAAACGTTATGACGTTCGGAAGATTGAGGGCGTTACCGTAATTTTGAGTAAATGAGGAAAATGTTGACTTTTTGGAGGACTTGTGATTTTCACGTAGACCGAGGACCGTTAGATAGGTCTCGACGTCCTGAGTACAACGACAGGCGGCACGCTGTCATCGGACGTCGGATGAAATATTTACGGGTCTAGAAAGTGTGAGGGTAAAATTGTAATTTGTGCATGAGGGGTATTTTGGTCTTTTTCCCTCAGTCCAATCAGATAAGGGCAAGTGGCATAGATTTTTTGTGCTGGCCTATGGATGGTGGACACGTGGGGGACACTAGATGGTTCCAGGGATTACTCAAGTGTGCACGGCCACACTTTGCACAAAATCAAACCGTGCTTTGGGTTTGAACGCAGAGAAACAGAGGGTGAGAGATTGGGAGAGATTGATCGATTCTGTGCAAGGGAGAGTGAAGATTGATTTGTGAGAGTGACAGAGTGAAGTGTTTGAGCTGGTGATCGTGTTTTGGTGGAGAAATCGTGCACGGCGGCACGGTGGTGGTGCGGCGAAGTTCTGGGGAAACAGGGAGACCATGAGAGTTTGGTGGTGGCTACGCCGTGTGTTGACTCAAACCACGACCGTGGGAAGTTCAGGAGGCTGCAGGGAGTCCAACGAACACCGTGGCACGCGGCGGTGCGCACGGCGGAGACGGAATCAAAGGGTGAGTTTTCTTCCTCTGTTTTTTCCGTGTTTTTCAATTTGAAAGTCGTGAAGGTAGGATGAGAATCGAGGGGATTGGTGAGTGCAATGATGTTTAGGGAGGTCCTAGGAGTGGTTTGTGACGGTTGCCTTGACGGGGGTGTACACGGTGGAGTTCAGGCGACGGCGAGTACTCTGTACTCTGTTTTGGCCGTGAGTTCAAACGGGAAGTCGTGGACTTCAGGGGTGAATCGAAGGTTTCTGTGAGTTGGGAGTGACTCAGTGAGGTCTTAGGGAGAGGTTGGAATCGCCACCGTGAAGGGGGAAGCACTGGACGGCCGGGAAGGAAAACAGGGGGTCTTTTGTGTTTTCTTTCGAGCTTCAGTCGTGAAGCTGAGGGTTGAGTCGAACCAGGAGAGTGAGGGGAATTAATTCCTAGTGCCTAGACGAAGCTATAGGAAAAAAGAGGAGATGAAATGGTGGCCGGACGGCAGAGATTGGATCTCGCCGGTCTGGGTTGCAGCTCTGGTGCGAACCGGGTTCGATCGAGGTTGGGGATGCACTGTAGCAGGCGCGTGAGGCCCACGCGCAGCCACTTTGGACGGCGCGTGGAGGCGCGTGGGGAGGAATCCGGCCAAGCTTCCAACATCGTTTTGGTTCTAAATGTCCTATGGAGTTCATTGGTATGGTTTTCGGGTGAATCGGACGATGTTAGGAGGTTGTTCGGGAATCCGGACGGTTTAGGGTTTATGAATAAAATATTTTTTAATTCCTGAAAAATTGGGGAAATTAGGGTTAGTATCCTTGATGTGTTTGTGACCCTATTTGGTGCATATTGACAGGACGGGAGGCACCCGAGACGGTCGAGGAGCGCACGGAGCGCGATTGACTCGTTCTGATTTGTGAGTGGACTCTTTCTTTAAATCCGAGCATGCCTAACTGTTTTATGAATGTTTTATGATATTAACTATGTTTTTATGCTTCTTGTTGCTGATTATATATGGTTGATGTGTTTGCACGTTTTTCGAGACATTTTCGGGATTTTGCACGTTTTTCGAGAAAACTGGTTTTCGGACTTTAATGCCATATTTGAGGATTTCAACCTATAAATGTTTTCTGATGATGATACATGAGTGATGACTTATGCTTTGTGGTTACATATGGTTTTGGTATAATAACGGATTTGGGTTCGGAATGTCGGTTCTGAACGCCGGAAGGGCTTCGAACCGGGGATTTCGAATTCGAGTTTGGTTATGGAATTGGAAATGGTTTTACATTGAATTTGGATTGGATTTGCTGGATCTGGATATGGGTTTAAAGACCCGGATACTGATTTGACGGGGGACGGGCCCGGATTGAGTTTAAAGACTCGGGAGTTTAAAGACTCGGATATTTATGATATTACCCCCATAGGCCTATTGAGTTTAAAGACTCGGGAGTTTAAAGACTCAGATTACATTTAAGGCCTGGTTTAGTTTAAAGACTCGGATAGACCCAGCAGATTTGATCGGGAAATGGTATTTTATAGTGTATCTGTTTCTTATGATATTTTATAGTGTTTCTGTTTCTTATGATGTTTCATGTTATGATTTTTTTAGTACTTCGTTGGGCATGCCTGTTTTAAAAACGGAGGGAACAATGATTCTTATTTTTCCTTAACCTTGAATTAGTGATAAACTGATTTTAAAAATTTTGGTTATTCTAGTCCACTCACACTTTTGGTTTTAAATTTTCCCTACAGGTCGTGGTGATAGCGTTGGGGTGAACGTTGAGGCAGATATCGAGGCATAGAGCTTACGACGTTCTTCCGTTGCGGGACTAGCATTGTAGGATTTTTGTGCCCATTTTGTAGAACTATGCTCTGACTGACTGTTGTATATATTTACTCCTTCGTCTGATAGTTATGCTTATAGTAGTAGTGAGGTTATTTTTGGTACTGTAGGTGTGATTGTCAGACGGGAGCAGGGTTCGTCCTGGGTATCGTGGCGATATTTGGGACGGGTCCTGACATCTTGTGTCGACACGTGTCACATGTCAGCGCACAGTCAGCACTGACATGTCAGTGACGTGGCCCAATCAGGGATTTCCACGTGTCACTGACATGTCAGTGACGAGGACCAGTGCCATGCTGACACGTGGCCTGACAGATCAGTGAGGTGGACCAATCGAGTGTTGACACGTGGCACCTGTCAGAGTCTGACATGTCAGACCTGACAGCTGTCAGATGACGTCAGCATGACGTCAACAGGAACTGTTCCTGCGTTGACCATGGAGTTGACCGGCGCGTGTGGGCGCGTGTGAACAGTACTTTTGGTGGGACCACCACCATTCTTTAGGTTTCGACGATTCGAATCCAATGGTGGTGGTTTCGGGTCGATCGGAGATCATTAAGTTGGTCAAATTGAGGTTTGTTGTCTCAGGAAGCGCATTCGGGCGGCTTTTCCCGGCCGGTTTCAGCCTAGGATTTCTTGGTTGAATGTTAGGGGTTTAAATTGACCTTTACGTATACTTTGGACTTGACAGGGATTGTACATTGTACCAGAACGAGGGTATACGTTCGGTTTTCAGCAGGATTGTACTGTGAGTGGGCCCGATTTCATTAAACCCTTGCATGCTTAAATGTTTTCTGATTTACTTATATGTTCACATGCTGGAATCAAGATATGGTTTTGATGATATTGAAATTTCGGTTATGGCACGTTTCACGGTATTTGGGCATGGGACCCGTCTGATGAAATGTAAAGATCGGTTCGGATTTTACCTATGTATACATATATGTTTTGTATGTGGATATCAATAAAATGTATTTAATAGTGCACTGTATAGATCCATTCTTATGATACTGTCTCCTCCGGATGAGGTACCCCGGAGTGGTCACGGACGTCTAGAACGTCCAGCGTCTATGACGCTAAGCATCGGGGATGCTGTACCCGAACGGCGTTCGGGGATTGAACTCGGAATTGAGACCCGAGTGGCACGCGTAGCCTTGTGATTGTGACCTTATTAGACGTCAAGGACGTCAGACATCGGGGATGTCAGGATTGGAGTGTATAGTGCAGTGGCTAAAATTTATCTTATAATTTTATTACATGCCTATGGTTCATAATATATGATTTATGATTTTAAATTCTGATGCATGCATGTTTGGAAAATGGAGGGGTAAATTATATGTTTTACTTACTAAACGATTTTATAAACTTGAGTTTCGGCCCACTCACCCTTATTGTTTTGGTAACCCCTCCAGGTCGTGCTACTGAGGTAGAGGAGGAACCTGAGGCTGAGGCATAGATCTACTTCTGCGTACCTGAACCCCTGTTGGGTGGTTTACCCGCAGGTTTATTTTAGAGTCGTGCTCGTAACTTGTAATTTTGGATTTCATCCCTTGTCTGACATCTGTTTAATTCGGATTTGATGTATGAATTTCGGGTGTCAGACGGGAGCAAGGCACGTCCCCTTGTGGTCCCTGTGGGATCGGGGCGGGTCCTGTCAATTTATATGCTTTACTGGGTTCGGAGTTCCTTTGAATTGGTTGAAATTCGGAGTTGCTTCCTCTTTGATGTCCCTCACACAAGGTGACGACAACTGAATTTGGCGACGTAGATCATCTTCTAGATCACCATCGCATTGGATGTGGAGATGTCTATCTAACATTTTATGGACATCATTAGCTCACAGTGTGCCTCGCTGAGGTGAAGAGTCATTACAGGCCAACCACCGAGGACCTCTTCGGGTGTCAGTGTGAGGACCCGTGCCTTGAGGGCATGGTTATCAATCCCACATCGCCCGGGGAGATCTGGGGGATGCGCCTTATATGTGTGGGCGCACATCTATCCAACAGGAGGCCTCCTGGGAGCTCACTGGCTTTGGATTTCTTGGGAACTCCAAAGTTAAGCGAGTTGAGGCTGGTGTAATCCAAGGATGCGTGATCCTCTGGGAAGTTGCACGTGAGCTCCCATGAACGAAACTTTGAGGGCAAAACGGGTGGGTCCACGAGTCCTCGAGTCTAGATGGGATAATATCTTGTTGGGTAGAGTTGGCCAGTTAACGCTACGCATCTCTGACTCAAATGAGGCCTTTTGGGAGTTCATTGGCTTTGAGTTTGGTTAGAACTACAAAGTTAAGCGAGTTTGGTCAGAACTCCGAAGTTAAGTGAGTTTGGGCTGGTGAAATCCCAAGATGGGTGACTCATTGGGAAGTTGCACGTGAGCTCTCGAGAACAAAACCGTAAGGACTAGGGCTAAAGCGGACAATATCATGTTGGAGAAGGTCGAGTCGTGACACTCGTCTGACACCACACGCCAGATAAGGGATAACCCGACCTTGACCCCCTCGGGGCTTCTAGAGTGCGCCAGGATCTGTGGAGTTATGTGATGTCAGACGGGAGTATGGTACATCCAGCGTTAATCCCGTGGGGATTGGGATGGGTCGTGTCAATCAGCTTTTGATTTCTGAGATCGTGGGGGTGAGTAAGCCTTGTCCCCCTCCTCACTACGATGCGCAGATCGCCTTGTAGTATTCTGAGAAGCCATGTGTTGTCTCCTACTCTAGTGCGAGTGTTCCATCCATGAAGTTGCCCCTACCCGTTTTCCCAGCCATTCATGCACTAATGGCCTTGGGCCCTGTGGGTTTTTTTTACTCTACGGGTGTGACTTTTTTCTCTGGAGTCACTTAACGAGGTGTCCCGAGACATCATTCGGCATCAAACCGTTTCTTTTCGAGGGCTCCTTGGAATGTCTTCCTGCCTTAAACGCGAGGTGGAGTGTCTCTCAAGTTCCTGAGTTGTTTTCTCCAGCAAGAGTCACTGCAAAAGCTCTGACTGCACTTGGACTTGGCTGCTTAACCTTTCGACCTGCCGAGCCAGGTTGTCCTGAGGTGGTTGGTAGGGATTCCTCCCTAAGATGTCATGGTGTCGACCTAGGAAATCTCGCAGATCCATGTTCGCATAGGGTTGACTCCGCCCTGATGCTTCCCCCACCAATCTCCCGCTAATTTGTAGTAAGGCCGACATTCCTTCTCCCAACGCAGGTATCTGAGTTGTGGGAGAGGGGAAAGTTCCAAAATTGAAGTTTGGAATCTTACCCTGCATCTCCATGGGCGCCTCGATGCAAACATCTCGATGCAGACATGTTAATGGATTGGGTGCTCCTCTGGGATCTCTATGTGAGTTTCATTCCTCATATGGGTTGGAATCTTACCCTAACCATATTGAATCGCGAAAATTTTTCAAACGAAAAGTTTTTGCTAGATGATTGAACAACGTTCAAAATCTTCAAACAATGTCGATGAACGACGAACGAATAAAGATAAACAATGAATAAAAATATGAAGAACGATGAACACCGTTGAAGAACGATGAACGATCGTGAGAGCTCCTTCTGAGTATTTCTCAATCGGCTCTCAATGAAAACACCAATTGTTGGATAAAAAACATACCTGCCACGAAAAGTCCTCACAATTTTCTGCAAACAGCAAACAATCAACTTTCGTTGCCTCGATCGATTATCCGGGGAGTTGTTCGACCAAAAACACTCAGATGCCTATATCAGCTTTGAGAGAAGAAAAGAAAATATTTTGAAGCGAAGAAACGAGTTACCTTGGAAATGAAGTGAGCTCCGCTATTTATAGAAAAACCTTAGGTGTTTCGGAGCGTTCTGATTGGTCGGTTGAATTTATAATTAATAAATATATTATTAATAAAATATATTTTTAATAATTGTTCATTATGATAATAATGTTAATAATAATTATGATAATAATGATAATTAACATTAATTGTAATTGTGATAATAATGATATTTAATATTAATAACAAATGTTTTATTGTTAAGAACATCAATATTATCTAGGCCTTTAATCCGATAATAACGTACTTAACTGAAAATACATTATTTATTATGCGGGTGTTTGTAAGCCGTTAATGTCATTGTCAGAGACAATTTAGTCATTTTGGGAATTATGAATCACATGACAGCTTCACAATTTTCGGGTAATTTTGAGTTCTACGAAAGCTAATAACGACGAAATGGGGTAGGCGATCAACCTTGACGTCCCAGAAGGGCTAGTAGCGACGTTGGGATAACAACTATTGTCTATTGCCCGGAGGAGGAGGCCGTGGCTTTCATTGGCTATTGGTTTTCAATTTCACATGTTACCCAAGCAACATGAGTTTCAGTTTAGGGTCAATTTCAAAAAAAAAAGAAAAAAAAATGAATTTCATTTGCATTTCTTTTTCAATTTTATCCTTTTTGTTTTTGTTTTTCCTTTCCAAATTTCAATTCTTTATCAGTACTATGTTTTCAATTTTAGTTCTTTTCCCACTTGGGGTTTGAGATATGGCTTCTGGAATTAGGGAAGTGAAAGGGATGAAGAAGAAGAAGAAGAGGAAGAATGATTTATAATTTCTCTTTACAAAATTTTGTAATATTAATTTCTTGTTGGGGCTGATTTTTTTAATTTTTAATTTTTAATTTTATCTAATAATAGAGTTGGGTAGGGTAAAAAATGCTTGGGTTACCAAGAATTTATACCAAAAAACAAAAACTAATACCAAATGAGTTAGCATATTAAGAATGGAAAGATAAATCATAATATTAATTGGATATAAATTAAATCTTTACTTAATTGAATATGGCATATCATTTGATATTATATCTTTGTACAACTCCTATATATACGTAATGCTGCCATTTCAATTAAAATATTTTTTAATTTAAGTATGAATTTGAAATTACCTCTATAATTTGAGGGATTTTAAATTTATCAAAAGTTTTTATTAACGTGGATACTTGTTTGAAACGATTGTGATGCACTTAGGAGTTTTTTGGTAATTGGTTCTTTACTATTTATTATATAGAAATTGTATCAAATTAGATAAACAAGACAAACTCAAGCTACGGTCAAGTAATGCATTAATCTTAACTGGCTTTTAAATTCCATCATATTCTTACAGATAGCTAGTTGAACCCATTAGTTTCTTCCGAGTCTGTTTTGGACCCAAGCTAAGAATTTCCTTGGCTTCACTGTGCAGATAACAAAATTGGAGACAACTTATCATGAACTACCAAAAACCTGAAACACATGAGAGACATAGAACTGCCCTCAAAAGCCAAAGAAACCACAAACAGGAAACGATGCTACAGTCAGTTGCACACACGTACCTAAAACTGCTCCAACCAACTGTGAATATACTATTCACAATACTAGAATTTACTTATAAGCAAATTATAATTACCTTTACTATGGACAAAGTTATGCTTTCTTATGGCGTTCAAATTTCTTTTTCAGAGAGAATAACATATTTATTTCATTCTGTTTTTGGTAAGTTTGCAAGTAACATTGATTCCTCTCACACTTCTGTGAGACTAAAAAATGGCACCCCAGATTTTGGCCCTCTCCTCCCCAAGGTTTCAAGATAATGTATAAATAGCTCCTTAATTATTAGTTTTCTACAAAACCATGAGGCTATCATCATCACAAACTATGTTCTTGGGCAATTCAGATCCTCTTATATATTAAGGTCTGTTAGTCCTTCCTCTGCCTAATTTTCTTTAATTAAAATTCTATCACACAATTTATAATTTTTGCTCAAGTCTTTCCTCCCTCAGTTTCTTGTGCAAACACATTGTAATTTTCCATGCTTACGCAGTAAATCATTTCGCAATTTTTTTCGATTTTAGTTCTATATCTGTGCAGCATATAACGAAGATTATTAACAACTAGAAACCAAAATCTGTTTTTTGTCTCTTTCACTTTTTAGATTTGTTGTCTTTCAGTTCATTCTTCTTATTTCTTCCTCTTCATATACACCACTACTATTCTTCATCTATTATTTCTATCCTATACTTTGTCCGTATCTCAAGTAGAAGAAATCAAACCTGAAAAAAAAAGAAGAAGAAGGAAATGGTTATCAAACGGGCCCTAGATTGTAGACTTGTATGTAGTTAAACTTATGAACTCTATGCGATTAATTCTGTATTGTTTTTAACTTAATCAAGAGAAGAATGTCAATGCAGGTGGGAAATTTCCAATATTGAATCTAGGACAAACTCGGAATTCTCAATGAGTTAAAGATGCAAAATTATAGTTACATATCAGAGAAAGAGTCAGAAGTAAGAGAGCATGTGTCCCTTGAAATCATTCCAGCTGAGCATGATGAACTTGTATCAAGCATCAAGGAAAAGATGGAAAACATTGCTGTAACAACCTGCATCTTCAAGGTCCCCAAGGAACTCCACGACGACAACGAAAAAAAGTACATGCCGGATTATGTTTCCATTGGCCCTTTCCACCATGAAAGACCTACCAAAGTGGCTGAAGATGATAAGTGGCGCTACTGCTACGCGCTTCTCAATCGAAGGCCGAATTTAGAAGCAAGCCTCAGCATCTGTGTGAAATCCCTTCGAGAGTTAGAGCACAAAGCCCAAAGATGCTACGAGGGAGACATCAATCTAACAACAACAAGTGATGAGTTTATTCAGTTGTTGGTTGATGGATGCTTCCTGATTGAGCTGTTTCTCAAGTATACCTACAAGAGCTTAAGGCCCCGGAGAGACCCTATGTTCACAAGACATGGGATGCGTTTCAATTTGAGGCGTGACATGGTGATGTTAGAAAATCAGATTCCTTTCTTTGTGGTTCAAAGGCTGTTTCAGCTAGTTCAACTTCCTAAAAAATGCAATGAGTCACTCAATGAGTTCGCGTGGCGCTTCTTCAAGAAAATTGTGCCGGGAGATGATGATCATGTTGTCAAAGAAAAGTTCAAAGAGGTAGGGTATCACTTACTTGATCTAGTTAGACATTGCCTCCTCCCAACGTGTCCAAAACTACAACCGAAAGAGGATGTGGCCCCGAAAGATTTGGATTGCGCGAAGAAGCTCAAAAGGGCAGGCATTGTGTTCAAGAGGGCTTCAAGCCACAGTTTCTTGGACATCAAATTTGTTCATGGTGTGTTCAAGATCCCACCTTTTGAGCTCCATTCATACACAGACACAGTTCTTAGGAACATCATTGCACTCGAGCAGCGTCAGCTTGACGATACAGTACAGCATGTCACGTCTTATGCCTCCCTCATGGGCTGCCTCATCTCCTCCGAGAAAGATGTCAAGTTGCTTCGGCGAAAACAGATTCTGATGCACGACGAGGACAAGGACAAAGAGGTTTTTCAAGTGTTCAAGCAGCTTTGCAAGGATATTAAGGTGGAGGATTCCTACTATGTGAGGCTTTTTCAAGAGGTTGGTGATTACATCAAAAGAAAAAGTTGGCAGGCAAACAGGCCCCACTTGAAGGACAACCATCTTATTAGGGCTCCATCCTCCGTTGGTGTGGTGTTTTTTGTTGCAATTTTGCTTCTTTGCCTCGCCTTTCTTGGAGCTTGTTTTCCATACTTTCTTTTGCTCTCCAACATGTTTAATATCCTAGGATACTCATCAAGAAACAACACTACAGTCTATAGATGTACCATATTTATTGATTATAGTATTACTCATTATATTTCTAATAAATAAAAGTAAAAGAACAAGATGAAAATGACCCTTTTCGCGTAACTTCCTTAATCCCAACATGAATTGAATTCTCTATGCACATTACTAATTAACATCAAATTTGGGGAAAATGCTTTACCAGTCTTCATAACAATCAAGTTGTATGATCTTCTCTTCACTTGGAAGGTTCAACCTTATGAAAAACAGACGAGGTGACGTTTGATTAAGCGCATTTTGGACGAACATAACTAGACACAGTGACACGCAGAGCATTTACACATTTCAATGATTTTAATCGGTCCTGTTTTATGCTCATAATTGAAAAGCAATAGACAAAAGCATGCACCGTCCGATTCTTATCGTAAGCCAGAGGCCCCACCTTAAGAACAATCCAACGGTTCAGATGGGCAAACCCAAATATCACAGCCAGTGGGGGACCCAGAGCATATACATACCCGACTTCCGCTCATGCCAGTCGTTGTCATTTGCATTATAAAGAGCTCTTCTTTCTCACCCTCTGAACTTTCGGGTTTTCGTATCTGACAAACTTTCCTGATCAAAATCCCAACCAAAATCACTCACTCAGAAAGACAGAAAGATGGGAGAAAGGAGAATAGGAGTGGCGGTGGATTTCTCTGCCGGCAGCCAGATAGCCATCAAATGGGCTGTCGACAACGTTGTCCGGAAAGGCGATCACCTCATTCTGATCGTTGTTCGGCCAGAGGAGTACTACGAGCAAGGCGAGATGCAGCTCTGGGGTGTCACCGGTTCCCGTAGGTCCTCCTCTCTGTTTCTCTCCCTGACTATAAATCTATGGTTTTGTTATAATTTCCGTTTCAAGTTTGAAACTTTTTCTGTTTGATTTGTTTATTTCGTTTCAATTTTTATTTATTTTTTATTTGGGGGTTCTGATTGAAATTATGAATGCATGCATGAAATTGATAAATTGAGCGTCTTTTGCAGCTTTGATCCCTGTAACTGAGTTTTCTGATGCCAACACTATGAAGAAGTATGGAGTGAAGCCTGACCCTCAAACCCTCGACATTGCCAACACCGCGGCTACCCAGAAAGAGGTGTCATTTAACATGGGTTCATCAATCAAATTCTTCGGATTAATTATTTATTCTTGAACTCGTGTTAATTAATTTATTATTCGAGCTCTGTTCAATGACATATGATTACAAAATTGATGATTAAGTGAGTTGGATTGGAGCAGATTTCGGTGGTGATGAAGATTTACTGGGGCGATGCTCGTGAGAAGATACTGGAGGCAATTGATAAGATCCCCTTGAGCTTCGTTGTAATTGGAAACAGAGGCCTTGGCAAGCTCAAAAGGTACAAAATTCATCTTATTTATTTATACAAGAACAGCAGCATATTTCAGCTCTTGAATTGAAATCACTTGTTTGATTGTCTCGTGACTACTTTTATTTCATGTTTTGTATTGCTTGTACGATTTTTGTGGGTATATGTGGTAGAGATTAGTCGAGGGTCATTGTTTTTGTGACTACTTTAATTTCATGTTTTGTATAACATGTTTTACGATTTTTGTGTGTATTTGTGGTAGAGATTGGTTGAGGGTCATTGTTTTCCATTGATTGGCTGCTTTGGTAATTAAGTTCTTATTGAATTATCTTGATGGCAATAATAGAGTAATACAATCTACATTGTAGACCACATTTGTAAATCACGTACTAATACATGCGGGCTATACATATATTGCTAGATCCTATTTGTATTAGTATGTAGATTATAAATGTAGTATCCCTAGCATGGCCCATAGACTAATCGCAATTATATTGTTTGTAGCGTTAGGAAACTTATTAACAAAAAAAAAAAAGAAAAAAAAAAGTAAACAGGTTCATGTGTCCCTCTATTTGCCTTATCACTAAAGCGACTAGAGGTTACATGAACCTATCAATCATGATAGGCAGCTTTTTCTCCTTCCGTTGACTGTACAACATTAGGTGCTGAGGTTTTCTAAGATTAAACTCCAATCTAAAGATCGCCAATTGGCCAAGTTGAAGATAATTATGGATCTTAGTTTGTTAACTTTCTTAAGGGAAATGATTTTTATACTAACATATAGATCTAAAGCGGAAGAAAACTAGTAACTAATGGTCCCATTGCCAAGAAAATAGTAAGTGGTTTAATACTTGGTGTTGTCATTCTATTTGTGTTGGTATGTCTCACTTCTACTTCTAGTTATAATAAAAAATTAATTAAACGTATTCTAATATGAGTGCAATATTACTGTGTTGCTGGTACACCTAAAAATCACTCCACTTTGGCCCCCTTTTCTCGAGTATGTTGCTGGTTTTGTTTTCGATTATGATTGGATTCGACATGTTTGTTGTTTTACAGGGTTATTATGGGTAGTGTGAGCAACCATGTGGTGAATAATGCTTCTTGTCCAGTTACTGTGGTCAAGGATAGTTCTGACCACCATGATAGCTAAATCCTTTGCCCCTCAAATCTCAATGCCTGCTTGGTAAATAAGTGCAATGCTGCCTCTGTGTCAATTGCTTCCTTTTAGTTTTCAGAACATTTAGTTTTTACCCTCTCTTCTTTCCAGAATAAGATCCTAGTTAAAGCTCTGTTTTTAACTGTTACAGTGTGTTAAAGTTGAACAAATTTGATATCAGTACAGTATATTCTGGATCCTCGATCTTGTATTGCCACCGGATATATGTCAATTCAACTTGTATCCCATGATGCTGATTTTCTTCTTTGAATCCAAGTTTCTTAATTATGTGCCAAATAAATGTAGTGTACAGGAAGTGGTTTTAACTCGGGTGCAGTGAGGTGAGTACATTGCCTTAGCCAATTGACCTAAAACACGTCATCTGTAATTTTTTTCCTTCCCCTTTTGAGCCAAACAACTATTAGGAGATGAGATTGCATTCTAGTCCTTTCATTTTAAAGCTAATGGTGAATAATTGAATGATTAGAAACATTCGTAGCCAAAAAGAATCCTCCTTTTTACAAGACATGCAGCGGTTGGTTATGATTGGATGCTCTGCTAAATCTTCTTTCAAAAGCTCCCGTTTTTTCTCATTTTCTTCTCTTTTAGTTTCTTCCACCTCCAAACAAATTCAAAACCAACAATGGAGCCAAAATGCTATAAACAAACGCCTCTCGTAATCCTTTCTTCTTCCTCTTTTGCCTCAACTCTTCACAAGCCGTATGCATGACCCGCAATTTAAACTTGCGGTACCTAACCGTTCTCCCTCCACCAAATTCTCCACCAAACTCACAGTCGGGTCCACACCCTAGTAAGCCTCCGGCGGGTCATTTCTTCTCACTGCAGCCAACAGGTCCTCCACCACGTGCGGCCTCAGCCCTACAGCCTTCTTTACAGCCTCCACCAAACGCACCTCCCTCCCCTAGCAATTCTATCTCTGCTCCACCTTCCCGATCATCCTTTTTTCAGAGTCCTTTTGTTTTCCCCAGGAACAACCAGCGCGGCAACTTCATGACACTGCCTTTTCTCCCCAAGCCATTGCCATCATCTTTTCCACCTAACCCGGCAATCCGACAAATATGCAAAAACACGGACTACCCCGGAATTTGCATTTCTTCCGTGACTCCTTTCTTACCAGCAGCACCCAAGATAGACCCTGTATCTGTGCTGGAGATGTCTATCAGGGCCTGCACCTCCCATGCCAAGGTATCCCTAGCCGCGGCCTCAAAACTTGTGATGTTTCCAAGCCATGCCGCGGGTGGTGGGATGGCGGGATGGCGGCTGCCCTCAGTGACTGCAAGGACATGGACAGTGATGCCTTGGATGGCCTCCAGAGTGCCATGGATGCAATCCAGAGCCGCGACATTGGGACGATAAACAGCATGCTTTGCGGAGTTGTGACGGATGCCGTGACATGTGGGGATGGCTTTGATGGTACCCAATATCCACTGCCAAGTGATTGATTACGATGACAAGCTTCATAAAATGGTCAGCAATTGCCTTGCCATTGCTTCCTTGGTCGAGTGATTGCTATAAACACAAATCTTCATGTATAATTGCTTCTTCCTTTATGTTTTGTTCTTATTTCTTTTCTGTCAAGACTCAAGACAAGCATCACAAAGCTACGAAAATGAGAAGAGTAGATTTAGGTAAGTTGCACCAAAGGTCAAAGAAGTTTGATTAGGATTTAAGTTGCACCATAGCATGTATGATTTGTTTGTATATATCAGTTGAGGAGCTATTGGTGAATAGCTTATAGGAATTACATGTATATACTTGGTTATGAAACAATGTGATGCAAATTCATACTATAGATTGTTTTATGATATCTTGCAAATATTAATAGGTTAAAAATCGACTTAAATTTGATTAAATTTATGGAATTTGTCCGATCAAATGAGATGAATTATTATTTTATACATCACATGATATGAGATGAATTATTATTTTATACATCACAAGATAGCATGATTTTCAGATAGAAATTAGTATAAAACCTGTGTTTCTATCTTGTTTAATTTTCTTTTAGGATTAAGAGGGTGGAGGAATTTTTGAAATTTTTTCATACAATATGTTATCTGAGTTCGAATTTGAGACCAATTGTCTATAAGTAAATGCTAGAACCAACTGAACTATATCCATTTGACTTCTATTTTTATCCATTTCATTGTCCTGAAATGGCTTCTTTTTTTTAAATAGTTACCTTTCAACGAAAGAAAAAGGGAAATTGACAAAAATAGGGGGTTAAAAAAATGTATTAAAAAATAGGGACCCCTAAAATGGTTTTACAAATTTACCTACTATGCTCCCGTCTGACACGAACAAGGGATAACTCGAAACCTCAGCCCATTCGGAGCTTCTAGAGCGCGCCAGGATCGGTGGAGGAGTGTGATGTCTCGATCTTTGCTACAGCCCGCATCCGCGATCAACCTGAAAGGTATTAAAAACCATTAAAAATTGCGAGTTGACAGAATAAATAGTTAAAAAAAAACACATTTCATAAAGAAGACATTTATGCCCTTCACTATAAGTATGCATGTATTCAAAAACCAGTAATCAAACCATTTACTCAAATAAATCATTAGGGTCTTAGCCCATAATCATAAATCCAAAGTACGTGGGAACTCATCCCAAAACCAATCATGTCGGAACTCAGCCCAAATCCATAAAATACCAAAATTCGTAAATCCAAATCCAAGTGATTCTTTGCCCAAATCCATAAACATAGAAAAACCATTTCGTAATCCAATAATTCATGTTTACCAAATATCCATCCTCAGCATCCCAGATGCTTGGCGTCCCAGACGCGTGACGTCCCAAACATCATGTCATGGTCCATTAGCTATGCGTGCTATTTAGGGTCTCAATCCCGAGTGTTAATCTCGAACCCTGTCTGAGGTATGACTTCCCAGATGTCTGATGTTCCAGACGTCTACTATAAGCAATCCTGCTCCTGAGCCACTCTACGGTCTGATCACTCCGTAGAATGACCCATCGCAGGAAATGCTTCGTGGCCACTCTGGGGTCCCAATATCCAGAGGAGACAATCTATACATAAGGATGGTATATGGAAAACATTTCATAAATCATCTCGAACCGATCAAAGGGCATATGCCTGGGATTTCCATAAAACCATCGTAAACCATAATTCGGTCTCGTACCAGAAGTATAACTTTAATAAACCATTTCCACAAATCCAACTCCATTTAGGTCTCCGAACCCGAAATCACATTAACCACAAATGTGACTCAAGCCCGATATCGTACTCAATTGGGCCTCAAGCTCGATATCGTAAACCAACTGGGCTTCCAGCCTGATATCTCATTAAATCAAATGGACTCTAAGTCCAATGGTTTCCAAATAAAATGGGTTTCAAGCCCAGTTACATATTTCCAAATCCGAAATCATACCATTGAACTATTATTAAAATCACTATCACGTAGAAATACCATATAAAATCGTAAACCTCGAAATACGTGCAAATATGGGAATGCTAAATACCACAATCAAATCCAACATAATTCAAATATTTAAAGAATATAAAATAGTTATGCATGCATCAATTTAGAAATCAATGTCCACTCACAGACCGTCCTAGATGCCGCCTCGATACGCGTGCTATAAGCCTCCCAGGGCTAAATCACCTTCTCCGGAACTTCCGGACATGTCCAAATCACACCTGAAGGTCACTAATAATCTATTTAAGTCCATAGGATAAAACCCCAAAACTCCCGAAAAAGTCAACGTGTCCCGGACAAGATTCCCGAGATAAAAAACTTCGATTTGACCAACCTAACGATCACGATCGACCAAAAACCACCAACATTGGATCTGGATCGTCGAAACCTTTCAAATGACACTGGACCCACCTCAAAATTCCAGCCCATGCGCCCCACGTGCTTGGTCAATGAAAAGTCAACGCGTGAACAGTACCTGCTGACGTCACCACTGACAGATTCTGATAGTACCACGTGTCGGCTTGCCATTGGTCCACCCCCTAACATTGTCAGATGATGATGTCATCCCTGACATGATGACATCATCACAGACATGATGACGTCATCGCAGACGTCAGGTCGTCTTCAACCCCATTCGGATCCTGCAACCGGGTCGCATAGTACCCACGACTCGACCCAGCCAATACTTCTTCGATTCTCAACCATATCCCTTTTCTCAGGGTCACTATGTATAATGATTTTAACCTTTCCTCCTGATTCCTTCCTATTGCCAATAAGCATTCAGTACAATCGCTCGTAATATATCGCAAGGCACATCCCTTTCTTAACTTCGACTCCATCGTACGCTAAGTATGATCCTGCAGTTGGACCCCAATAGCCCAAATGTTCAGAAATTATGTATTACTCCAATCCTAAGGAGTTCCATAACTAACAGGATTCACCTATCCTTAAGTTATCAAACATGACAATCCCCTCCCCAAATAATACCTGATCCGCCAATGTGGTCGTAATCTCAATATGTCCCAACCATCACCTTATCACACATTAAGCCTTTCTTTTTATCCATTATCACTAATCCTAATGGTCGATATAGTACTCGTACATTCCTTCCCAAGGGTATATGTCCTCTGCATACTCAACCCCCGTGGGTCGATCTCGACTCATACAAGGAAGGTCAACTTCTGAGGGTTTAACTAGCATCAACACACGACTCATCGAATCCTAAATCTCATAGTGAGTGATCGACATAAGTCACCGTTTCTCCAATTGTAACCATTATATCTCAGTTCTTATTTCCATTGACTAACACGTCTGTTTTTCTAAGGATTCACACTAATCCCGACCGTTATTCATTTGACCAAACCCAACACTTATTTGACCATATATTTTTCCCTGAAGCATTCGCTACCTCTGTCCAGTATCTCACGCACTCATCCGTACATAGGAGGACACCAACCAATCATCACTCCTAGTATCATGCATCAGGTAAATGTGGTCAGACTACCCGACTCCTCATCTCCCAACTATAACTAGTCCATTTGGCTATCCAAGGGTATCCCCATCAATTAACTTTAGCCATATCAAGTCCGGAAATTATCCTCTTCTCTCTTTTACTCAAAATCGACAATCACCGCCGTGTTGGCCTCTCTTAATAAGGTCACTAATCACAACCTTCCCACGAAACCACAGTTCCTTAACTCGTGATACGGGATACTTATTCCATACCGTTACCTTATTAAGTCGTCCATGATCAACATGTAAACTCAGATCATCGTAAACTCAATTCCTCATCCTGGCCAAACCTCAGGAATATGTTGAGAAATCTGGGCACCCTCAGCCTTCATTAGGCATCTCATACACTAAGCACATACACCACACATGTGACCAGAAACTTTGAATACCTCATACCCCAACCATCTATTGGTTGTGAGGATCAACATCACCCTCTGTGAGGGTCAACGTCACCCTAGAGGGTAACACCCTCGAGTCTCCCTGAAACATAACCTCTGGAATCCTAGACTCCACATGTCACTCTCTAAACAACATACTCGATAGAGGTCTCATGGGTCATCAACCAATCCATTCCAAGGATGGCATCCAAATCATCCAAATCTAAGTCAGCCACTAGGCCAATAACACTAGTCATCTTGGATAACCTCACGTCAAGAGGTCTACCCCCCTTATATGTAACGACCCGTCCCGAATTTCATGATTAGATTAGTGACTAATCACGATTAGTGAGGCTAATCCGTGATTAGTAGAGCGAAATCGGACGAACGATGCGAAATGACCGTTTTGCCCCTGGTGATGGAAAAACATTGACTTTTCAATCGGGTGGTCAAATGGACTTTGACCGATGACCGTGACGTAGTTCGTGACGTCACGAGTTCATAGACAGGTGGCACGTTCAATTCCGATGTTCGTAGAAGAAGTTATGACGTTCGGAAGCCCAAGGGCATTTTGGTAATTTGGGTGAATAGGAGGTCACAAGTTGACTTTCTGACCGGGAGGTCCGATGGCCGAGGGCCGAAGTCCGTTACGTAGGTGAGGACGATACGAATCCGTAGACAGGCGGCACGTCGAATTCGGACGTTCGACGGCGAAGTTACGGTTCACGAAAGTTCCCAGTTACTATTCACGACGACACGTTTTACGAGGACCGTTTGTCTTTAGTGGGCTCAACTACTCTTCAGCAACCAATGGATGAGTGACACTTGTCACCCATCCACTGGCCCTTAATTCCCATACATGCATCGATCATCTCTTTGTTTTCCATTCATCCAAACACCCACCCGATCTCAGTTTGAACCCAAACCCATCCAAATCTTTCCAGCCGATCTTGAATGGGACTATAGAGTGAGGGAGAGGCTGAGGAAGCAAGGGACGGTGGCTGGGAGCACCTGGACCGCCGCACACGGCCGTGAAGGCCCAGGTAACCCGATTACCCGACTAATGCCCATTTTCCATTATTTTCGAATATGACTTTATGGGTTGTTATGGGTGATTGGAAGATGATTAGGGAGTTGATAGGATGATTTTAAGAGGATTTGGAGGGTGCTTCACGGCGGAGGGAGCCGTGAGGGTGGTCGGGAAAAACAGGGTCGTGAGCTCCATGTTGGAACCATGGGTTTCGGTGGGTTTTTGATAGTTTTGTTAATTGGGATTGATAGAAAACATTAAAATAGGAATTTAGGAATTGGAATGGAGGAAATCGGACCAAAAATGAGGGAGAAGAAGGCCTGGACCGGTTACGCCGGTCCAGTTGCAGGGGTCGGACCGGACCGGCCGGCCCAGACCGGTTCGATTGCTAGGAACGATGTACTGTTCACCGGCGCGTGAGCCCACGCGTAGGGGCCTTTGGGCGGCGCGTGGCAGCGCGTGCTAGGGTTTCTGGGGATGTGTTCAACATACGAAATCATCTATTCGATGTAACGAACATTTTGGGACTGGTTTCGAGTCGATCGGATACCGTCTCGATATGTTTCGGGGCATCGGAAGGTTTAGGTTCGGGATTAAAAATAGTTAAAAATACGGGAAAATTACGGGGCTTTAGTGAGGGGTTATATAAGTAGTTAGTAACCCTATAAATTAATTTGGACAGGTTTGGAAGTCCCGGTGATGGTGATCGGCTCGGGGAGCCGTATGGCACGCGTATCGAGACGCGGCTTCGGACGGTCTGTGAGTGGACCTTGTTTTCTAAATTGGTGCATGCATAAATGTTTATTATATGTTTTAAATACTTATTTGTGATGCCATGAGTGCAATTGGATGTGTAGTTACGTATAGGCACGTATTTCGAGGTTTCGGCCCTATACGGGGCTGTATGTCTTTATTGGTCTAAATGAAATGGTTTTGGATTTCCAAAAGGATAATGAATTTGATTTGATAATGTTGATTTGGATATTTGTGAATTATATGGTTTCACGTATTTCGAGGCGATTTACGTGCTTGCACGTAAATCGAGATTTTTCGGTTTTACACTGATTTTCCATACCTGGGGTTTTGGATATGATTTCATGAAATGGTTTTGGATTCGAAAAGGTAAACTCGGGTTCGAAACCCATTTGATTTACGGAGTCGGGCTGGAGGCCTAGTTGGTTTACGAATCGGACTTGAGGTCCAGTTTGTATGTGGATTCGGGCCTAGGGCCCAGTTATGTATTACAAATGGTTTTTACGGGTCATGACGGTTTATGGGAACGGGCATGAACCCCTGAAATGGATTTACGGGTCATGACGGTTTATGGGAACCGGCATGAACCCATGAAAGGATTTTATGGTTCATGACGGCTTATGGGGGCCGGGCATGAATCCTTGAAAGGTTTCAAGAATGGTTTCAAAAGGTTTTTCATATTCCATCCTATATATATGATTGTCTCCTCCGGGGAGGGTCGTTGGCCTGGGTGGACCCCGGAGTAGTCACGGAGCACTGACTGAGTGGAGTCGCCCCCCAGTTGGGTTCCTTACTCTCAGGATGGGCATGGTTCGTTACCTCCAGGGAGGGTCATTGATCTACGGACATTGACCTGGGTGGACCCTGGAGAGACTTGGGTTTGAGACCCCGGTTAGCACACGTGTAGCTTTATTTTACCGTGACAGGTTCTGGATATGAATATATTGGATAAACATGGTTTCAATTGGTTTGGGAAAACTGTGTTTTATGATGATAAATGGATTTGGGCTGAGATCCCACACATGTTTACTATGTTCTGGTTTTCTGTAAATTGGTTTTGGGCAGGAGCCCGTGTGACTTGTATTTACAGAATTTGGGGCTGAGTCCCTATTTATGGATGTTTTAACATATATTATTGGATAAATGGTTTTACTATGCATGCATGCTTTTTAGTGGAGGGTATAAATGTCTTTGATGGAAATTTTTTATAAAATCTTTATTTTTGTCCACTCACAGTCTTTCTGTTTTTAATACCCTTCAGGTTGACAGCGGATGTGGACTGTAGCAGAGATCGAGATATCACATGCCTCCTCCGGATCCTGGCGTACTCTGATAGCCCGGAAGGGCAAAGGTCGGAAATATCCCTTGTCTGACACTTCGTGTCAGACGGGAGCAGGGTCATCCCGCACTAATCTCGGGGGGATTGAGATGGGTCTTGTCATTATATCTCACCAATTTTACCATACACATCAGTGACTCTAGTCAGTTCAACAACATCCATACTAAAACCAGTCACGAACAACAACATATCTATCCAATAGTCAATCTCAAGACATGGAAGATTGGATAGCTCGGGACCTACCAAATACATATTCATGACCACCAATAATAGGTATCCAGGTCATCACTCCGGGGCTACTCAGACTTCCTACGAAGGAATTGCAAATCCCCGGGCATGTGGTCCTAATTGACCACGCCCCTATGGTCCATCACGGGCCCCACCAATTCTTCCCACTCTTGCCACAATGACAACTAATACATGATCTAATCCTCGCTCTATCACACCCCAACAGTGCCATCTCACTTATATCAATCAATCCATATAACCATTTCTTTATGATGTGACCAGTCGACCCCTAATCCTAACTATTACTGCATAATTACCCTTATTACTTTACCTCCTAGTGAACCCGACTTGCGTCCCACTGAACTGGACTATCTCCTAAGTCCAAATCCTTGTATACCTAGGGTCTCCGCCCGAATCTGAGTCACGAAGGACACTGACGCATCCCACAAGTCCAAAACAAGACCAAGCCATGATTTCCTAACTCATCAGTATCTGACCATATACTAGTCCTTGGCATCCTAAGTGTCAAATATTCCTTAATCAGCCTCTCTGGCTCCCCTCGAGCCTTGATACCTTACCATGGCTCATCTCAAGTTTCTAACCAATATCCTAACTCATTTTGAGTCCGGAATCCAAATCTCGACTCTTCTTGAGTCCAATCTCTTCCTAATCAGCCATGCCATCATTGGCATACCCAGTCATCGAGCATATACCAATGGTCCACCATATCTTATACGACCGATAAGGCCTAAATGATATCTCATTACAGTCTGGACTCCTTAGACACACATTCCCCTTAAGGAATTCACTGAAAATAACCTCATCACGAGTGCAACTTGCTCAATTGTGCAACCTTTCTAGCCTCCGGGCTCAAACGTCCCCGGGACCCACACAAAACTATGTCTAACAAACAGTATACACCGATTTACATCTAACCCTCAATCCAGGGTCAATCTCATCCGAGATCTATCACAAGGTCTCATACACCCTCGTCTACCCGTCTCACTACCAGGCCGCGTACGAGGCTCATGTTTCGGAGGCATGATGTGGTAACAGAATCAGCAACCTAGTGCTCTGATACCAAGTTGACAGGACCGTCCCCGAAGGGACTTTGATAACTGTGCCCGGTCCTGCTCCCATCTGGCAAGTCGACTGAAGTTCCCAATTTACCCTCAGCACTTGCCAAACAAGGGATAAGCAAGCGTGTGCCCACTCACGCCTCCACTTCTCGAATAGCCTCGATCATCGCGCCACGACCTAGAGGGTTAAAAAAAACACAAAAGGTGTGAGTGGAACAAAATAAAAAAATTCTAAAACATGTTACTGAAAAGACATTCTACCCTCCACGTAAAACCAATGCATGCATTCGGAAAATCATTTCATAATTCATTTCATTTCCAATATAAGAAAAATCGGGTGTGAAAATCAAAATCATTTTCCTTTGCTCAAACCTCGGCCTTAGCCTGAAACCATAAACACGGGGCCTCAGCCCAAAAGCATGAATCAAAAGACAAGTTCATAACATAACCCAAAAATCCATCAAATCATATGAACCGGGCCATTGCCCAACACATCCGAAACATTAGAAATCAACAGTAATTCACAAGTCAATCAATCTGCTGGATCTCAAGTGCGCCCGAGTCTTTAAACTCAAAACCATGCGCATAATCAGGCCTTCCTGGGATATCAACGAGTCTTCAAACTCAGAGCATAATCAATAGGCCTCGGGGGATATCACAATAACCGAGTCTTTAAACTCAAAATATATCAAGGGCCCTCCCCCGTCATCAATCAACCGGGTCTTTAAACCCAAAACATCATCCAGCGATAGTACCGGGTCTTTAAACCCAAAACCATTTGTAAATCACAACAAATCCAGAATCCATCGTAAACCCATTTCCCAAGTCAAATCCGAGATCACACTTAATCGAAATGGAACTCATGTCTAAATTTCACATTCAAATCCCCAATCATATCCGTCATCCATTCCCGAATCCGAATTCTAAATAATGATTCCGTAAGCCGGAATCCGGAAACATCATCCCGAACCCAAATCCGGAAATCCATCTTCAAGTTTCCGAAACCCGAAATCTCGTTCACAAAAGCCACTTTTATGCACTGGGCATCAGCCCGAAATCGATTTTCCCAAAATCCGTTTTAAATCTTTGAAATCAAATTGTATTTTAAATACCAAATTCAAATCACCGTGAACCAAATTCAAATCACCAAAATCACGGTCAAACCACAACATACTCGAAATCTCGTAAAACGTGCAAATCCGCAACACTCTTGAAATACGTGCCAAAACCGTAAATCATACTCACAATCATAGTCAAAATATCATCAAAAAATGATACGCACAAATCATATAAAATCATTCATTAAACCATCATGAAAACATAGGAGAAACCATAGTCTCGAAACACGTGCAATTGCGTATTGCATATCGAAATACGTTTAAATACGGAAATCGCAATTACCATAAGCATAAGCATATGAATCATAATTATAAAGCATAGAAAACAATTATGCATGCATTGAAGTTTAGAAAACAAAGTCCACTCACACACCGTCCATATCGCTCGCTTTTCGAGCTACACGCGTTTCCGTAATTTCCGACATTTTTCAGGAATCTCGAATCCTGTCCAAAATCATTCTTCAGGGTCACTAAGGTCTCAAATAACATCATATTAATTTCCCATAATTTTTCGAGGATTAAATATTAATTAAAAACGGAACATAAACCTTCGGACCTTCGAAACAATATCGAAACGGTGTCCGATTAACTCGAAACCAACGCTAAAATGTTCGTTACATTGTATAGGACAAAAGTCATGTTGAACTCACCTCGAGAATCGGGCCCACGCACCGCCGTGAGTGGCTGCACATGAAACTCACGCGCTAGCTACAGTGCAAGCATTGTTCATCGTTCTCACCCGGTTGACTATGAAACAGGTCCGGTTTGCCCGCGAGACGACCCGATTAGAATCCTGTCAATTCCAACTCTATTCCTTCAATTGATTTATTCGAAAGCATCACTATGAAGTTAATTATGGTTCTGTAAGTTAAATTCCATCAACACTTACCACAAACCATCAATTCGAACCTGAATTTGTGAAGAACAGCCGAACACTATTCAGTCATCGATATCCCTTGATTCCCAACGTTTTTCTTCAATTGATCAAACCAAAAGCTTTGTACGATTATCAGAAACGTGTCTTCAATCTCAATTGCATCGTCTAACCCCTCCAACCATCTGAACTCCACCTCGAATTTTCCCAGAAACTGAAACTCCAGTTCGAGGTCAAAACACGACCAATTTCCTTCGATTTTTGCGTGGTTGCAGTCAACACAAGCTCAGGAAGCTATTTTTTATCTCTGTTTGGGCCCTCTCAACTCACAGATTAAATTTCGTATTTTCTCTCCATTTTTCAATTTTCACGATTTCAGTTTTCCTCTCTGGATTTTCAGATGTCCTTCCTCTCAAAATGACTTCTCAACTGAATCCTACCTCTCTGTTTTCAATCCTTTCACCACAGTAACCCGTGGGAATCTCTCAGTCCCTCAGTCTGTGTTTCCCTCAACGGCCCAAAATAAAAAACAATCCCCCCCCGTGCTCTGTTCCTCTAGCACGCCTAACACCCCACTCAGTCCACAATGCCACTAATCCAGCCTTCCTCAGTGACAATTGTCACTTGCTTTGTTAAAAAATTCCCTCAAAGTCACTTACGTTATTAAAAAATTCCCCTCAAAGTCCCACTCACGGCTATTTCAAACTGCAGCCTTGAAAATTACCATTTTGCCCATTTTCACATAATTACCAAAATTCCATTCACACTTCTAGACCCGTAACTTGGTCATCCAAATTCCGATTGACGCGTGCCGCCTGTCTACGGACTCAGCGTCTCGAGACCTTCCCAAAGGTCTTCGAATTACATGAATAGTCCATGTCGTTTGAAAAGTCAACAAATTGCCTCTTTTTAACCAAATTACCAAATTACCCTTGAACTTCCGAACATCATAACTTTCTCCTCGAATGTAGGAATTGGAAGTGCCACTAGTCTATGAACTCGTGACGTCCTGAACTACGTCACAGTTATCGGTCAAAGTCCGTTTGACCGCTCGAGCCAAAAGTCAACCATTCGCCCAATTTCCAGGTGCAAAATCGTCCTTTTCTTCAAATTTTCCAAATTTTCCTTTTCCGAGAGTCCGAGTCGGTACAATATCGGAACTAAGCCAACTACCAAAACGTTCATCAACGTACCACTAGTACATCCTATATACTGCCCCCAAGCACCACTCAGGCCTGTCCAGTATTGGTCCTTACTCAATGTACCCAATAGATACATCCATCCACCAACCAGCCCACTATATAGCTCGTAGCTAATCACGCTTCAATTCTGGAATCTATCTGTCCAATCCTGCATGAGACAGACCACACACTCCAGCTCAGTATCCATTCCGAGTGTCCTGGTTACCCGACCAGCATCCAAAGAATGCCCAAACTCACTGATGTCATCCAAGACGTACCAATCTGAACCTGTCAGGTACCTACTCATATGTTTACCATATCATATTCGATTGACTTCATGAGGAAGCCAATCTCAGTAATACACCTCACTTACGGAGATAGCCTCCACCTGACAATCACTGACACTTCCGGTCTGAATGAGTGAATCTAGGATCCATACTCATCCACATATCCAAGACAGATCGTATACATTCCTCACATATCCTAGACAAACCACTTCTGCTATCCAAGACCCAAACACACTCACATACTCGGGACAGAGCCTACACACTCCAAATCACTCAACTACCGCCTCATACTATATTAACTTCGAAAAGAAGTCGACCCAACATTCCCATATCTAGGACCATACCCACTCATGTATCCAAAACAGAGGTTGGATAATAATTTCACCCTATTCCACGAGATTCTTCAACTGTCTCACAATACGATTCTCCTTTGTTCCAAGATTTAGCATATTCAGCAAGGCGAAGTATGCCAGCACAACACGACAACGCCATCCACGCCATCCTTGTAACGACCCGTCCCGAATTTCATGATTGGATTAGTGACTAATCACGATTAGTGAGGCTAATCCGTGATTAGTAGAGCGAAATCGGACGAACGATGCGAAATGACCGTTTTGCCCCTGGTGGTGGCAAAACGTTGACTTTTCAATCGGGCAGTCAAATGGACTTTGACTGATGACCGTAACGTAGTTCGTGACGTCACGAGTTCATAGACAAGTGGCACGTTCAATTCTGACGTTCGTAGAAGAAGTTATGACGTTCGGAAGCCCAAGGGCATTTTGGTAATTTGGGTGAATAGGAGGTCAAAAGTTGACTTTTTGACAAGGAGGTCCGATGGCCGAGGGCCGAAGACCGTTACGTAGATAAGGACGATACGAATCCGTAGACAGGCGGCACGTCGAATTCGGACGTTCGACGGCGAAGTTACGGTTCACGAAAGTTTCGGGATACTATTCTCGGCGACACGTTTTACGAGGACCGTTTGTCTTTAGTGGGCTCAACTACTTTTCAGCAACCAATGGATGAGTGACACTTGTCACCCATCCACTGGCCCTTAATTCCCATACATGCATCGATCATCTCTTTGTTTTCCTTTCATCCAAACACCCACCCGATCTCAGTTTGAACCCAAACCCATCCAAATCTTTCCAGCCGATCTTGAATGGGACCATAGAGTGAGGGAGTGGCTGAGGAAGCTAGGGACGGTGGCTGGGAGCACCTGGACCGCCGTACACGGCCGTGAAGGCCCAGGTAACCCGATTACCCGACTAATGCCCATTTTTCCATTATTTTCGAATAGGACTTTATGGTTTGTTATGGGTGATTGGAAGATGATTAGGGAGTTGCTAGGATGATTTTAAGAGGATTTGGGGGGTACTTCACGGCGGAGGGAGCCGTGAGGGTGGTCGGGAAAAACATGGCCGTGAGCTCCATGTTGGAACCATAGGTTTCGGTGGGTTTTTGATAGTTTTGTTAATTGGGATTGATAGAAAACATTAAAATAGGACTTTAGGAATTGGAATGGAGGAAATCGGACCAAAAATGAGGGAGAAGGTGGCCTGGACCGGTTACGCCTGACAGGACCCATCCCAATCCCCCCGGGATTACCGTGTAATGTGCCCTGCTCCCGTCCAACAAGGGGTGTCAGACAAGGGATAACCACGAGCCACTGCCCAAACAGGGCATCCAGAGTGCGCAAGGATCGATGGAGGAGGTGTGCAATGTCCCAGTCCCTGCTGCAATCGCATCCGTAATCAACCTGAAGGGCATTAAAACCAAAAGCTGTGAGTGGACAAAAACCAATAAGTTTACCAAATACATTTATAAGACATTTATGCCCTCCAATAAAAACGTATGCATGCCACCAAAAACCAGTAACCAAAACGTTTGCTCAACCGAGCCATTAGGGCCTTAGCCCGAAAACCGTTAACCAAAAACCAAGTGTGGGAACTCAGCCCAAAACCGTGGAATACCACCACCATACATATTAAAACCATGTGGGTCACCACCCACGACCATAGATGAACATCAATTCAAAAATCCAAAACCATTTAGGGTCCCCGACCCTACATACCATATCATAACCAATAATCCATTTTTACCACATAACACATATCCAACCAATAAGCCATTTTATTCATTAATCCATATTTTACCATTACCATCACCAGCATCCCAGATGCTTAGCGTCCCAGACGCTAGACGTCCCTGACGTCATATCTCACGGTTTCATAAGCTACGCGTGCTGCCCGGGGTCTCTCCGGGTCCATATATCTGACATCCCTGATGTCTGACGTCCCTGACGTCAATCATAGCAATCCTGCTCCAGAGTCATCATACGGTCCGGCTGCTCCGTATAATGACCCCTCGCAGGCAATGCATCGTGACTTCCCCAGTGTCCCAGACATCTGGAGGAGACCATCATATATCCTTGTGTCCAGATGGTATATGGAAAAACAGTTTTATTAAATCCTTTTATCACATTATTACCATTGGGCCCTGCCCAAAATTTCCATAAAAACACACAGTTCCATTTAGGGTCCCTGACCCAAAATCACAATTATTAAATATAGGGTCCCTGACCCGAAATCACCATTATAATCCAATTGGGCCTCATGCCCGATTTTATGAACCATTGGGCCCACGGCCCGATTTGTAAACCAACTGGGCCCACGGCCCGAATTCATAAATCAACTGGGCCCCTGGCCCGATGACATAACTCAAATGGGTCTCAGCCCGATTTCCTACCAACTGGGCCCCTGGCCCGATATCATTAACCAACTGGGCCCCCGGCCCGATATTCAAATGGACTCCAAGTCCAAAATTTCCAACATAATTGGGCCTCAAGCCCGAGTTCATATTTCCAATTTCAAAACCATTTCATCACATTATATCCAAGTCATAAATATGGAAAATCCATGTAAAACCGGAAAACCTCGATTTACGTGCACGCACGTAAATCGCCTCGAAATACGTGAAACCGGACAATTTACCAACAACCAAATCAACATCACACAATCACAACCATAATCCATATAAAACATTTAAGCATGCATAGAATTTATAAAACCAAAGTCCACTCACAGACCGTTTTAACCGTGTGCCTCGATACGCGTGCCACCGGCCCTCACGGGCCACACCACTATCACCGGGACTCCCAATCCTGTCCAAATCACATTATAGGGTCACTAACCTCATCATTAACATCCTATCAAAGTCCCGTAATTTTCCCGAATTTTTACTTATTTTTAAACTTAATTAAAAACCTTCGGACATCCCGAACACTATCGAGACGGTGTCCGATCGACACGTAACCAATTCCAAAATGTCCGTTACATTAAATAGGACAGAAGTCATGTTGACCTCACCTCGAGATCCGTGCCCACGCGCCGCCGTGAGTGGCTGCGCGTGAAACTCACGCGCCTGCTACAGTGTCACCAGCCCAACCCGTTTGTCTGGTAAACGGGTCCAATTCACCCGCGACACAACCCGGTTCCAAGCCTGTCAATTCGATCCCAATTCCTTCAATTGATCAATCCATTAGCTTCGTTTTAAGTCCAATTATAAGTCTGTAAACTCAATTACACAAATCCTTACCCAGATTCCCACGATTCGATGATGATCCACGAAGAACACCCGGTCACTGTTCAATCATGGGATTCCTTCAATCTCGATTGATTTCCCTAAATTGGTTCAACCAGAAGCATCAGTGGACCACGAGGAACAATTCCCCCACATCAATTTCGTCGTTTGATCAGTAAATGATCACGACTCAAGTATGAACACCGTCCACTGTGCAACCATGGAGTTTCATCGATCTCAGCCGGTTTCCTTCAATTGATGATCCCAGAAGCATCGTGGGATCATGAGAAATCATTTCCCCACAACAATTGAGTCAATCACAGCCCCAAACTCCACGACTCAGCCTCGATTTCTTCCTCTGTCACCAAGCTCGATCAGAGCCAAAACGGCACCAATCCTTCTCGTTTTTGATGTGGATCGACTCGTCACAACCTCAGGAAGATGTTTGTAACCTCCAATTCGATCATCACAGCCCAATTCCCAGTATTCGAATTTTCCCCCCAATTTTTCCGAAATCCAAAATCCAAAATTCAACATCCTCACAACCCCTCGTGTCCCTCATCCTAGTCTCCTATTTTCTCACAAGAACAGCAGAAGAAGGGAGCCAATTCTCCCTAATCCGAATCCCACATTTTGTGCACGGTTTAGGAACAAAATGGAGAAAATTAGGGGAAATGGTGGATTAGATGATGATGATGTAGTAATGATGATGTTTGGAGGGAAACAAGGAGCTGGAAACAAGGGATGGGTGACACTTGTCACTCATCCAAGTGTGTAGGGTCAACGGTCACTATTCATTATTATATTATTATTTTAATCCCGGCCTCGGTTCGTTAGTTCGTTTCCTTGACCATAACGTCGTCGTCGTAACTCCGATTTCGGCATGCCGCCTGTCGTTGGATTCGTATCGACGATACCTACGTAACGGTCCTTGGCCCTAGCCCATCGGACCTCCCGGTCAAAAAGTCAACATTTGGCCCCTAATAAGCCAAATTACCAAAATACCCCTCAACTTCCGAACACCATAACTTTCTCTACGAATGTCGGAATCGAACGTGCCACCTGTCTATGAACTCGTGACGTCCCGAACTACGTCACGGTCATCGGTCAAAGTCCATTTGACCTCCCGAACAAAAAGTCAACATTTTGCCAACGACCAGGGGCAAAACGGTCATTTTGCACAATTTGTCCGATTCCGCCCTACTAACCACCGTTCAACCTTGCTAATCAAGATTAATCACTAAACTAATCCCGGAATTCGGGACGGGTCGTTACAACCTTCCCTCCTTAATAAATTTCGTCCTCGAAATTCCAACCGATCTAATCTCAACGTACTTCCCTCCTTAATAAGTTTCGCTCTCGAAACTCGACTATCCTGATTCCACAAACACCCCGCGGAAAGTGGAATCGACCACGCAACACGTGTACACCCGTACACCAACTACTTAGACAAAACTTGTCTACACCCAAACGTACCACTAGTACTCAAAACGTAACGACTACATTCGACCCCGTCGAATGACTGAAACTACTTGTTTCGAATTTGACACCACTTGTCAAATCGACCCTCTCGTTAACGCAACAACTCGACGGTTCCTTTCCCACTCCCACTAGGAGTCAGCTGACCCCACTCAACGATCTATGTTGACACATCCTGACAAACTGTCACCACACAGTTGTTGTTAGTCGAAAACTGACACTAGACTCACTCGTGGCTACACATGCCACCAACATACTTAACTTAGTAAACAATTACCGACCTTTCACACGACCTGTGTGTAATTAAACACATCGGAATTACCGTGACCCATTGCATAGTAATGTCCGGTCCACAACCAATCCCATGGTATCGGAACCAATCCGACTACCAACACGCTCACCAACACACCTCGGGTATATCCCGTATACCGTAACTAGACATCACAAGTCTACAAGGTATTGTACCTCGACCCAAGTACGAAGTACACACATCTACCTAATAACCAGACTACAACCACCTAGGTCATAGCCGAACGTGTTCCAATAATGGAGTACGTTTGCCCAATCCAGCATGAGACAAATCGAAACTCCACCCAACATCTAGTTCCAATTCCGAATCTGAATCCGCAATTTCGTAAGAAATCCCGGATCCAAGCCCAGACATCAAATTTTAATTCTTATCCAAATCCGAATCCGAAATCATTATTCCGTAAGCTAGCATTTGGAATAATCATTCCGTACCCAAATCCAGAAATATACTTTCAAGTTTCAAAATCGAATCCTGAATCGTCACCCAGAAATTCGATTCCAAATCCCGAAATCTCGTTCACATTTACCAAGACACACCAAAACCAAACCTATCGGTTACCCGTTCAATACACTTGATTGACTTCATAGGGAAGCCAATCCAACATCCACACGTCTAAGGTTGACAAAATTCAACTACCTTGAAAACCTACTCACCCGAGTAGAATACCATACGGGCCCCTACTTCGAAAAGAAGTTCAATCTCGTCATTTACGACTCACACACCCAAGTTCGTATCGATCCTTGTCATTCCACCTAGGAAAAACCAAGGATGATCCAAAATAATGACACCAATACTCATCCTACGTAGATGCAACAAAACTCACTGCACTCACCACGCCATGTACCCCAACATCGTCTGCCACCAAGCAGAAAATGAGAAATCTCGTTTACCTAATTTCGAATACGTAGCTCCTCCTAATGACCCGCAATTACACCTGGGCCCACCAACCAATACACGCTCAACGTACTGGTAACTACACTCAACGTCTGCCAGGGCAGAAAGCAAAAAGTCAACCCCAAGGACTTCGGAATACCAATCACCAAAAACGAGCACCACTCTCGTTCCCCAATCACAACTCTCCTCGACACTAAGGTTCCAACCATGCTGGAAACAGACATGCTCCCAACAAGACGTCAAGTCTAACCACTAGAATTCCTACCTCCTCAACTCACTTGGACGACGTGTCCACAATCGATCCGTTATTGTCCCGTTCGCACATCCCGACCTTTACAGGTTCAACACTCGGTTTCCCAAGTTCTCAATTACAAATTCCTACCTTTATACCACTAATGGTTTTCCTCGTCTTTTCCAGTTTTAATCATTTCCATGTACTTTTTAGGGATATTAAAACATAAAATCGCACAAATTTTGGAGTTGCCAACAACTCCCCCAAATCCACTAATCATCCCAAAATTTCTTAAATCTTAATTATACCATTTTAATCCACTCCTTACTGGTCATCTCACCACTATTGGGACTTATCCCAACACAGCACAGTCTTATCTGGATCCCATCCAGTCCATCACTCAACCACTATCGAGTCTCAAAGACCGAACATATGTCCATCATGACGGAGTCACACCCCGACTGGTGGCTCATCGTCAACACCATTACCGACACTAGCACCAGCGCTAGTACCAGCACCAACACTCTATCAACAACACTAGTATCAGCACACAGGCATCCATACTAGCATCAGCACAAAAGTACCAACCCCGCAAACATCCATACTGCACACCGTGTGCAAATACGACAACCCTGGATCTCCGTTCATACGGAACGACGATCCCGTACCTCACGACTATGGGTACCACTATTCTGACAGTCCACATCAGGAAAATGAACGTTCCCTGAACGTCCCCTGATCCCCAAGTATTATGACCACACTGATTACCCTCGATAGCCAGTCATCTCCATATGACTTCCGACTAACTGTCATTGCTATCGAGATCCGCATCCACACATCACATCAATACCCGATCCAACACGGGATTCCATAATTTATCTCAGAACCGTATCCGTACATCGAATCCCATAGTTCTGCCTAAACTCACCAGAGCCATCCACATGGTCATCCATGACCTCAGCCGCTCGTCGCAGCACAAGTTCTCATCCACTAGCCACAATTAAGGTTTACCTTTTTAATACTAGGGTTCCACAATCACACCCTATGGTTCAACCGAACCAAACAGTTTTCCGTAATATAAAATCCACAACCTGACCGACCCCGCGGTCCTGACAGCGAATAGACGTCAAATCCAATCCTACCATCCCATCAACGTGGGTTCCACCATTAGGTCATCGGCCAACTCCGATGAACCAACATCCCGCACACGAGAAACCACCACAAGGGTTCACATTTTAGACCATTACTCACATGAGGTTCCCCGAACCTAGCTGCACCTAGCAGCACAACAATCCAATATCACATGACCGAACCGACGGTCCCACTATACCAGTTCACCACAATCAACCCCACTTGGGTCGAATCACATTAACGCACGGCGTATCGGGCCAATCGCACTCCATCCACTATCCAAACCCAAAAACTATCTATCAGGTTGATAACGAATTGCAGCCCAATGAGACATCACACCCTCGACCTGCGCGCACAAATAGAGCAACCATGCTCTGATACCAAGTTGAGAGGACCCATCCCAATCCCCCCTGGATTACCGTGGAATGTGCCCTGCTCCCGTCCAACAAGGGGTGTCAGACAAGGGATAACCACGAGCCACTGCCCAAACAGGGCATCCAGAGTGCGCAAGGATCGATGGAGGAGGTGTGCAATGTCCCAGTCCCTGCTGCAATCGCATCCGTAATCAACCTGAAGGGCATTAAAACCAAAAGCTGTGAGTGGACAAAAACCAATAAGTTTACCAAATACATTTATAAGACATTTATGCCCTCCAATAAAAACGTATGCATGCCACCAAAAACCAGTAACCAAAACGTTTGCTCAACCGAGCCATTAGGGCCTTAGCCCGAAAACCGTTAACCAAAAACCAAGTGTGGGAACTCAGCCCAAAACCGTGGAATACCACCACCATACATATTAAAACCATGTGGGTCACCACCCACGACCATAGATGAACATCAATTCAAAAATCCAAAACCATTTAGGGTCCCCGACCCTACATACCATATCATAACCAATAATCCATTTTTACCACATAACACATATCCAACCAATAAGCCATTTTATTCATTAATCCATATTTTACCATTACCATCACCAGCATCCCAGATGCTTAGCGTCCCAGACGCTAGACGTCCCTGACGTCATATCTCACGGTTTCATAAGCTACGCGTGCTGCCCGGGGTCTCTCCGGGTCCATATATCTGACATCCCTGATGTCTGACGTCCCTGACGTCAATCATAGCAATCCTGCTCCTGAGTCATCATACGGTACGGCTGCTCCGTATAATGACCCCTCGCAGGCAATGCACCGTGACTTCCCCAGTGTCCCAGACATCTGGAGGAGACCATCATATATCCTTGTGTCCAGATGGTATATGGAAAAACAGTTTTATTAAATCCTTTTATCACATTATTACCATTGGGCCCTGCCCGAAATTTCCATAAAAACACACAGTTCCATTTAGGGTCCCTGACCCAAAATCACAATTATTAAATATAGGGTCCCTGACCCGAAATCACCATTATAATCCAATTGGGCCTCATGCCCGATTTTATGAACCATTGGGCCCACGGCCCGATTTGTAAACCAACTGGGCCCACGGCCCGAATTCATAAATCAACTGGGCCCCTGGCCCGATGACATAACTCAAATGGGTCTCAGCCCGATTTCCTACCAACTGGGCCCCTGGCCCGATATCATTAACCAACTGAGCCCCCGGCCCGATATTCAAATGGACTCCAAGTCCAAAATTTCCAACATAATTGGGCCTCAAGCCCGAGTTCATATTTCCAATTTCAAAACCATTTCATCACATTATATCCAAGTCATAAATATGGAAAATCCATGTAAAACCGGAAAACCTCGATTTACGTGCACGCACGTAAATCGCCTCGAAATACGTGAAACCGGACAATTTACCAACAACCAAATCAACATCACACAATCACAACCATAATCCATATAAAACATTTAAGCATGCATAGAATTTATAAAACCAAAGTCCACTCACAGACCGTTTTAAACCGTGTGCCTCGATACGCGTGCCACCGGCCCTCACGGGCCACACCACTATCACCGGGACTCCCAATCCTGTCCAAATCACATTATAGGGTCACTAACCTCATCATTAACATCCTATCAAAGTCCCGTAATTTTCCCGAATTTTTACTTATTTTTAAACTTAATTAAAAACCTTCGGACATCCCGAACACTATCGAGACGGTGTCCGATCGACACGTAACCAATTCCAAAATGTCCGTTACATTAAATAGGACAGAAGTCATGTTGACCTCACCTCGAGATCCGTGCCCACGCGCCGCCGTGAGTGGCTGCGCGTGAAACTCACGCGCCTGCTACAGTGTCACCAGCCCAACCCGTTTGTCTGGTAAACGGGTCCAATTCACCCGCGACACAACCCGGTTCCAATCCTGTCAATTCGATCCCAATTCCTTCAATTGATCAATCCATTAGCTTCGTTTTAAGTCCAATTATAAGTCTGTAAACTCAATTACACAAATCCTTACCCAGATTCCCACGATTCGATGATGATCCACGAAGAACACCCGGTCACTGTTCAATCATGGGATTCCTTCAATCTCGATTGATTTCCCTAAATTGGTTCAACCAGAAGCATCAGTGGACCACGAGGAACAATTCCCCCACATCAATTTCGTCGTTTGATCAGTAAATGATCACGACTCAAGTATGAACACCGTCCACTGTGCAACCATGGAGTTTCATCGATCTCAGCCGGTTTCCTTCAATTGATGATCCCAAAAGCATCGTGGGATCATGAGAAATCATTTCCCCACAACAATTGAGTCAATCACAGCCCCAAACTCCACGACTCAGCCTCGATTTCTTCCTCTGTCACCAAGCTCGATCAGAGCCAAAACGGCACCAATCCTTCTCGTTTTTGATGTGGATCGACTCGTCACAACCTCAGGAAGATGTTTGTAACCTCCAATTCGATCATCACAGCCCAATTCCCAGTATTCGAATTTTCCCCCCAATTTTCCCGAAATCCAAAATCCAAAATTCAACATCCTCACAACCCCTCGTGTCCCTCATCCTAGTCTCCTATTTTCTCACAAGAACAGCAGAAGAAGGGAGCCAATTCTCCCTAATCCGAATCCCACATTTTGTGCACGGTTTAGGAACAAAATGGAGAAAATTAGGGGAAATGGTGGATTAGATGATGATGATGTAGTAATGATGATGTTTGGAGGGAAACAAGGAGCTGGAAACAAGGGATGGGTGACACTTGTCACTCATCCAGGTGTGTAGCGTCAACGGTCACTATTCATTATTATATTATTATTTTAATCCCGGCCTCGGTTCGTTAGTTCGTTTCCTTGACCATAACGTCGTCGTCGTAACTCCGATTTCGGCATGCCGCCTGTCGTTGGATTCGTATCGACGATACCTACGTAACGGTCCTTGGCCCTAGCCCATCGGACCTCCCGGTCAAAAAGTCAACATTTGGCCCCTAATAAGCCAAATTACCAAAATACCCCTCAACTTCCGAATACCATAACTTTCTCTACGAATGTCGGAATCGAACGTGCCACCTGTCTATGAACTCGTGACGTCCCGAAATACGTCACGGTCATCGGTCAAAGTCCATTTGACCGCCCGAACAAAAAGTCAACATTTTGCCCACGACCAGGGGCAAAACGGTCATTTTGCACAATTTGTCCGATTCCGCCCTACTAACCACCGTTCAACCTTGCTAATCAAGATTAATCACTAAACTAATCCCGGAATTCGGGACGGGTCGTTACAACGCCGGTCCAGTTGCAGAGGTCGGACCGGACCAGCCGGCCCAGACCAGTTCGATCGCTGGGAACAATGTACTGTTCACCGGCGCGTGAGCCCACGCGCAGGGGCCTTTGGACGGCGCGTGGCAGCGCGTGTTAGGGTTTCTGGGGATGTGTTCAACATACGAAATCATCTATTCGATGTAACGAACATTTTGGGACTGGTTTCGAGTCGATCGGACACCGTCTCGATATGTTTCGGGGCATCGGAAGGTTTAGGTTCGGGATTAAAAATAGTTAAAAATACGGGAAAATTACGGGCTTTAGTGAGGGGTTATATAAGTAGTTAGTAACCCTCTAAATTAATTTGGTCAGGTTTGGAAGTCCCGGTGATGGTGATCGGCTCGGGGAGCCGTATGGCACGCGTATCGAGACGCGGCTTCGGACGGTCTGTGAGTGGACCTTGTTTTCTAAATTGGTGCATGCATAAATGTTTATTATATGTTTTAAATACTTATTTGTGATGCCATGAGTGCGTTTGGATGTGTGGTTACGTATAGGCACGTATTTCGAGGTTTCGGCCCTATACGGTGCCTATACGGGGCTGTATGTCTTTATTGGTCTAAATGAAATGGTTTTGGATTTCCAAATGGATTATGAATATGATTTGATAATGTGGATTTAGATATTTGTGAATTATATGGTTTCACGTATTTCGAGGCGATTTACGTGCTTGCACGTAAATCGAGGTTTTCCAGTTTTACACTGATTTTCCGTACTTATGATTTTGGAAATAATTTAATGCAATGGTTTTGGATTTGAAAAGGTAATTCTCGGACTTGAGGTCCATTTGATTTACGGAATCGGGCCGGAGGCCCAATTGGTTTACGATTCGGACCGGGGGTCCAGTTTCTATGTGAATTCGGGCCTAGTGCCCAGCTATGTGTTACAAATGGTTTTTTTTACGGGTCATGACGGTTTATGGGAACCGGCATGAACCCCTGAAATGGATTTACGGGTCATGACGGTTTATGGGAACCAGCATGAACCCATGAAAGGATTTTATGGTTCATGACGGCTTATGGGGGCCGGGCATGAATCCTGGAAAAGTTTAAAGAATGGTTTCAAAAGGTTTTTCATATTCCATCCTATATATATGATTGTCTCCTCCGGGGAGGGTCGTTGGCCTGGGTGGACCCCGGAGTAGTCACGGAGCACTGACTGAGTGGAGTCGCCCCCCAGTTGGGTTCCTTACTCTCAGGATGGGCATGGTTCGTTACCTTCAGGGAGGGTCATTGATCTACGGACATTGACCTGGGTGGACCCTGGAGAGACTTGGGTTTGAGACCCCGGTTAGCACACGTGTAGCTTTATTTTACCGTGACAGGTTCTGGATATGAATATATTGGATAAACATGGTTTCAATTGGTTTGGGAAAACTGTGTTTTATGATGATAAATGGATTTGGGCTGAGATCCCACATATGTTTACTATGTTCTGGTTTTCTGTAAATTGGTTTTGGGCAGGAGCCCGTGTGACTTGTATTTACAGACTTTGGGGCTGAGTCCCTATTTATGGATGTTTTAACATATATTATTGGATAAATGGTTTTACTATGCATGCATGCTTTTTAGTGGAGGGTATAAATGTCTTTGATGGAAATGTTTTTATAAATTCTTTATTTTTGTCCACTCACAGTCTTTCTGTTTTTAATACCCTTCAGGTTGACAGCGGATGTGGACTGTAGCAGAGATCGAGATATCACATGCCTCCTCCGGATCCTGGCGTACTCTGATAGCCCGGAAGGGCAAAGGTCGGAAATATCCCTTGTCTGACACTTCGTGTCAGACGGGAGCAGGGCCATCCCGTACTAATCCCGGGGGGATTGGGATGGGTCCTGTCAACGTGGTATCAGAGCGGGGTTGTCTCTATTCGAGCAACCGTGCAGCTCTTGGAGTATGTACCCAGGTCGAGGATGTGATATCTCATTGGGCTGCAGTCCGTGGTCAACCTGATTGTTGGGGTGCCGGTACGATAGTTAGTAGGATTGGCATGCCTTGGTTCGGCATTTGAGGCCGGGGTTGCCATAGTTCTGTCAAGGTTGACAGTGTGGGACCCTACGGAAGGATTAACGTGTTCGTATTCTGGAGTGTGATCGTGAGACGGTTAGTTGGGATCGTCTTCACGATGTCGTAGGATCGGTTCCGACGACTGATTCGATGTTGTGACCATTAGATGGTCAGATTATGTTGAGTTAAATGGATTTACTTCAGTCGGCAGTTGGCAGCCGGATTCGGGGAATCCTTGTTGGCTTGATGGTAGGATTGGATTGACGTCTTTACGATGTCCAGACCACGGAGTCGGATAGATTGTGTGATTTTACTGCTTTTCGCAGTTGGGTTCAGAGTGACCCTAGGGCTTGATTGTGGAACCCTACCTTATCTGTATGGTTCAGAAATGTGAGTTGACGAGTGGTTTGACTTGGACGACTATTCGGATTTGGATTCGTTAGTCGGTCTAGTCATGTCAGCTTGTGTTGGGACTGCACTTCGCAATCAGGGTTGTACTTATCGGTTAGACCGAGTTGGTTGTCGTGCTACTTCAGTTGTGATGGACTGTTGATGCAACTAAGTTCGCGGGTGACCTGGTAGACGACATTGGCTTAGTCGAGTTACGACTGGTTAGAGTTCGGTTGGACAAGTTATCAGGGTTGGTACTTGTCGATGGAACCCCAGGTTTGGGATACAGAGTAGTTGGTACAGGCGGTTGATTCTGTTAGATGCGGAGTCTGGATATCGTGGTACCTGGTAGTTAGGTCTGCACGAGGTTGGGGCAGACGCTACTATCGTTGGACGAAGTCGAGTCTTATCAGGTCGAGTAGACTCAGGTTACCGTGACGATTGTTACGATGGGATTGTCAGTCGTGACGATGATACGGGGTGCGTGAGTAACCCATATGTACGAGCAGTGATTCTGGATTCGACTCGGTTACGGCTGAGTGCAATCGCAGAATGAGACGGGGACGTTCAGGGGACGTTTCCTCTTCTCGTATGAGTTGTCAGGGTAATTGTACCCAGAGGTGTTGGGTACGAAGGAGGCAGAGTTTCTCCTATTCGAGCAAAGGTACGGGATCATCGTTCGGTATGAGCGGAGATCTAGGGTTGTCCGTTTGCACACGGGGTGCTAATACTGATACTGATGTCTGTGTGCCGATGCTGATACTGACACTAGTGCTGGTGCCGGTGATTGTGATGACGGTGAGTTACGAGTCGGGATGTGACTCCGGCGTGATGGACTTATGATTGGTATCTGTGATTCGGGAGTGAATCACGGATAGTGACGGACTGGATAGGATCCAACGGTAGTTGAGACGTGAGGATCGAGTACTGTCATGGGGGACTAGCGACCAGTTGGTCAGTGTTGGCCGGAGTTGGTCAGAATTGGTTAGATATGGTGGTTTGCAGAGATTTGACTGCAGATCACAGCAGGGGTCTGTTGTGACTTTTCAGTAGAGTGGTACATCAGATTAGGATGAATTGACATCCTTTTGGATGTACATATACGGTCGTAAATGGGCATGTGTCCATAACCAGTCTAACGGGGACACGTGGTTGATGTCTGGGTATGTTGTTTCCAATCTGGTTGGAACTTCAAAATCGCGAGAGGTTGCGATTGAGGTGACGAGAGGAATGCGGGTTTTCCGCATTGGTATTGGGTATGTCGAAGTCGTTTGGGTGACTTCTCAGGTTCTACCATAATTGATGGTGGTAGAGGATGTAGATGATATTGATGATGTAGATGTTGTTGGTTACCACTAGTACATTGGTCGTGTATTGGTTGGTGGACCTGTGGTTTGTCTTGGGTCATCAGGTGGAATGAGTATATCGAAGTTAGGTGACTGAGATTTCTCATTTCCTGCTTGGTGGCAGACGAGGTTGGGTTACGTGACGTGGTGAATGCAGCGAGTTTGGTTGTATTCACATAGGATGAATTTTGATGTCATAGTCTTGTATCATCTTTGATTTTCCTCGGTGGAATGACAAGGATCGATACGAGGAAATCAGTGAGAACCCACGGTCTCGGCGTGTCTTGTCGTTGACTAATCTATTTAGATGTGGGAAATGGTTGAGGACTTTGGACGTCGTGACGATCGGGGATCGTGACGTCTATGGTCGGTTGACGTAGTGTTGGATCTGGATCGTGATTTGGATGATCCAGATAGGTGGAGAGTTTATCACTCTTACTTGGATGTTGAGTGGAGCATGATGGGACTGAACCTCTTTTCGAGGTAAATACCATATGACTTATTACTCACCTGAGTAGTTGTCCGATGAGTAGTTTTCCGACGTGGTCGGATATGGTCAGTCTTAGAGATGTGTTGAAGTCGTGATTAGCTTTCTATGAAGTCAATCGATGGTAATAGGGTAATCGGTTGAGCAGGTAACCGAGAGGTTCAGTTTTGGTACGTCTCGGTAGACGAGACCAATATTTCGAGTTTTGGAATCAGATTGCTGGATGACGATTCATGATTTGATTTTGGAACTTGAAAAATGATTTCTGGATTTGGGTTTTGGAATCGAATTCTGGGTGACGATTCAGGATTTGATTCTAGAGCTCGACTGTGGATTTTATTTTATGAATTTGGGTTCGGAATGGTTATTCCAAATGCTAGCTTACGGAATGATGATTTCGGATTCGAATTTGGACATGATATGGATATGACTTCTGGGTTTGGATTCGGGATTTCTTACGAAATTGCGGATTCGGATTTGGAAATAGATGATGGGTTGGAGTTTCGATTTGTCTAATCCGGGATTGGACAAATGGACTCCATAATAGAAACGTGTTTGACTACGACCTAGGTGGTCTGGTTATTGTTGTGGTACATCGATGGGTAGATGTACGTACTTTGTACGTTGTTCAAGGTACGATACTGGGTGTACTTGTCGTGCCTGGTGACAGTATATAGGTTATACCCGTAGTATGTTAGTGAGCGTATTGGTAGTCGGATTGGTTCTGATACCCTCGGATTAGTTGAGGTCGTGGACTGGACATTGGATACCGTACGTTGGGTCATAGTATTTCTGATGGGTCTAGTTACACACAGGTCGAGGGAATTGTTTGGTGGTGTATACTCATGGTTGAGTAAGTTGGTGGTTAGTGTAACCACAAGTGTATCGTGTTAGTCTTGACTGACGACTGTCAAGTGGTGACAGTTTGTCGAAGGTGTCAGCGTGGATCGTTGAGTGAGGTCTGATGACTCCCAGTGGGGGTAGACGTCAGGATAGTTACTGATTGAGCAAGGAACCGGCTAGTTGATTATGTCAACGAAAGGGTAGATTTGACAAATTGTGTCAATTCGAAACGGGTGACTACTGTCATTCGACTTGGTCAAATGTAGTCGATGTACCGAGAGTGTTGGTGGTACGTCTGGGTGCAGACGAGTAAGTATTATTTTGGTTAGTGGGTGTAAGAGTGTACACGAGTTTCGAGGTCAATTCTACTTTTCACGAGGTGGTTGTGGAATCAGAATAGTTGGAGTTTCAAGTACGAAACTAATTAAGGAGGGAAGAACGGTTGGATTAGAGTCGGTTGGAATTTCGAGGACGAAATTAATTAAGGAGGGAAGGTTGTAACGACCCGTCCCGAATTTCATGATTGGATTAGTGACTAATCACGATTAGTGAGGCTAATCCGTGATTAGTAGAGCGAAATCGGACGAACGATGCGAAATGACCGTTTTGCCCCTAGTGGTGGCAAAACGTTGACTTTTCAATCGGGCAGTCAAATGGACTTTGACTGATGACCGTGACGTAGTTCGTGACGTCACGAGTTCATAGACAGGTGGCACGTTCAATTCCGACGTTCGTAGAAGAAGTTATGACGTTCGGAAGCCGAAGGGCATTTTGGTAATTTTGGTGAATAGGAGGTCAAAAGTTGACTTTTTGACCAGGAGGTCCGATGGCCGAGGGCCGAAGACCGTTACGTAGATAAGGACGATACGAATCCGTAGACAGGTGGCACGTCGAATTCGGACGTTCGACGGCGAAGTTACGGTTCACGAAAGTTTCGGGATACTATTCCCGGCGACACGTTTTACGAGGACCGTTTGTCTTTAGTGGGCTCAACTACTTTTCAGCAACCAATGGATGAGTGACACTTGTCACCCATCCACTGGCCCTTAATTCCCATACATGCATCGATCATCTCTTTGTTTTCCATTCATCCAAACACCCACCCGATCTCAGTTTGAACCCAAACCCATCCAAATCTTTCCAGCCGATCTTGAATGGGACCATAGAGTGAGGGAGTGGCTGAGGAAGCTAGGGACGGTGGCTGGGAGCACCTGGACCGCCGTACACGGCCGTGAAGGCCCAGGTAACCCGATTACCCGACTAATGCCCATTTTTCCATTATTTTCGAATAGGACTTTATGGTTTGTTATGGGTGATTGGAAGATGATTAAGGAGTTGCTAGGATGATTTTAAGAGGATTTGGGGGGTGCTTCACGGCGGAGGGAGCCGTGAGGGTGGTCGGGAAAAACAGGGCCGTGAGCTCCATGTTGGAACCATAGGTTTCGGTGGGTTTTTGATAGTTTTGTTAATTGGGATTGATAGAAAACATTAAAATAGGACTTTAGGAATTGGAATGGAGGAAATCGGACCAAAAATGAGGGAGAAGGAGGCCTGGACCGGTTACGCCGGTCCAGTTGCAGAGGTCGGACCGGACCGGCCGGCCCAGACCAGTTCGATCGCTGGGAACGATGTACTGTTCACCGGCGCGTGACCCCACGCGCAGTGGCCTTTGGGCGGCGCGTGGCAGCGCGTGTTAGGGTTTCTGGGGATGTGTTCAACATACGAAATCATCTATTCGATGTAACGAACATTTTGGGACTGGTTTCGAGTCGATCGGACACCGTCTCGATATGTTTCGGGGCATCGGAAGGTTTAGGTTCGGGATTAAAAATAGTTAAAAATACGGGAAAATTACGGGCTTTAGTGAGGGGTTATATAAGTAGTTAGTAACCCTCTAAATTAATTTGGACAGGTTTGGAAGTCCCGGTGATGGTGATCGGCTCGGGGAGCCGTATGGCACGCGTATCGAGACGCGGCTTCGGACGGTCTGTGAGTGGACCTTGTTTTCTAAATTGGTGCATGCATAAATGTTTATTATATGTTTTAAATACTTATTTGTGATGCCATGAGTGCGTTTGGATGTGTGGTTACGTATAGGCACGTATTTCGAGGTTTCGGCCCTATACGGTGCCTATACGGGGCTGTATGTCTTTATTGGTCTAAATGAAATGGTTTTGGATTTCCAAATGGATTATGAATATGATTTGATAATGTTGATTTAGATATTTGTGAATTATATGGTTTCACGTATTTCGAGGCGATTTACGTGCTTGCACGTAAATCGAGGTTTTCCAGTTTTACACTGATTTTCCGTACTTATGATTTTGGAAATAATTTAATGCAATGGTTTTGGATTTGAAAAGGTAATTCTCGGACTTGAGGTCCATTTGATTTACGGAATCGGGCCGGAGGCCCAATTGGTTTACGATTCGGACCGGGGGTCCAGTTTCTATGTGAATTCGGGCCTAGTGCCCAGCTATGTGTTACAAATGGTTTTTTTTACGGGTCATGACGGTTTATGGGAACCGGCATGAACCCCTGAAATGGATTTACGGGTCATGACGGTTTATGGGAACCGGCATGAACCCCTGAAATGGATTTACGGGTCATGACGGTTTATGGGAACCAGCATGAACCCATGAAAGGATTTTATGGTTCATGACGGCTTATGGGGGCCGGGCATGAATCCTGGAAAAGTTTAAAGAATGGTTTCAAAAGGTTTTTCATATTCCATCCTATATATATGATTGTCTCCTCCGGGGAGGGTCGTTGGCCTGGGTGGACCCCGGAGTAGTCACGGAGCACTGACTGAGTGGAGTCGCCCCCCAGTTGGGTTCCTTACTCTCAGGATGGGCATGGTTCGTTACCTTCAGGGAGGGTCATTGATCTACGGACATTGACTTGGGTGGACCCTGGAGAGACTTGGGTTTGAGACCCCGGTTAGCACACGTGTAGCTTTATTTTACCGTGACAGGTTCTGGATATGAATATATTGGATAAACATGGTTTCAATTGGTTTGGGAAAACTGTGTTTTATGATGATAAATGGATTTGGGCTGAGATCCCACATATGTTTACTATGTTCTGGTTTTCTGTAAATTGGTTTTGGGCAGGAGCCCGTGTGACTTGTATTTACAGACTTTGGGGCTGAGACCCTATTTATGGATGTTTTAACATATATTATTGGATAAATGGTTTTACTATGCATGCATGCTTTTTAGTGGAGGGTATAAATGTCTTCGATGGAAATGTTTTTATAAATTCTTTTTTTTTGTCCACTCACAGTCTTTCTGTTTTTAATACCCTTCAGGTTGACAGCGGATGTGGACTGTAGCAGAGATCGAGATATCACATGCCTCCTCCGGATCCTGGCGTACTCTGATAGCCCGGAAGGGCAAAGGTCGGAAATATCCCTTGTCTGACACTTCGTGTCAGACGGGAGCAGGGCCATCCCGCACTAATCCCGGGGGATTGAGATGGTTCCTGTCAATCCTCATCCACTACATAACCTGATCATCAAGATAAGGTGTCAGGACCAGACCCTCCTCTGTCAGGTTCCGACTCATCTAGCCCCATATTGTCCGCTTTGGGCCTCGCCCTCACGGTTTTGTTTTCGGGAACTCATGGTGCAACTTCCTAGGGGGTTACCCATCATGGAATTGCACCAGCCTCAACTCGCTTAACTTTGGGGCTCCAATCCCCCCCCCCCCCCCCAAAAAGCCACTTGAGCTCCCAAAAGGCCTAGTGCTAGATAGGTGTGTGCCTACACCTTTAAGGCACACCACCAACCTCTCCCAGACCATTCCCCCATCGCAGGAATGTGGGATCATTCCCCGTTCCCTCCAGGACACGGGTCTTATAATCCACCCCCCTTAGGGCCCAGCGTCCTCGCTGGCACACTTCCCGGTCGGGGTCTGGCGCTGATACCATTCTGTCAGGACCCGACCCTCCTCTGTCAGGTCCTCGACTCATCTAGCCCCATATTGTCCGCTTTGGGCCTCGCCCTCACGATTTTGTTTTCGGGAACTCATGGTGCAACTTCCCAGGGGGTCACCCATCATGGAATTGCACCAGCCTCAACTCGCTTAACTTTGGGGCTCCAATCCCCCCCCCCCCCCCCCCCCCCCACAAAAGCCACTTGAGCTCCCAAAAAGCCTAGTGCTAGATAGGTGTGTGGCTACACCTTTAAGGCACACCACCAACCTCTCCCAGACCATTCCCCCATCGCAGGAATGTGGGATCATTCCCCGTTCCCTCCAGGACACGGGTCTTATAATCTACCCCCCTTAGGGCCCAGCGTCCTCGCTGGCACACTTCCCGGTCGGGGTCTGGCGCTGATACCATTCTGTCAGGACCCGACCCTCCTCTGTCAGGTCCCCGACTCATCTAGCCCCATATTGTCCGCTTTGGGCCTCGCCCTCACGATTTTGTTTTCGGGAACTCATGGTACAACTTCCCAGGGGGGTCACCCATCATGGAATTGCACCAGCCTCAACTCGCTTAACTTTGGGGCTCCAATCCCCCCCAAAGCCACTTGAGCTCCCAAAAGGCCTAGTGCTAGATAGGTGTGTGCCTACACCTTTAAGGCACACCACAAACCTCTCCCATACCATTCCCCCCTCGCAGGAATGTGGGATCATTCCCCGTTCCCTCCAGGACACGAGTCTTACATCACGATCCAGCTCGTCACAACACCCTATATCCTCAACATCACGCTCCTGATCTACCTAGGATCCACACATGCTCACTCTTAGCTAACTACCAGATTTCAGGTCATAGGGTCTCACACCCTCTTTGAATCCTTCGACAGTCATATCACTCCTCAACCATTTTCCACATCTGCCAGATCAGTCAAAGAAGAGACACGTCTAGACTGTGGGTTCTTTCCAATTACCTCATATTGATCCTTGTCATCCCACCTAGGGAAAAACAAGGATGATCCAAGACAATGACATCAAAATTAATCCCTCGTGAGTGAAAGCACAATCTCATTGCACACACCACACCATGTAACCCTACATCGTATGCCACCAAGCAGAAAATGAGAAATCTCCTTCACCAACTTCGAAATGCCCAACTCTTCCGGACGACTCAAAACCAATCAGGGTTCCACCAACCAATACCCGATCAACGTTCTGGTGACAACAGACATTATCTACTATGGGCAGAAAATGAGAAGTCACCCTCAATGACTTCGGAATATCCATCACCAATGCTGAATCAAGCACTCCTCTCATTGTCTTAATCACAACTTCTCTTGATTTCGAAGTTCCAACAATGTTGGAACCAACTCACTCGGACATCAACCATGTGTCTGTACCAAGCTAACTTAGTACCCCAACTCGCCTATCTGTTTATATCGTTTCATCCAATCACCACTTAATCATCTAAATCACATTAGTTATCTCAATCACGGTTGGGTTAGAGTCCCAACACACCATCCACTGCTAGATCCCATCCAGTCCATCTTTATCATATTTGTCACCTCGACACTACTCCCAAGAATCAAGACTAGTCGACGAATCCTCATCGTCGGATCAACACCGAACATAAGCACATCACAACTGAGTCACATCCATAGTGTGCAAATCAAACAACCCTGAATCTCAGCTCATACCGAGCTAGAATCCATAATCTCTTCTCATGTTGGAGGAACTCTACCTCCTTCAACTCACCAACTCCGGGTACAATCACCTTAACAATTTATACAAGAAAATGAACGTTCCCTGAACGTCCCCTGATTCTCAACAACCATAACTACATCCACGCTCGATGGTAGTGTCTTCCATAGCCTTGTACAAACACATCCAACAGACACCGGTATCGAGACTCCACATCCAAGCGTCAACACTACTAATCGGTCTACCCCAAGACCGTAAATATCATCTCATAATGGTACTCACAAATCGGATTCCATTATTTCACTTAGTATCAGACCAATCAATCACTGTAGTCTCAACTAGACTCGACTAGAGTCATCCACTAGGTCATCCCTGACCTCAGCGGTAGAGAACATCACAACATCCAATACAACCCGTCCAACGATCTCGACTCCAGGAAGTCGCCAAAGGCAAACCACTCGCCGACTCACATTTCCAACCCATACATCGTACATTAGGGTTACCCCCTAAGGTCATCTACTAACTTCGTTGTACTCATATTCTCTAAACTATTAATCACCACTAGGGATTGAGGAACCTGGCTGTTCCCAGCAGCACCACTATCCTGACATGACCGAATAACGATCCCACACGGTAATCTCATCATATCCGACCCTATAATATCATCATAGACAATCCCGACATGACCGTCCCCACAGTCAAAACCCTTAAGCACTATTGAGTTCATCCCTCAATAGGGTCCCACACTGCCAAACCACTACATAGCTATGGCATACTCAAGCATCAACTACCGAACCAAAACTATCCACGATTCATTTCCACTAACTCTCGTACTATTACCCTAAAGACCAAGTTGATAACGGGTTGACCACGTAGGGATATCACATCCTCGACCTACGCGTACCACAAGAGCAAACCGTGCTATGATACCAATCTGACATGACCCATCACAATCCCCTAAGGATTAACGCGGGATGTGCCATGCTTCCGTCTGACACGAAGTGTCAAACAAGGGATAACTCGAAACCTCAACCCATTCGGGGCTTCTAGAGCTCGCCAGGATCAGTGAAGGAGTGTGATGTCTCGGTCTCGACTACAGCCCGTATCTGCGATCAACCTAAAGGACATTAAAAACCATTAAAAACTATGAGTGGACGAAAATAAATAGTTTAATAAAAACACATTTCATAAGAAGAAATTTATGCCCTTCACTAAAAAGCATGCATGCATTCAAAAACCAGTAATCAAACCATTTACTCAAATAAATCATTAGGGTCTTAGCACAACATCATAAATCCAAAGTATGTGGGAACTCAGCCCAAAACCAATCATGTGAGATGTAACGATCCATCCCGAATTTTGAGGTTAGATTAGTGATTAATCGTGGATTAGCGGGACTAATCGGGGATTAATCGGACAATCGCAGACAGATAGTGTAAAATGACGATTTTACACTTGGGAATGTGTGAAAAGTTGACTTTTAACCTGGATGGTTGAATGGACTTTGACCGATAACCGTGATGTAGATCGGGAGGTTACGAGTCCATAGATAGGCAGCACATCGAAATCGGAGATTAGACTAGAAAGCTATGGGTCTAAAATGAAAAATGACATTATTTCACGAAAATCGAGAAAGCTGACAAGTGGCATTCAGGTGTGATTTGGACAGGATCGGAAGTTCCGGAGATAGTGGATTAGCCTCGGGAAGGCTTATGGCTCGCATATCGAGGTGGTAGTTAGGACGGTCTGTGAGTGGACTTTTGTTTTACAAATATGATGCATGCATAATTGTTTTATATGTTTTATATCTATGTTTTGAATGCCTTGAATACGTATAATTATGGTATTTATGATTTACGTTTTTGCATGTATTTCGAGGCGTATGGCTTTATGTTGGATTTTTATGTGCTTGTGTTTCAATAACGGTTTGATGAAATGGTTTTGGATTTGAAAAGATGAACTCGGGCATGAGACCCATTTGATTTGGAAACTATCGGACTTGGAGTCCATATGATTTAATGAAGAATCGGGCTGGGACCCATTTGAGTTATATTATCGGGCCGGGGGCCCAGTTGGTTTATGAATCGGGCATGATACCCAATTGTGTTTTATAAATGTGATTTCAGGTTGGGGACCCTAAACGGATTTGAATTATGGATTTATGATGGTTTTATGGAAAGTCCGGGTATGGCCACTTTGAGGTGTTTTAGAAATGATTTTAAAAGGATGTTTCCCATTTACCATCTTGAGATGAGGATATGTGGATAGGTCTCACTCCATGTCTGGGACATCAAAGTAGACACGGCACATTGCCTGTGAGGGGTCATTGCACGGAGCGACCAGACTGTATAGTGACTCAGGAGCAGGATTGCTATGATTAGACTTTTGGGATGTTACACATCTGGGATGTTAGAGATATTGACCCGGAGAGACCCCGGGCAGCATGCGTTGCTTAGCCGTGATATATGTATATGACCTCTGGGACGTCAAGCGTCTGGGATGTCAAGCGTCTGGGATGCTAGACATCTGGGATACCGAGGATGGGTATTTGGTATACATGATTGATTTGATTTATGAAATAATAATTCTACGAGTTTTAGTGTTTTATGGTTTTTGGCTAAGGCCCAGTGATTTGAGAAAGGAAATGATTTTGGTTTTATAAACGTTGTTATTATATTGGAAATGAACTGGTTTTCTGAATACATGCATTGTTTGACATGAAGGGTATAAATGTCTTTTTATGAAATGTGTTTTATGAAATTATTTATTTTCTTCCACTCACAGCTTTTAATTGTTTTTAATTCCCTTTAGGTTGTTGATAGTGGATGCGGGTTGTGGCAGAGATCGATACCACACATTGCTCGACTGATCCTGGTCCACTCTAGAGGCCCATTGGGCTCAGGATTTCGGGTTATCCCTTGTCTGGCCCCCATGTTACCTCGGGTGGCACGTGTGTTAGATGGGAGCATGTCTCATCCCGCGTTAATTCCGGGGGGATCGGGATGGGGCATGTCATGGGAACACATCCCAAATCCGTAACACAAAATCCTAGTGAGCCACTGTCCAAATCCATAAACACAAATCCATAAACATAGAAATACCATTTCATAAATGAAATCATTCATGTTTACCAAATACCCATCCTCGGCATCCCAGATGCCTGGCTTCCTAGACGCTTGACGTCCCAAACATCATGTCATGGTCCATAAGCTACTGTGCTACTCAGGGTCTCAATCCCGAGTGTTAACCTCGAACCTTATCCGAGATATGACATCCTAGATGCCTGACGTCCCAGACGTCTAATATAAGCAATCCTGCTCCTGAGACACTTTATGGTCCGGTCACTTCGTAGATTGACCCTCGCAGGCAATGCAGCGTGACCACTCCGGGGAACAAATATCTGGAGGAGTTAATCCATACATACAGATGGTATATGGAAAACATTTCATAAATCATCTCAAACCATTCTAAGGGCCTATGCCCAGGATTTCCATAAAACCATCGTAAACCATAATTGGGTCTCGTGCCCAAAGTATAACTTTAATAAACAATTTCCACAAATCCAACTCCATATAAACCACAAATGGGACTCATGCGCGATATTGTGCTCAATTGGGTGTCAAGCACGATATCGTAAACCAACTGGGCTTCCAGCCCGATATCTCATTAAATCAAATGGACTCCAAGTCTGATAGTTTCCAAATCAAATGGGACTCATGCCCGGTTTCATATATCCAAATCTAAAATCATACCATTGAACCGTTATTAAAATCACTATCACATAGAAATATAGTATAAAACCGTAAACCTCGAAATACGTGCAAATATGGGAATGCTAAATACCACAATCAAATCCAACATAATTCGTATGTTTAAAGCATATAAAATAGTTATGCATGCATCAATTTAGAAATCAATGTCCACTCACAGATCGTCCTAGATGCCATCTCGATACGCGTGTCATAAGCCTCCCCGGGCTAAATCACCATCACCGGAACTACTGGACCTGTCCAAATCACACTTGAAAGTCACTAATCATCTATTTAAGTACATAGAATAAAACCCCAAAACTTTGAAAAAGTAAACGTGTCCCAAACACGATTCCCGAGGTAAAAAACCTCAATTTGACCAACCTAACGATCTTCGATCGACTCGAAACCACCACCATTGGATCCGGATCGTTGAAACCATAAAAATGATACTGGGCCTACCTCAAAATTTGAGTCCACGCGCTTGGTCAATGAAAACTCAACGTATCAGCAGTACCTGCTGACGTAAGCACTGATACATTCTAACAGCTGACAGATTCTGACAGGTGTTATATCTGACAGTGCCACGTGTTGGCTTGCCATTGGTTCACCCCCTGACATGATGATGTCATCCCTGACATGATGAAGTCATCCATGACGTGATGACATCATCGCTGATGTCAGGTCGTCTTCAACCCCATTCGGATCCTGCTACCGGGTTGCACAGTACCCGCGACCCGACCCAACCAATATTTCTTCGATTCTCAACCATTTTCAATGGGATTTCTTCCTACTAACTCGCCTAAATGTCCTAGATCGATCTATAACCTCAAGCATGAAATCACATTGGAAACTTACCTAGGATCGATGAACAACCGATCGAGTTTCCTTTTTTGTTCCTAGATGATTTCGACCTCCCCTGATCACGATTCCATCTCCTTTGAACTCATACAACCACTAGAAACTTCGTACAATCAATCAAAACGGTCAATACCGGCCCAACATGAAAACCCATTTTCGAATTCAAAAACAGGGCTCACGGTTCACACTTACCTTCGCTGTTGTTGCCCCGCCATGGCCACCGCCGTGGTCGTCTCACCGCCCCCTTCCACTTTCCTTCATGGGTCAGCAGCCAATGATGAGGTTTAGAGGGGTTATAAAGGGTGGGGTTGCACGAGTTGAAGAAGAGGAATGAAGAAGAAGAAGAAATGGTGCACGGGAGGGAACAGAGAGAAGTGATGGAAAATAAAATATTTTAAATAAAAATATTACCCAATGGACATAGATCCATATTTTATGGAAAGCCACCAATGGGATGACTGACACTTGTCACTCATCCATAGGCCATACACTAACACCCAATTAGATTTAATTAATATTTAATTCAAATCCTAAGATGTTAATTAACCCGATTTTGATCTCGTGGCCATAACTTCTCTGTTTGACGTCTGATTTTGACGTGCCACTCGTCTATGGACTCGTGACATCCCGATCTACGTAACAGTCCTTGGCCCTTGTGCATTTGACCATCCACGTCCAAGGTTAACATTTTGCCCAATTTTAGGGGCAAAACGATCATTTTACACTGTTAGTCCGAATTCTCTCAACTAATCCCCGATTAGTCATACTAAATCCATAATTAATTAATATTTAATCTCGATATTCGGGAAGGGTCGTTACAGTCCCCTATATTCCAGTAGTCCGATAGTGCCCATATAGTCCAGTTGTCATATAGTGCTCCAATAACAATGGAGTTTACTTATAATATTGTAGTGAAGTTTAACTTGAATGTAATAAATGTTATTGTATGAAATCTCAGGAATCGAATCAGTTGGAATAATGATTTGTTTAAATGGAAAATAGTTGATGTGTGGAAAGAAATACACATATGAAAGGGGTGATATGAAAAGCATTATAGTACCAACACTACGCCAAAAACGGCCTATTACACCATGCGAAAAACGTTGTAGTAGCATATTACAAGGTTAAAACAAATGTCATCATTGCCCACACTGTATAGGGGTGGCACCTACCACATCGTTTTCAAAGTATTGTAGTATATTCATCTTTTATAGCATTTCTAAAGTGTTGTTGTTAATTTTTTTTTACAGCACTTTGAAAATGTCATGGTAGGTTTTTCATAGTATTTCTGAAATGATGTAGTTAGTTTTTCGTAGCGTTTTAAAAACGCTATTATAGCTATTAGATTTATTTAAAACTTTTTGGTATGCTATTTTTAGGTTCTAAAATGCTATAAAACGTGCTATTGTAGGTTTGTAATAAACAATAAATTACAATATAATTAAAATGATCTCAAATTCTATTAAAATTTGAAATAATTACATTATCTGCTACGCAAAAATACAATAGTGTTTTACAGGCGAATGGAAAGCTATAAAAGGTTGAGTTATCATGCATAAGGAAGCATCTTTTAACTCTCATACTCTATGTATCCAATCGCGTAACTACTTCAGGAACTCCATCATAATCTCTTATTATCTGCATTAAACTAATAGCAACATAATTAAAATGTGATGAACTAAATATAAAAACCCTAAGAAGCTATAATCAACAAATATATATTCCTCCTTGTGGGCTTATATAGTATCTTGACAAACTTCACTTCATCAAGAAGGCTATAATCATCATTTCGGCAACAATATCTTCTTTTACTAGTGCTTACTTAAAAATTTAATTATGTTCTAGATTCTCAGCTCCATTAGCCTTAATTAATGAAAAGATTATGTGACTTTTGCATAGAAAATTTGTATATTGATAGCATTTGTTAAACCTACACAAATACATATCCATCATTACCACACTCTACATATACCATAGTTTACAAGTTCATCAAACAAGTTGGTGGGGAAAGGTATAAAGCAGTGATACATCATACCATCTTTGGAAGTTCAACTCAAGCATTTGAACCCTTTATTTCATCACAAATAGAACCAATTTATCATACGAACTCGTATAACAACTAAGTGGCACAAAAAAAACCCTGGATTGCACAATTCATGAGCCTTGATTCTGTTTCACATTCATATGAAAAAAATAAAAAATCCTAACGTCACACTAATTATAAACGCTTGGAAGGAAAACCCCTTTGCTTCATTAACTTCACACTAAAGTGTGATTTTAGATTATAGAATTCATACCTTGCATTGAATAGGCAAAGGAGTTGGTGGACAACCCTTTTGCTTAATTAACCTTTTACTATTGTTGAATGTCTGCCCTAGCAATGTTAATTACTAGAAAAACACAAAATAAATACTACCTGCGAATTAACAGCACATAAGTTTTGCGAATCCAATCACCAATTTGATATAAGGAGTAAAATGCAGCTAAAACAAACAATACCTCTCTTTCTAAATGTATAAATCTACACTTCACTCCTTCAATTTTATTTGTTAGCCTAGTATAAATCTAATGCTGGAATCAAAGAACTTACTTGATTCTTGGCCGCATCTTCTTAACTTTTCCTCCTATCAAAGTTGTCATGTACACATTTGAAGTATGCTTGTTGCTAATCATTGCATGCTAGTCAGGTTTTTCCAACCCCAGGAATAGGAAGAACTATGTCTGCTCTATCTGGAGATTTTATTGCAAGGATTACAATCTTAACATCTGCTTCTAGACTTTCTGCACAATCAAATAAACTGTGACTACCCGTCCTGAATTAGCGGGATTAATTAAGAATTAATGATGGATTAGTCTAGCTAATCGAAGACTAATCACGGATTAGACGAGGATTAGCGGACGTTTGGGCGAAATGACGATTTTGCCCCTAGAATGGGCAAATCGTTGACTTTTCGTTCAAACGGTCAAATGGACTTTGGCCAATGACCGTGATGTAGTTCGTGACGTCACGAGTTCATAGACAGGTGGCACGCTCGATTCCGACGTTCGAGGAAAAAGTTATGACGATCGGAAGCCCAAGGGCATTTTGGTAATTTGGGTGAATAGGAGTTAAAAAGTTGACTTTTAACCCAAGAGGTCCGATGGCCAAGGGCCGAGGACCGTTACGTAGATCGGGACGATACGAATCCGTAGACAGGTGGCACGTCGAATTCGGACGTTCGTCGGCAAAGTTACTGTTCACGGAAGTACGGAAGTACTATTGCACAAATTACGAAATAGATTACTTTTGGACTTTAGTGGGGCCCAGATTTCATTCCAAGGCCCAATGGATCAGTGACAAGTGTCACCCATCCACTGGCCTTTCCCTTACATTCATGCATCGATCCATTTCTCCCATTTTCCCCACCAAACCCGATCTCCCATTTCGATCCCAATCCAAAACCCATCCCCACATGACCATGATTGAGAAGACAGAGAGTGAGTAAGGATTCTGGGATGATGGTGGTTGGCCCAGGTGGCACCGCCGTGCACGGAGGAGGAGGAAACGGTGCACAGGTATCGGTTTTAACCGAATTTCATCCATTTTCCATTTCTTGCATTATGGGTCGATTTGGATGGTTTTAATGAGTCAAATAGGTTCTTAGGATTGTGTTAGGATGTTTTTGGGAAGCTTTGGACGGCTGTGAAGCCATTGGTGGGTTTTAGAACACTTGAACCTTGGTGGGGTTTTTGGGTTCACGGGTTTTAGGTAGTTCTAGGTAGTTTTGTTAATTGGGGATGATAGAAAACAAGAAAATAGGATTTATAGGATTGAATTGGAAGAAAACAAACCAAAAAAAATGAGGGAAAACACCTGGACCGGTCACGACGGTTCGGTTCGGTTCGAACCAGGTGGACCAGCCGGTTCACTTGAGGAAGAAGGAGACTGCACAGTGGGGCGTGAGGCTCACGCGCAGTCCCTTCTAAGGGCGCGTACGGGCACGTGAGCCATCTTTTGAGGGTGGTTCCAACATGTAATTTCATCTATTCGATGTAACGAACATTTTGGGACTGGTTTCGTGTCAATCGGACATCGTTTCGATATAGTTCGGGACGTCTGAAGCTTTAGGTTCGCGTTTAAAAATAGTTAGAAAATCCGGAAAATTACGGGGCTTTAGTGAGGGGTTATATAAGTGGTTAGTAACCCTCTAAATTAATTTGGACAGGTTCGGGAATCCCAGAGGTGACGATTGACCCGGGAGACGATTATGGCACGCGTATCGAGGCACGGCTTCGGACGGTCTATGAGTGGACCTTTCTTTCGAACTTGATGCATGCATAAATGTTTTATAAGTGTTTTAATGTATGTTTTGTGATGCCATGAGTGCATTTGATTGTGGTAGCTTAGGATCGACATATTTGCACGTTTTTTGAGGTTTTCGGCTTTATGTCGTACCTTCGCGTACCGTGTTTTTGATAAGGGTTTAATAAACGGATTTTGGATTTAGAAATATTCAATCGGGCATGAGACCCATTTGGTTTACGAACTCTTGGACTTGGAGTCCATTTGATTTGACGAGGAATCGGACCTAGGGTCCATTTGAGCTATACGATCGGACCGAGGGCCCATTTGGTTTACGATTCAGGTTTGTGGCCCAGTTAGTAGTACCATCGGGCGTGATGCCCTGTTGATTTATCATATCAGGCCTGTGACCCATTTGGTTGAGATATCGGGCTTAAGGCCCCGTTGGTTGTGAAATCGGACGTGAGGTCCTGTTGAGTAATGGTTTCGGGCCTAGGGCCCAGTTGAATGTAACATCGGGCTTAAGTCTCAGTTCAGTTTATGAAATGAGTATTCGGGCATGTGACCCTGTTGAACTGAGGATTTAGGCCGAGGCCTGTGAAAGTGATTTGAATCGGATTCGAGGAATCCTGTTGAAATGAATCGGGTATGAGACCCAGTTGAGAAATGTATTTGGGAAAGAAAGAAAGTATTTGAAAAGATATGAACCCTCCATTTGCTTATATGGTCTCCTCCAGCTTCGACCTGGAGAGTCACGATCCACAGACCAGAGTGGGTATCCCCATAGGGATCCCGTTCCAGGAGTGGTGGTTACTTATTATGATGTGGTCCCGGACCAGATTCCGGAGAGATGTGTGGACTAGATCCAGAGAGAGAGCTCGGACTAGATCCAGTGATTGAGGCTCTCAGATGGAGATTCCTAGGAGAAGACTCGGAGTGAGACCCCGAGTAGTGTGCACACTAGTATAGATTTGACATCGTGACTATTTCGGGGATGTGTTCCCTAGGGGCTGTGTGTCCCGGGATGGCATCTTCTTGGAAGTGCCGCGAATGGGTTATACGTATGTTGATACGTATGTGCTTCTGATGGAAAGTGGTTTTAGGGCAAAGGTCTTGTGTTCCAAGTTTTTGAAATGATTTGGGGCAGAGACCCCGTATTCTGTGTTTTGGTGTTTCACTGAGAATGGATTTGGGCTGAGTTCCCACATGTATGGATAGTTGGTTTTTGAATTGTGATTTCGGGTCAGGGACCCAAATGGATTTATGGGTCATGACGGTTTATGGGGCCGGGCATGAACCCTTGAAAGGTTTTGAGAATGTTTTCAAGTGTTTTTATGAATGTTTGATAAATGGTTTTGAATGCATGCGTATATTTTTATGAAGGGCATAAATGTCTTTAAGCGAAAATGTGTTTTAAATGAAATTATTATTTTGTCCACTCACGACTTTTAATGTTTTAATGCCCTTTAGGTTGATAGCGGATGCGGCTGTAGCAGAGACGAGACATCACTCCCCTCCTCCTACGATCTTGGTGTACTCTGATAGCCCCATCGAGGGCTAGAGTTGGAATTTTCCCTGATCTGACATTTCGTGTCAGACGGGATCAGGCGGCTCCCACGTTAATCCCGGAGGATTTGGGACCGGTCCTGACATAAACATACACAACTCTCATATCACAACACAAGTCAAATGAAAAGGAAAAGTCAGAATTAATTTATCATTGACAATTTCACAAAACCAACTTCAAAATCAGAGGAAATGACTAATGAGTGTTTATTATCTCTAACAGAACGAACATCCACACTCCCAAGAAGTTGTTCCTTCCACCTTCTTAAGCTCTCATTGCTCTAGCATCTCAATTAATTAAAAAAACAATTAAGCGAAACTTCAAAAAACGTGAAATTTTGTTTGAACTATCTCCATCTCGTAAATGCATGTTAATCCATATGTGTGGATCAAATGACATGGCAACTTTTTGCATTATCTGAGTTTCAGGCTTGCTGAAAGGACTAGTTCTACGGTTTTTCTCATAAGCATCATAATCCTGTGATAAAAAAAACAACATAAAAATAAAATGTGTCAAGCACACAATACGAAAAATGACATAACAACTAAATATTTTAGTTAAAGAGGAGAAAGAGGAAAAACAATGAATGAGACTACAACCCCATCGGATAGTGAATATATATTAAGTGCACTGATATATGTAATAGAGAATGGAAAGATTAATAAAAACACCATTGAACCCTTTCTCATGATAAATTTAATCAAGTTGGAATATTAATTAAGTATAAATCAAGATACGAAAAAAATGGTGTTGTACATTCCATGTCATTTAAGAAATGGTGTTGACATAGCTTGCTACGAGTTCCTTAAATAGGGTCGCTTAGATAAGCCATAGAAAAAAAAAAAATGGGTGGAAAGGGATTGTTGCTTCACAATTAGATCATATTAATGTAGGACCGTAGGTGATAAGTGATAACTAATGTTTGAAAGAAGGAGACACCTTGAATGAAGCGCAGTACAGGCTGGAAGTTCACAAATATCTTCTTGCTGAAGGTGAACACCTTTGAAATCAACAAAAAGGGAATTTTTAATTACAAACAAGCAAAACTTGCATCCCAGTATTTGGGCTGAGATATAAAATATTTTTTATAAAATTGTTATTCACCTATTAACACTGCCAAGACGATCCACAAGAAACCATAAACCTACAGTAAAACATGAAATAGTGGGACAATTTCATGCAAAAAATATTGGGAAACATTAAGAATATCAGCTTATATATAGGCCACAAATTGCTGAACATGTCAGAGAAAAAAGCAAAACAATTTAAGATGCTCTCGAACCTCGGAATTTTTTAGTCAAAATGACAAAAAAATTAGGTTTTTTTTTTCTCTATGAGAGCCAAGAGAGTCGTTTACCAATAGAAAACAGCTAGATCATTTATATTTACCAAGAAAAATAAATAGAAAGGCCTTCTACATATACAATATAGAGTAATGGATCATACTTTTAAGTACGAATTAAGTAACAAAATGGCTCAAAAGGCCCCAGATTCATAAAAAAAATTAGAGATTAAAGAGAAGGAAAACCCATATTAATAATAAAAAAAATTGTTACCGTCAAAGATGTACCATCTCCTTGTACATCCAGCTTGTAGACAATGCCCTACTGGAAGATAAAGAATCTCAGGCACAAGAAGATAAACATGAGAAAAAAAAAATAACGAAGGAAATACAAAAAAGTGAAAAATAAAAAAGAAAAATAAAAAAGATTGAAAGCACACGTCTTCATAGCGGTTTTAAAAAGTTACAGCTGTTGTATTCATTGAAGTGTAGGAATGAGACGTACTTAGGATTTAATTGTGATTGTTTATTTGTCGGATGTGATATAAGTGCTCTATTATATTCCAGATGAAATTTGGGAGTATCATTTTTGTAGATGATGGAAAATGGGAAATGGTACCGATTTTGGGAGTATCGATTTTCTTGAATGGAAAATGGTTCTCAAATGGGGGTTGAGAGTACATGATCTCTGTGTGTGATAATAAAAGGCTAAAAGTTTACCATATCTCTTGTGTGCTCTGGCAGTCTAAGTCACATGGTGTTTACAATGACCAACAAATATGAGAAGCATATACTCTTTTGATTCTACTATTTGTATTGTTGAATCCACAATTATCCAAATTCCACACCACACATTATCCAAACAATGATTTGAATAGATAGGAAGGTATTATCTCACTTTCTCATGAAATGTGAACAGACCGCGTAGGTCTTGTGCCGAAAGAAGGTTCCCTTGTGGAAAATAAAAAACATTCGTATAATATTCATTTAAAGGAAAATAGATGCAGGAAGAAAGAGGTACAATTTCAAACATCTGATGGCCCATGTCTGCTTCGTTTTCTAGAAAAAAATGTCAAAAAAATCCATTATTTTATTCACCAAATGTTTTAACATGAATATAACTAGCTGGTCATTGGAAATTTCATTACCAACTATAATCTGCTGGTTTAGCAGAGCATGATTAACAAACTCCTTTTTTATTGTTCATGTTATTATACCATCTCAATTGCTAAGCAGAACTTCACATAAAAATTAGCCTTAAGGCCATATAAAAGCAATCAACCAAGCAGACCTCTCCCAGAAAATTTTTATAAAAAAAAATAAAAAAACCCACTATTTTGTTTAAATTAATATATAGCTATGAAATTTTCAGCCTTCTTCAAGCTTGAAAAACCAAGCTTCATGCTGGTTAAATAGTACACAAAGTTCCCAATTCATATTAACTTTTCTATTCCACAATATTTATCTTCTATTTCTTCTCCAAAATACAAAAACTCAAACTCACTATTCGGTTTCAAAGGAAAATAACTTAAAAACCATCTTAACTAGAAATTGAATACCCATATCATCTATAAAAAATAATATGTAGCCGTCAAGGAAGGGAGAGGGAGAAGATTACCTATCACCATGGTATATTTGAAATTTTGGATCTGATGGATTTGATGAATACCCATATCCTCTATAACAAATAATATGTATCCGATCGAATTAACTAACGCCCCGACAATATTTATAGATTTGATGAACCAGGTGTTTCGCCCATTCTTAGACCAGTTTGTGATCGTGTTTATCGACGAAATTTTGGTATATTCAAAAAGTAAGGAGGCACATGAAGAACATTTGAGGATAATTTTGAGGACACTTAGAGATAATCAGTTAGATTCAAAGCTCAGTAAGTGCCAGTTTTCATTAACTAGTGTTAACTTCTTGGGTCATGTGATATCTGCTGATGGGATTAGTGTTGATCCCCAAAAGACTAATGCAGTGGCTAATTGGGCACAACCCAAGACAGTGTAAGAGATAAGGAGCTATCTTGGGTTAGCAGCTTATTATAGATGATTTGTAGAGGGATTTTCTTCGATTGCAGCCTCGTTAACTTGGTTGACCAGGGAAGGGGTGAAGTTTATTTGGGATGATGAATGTGAGCAGAGTTTTCAAGAGTTAAAAATATGTTTGACTTATACTCCAGTACTGACCCTCCCCGTCGATAGTGGAGAGTTCGAGGTTTACAGTGATGCTTCATTGCAAGGCTTGGGATGTGTGTTAATGCAGCATGGAAAAGTTATCGCCTATGCATCCCGACAATTGAAAGATCATGAGATAAATTATCTTGTGCATGATTTGGAGTTAGCAATTATGGTACATGCATTAAAGATCTAGAGGGACTACCTTTACAGAGAGAGATGCCAGATCTATACGAACCACAAGAGTTTGAATTACTTCTTCTTGCAGAAAGATCTAAATCTGAGACAACGACGATGGTTAGCGTTGATCAAGGATGATTATACTATCAATTATCATCATGGAAAGGCTAATGTAGTAGCAGATGCACTGAGCATGAAATCTGTAGGTATTTCTCTTATACAAATGATATATTTGCCACTTCTGTTGGAGTTTAGAAAGATGGGAGTTGAGTTTAGAATAAGTGATCTGAGATTACTTCTAGCTAGCTTCCATGTGAGGTGTAATGACCCGTCCCGAAAACTGGGATTAGATTAGTAGTTAATGACAGATTAGTGGACTTAATTGGTGATTAGTTGGATTCTTGCGGACGGACGGTGCAAAATGACGGTTTTACCCTTGGAATGGACGAAACGTTGACTTTTGATTCGGGCGGTAAAACAGACTTTGGTCGATAACTGTGACGTAGTTTGGGACGTCACGAGTACGAAGACAGGTGGCACGTCCGATCTCGACATTCGAGCAGGAAGTTATGACGTTCGGCAGTTGAGGGGCATTTTGGTAATTTGTCATTAAGGATATTTTGGTTCTTCTGTTGCCTTGAGAATTGTGCCCAATGGTTTTAGGACACTTGTCCCTTGCTGGAAGGCTGTGGAAGCCTCTTCCCCACCGCCTCACAATTATGTCATCAGTTTTTAAATTTGATTGCACGGTTTGGCCGTGAGAGAAACAGAGTGTGGGAATGAACCAGTGAGAAACAATCCCTAAGCCCCCCTTTGATCTTCCGCCTTTGGTTATGAAGTGTGAATGAGAAAGAGAAGGTAGATGATGAGGAAGGTGGTGGTGCCACTGTAGAGGGCCATCCACGAAGGTGGCCGTGGAAACAGAAAACACGGGACCCGTGAAACCTTGAGAAACAATTGATCCACTTACCTTCAAAGCCTCATCTTTTGCTTGTCCTTTGTGAATGAAAGTTGGAAAGGGAAGGGAGTCAAACATGGTGGTGCCCACGACGGTGAACGACGACATTGGTAAGTTCGAATTCCCGTGAATAGTTATGTTGAACTCAAAAATGGTCAACCATGAATTAGTGGTTATTGATTAGTTTTAATGATTGGAAATTGTCTCTGGAGGTCACATAGGTCACATAGTTTTAATGATTTGAGTTGGTTTTTGGTACGTAGACCTAGGATCCCTTGTCTGGCTTGCGTGTTCCACGGGGGTTGAACGAGTGTTTAGCCTTCGTGTATCATGCAGGTTAGACGGGAGCATGACTTGTCCCTTAATCCCGGGGGATTGGGGGTGGGTCGTGTCAATAGGCCAGTTTTGATTGATCGAATTATTAAGGCAGAGTTTCAGGATCCTACCTTGTGCATTATTAGAATGGACGTGGAAGCAAGGGACATGCAAGATTGTACACTTATGGATGATGGGCCATACGAAAAGAAGGTCAGCTTTGTGTACTCGAGAATGAGGAGTTAAAGAAGGAAATTTTGGAGGAAGCCCATAGTTCAACCTATACGATGCATTCCGGATAGACTAAGATGTACCGTACTCTTAGGGAACATTATTGGTGGGCTGGTATGAAACGAGAGATAGCAAGGTATGTAAGTGTTTGACTTGTCATCAAGTAAACACTAAGAGGTAGAAACCATAAGGAGCTTTACAGCCATTTCCGATTCTGGAGTGGAAGTAGGTCCATTTAACAATGGATGTTGTATTTAAACTTCCGAGGACGCAACAAGGGTATGATGCAGTCTAGGTGATTGTGGATAGATTGACTAAGTCGGCTCATTTCCTACCAGTATCGGAAAATTATCGCTTGGAATAGTATGCCAGATTGTTTGCTGATGAAATTGTCAGGTTACATGGAACTCCAAAGTCAATTGTATCTAGCCAAGATCCCAGGTTTACATCCTGATTTTAGAAAAGTTTACAGGAAGCATTGAGAACGAAGCGGCACTTTAGTACCGCTTTCTACCCCCTAATGGATGGCTAGCCAGAGCAAACCATTCAGACCTTGGAGGATATGCTGAGAGCCTGTGTCCTACAGTTTTAGAGAAGTTGGTGATAGGACCTGTCCAAAATTCCACGTAAACTAAATCGGTCCTGCTTCCGTCTGACAATTTTTATCAGACAAGGTATATATCTTTGTTTTGAACTGAATTTTTTTCATCTAAATTAATCGAATAATATCCACTCTTGTGAGGTTTCTGTCCACATCCAACCCACTAACCCCGACAAGTTATCGAACTTATTATACTTCAAATCATCCATTGTAGACCCAAGTTATTATAAATTGGAAAATACATAATTATTCGCATAATAAGGTCTATCCGCTTTCCTAATTATACTCACATTCATACATAGCATCATACCTTAACCCTTTAAAACACAAACCATAGTGCAAACCCTTCCTCATATCTTCTTGTTAACATAAATCATCATTATATTTCATTGTAGACTAAAACAGCCTTAATAACGTGAATCCGTAAACAAACCATAAACCCTACAATTCATCAAATTAACATATAGATCATCATTACCATTACGTGAATATTACCATTACCATTACCATTACCATTACCATTATGTGATTAGGTCATTACTTTATAGATTATCATACTAACAAGAATGCTAGTAGATAGAATAATTAGCATACAAGACATTTTATCACCAAATTTTTATACAAATAGAACCTCACGCCCATAGCTATGTGATTCACCTAGTTTTAAGGAGTCATCACTGTCCTCATAATGTCAAAATAAGGTGCACCCTTTTTAGGAAAACCTATTCATACATTCCCCTCTTACCCCATCCTTCTTGTTCTTTTCTTTATTCTATATTCCCCACAATTAATCATAAGAGTCCCAGCACATCCAGATTACACTTGGGTTATTTCCTAATTTTAACTTACTTAAGTTTCCCTTATTATATAAATCCTTATTACAACAATATTCTAAATTAAATCCATACAATATCCAAATAACTCGGAAATTCCACCATTGAGTTCATAATTTAGAAACATGTTCTTTTTCAATAGAAAAATGGTTATTTCCTTTTTAACTTTCCAATTTTACCCTTATCGAGAGTCCGAGCTGTTACAACCTACCCTTCTTAAAAAATTTCGTCCCCGAAATCTCAATACAATCTCATCTCATGTTCTAACCCAAATTAGACAATTGAGTTGCTTCAAATGATCAACTTACCGTGTTTGTTTGTTCCCATTCACTACTTTCATTACATATATAAATAATGTTGCGATCTTGCATAGTCTCAACTTAAACATCTCACACCAACATCTTTTCCAATTACCCACGTAACTCATATTCTATCAATCCATCATCAAACTCTACCAAGTACTATTTCCAGTGTGACTCACGTCACAAACCACACAACGACACTACATGTAGGCCATCACTCAGCATCTTTTGAATCAATCCAAAAAAACAATACCAACACATCACCAGCAAATATTTCTCCCGGAGGTTATTATACTTGACAAGTCCCATCCCTAATCCCTCATGATTAACGTGTGATGACCTGCTTACTTCTAACACCACGTGTCAGACCAGAGATACTATCGTGACCCACTCGGGGTTTCCAGAGTATGTAGCTTCATGTGATGCCTCGGTCTCTACTACAACTGCGTCCACGATCAACCTAGAGGGTACCAAAAACATCAAAAGTGTGAGTGGACAAAATAAAATTTTGAAAAACTAATTTCCGAAATCATCATTGAACCCTCCGTTTTATAAAGTATGCATGCATAATCAATTAAAGCATTACTTTCCAATAAAACAGTAACATATGAAAACAAATGCTTTCATTGCAAAACCAACACATGTGAAAATTTCTGAACACAAAGTAATAAATCAAAATCATGACTCATCCTCATATCCCACATCTGTATCATACCACCATATTATCATGAGTCACGATATTGTAGCAACACATGCAAATAGCTCCAGGACTACTCATGTCCGACCACGTCGTCGTGAACAAATCTACGACCGACGTTCATATCGTCATGAACAAATCAACGACCGATGTCATACATAAGCATTCTTGAGTTGAGCCTCAGATGACTGCTCAACAAAGGCAGTGCACCGTAACCTCTCTGCGCGCGTGCGCGCACGCGAGGGGGGGGGGGGACACATCACATCTCGGAGGTGAGCAACAACATCATAGGGTCCTCTCGGGGGAAACACATTCACAACCAAAGGCCCTCTATGGGGAAACACATTCCTACCAGAGTCATACCAATAATCAAGGAGAATGGTCATAGTGAAAACAGTGGAAACACATTTTCATAAACGGTTGTATCTCAAATGAAATCAGTTGTTTTTCATAGGGTCTCCGCCCAAAAAACAGTTTCCAGAAACATCATAAAAACAGTGTCCAGTCCTCATTTCACAATACTCAAAATCATTTCATCAATCAAATCACTGTTTAATTTTACATTTGACTATAATCTAAGTCAAAATCATTATCCAACTGGTCTCAAGCCCAAAATGTCATTTTCACGCAAATCCGTAAAATCTTTCATTTCCAAACCTTGATCAAACCAATATATAAATCTTTATACAATTCAACATTCAAAGCAATATGCAAACCTTGCATTTTAAACCATATTCATAAAACCATTAAAACATATATGCATGCATCATTTATAAATCAAAGTCCACTCTCAAACAGTCCACGTTGCACGTTCAAAACCCACGCCTTAAGCCAATCTAAAGCATTTGGAACACTCGGCCTTGTCCAAATCACACCAAGGGTCACTAACAATCTATACAAGTTTATACGTAAACACCCCCTAACCCTGGTACAGTAAACATGACCCAAACACGCTTCCCGAGAAGAAAAATCACTAAAACACCCATTAAACGATCATTTATGGACCTGAAACCACCATCATTGGATTCATAACGTCGAAACCTTTCCAACAAGACCGGTATGACCTTAAAATTAGTGCTCACGTGCCCACATGCCCTGGTTAAAGCTCTCATGCTCCTGGTCAACGCTAACGTCACTGTTGACTTCAGCTCCTGCCGTCATCTTCTGACGTCAGCCCTAGCTGACGTCACTACTGACGTCAACCTGACGTATGAAATCTGTGATGTGGCACTCCCTAATTAGTGCCACATGTCACCCTCTAACACGTGCCACGTGTCCCTGCTGACGACATCTGTTGACATCATCCTGACACGTCAGCTATCACGTCACCTAACTACCTCTGACACAATGCCACATGGTACCACCTCACTATTCCACGTGGTTTGACATCGCTGATGTGTACTTGCCATGTCTATGCTGACTCAACTTGACACCTCGCCACGTTTCACCACCTGGTTGGCCACGTGACCTGACAAAATGACATGGTTTGCCAGGTCATCATCGTCTTCCTCTCGTCGTGTCGATCCACGACCTTATAACGGGTTGTTCAATCCATATTCTTGACCGGGTCATATCTTCAATAGTCATGAAATTTTGGGACGGATCGTTACAATACTACTGGTAGATTAACCACTCGGGATTCGGAGACCAACTCGACGTCCGAGTCTTCAACACAATGCCACACTAGTCTTAGGATTCGGAGCCCAGGGATAATACCATGACCCAAATATGGTTACCAGAGTACGCAAAACCAACTTCGAGAGTGCCAAAACCAATAAAAAGTGTGAGTGGACAAAAATAAATAGTTTGAAAAACCAATTTCTGAAATCATCATTTAACCCTGTGTTTTATAAAGCATGCATGCATAATCGATAAAACGATTTCTTTCAAGTAAAACAGTACATATGGAAAACAAAGGCTTTCATCGCCAAAACCAACACATGTGAAAATATTTGGACGCAAAGCAGTAAATGGAAAATGTGACCCATTCTCATTTCCTGCATCTATCTCATATCATCTATGAACATCATTAGTCACGATATCCAAGCAACGCGTGCAAATAAGCTCCAGAACAGCTCACATCCGAGCACATCATCGTGAGGACATCTACGGGCGACGTTTATATCGTCATGAACATATCAATGATTGATCTCATACATCATAAGCACTCCTGAGAAGAGCCTCTCACGGCTGCTCGACAACAGCCAGTGCATCACAACACTCAAAATCATTATCCACCTGGGTCTCAAGTCCAAAATACCATTTTCACGTAAATTCGTAAAATCAGTTATAAACCGACAATTAAATCCATAAAATCATCAGCAAATGATATCAAATCATTTCAACTCAAATCATACGATAAAGAATTTAAAACATATTTGCATGTATCACAATTATAAAATAAAAGTCCACTAACACACGATCCATCATGTGAGCTCAAATCAAGAGCCGTAAGCCAATCTGAAGCTTCCAGAATGTTCGGGTCTGTCCAAATCAAATTCGAGGGTCACAAAGAATTTATACAAGTTCATAAGTACACACCGCCTATACCCCAGAACAGTAAACGTGTCCTGAACACGCTTCCCAAGGAGAAAAACATCAAAAACACCAACTAGATGATCTCCGATCGACCTAAAATCATCACCATTGGATTCATAACGTCAAAACCTTTCAAACAAGACTGGTTTCACATCAAAATTCATGCCCACACGCCCTCACGCGTTGGTCAAAGTTTGGTCAACGTTAACGTCAGCCCTAGCTGACATCACCTGACATCTGACATCTGAAAACTCCTGACAGGTTGCCACATGGCACCCCCTAATTGTTGCCACGTGTCATCCTCTAACACGTGCCACATGTCATATGTTGACACCATACTGACATCATAACTGCCACGTGTACTACCACGTGATTCTAACAACTCTAACATGTTACCACGTGGCACAACCTCACTTGTCCACGTGGTCTAACAATACTGGCATGGCAGACTCAGCATGACATCTCTTACAAAATGCCACGTGGCACCACCTCACTGGTCCACGTGGTTTGACAGTGCTAACATGGCACTGCCACGTCGATAGTGACTCAACCTGACACCTTGTCGAGTGTCACCACCTGGTTGGCCACGTGGCCTAACATGATGATATGGCTTGCCACATCATCACCTTCAACCTCTAGTCCCATCGACCCGAATACCAGACCCGACTCGTTCTTCCATGTTTCTCCATCAAATTCCGCCCTTCTTTCACTAATTGACTCGTCCTCAACCCAAAAACAATCCTACGATGCTAAAAGTGAGAAAACAAACCTGAAAACCTTGAGCCAATTTGATTTTTCACGGGTAAACCTTCGAAATCAAACCCAGACCCGTCCAATCCTCCATTACTTCTGTTTCTTGGCCCTAAACACTCGTAAGGGCTCACAGAACACAACCAGGGCTTCAATTAATATTCGAAACTTCCAAAAACCAAAATCCAATTTCCTAAGTTTTTCGGGTCACGAGTTTTTACTTGGGTTTCACCGTCATCCACTGTGGCTCCGCCGTCTCTGCCATCCCACTCAGTTTCTTAGCCTCTCCCTCACTCTTAATCTGTCTCTCAAGCAGAACAATTGAAGAAGAAGATGATAGAAAATGGTGGGGTGGGTTTTGGTTATTTGAAATGGGAGAAATGGAGATGCATGAATGTGGGATGATGGGCCAATAAAATGGGTGACACTTGTCACTCATCCATTGGTACAAACCAAATCTTTTGGGCCCACTAACAAACAAACAACTTTCCAACATCCTCATAAAATGTGCCATGAAAAATTCGATCGAACCATTCTAGACCCATAACTTTCCCGTACGACGTCCAAATTCGATGTCTCGTCTATCTACGTACTCGTAATCCCTCGATCTACGTAATGGATCTCGATCTACGTGCACTTGACCTCCCAGATCAAAATTCAACATTTTACCTTTCCAACGGCAAAATCGTCATTTCACCTCAACTAATCCCAATTAGTCTTGATAACCCTCAATTAATCTCGATAATCATGAAATTTCAAGACGGGTCGTTACAGTTTTTATAAATATTCAAGAAAAATGATATTTAAACATTTTGCGAGGAAATTTGGTTTATTATACTCCAGATCCTCAATGAGTTATAGGGAATGGTTTTATACTTGTGATGTCATGTTTATATGACTTTGACGGTGTTTGTTAAAATGAGATTTGGCATGATTTTATGACTATTTTAATGGCTCATTTTATGAGGTTTGATGTGACTGTGATATGATGTGATTGTGAGATGTTATGATGATGGTGATGATTGTGATGATGTGAGATGTGTTGATGACCCACTCGAGATGCGGATTGTGTTAGATAGTTTTGGACGTTGAGTTGGGCTTCGTTATTCCCGAGACTCATCTCGGACTTCGAGCTGGGCTCCGTCATTCCTGACACTCGTCTCAAACGTGGAGCCTCGATTCTTGAGACTAAGACCTTGACTCAGACGTCGAGTCTGGGACTTCGTCTTTCACGAGTGATATTAGCCTACCAGTAGTGCACCTTGATATGATGATTCAGCAGTTGGTTCGGTATGTTGGGTATTTTGGTATGGCTTGTGTTGTATGATTGGTATGATTCTGTACTGATGTGGTCATGTCATTGTTGAGCTATTGATAGGGCTGGCTTTCTATTTTATTGAGTATATGCAGTGATGTTTGATATGGTTTCATGTTGGTAAGGTTTATGACGTTACTGGTTTTCTATTAGCTGCACGTATTTTGAGATTGATGTTTATTTCGTAAAATCGATGCATGTATAGCTTTATTAAACAGCGGGTTTAATGATTTCTTCCGAAAAAATGATTTTTTTCCAAACCTTCATTTTTGTTCACTCACACTTTTTATTGGTTTTGACAATCTCCTGGTTGATCTCGGACGCGGGTTGTGTGAAGGCTGAGGCATCACGTAGATTTGTGTACTCTAGATATCCTGTTTAGAATGTAGCCCTATCCTTGTCTAACACGTGGTAAGTATACATACTTAAATATCGAAAGTACTTTAGTGATTTTTCATGACGTGTCAGACGGAAGCAGGTGCTCCCAAGAAAATCAAGGGGGATTACGGGGAGGGTCCTGTCAGAGTATGATTCCACCTCTAAGTTGGCATATTTTGTTCATCAACACACCTCACAAAATTATTTTAAATATTTTATCTACAAATGTAAACAATTAACCAAATTCACCTTTATCTATAAAAGGTTTCATATGTTTTCAATTTACCACCAACACATGAAGACATGGAGGAGAAAAATAGTTTTTAAATGGCTAGGTCATACCAGCCAAAATACATCGATTATAAAGCTTGGTCAATGCATTTTTTTTTAATAAAAAACTGGCTCGATCTTTCCAATGCTGACACCTCTGCAACATCCATCTCTATAGCTATGACTCACTTCATACCTTAAAGCTCTCCTAGTTTGAAAAAAAAAAATTGATGACCTATCTAAAGTTGCTCATGAAAAAGCTTCCACTCAAACCACCATTTGAAGATGAGCGAGAGATGGAAACCTCTTCCTTCCTACCGCATCCTCCCACTATGAATATGTCTTCTCATGAGTCTTCCATCCTACAGGTAAACACAAAAATCGCTTCTTTATGCATGAACAAATTCTTAGAAGAAAACTTCCAAAACACAAGGATATAGATAAGGATGCACTAGATTTTGGTGAAACACATCAGGTCCAGCCAACAATGTCTCAAAAAATATGGAAGAGAGGAATCAGAAAAAGGAACCTTGCTACGCTCAATCTTCATGCCATTAAGGAAATGAAAAAGCTCAAAACCGTAGCAAAAACTTCGATTTAGGATTCAAACAATCTAATGAGATGGCGGCGATGAGACTTCAATACATTCAATCATGATTTAATTTTTTTATGAAGTTTTTTAAAGCAGTTGATAAGAATGGAACATGGGAAAAACCAACTATTGAAGGGGTTAAGAATTTCATGACTGGTGGGAGCCATTGGATTGTATATCTTTATTTTTCCATCTATGTCGTTGGATGGTTTTTGCTAAGGTTTTCACCTTTGATGCTTTGTAAAGGTGGCGATGGTGCTGAGTTAATGTCCATTTAGTTATTGGTATGGCTGAAACATTTTAGTAGCATTTTATTTGTAGACTTTTGTATCACGAGCATGTGAAGCACAACTTTTTTTTTAGTATTTTTTATATTTAGAAGTTTGATATGTTTGATCAAAAAAGAAGTTTGATATGTCTGCATGGGCTGTACTGTTGAAAATTATCTTTCACAAAGTTTTTTTTTTTAGAAAAAGAACAATTTTTCTAGTAAGGCCCCAAAAATTAGGAGAAGTAAAAGCTAAAAGCACTACCAAAACTTGACCTTTAATCAGACCTCCACTAAAATTCAAGTTTTAATAATAAGTACACTTCTACATATTCATCTATAGATTTATATTCAGGTTTTCTAGTTGGTAAATTATATTATAAATTAAGATTAATGTCTTATGAATATTGCATAGATAAATTACAATTTGAAAAGATATATATATTCATCAAATAATGCAGCTTCATGCTTAAACATGACCATTGTAGCCCTAGAAGACAAGTATTCATTTGTCAACATTATGATGTAATAACCCTCTAGGTACATATGTCTATGACAACCAATATATGCAGAATCTACCACTAGAATCTACAATGTTTTTCCATGACCTTTGCAAAATCTAGGACTAAAATACCACATGCAGTTAGTATGGACATCCCACATCAAGGAAAAATCTAGCCATTGCCAAAATATCTTTATGCATAAGCCCAACGCCCTCCTTTAGCCTGCACAATGAATCGTAAGGTGAAAAACAGTATGATTGTTGGAGAAATATGGATAATATGGAGCACCTAATGAACAAATAAGTGCAAATGCTACTAATAAGAATTTGTTTCAGTAGTTTTGTTCATTTTAGTCATCAACTCTTTTTTTAACAAGGATATTGGGGAAGCGGATTATTGAAAGATGAAAGATTTAAGAAATAGTGGTACTCAATAACAAAGGATGCATATATGAATTAACATATATATGACAATCACTAGTAGGGCAAGCATACCTTATTACGAGCCAAGCCTCTTTAAACAGTTCATAAACTAGGATAAAATGGTGGTTGACGACCCCAAAGTCATGAAAAGCATAATCAGTATAGTTTACTATGAAATGATTTCTTTCAGCATCATCAATCAACTCTTGTTGTATCCTACAAGGTCTTTAATGCACACATGTTAAACTATACGAAAAAAGAATCATAATTTTTTCCAATGCAATAACCAACAATGAAAAACTGGTACATAGTTAACCCCTTTGTAAAAGCAAACGATAAAAGTTTTTTAATTTTCTGTGCCGTTGGATATTTACTTAAGTAAAGGCGTGACCTATCAGCTTTACTATTCCAAATAGATAAACCCAATATCATTCTTTAATTTAACACACCCTATCTTTTTTATGCAAAAAAAAAATCTATTTAAAAACATATCGCTCCATATTACCCTCCTATCCCCATGCATATTCCCATCATATCCCATGAATCCTATCCCCTGCATATCCCCATCATATCTAGTGGGTCTTAATAGAAAATCACATATTACATAAACACCTTTAATAGTCCTCTGTAAACTATAACTACTATATAGCATGAAATTAGTTCAAACAAAAATTGGTTCTAGTCCAATACACCAGATGTTGTAAACCAAATAGTAAATCCACAAAAGCACTTACCCGATAATGAACAAAAATACCTCTTGCAAATCTTTAGTTATCTGGGGGTATTATATTTCTTCAAGTTATCTGGGACTTCTTTATGCTCTCTTCTTGTGATGGTAAGCGTTTATTCTTTCGTCAACCGAGCATAATTTTTCCAATGAAAGGAAGAACAAAGTTACAAATTTCTTCAAGAGTATTCCATGTAGCAAGGGGCAATATATGGTAAATGGATTGAGAATAAGTTGCATCCCAAGTAGACCTTGTGTAATAAGGAGATGCAAACTCATATATCGGGAGATTGAGATGGAGACAAATAGTAGTTACATGCTTACATGGAATTGCTCAAGTTCAAACTTCCTATGAGAGTTGGTTTAGTTCCCCAAATGTATAAGCCCGTTCAAAAATCCATCAATGACATTTTACTCCAATTGATTAAGCTTATCAACATTCATCCTAGATGCAACAACCACCCGTGTTTTCATTTTTTTTTTCACACTAAAATTGGGGCACAAAATTGACTTACATTTGGGGGCTTTGTCTCTCCTTGTAGAAAAATACCATTGAAGCATCATTGAACTATATTCAATGTAACGACCCGTCCTGAATTAGCGGGATTAATTAAGAATTAATGACGGATTAGCGAGACTAATAAGGGATTTGACGAGGATTATCGGACGAGCAGTGCAAAATGACGATTTTGCCCTTGGAATGGACGAATCGTTGGCTTCTCATTCAAGCGGTCAAATGGACTTTGGCCCATGACTGTGGTGTACTTTGGGACGTCACGAGTTCATAGACAGGTGGCATGCCCGATTATGATGTTCGAGGAAGAAATTATGATTTTCGGAAGTTCGAGGGCATTTTGGTAATTTTGTTAAAAAGGAGCAAAGAGTTGACTTTTGACCCGAGATGTCCGACGGCCGAGGGCCAAGGACTGTTACATAGATCGAGACTATATGAATCCGCTGATAGGCGGCACGTCGAATTCGGACATTCGACGAAAAAGTTACAGTTCACGGAAATTCGAAGGAACTATTACACGAATTACGAAACGGATGCTTTTTGGAATTAAGCGGGGCCCAGATATTTTTCATTGGACCAATGGATGAGTGACAAGTGTTACCCATCCACTGGCCATTCCTTTTCCTTCATGCATATCACATTTCTTCCTTCGTCGATCATTTCCCATTTCCATTGCCCAAACCCGATGTCACCCACTTCGAACCAATCCAAACCCTTAACCTATGACCATGCCTGAGGAACTAGGAGAGTGAGAGGAAGCTGAGGATGCTGACGACGGTGGAAGGAGACGGCTGGGCCGCTGTGCACGGCTGAGAAAAGGGTAAGCACTCGGTTTGGCCATTTTTTCCTTCAATTTTCGATTTATACATTATGGGCTGTTTTGGATTATTAGGATGAGTTTATTAGGTTGTTAGGATGGTTTAGAGGAGGTTTTGGTGGTGGTTGGACCGCTGTGGAAGCAATGGGAGGAAAATGAAAAGTTAGGTCGTGAGGCCCTTTGAACATGGATAGTATTTAGGGAGTTTTGTTTAGGTTTGATGATTGGAAATAGTAGGAAATGAGAAAATGGGAAGATTGGGATTGAAAAAGAGAAGATTGGACGAAAAATAAGGATTGGAGAGGCATGGACCAGTCACGCCGGTCCAGTTGTAGGCCCTGAACCAAACCGGCCGGTCTGGACCGATTCACTTGTTGGGGAAGATGAACAGTCGCCGGCGCGTGAGGCCCACGCGCAGGCCACTCCTTGGGCGCGTGACGGCGTATGGCGGGGGTTTTAGGGATTTGTTCAACATGTCAAATCATCTATTCGATGTAACGAACATTTTGGGACTGGTTTCGTGTCAATCGGACATCTTTTCGATATAGTTCGGGTTGTCCGAAGGTTTAGGTTTGCGTTTAAAAATAGTTAGAAAATCCGAAAAATTACGGGACTTTAGTGAGGAGTTATTTAATTAGTTAATAACCTTCTATTACGATTTGGACAGGTTTGGGAATCCCGGAGGTGATGATTCGCCCAGGAGGACGTTTTGGCACGCGTGTCGAGGCGCAGCTTCGGACGGTCTGTGAGTGGACCCTTCTTTCGAAATTGACGCATGCATAAATGTTTTATAATTTTTTTAGAATATGTTTTGTAATGCCATGAGTGCTTTTGTTTGTGGTAGCTTAGGATTTACGTATTTGCATGTATTTTGAGATTTCCAATTTTATACGATGCTTATACGTGTTAGGTTTTCAACGAGTGTTTAATAAATGGATTTTGGATTTGGAAATATGAACTCGGGCATGAGGCCCATTTGATTTATGAACTCTCGGACCTGGAGTCCATTTGATTTGATGAGAAGTCGGACCGAGGGTGTAACGACCCGTCCCGAATATCGGGATTCAATAATATTTAATTATGATTTACTAATCTGGGATTAGTTGGGTGATTTCGGACGAATTGTGCAAAATGACCGTTTTGCCCCTAGGCGTGGGCAAAACGTTGACTTTTATTTCGGATGGTCAAATGGACTTTGACCGATGACCGTGACGTAGTTCGGGACGTCACGAGTTCATAGACAAGCGGCACGTTCGATTCCGACGTTCGTGGTGAAAGTTATGATGTAGGGAAGTGCAAGGGCATTTTCGTAATTTGGACGAAATAAGGGGAAATGTTGAATTTTTGACCGAGTTGTCCGATGACCGAGGGCCAAGGACCGTTACGTAGGTTTCGTCGATACGAATCCAACGACAGGCGGCATGCCGAAATCGGAGATTCGACGACGAAGTTATGGTCAAGGAAACGAACTAACGAACCGAGGCTCCGATTAAAATAATAATATAACAATGAACAGTACCCGGTGACTGAACACAATTGGATGAGTGACAAGTGTCACTCATCCCTTAATTTCAGGCATAAAACCAGATCCCATGTTTTGGGGAAACATAATTATTATGTCTTATTAATTAATTAAATTAAATTAATCTTTTAATTTCCATTATTCCTCTCTAATTTCCTAACCGTGTACAACCCAAAACCACAATTCATTCCACTCTTAATCTCCTCTCCATCAGCTGATCTTGAGTGTGCAATTTGGAGACATTTCAGAGACGGATTTAGTGAGGGAAACACGAGGGATTGAAGGGGGTCGTAGAACTGGAATTCGGAAATTTGGTTTTTGGGAGGGAAATTCGAATTGGGAGAATTAGGTCGTGAGGATCGCAATTGAGCTCACATTCAGCTTCCTGGGATCAGAACGATCATAATTGTCGAAGAAACGAGATGAATTGGTGCCGTTTTGGCTCTGATCGAGCTTGGTGACAGAGGAAGAAAATCGAGGTTGAGTCGTGATCGTGGAGTGTTTAGACGACGGAATTGAGGTGGGGAAACTACTTCTCATAATCCCATGATGCTTCTGGGTTCGTCAATTGAAAGAAAACGGCTGTGGTTGACAGAACTCCATGGTTGAACAGTGACGGTGTTCGAGCTTGAGTCGTGACGATTGAGCGCAGGATTGAAGCAATTGAGTTGGGGGAAATGCTTAACGGAGTCCATGGAAGCTTCTGGTTGAATCAATTTAAGGAAATCAATTGGAATTGAAGGAATTCCATGAACGAACAGTAACCGGAGTGTTCTTGGTGTTCATCATCGAATCGTGGAATTGTAGGTAAGGATTTGTGTAATTGAGTTTACAGACCTGTAATTGGACTTAAAACGAAACTAACTGATTGGTCAATTGAAGGAATTAAGGCTGAATTGATGGACATTGAACCGGGTCGTCTCGCGGGCTATTTGGACCCGTTTACCAGATATACGGGTTAGGCTGGTGACACTATTCACGGGGCGTGGATTTCACGCGCAGCCACTCACGGCCAAGCGTGACGGCGCGTGGGCACGAATCTCGAGGTGAGGTCAACATAACTTCTATCCTATTTAATGTAACGAACATTTTGGAATTGGTTTCGTGTCGATCGGACACCGTTTCGTTATTGTTCGGGATGTCCGAAGGTTTTAAATCCAGTTTAAAAATACTTAAAAATTCGGGAAAATTACGGGACTTGAATAGGATGGTAATGATGAGGTTAGTAATCCTCTAATGTGATTTGAACAGGATTGGGAATCCCGGTGATAGTGGTGTGGCCCGGGAAGGCCTATGGCACGCGTATCGAGGCGCTCGGTTAAACGGTCTGTGAGTGGACATTGGTTTCATAAATTCGATGCATGCATAACTGTTTTATGATTGTTATAATTATGATTAAATGATTTACTTTGGATATCGGTGAATTTAAAATGATTTCACGTATTTCGAGGTGAATTACGTATTTGCACGTAAACCGAGGTTTTTTGGATTTGCACCGATTTCCATAAATGTGGTTGGATATGATTTCATGAAACGGTTACGAACTTGAATAATGTAAAATCGGGCCAGGGGCCCAGTTGAACTATGAAATCAGGCCAGGGGCCCAGTTAACATGAGGATCGGGCCAAGGGCCCAGTTAACTTGTGAAATCGGGCCAGGGGCCCAGTTGATTTCTACATACGATTGCGGGTCGGGGACCCTAAAATGGAATTGAATAAATGTTTTCTGGTTTACATTTTATATATGTTCACATGCTGGAATCAATAAATGGTTTTGATGATATTTCGGTTATGGCACGTTTCACGGTATTTGGGCATGAGACCCGTTTGATGAAACGTAACGATCGGTTCGGATTGTATACCTATATGTTTTGCATGTGGATATCAATAAAATGTATTTAGTACTGCACTGTATAAACCCTTCCATATTATATTGTCTCCTCCGGATGAGGTACCCCGGAGAGGTCACGGACGTCTAGTACGTCCAGCGTCTATGACGCTAAGCATCGGGGATGCTGTACCCGAACGGGGTTCGGGGATTGAACTCGGAAATTGAGACCTGAGTGGCACGCGTAGCCTTGTGATTGTGACCTTATTGACGTCAGGGACGTCAGACATCAGGGATGTCGGATTGGAGTGTATAGTGCAGTGGCTAAAATTATGGTTATGGTTTATATTATATGCCTTATGGTTCATATTACTGGATTTATGAAATAACTCTTGGATTGACTTTTGGAAATTGAAACTACGCTTTGGTTTCCGGGCTAAGGCCCTAATGGTTATTTCTAAATAAATGTGTGATCATTGGTTTTTGGCGCATGCATATGGTTTTACTGAGGGGCATAAATGTCTTATAAATGTTTTAAACAGACTTGTTTATTTTCGTCCACTCACAGCTTTTGTTTTTAATGCCCTTCAGGTTGATTCCGGATGCGACTGCAGTAGAGACTTGGACATCATACACCTCCTCCATCGATTCTTACGCACTCTAGAAGCCCGTTTGGGCAAAGGCAATCGGTTATCCCTTGTCTGACGCCTCTTGTCAGACGGGAGCACGTCACATTCCATGGTAATCCCGGGGGGATTGGGATGGGTCGTGTCAAGTGGTATCAGAGCAGGTTTTGCTCTTTTGTACGCGAAGGTCGAGGGTGTGATGTCTCTTTGGGCTGCAGTTCCGTTGTCAACCTGATAGATAGTTTTGGGTTCGTATGGTGGATTGGGTGTGTTTGGCCCGATATGCCGTGCAATAATGCGATTCAACCCAAGTGGGGTTGTATACGAATAACTGGTAATGTGGGACCGTCGATTTGGTCATGTGATGATGGATGGTTGTACCACTGGGCACAGCTAGGTTCAGGGAACCCCATTTGATTGGAAATGCGAAACTCAGTTGAGTATTGGTCTATGTTTTGGACCCTGGTAGTGTTGGCTAGTGTACGGGGTGTTGGTGCATCGGAGTTAGCCGATGACCTTCGTGGTGGAACCCACGATGGAACCCACGTTGAGTTGACGATTGGATTGGATTGGACGTCTATACGATGTCAGGACTGCGGGGTCGATCAGGTTGTGGATTTTACTGCAAAAGGCAGTTGGGTTCAGTGGAACCCTAGGGTGTGAGTTTGGAACCCTAATTTATAATTGATGGACCGAAAAGGTGAACTTTAAATAAGAACTTGTGCTGCGACGAGCGGCTGAGGTCATGGATGACCATGTGGATGACTCTAGTGAGTCTTATGGGTTTCGATCTACGGATACGGTTATGAGAAAATGTGGACTTCCGTGTGGGATCGAATGGTAGTGTGATGTGTGGATACGGATCTTGACAACGGTGACTGTTGGTCGATAGTTGTGTCAAGATGACTGGCTATCGAGGGTATTTAGTGTCGCTTCCACACTTGGGGATCAGGGGATGTTCAGGGAACGTCCATTATCCTGATGTGCCAGTGGTCAAATTGGAGGTACCCATAGTCGTGGGGTACGAGTGCTGTTACAGGATCGTCGTTCGTAATGAACGGAGATCCAGGGTAACAACTTAGCACACAGTGTGCTAGCATGGGTGTTCGTGTGCTATGTATGTATGTTGGTATGGTGATACCTTTATGCCAATACTAGTATGGATGCCTGTGTGCTGATACTAGTGTTGATGATAGCGCTGGTGCTGGTGACAGTAATTGGGATGACGATGAGCCACCAGTTGGGGTGTGACTCTGTCATGATGAACATATGATTGGTATCTGCGACTCAGTGGTGGTTGAGTCTTGGACTGGATGGGTTCCAGTGGAGGTTGTGTCGTGTTGGGATAAGTCCTAACAGATATATGATGACAAGTGATGAATGGATCAAATGGTATGATTGAAACTTGGGGAATCTAGGGACGACGTTCCCTATGTCATGCGAGTTGGTGGATTTGTGGAGTTGTGGTCAGCTCCGAGATTGGTAAGTTTTTGTACTGCTTATATCCCCTGAGAGTACAAGGAAATTGTTGAAATTGGAAAAGTCGGGGAACCCATTCGTGGTATTGACGTGTGATTTTGTGTTTGCGAATCACTTGGAACCTGAGGATTGAACCTGTTAAGGTTGAGATGTGAGACGAAGGCAGTATGGTATGCACATCCAGGCAGAGTTGTGGATATTCCGTTCGGAGTCGGGGCGTGTGCATACATGAGTATTGGCGGACGTGAGGTCCGAGTAATGAATTGATTTTGGACACGTGGTGGTCCAAGTGAGGTAAGGACGTGGGCAGTCCAGTGGTTGGACTTGACATCTCTTTGGGAGCATGTCTGTTTCCAACATGGTTGGAACTCCCGTTTCGGGGAGAGTTGTGATTGGGAGACGAGAGGAGTGCTCGTTTCCACATCGGTGATTGGTATTCCGAAGTCTTTGGGGTTGACTTCTTATTTCCTGCCGTGGCAGATGATGATTGTTGCTACCAGTACGTTGAGTGTGTATTGGTTGGTGGACCCATGTTTGGCTTGGGGTCATTGGACACAAGCAGTTATGTATGATTTTGGATTTGGTGGTGAAATGCGGGGTCATCTTTCCACCAAGGGAAATTTGGCGAATGATTCATTGAGGGTGTAAGACCCTACGATCAGCTTTCAGATGGATTGTTAGCTATGTGGGCATGTGTGGATCCTAGGTGGATCTGATTTGTGATGTTGTCAACTTTGGACGATGTGACGATCTAGGATCGTGATGTTACTTGTCGGATGACGTAGCGATGGATCTGGGTTGTGATCGTGATGATCCAGATTGGATGAGAGTTTATCACTCTTACCTTGGTATGTGAGTCGTAAATGATGGGACTGAACTTCTTTTCGGAGTGGAGTCCATATGTCTTGTTACTCGGTTGAGTAGGTTTCCGATGTGGTCGGATTTTGTCAACCTTTAACGTGATAGTATTGGGATTGGCTTCCCTATGAAGTCAATCAAGTGTTTTGAGCTGGTAACCGATAGGTTCAGTTATGTTACGTCTTGATGGACGTAAACGAGGTTTTGGGTTTTGGAATCGAATTTCTGGGTGACGATTCAGGATTCGATTGCAAAGCTCAAAAATGGATTACCGGATTTGGGTGCGGGATGATTATTCCAATGCTAGCTTACGGAGTAATGATTTCGGATTCGAATTTAGAAATGGAATAAAAATATGATGTTTGGGTTGGGATTCGGAATTTCATACGAAATTGCGAATTCGGATTCGGAACTAGAACTGGATGACGGGTGGAGTTCGCTTTGTCTCATGTTGGTTTGGGCAAATGTACTCCATGATTCGAACGTGTTTGGCTACGACCTAGGTGGTTGTCGGCGGATTGTTGGATTGATGTACGTACAGAGTACGTTATACGAGGATTGATACTGGTTAGGCTGATTGGTGCCTAAATGGCGGTACATGGGATGTACCAGTGGTGTGTGATCAAACGTGTTGGTAATCGGCTTGGTTCCGATATCATTTGTTTGGTTGTGATTGTGGACTGGACATTGGATACTGTGCGCTGTGCAGAGTGATTTTGTCGGGTTCAGTGGTTGTATGAGCAGGTGCTCTTAGCCATGGTTGGCTAGTGGAACCCTAGTATTGAGACTTATGTTCACTGCTAGGCTGGTATTCAATGTGTTCCAGTTACACCACTTGATTGTGTAAGTTGACGGTATACGTACACTCAGGATGAGTGAGTTGGTGGTCTGAGTAACCACGAGTAGCCTTGTGTGACTTGATCACACCGTTATTTCCCAGCGTTTTGGATCGCTGAGGGAGTCGGCAATTATGGACATTGAGAGTATTTTGTGTCGCAGGATTGGGCTTGCCCTGCGAATGGTGATCATGTGGTTGATCTTGCGCTACATCGAGAGTGATGTAGTACGTGGTGTTGTCACCGACGGACATATGGTTGGAGCCTTACCAGGGTGGTAAGTTTTGTGATGACAGTTGACTGATGGTGTCAGCATGGACTGACAAATGAGATTGGGTGACTCCCAATGGGAGCAAATGTAAGGATATATTGGCAATGGAAGGGAACGGTTTGGCTGAATGAGTCAGCTAAATGGTTAAGCGATCTTATCGCGGATCAGGCGCTTATGTCCACTCGAGGTGGTCGAGTGTTGTTGTTGTGACATATGACTGTGATGGGATGTCTGGGTACAGAAGAGGCTGGTGTTGACTCAGCAAGTGGGTGTACAGGTGTACACATGGTATGAGGTCGAAATGTTTTCCACGTGGTGGTTGTGGAATAAGGTTATTGGTAATTTCGAGGACGAAATTCTTTAAGGAGGGAAGGTTGTAACGACCCGTCCCGAATATCGGGATTCAATAATATTTAATTATGATTTACTAATCTGGGATTAGTTGGGTGATTTCGGAAGAAGTGTGCAAAATGACCGTTTTGCCCCTAGGCGTGGGCAAAACGTTGACTTTTATTTCGGATGGTCAAATGGACTTTGACCGATGACCGTGACGTAGTTCGGGACGTCACGAGTTCATAGACAGGCGGCACGTTCGATTCCGACGTTCGTGGTGAAAGTTATGATGTAGGGAAGTGCAAGGGCATTTTCGTAATTTGGACGAAATAAGGGGAAATGTTGACTTTTTGACCGAGTTGTCCGATGACCGAGGGCCAAGGACCGTTACGTAGGTTTCGTCGATACGAATCCAACAACAGGCGGCAGGCCGAAATCGGAGATTCGACGACGAAGTTATGGTCAAGGAAACGAACTAACGAACCGGGCTCCGATTAAAATAATAATATAACAATGAACAGTACTTGGTGACTGAACACACTTGGATGAGTGACAAGTGTCACTCATCCCTTAATTTCAGGCATAAAACCAGATCCCATGTTTTGGGGAAACATAATTATTATGTTTTATTAATTAATTAAATTAAATTAATCTTTTAATTTCCATTATTCCTCTCTAATTTCCTAACCGTGTACAACCCAAAACCACAATTCATTCCATTCTTAATCTCCTCTCCATCAGCTGATCTTGAGTGTGCAATTTGGAGACATTTCAGAGACGGATTTAGTGAGGGAAACACGAGGGATTGAGGGGGGCCGTAGAACTGGAATTCGGAAATTTGGGTTTTGGGAGGGAAATTCGAATTGGGAGAATTAGGCCGTAAGGTTCGCAATTGAGCTCACATTCAGCTTCCTGGATCACAACGATCATAATTGTCGAAGAAACGAGATGAATTGGTGCCGTTTTGGCTCTGATCGAGCTTGGTGACAGAGGAAGAAAATCGAGGTTGAGTCGTGATCGTGGAGTGTTTAGACGACGGAATTGAGGTGGGGAAACTACTTCTCATAATCCCACGATGCTTCTGGGTTCGTCAATTGAAAGAAAACGGATGTGGTTGACAGAACTCCATGGTTGAACAGTGACGGTGTTCGAGCTTGAGTCGTGACGATTGAGCACAGGATTGAAGCAATTGAGTTGGGGGAAATGCTTAACGGAGTCCATGGAAGCTTCTGGTTGAATCAATTTAAGGAAATCAATTGGAATTGAAGGAATTCCATGAACGAACAGTAACCGGAGTGTTCTTGGTGTTCATCATCGAATCGTGGAATTGTAGGTAAGGATTTGTGTAATTGAGTTTACAGACCTGTAATTGGACTTAAAACGAAACTAACTGATTGATCAATTGAAGGAATTAAGGCTGAATTGATGGACATTGAACCGGGTCGTCTCGCGGGCTATTTGGACCCGTTTACCAGTTATACGGGTTAGGCTGGTGACACTGTTCACGGCGCGTGGATTTCACGCGCAGCCACTCACGGCGGCGCGTGACGGCGCGTGGGCACGAGTCTCGAGGTGAGGTCAACATGACTTCTATCCTATTTAATGTAACGAACATTTTGGAATTGGTTTCGTGTCGATCAGACACCGTTTCGTTATTGTTCGGGATGTCCGAAGGTTTTAAATCCAGTTTAAAAATACTTAAAAATTCGGGAAAATTACGGGACTTGAATAGGATGGTAATGATGAGGTTAGTAATCCTCTAATGTGATTTGAACAGGATTGGGAATCCCGGTGATAGTGGTGTGGCCCGGGAAGGCTTATGGCACGCGTATTGTAACGCCCGGGACGTTCTGGAAATGTAATATTATGAATATTGAATAAAATGACGTTTTTACCCCTGTGTTTGTGTGGTCAATTTGTTGACTTTTTGATTTGGATGTCGAACGGACGTTGAGTGATGACCGTGACGTAGTTCGGGATGTCACGAGTTCATAGACGAGTGGCACGTCCGATTCGGACGCTCGGAGTGAAAGTTATGATGTTCGGAAGTTCAGGGGCATTATCGTAATTTGGGCGTTATAAGGGGAAAAAGTTGACTTTTTGTTTGACAATTGATATTCATTTGACTCGAAGACCGTTATGTTCGTCTCGACGCCCCGAGTACAACGACAGGCGGCACGCTTGAAACGGACGTCGGATGACCGAGTTATGGGTCACGGATGTTGGAGGGCATTTTGGTAATTATTGCACAGAGGGGCATTTTGGTCATTTCACGGTGGTTACTGTTCACCACCGTGAAAAGCAGAGTGCACGGCCGTGGGTCTTGTGCGTGCAATTGTTTATGGCTAGTGGAAGGGCTCAGACGATTTGTTTATGTGGATTTAGGCAGTGGAAGCAGGATTGAGTGACCTTGGTACACGTTTGGGCAGAGTTCAGAGCACGGGAGAGTGAGGAATGGCTGTGGTCTCTATGCTTGCGGGAAACCGTTTTCAGAGACTTCAGAGTGTCTCCCACGAGTTGCTGGCCGTTTGAATCGATTACTCTGAATGCCTTTGGGCTGAGAGACTCATTTGCGTCCTTCCTGCTGTGGAAAATCTGAGAGAGATTGAGAGAACCAGTGAAGAACCATTTTCGGGTTTCTGGGGGGGGAAATCGCAGAGTTCAATTTCTAAGGGTCGAGGGATCAATCTAAACACACGGTGAGACTTCTTGGAGTGAAATAATCACTACGGTGCAAGAACTGAAGGGATTGGAGCCCGTTTCGCCCAGGAACCTGAGTTGCGGTTCAGAGGTGAACCAGTTGGAGGGAAAAATTGAATTCGATTTCTGAGGCTTGTTGATCGAAACCAGGGGCCATTCTAGTCTTCTGGGAGCAAAAGGAAACCAACCACGTCGAATTCGAAGGACGACACTCACGAATTGGCCAAGAACGGAGTTCCCTGGTTCTGAGTATTTTCGAGCTTGAGGACGACGACTTCCAGGTAACGGCGAGACCAATTGATGGTACCATTGTGTTCGTATAAGTCTCCTTAAGCTACTGGTGAAATTAATTTGAGAATGGAGTTAGTTTGGGTGAGTTCCAGAAGTCGATTTGTTCGACTGTTCGAGCTTGAGTTGGGTCGTTTGGGTACTAGTCGAGGTTAATCATCAATACAGACCTAAAATTAATGGATTAGAGAAGATAATAGGATAAAAAACGAGAGGAATTGATTGAGAATTGGGCTTGAACTGGTCGGGTTGAGTCGCGGGTAATAGACCCGTTTATCAGTTGATTCGGGTAAGGACGAAGGTACTGTAGCTTGGCGCGTGGCTTTCACGCGCAGCCACTTTGGGCGGCGCGTGGCTTTCACGCGCAGCCACTTTGGGCGGCGCGTGACGGCGCGTGTGACGTCAACTCCGATCACGGTCAACATGAGAATTAATCCTTTCAGTCTAACTAACATTTTATCTTTAGAGTTCGAATCGATCGGGAGTCATTCGGGATAATTTCGGGAGTCCGGGAGATTAAGTCTTTAAGTTTATTTTCGCCGAAAAATCCGGAAAAATTAGGAAAAATCCTACGAGTTATTTTGGGGATGTTTGTAACCTTTCTTGTACGTTTTCACAGGCCCAGACACTTCCGAAGCTACGGAGGAGCGCGTGGGACACGATTGACGCGTCCTAAGACTGTGAGTGGACTTTTTGATTTCTAAATTGGGCATGCATGACTATTTTGCTTATTTATCTCATGGTTTTACATATGATTTTATGATGGTGAGATGATATATCGGTTTTACATGTTTTCACGTTTTTCGAGATATTTATCGTATTTCACGCATTTCGAGATTACGGTTTTTGCTTATGCATGCGTGATGATTTTGATGAAGTACCTGGATATGAATATGCATGTTTCGGATTTTTGATGTTTGATCATATTGTGAAGTAATTTTCGGAAATTGCATGTGTTGGAAATTGCATGTGACTTCGGACATAAGTCCTACTATGTTGTGATATGATTTCGGAATGATGTTGGAAAACGGTTGTGATGAATCATGGTTTATTGTGTTTTAAAAACGGTTTTGGGTTTAAAGACCCGGTTGATGGTTGGATCTGGTTTTGGGTTTAAAGACCCGGTATGTTGATGATGGGGGCGGGCCCGAATATTGAGTTTAAAGACTCGTGAGTTTAAAGACTCGATTATTATGATACCCCCGAGGCCTACTAATCGTGTTTTGAGTTTAAAGACTCGTTGATATCCCGGGAAGGCCTAATGTTGAGTTTAAAGACTCGGATGGATCCAACGGCATAATCGTGATTATTGATTTACGTTTTACTTGATTTGGGCAAATAATGTTTCAACATGACGGTTTCTGGAATCCGGTATTATTAAATGGTTTTACATGAGTTATGACGATCCTTGTAAAGTTTTTCATGTGTTTCGGAAAAAGAGTTTTCAAAAGTTTAATACACAAGTTTTGAATTTTTGGTTATGCATGCGGATTACAAAACTGGAGGGCGAACCCGATTTCGGAAAAACTGTTTTTCCTGTAAACTTATGTTTCGGTCCACTCACACTTTGTTGTTTTAAATTCCCTCCAGGTCATGGTACAGGTGCGGGGGCAAGCGCCGAGGCAGAGGCGGAGGCATAAAGTTTTCCGTTGCGGAGTAGTTAGTTCACAGAGTAGGACTTGTTTCTTTAATTTGTTTTGTAATATTGCTCTGTGAAACTGTGGACTTGACGTCCAGTCGGATGTATTTGTTTAATCTCCCTGGTCTGACAATGGGTGTGTTGTAATTTTAACTAGTTTTCCGGTCTTTTGGGTTCGATTGTCAGACGGGAGCAGGATGCTTCCCGATTATCGAGGCGATAATCGGGGTGGGTCCTGTCACGTATCGAGGCGCTCGGTTAAACGGTCTGTGAGTGGACATTGGTTTCATAAATTCGATGCATGCATAACTGTTTTATGATTGTTATAATTATGATTAAATGATTTACTTTGGATATCGGTGAATTTAAAATGATTTCACGTATTTCGAGGTGAATTACGTATTTGCACGTAAACCGAGGTTTTCTGGATTTGCACCGATTTCCATAAATGTGGTTGGATATGATTTCATGAAACGGTTACGAACTTGAATAATGTAAAATCGGGCCAGGGGCCCAGTTAACATGAGGATCGGGCCAGGGGCCCAGTTAACTTGTGAAATCGGGCCAGGGACCCAGTTGATTTCTACATACGATTGCGGGTCGGGGACCCTAAAATGGAATTGAATAAATGTTTTCTGGTTTACATTTTATATATGTTCACATGCTGGAATCAATAAATGGTTTTGATGATATTTCAGTTATGGCATGTTTCACGGTATTTGGGCATGAGACCCGTTTGATGAAACGTAACGATCGGTTCGGATTGTATACCTATATGTTTTGCATGTGGATATCAATAAAATGTATTTAGTACTGCACTGTATAAATCCTTCCATATTATATTGTCTCCTCCGGATGAGGTACCCCGGAGAGGTCACGGACGTCTAGTACGTCCAGCGTCTATGACACTAAGCATCAGGGATGCTGTACCCGAACGGGGTTCGGGGATTGAACTCGGAAATTGAGACCCGAGTGGCACGCGTAGCCTTGTGATTGTGACCTTATTGACGTCAGGGACGTCAGACATCAGGGATGCCGGATTGGAGTGTATAGTGCAGTGGCTAAAATTATGGTTATGGTTTATATTATATGTCTTATGGTTCATATTACTGGATTTATGAAATAACTCTTGGATTGAATTTTGGAAATTGAAACTACGCTTTGGTTTCCGGGCTAAGGCCCTAATGGTTATTTCTAAATAAATGTGTGATCATTGGTTTTTGGCGCATGCATATGGTTTTACTGAGGGGCATAAATGTCTTATAAATGTTTTAAACAGACTTGTTTATTTTCGTCCACTCACAGCTTTTGTTTTTAATGCCCTTCAGGTTGATTCCGGATGCGACTGCAGTAGAGACTTGGACATCATACACCTCCTCCATCGATCCTTACGCACTCTGGAAGTCCGTTTGGGCAAAGGCAATCGGTTATCCCTTGTCTGACGCCTCTTGTCAGACGGGAGCACGTCACATTCCATGGTAATCCTGGGGGGATTGGGATGGGTCGTGTCAGAGGGTCCATTGAGTTATACGATCGGACCGAGGGTCTCGTTGGTTTATGAATCCGGGCGTGAGGCCCATTTGGTTGTAATATAGGGCTTGAGGCCCCGTTGACTGTAGTATCGGGCTTGAGGCCCTATTGGTTGTGAAATCGGGCTTGAGGCCCTGTTGGTTTATGGTTTCGGACTTAAGGCCCAGTTAGGCGTGATATCGGACTAGAAGTCCAGTTGATTGTAACATCAGGCTTGAGTCCCAGTTCGATTTATGAAATGAGAATTCGAGCATGAGACCCTATTGAACTATGGATTTAGGCTGACGCTTGAGAAATGGATTTGAATCAGATTCGAGGAATCCTGTTGAGACGAATCGGGTATAAGACCTAGTTGAAATGTGTTTTGAGAAAGAAAGAAAGAGATTTGAAAATGAATATGAACCCTCCACATGATTTATATGGTCTCCTCTAGACGTCGACCTGGAGAGTCACGATCCACAGACAAGAATGGGTATCCCCATAGGGATCCCGTTCCAGGAGTGGGGGTTATGATTTATGAAATGGTCCCGGACCAGATTCCGGAGAGATGATCGGACTAGGTCCGATGATAGAGCCTCCCAGATGGAGAATTCCTGGGAGAAGACTCGGAGTGAGACCCTGAGTAGTGTGCACACATGTGTAGAGATGATATCGTGACATATCTCAGGGATGTGTTCCCTAGGGGCTGTGTGCCCCGAGTTGGCATCTTCTCGGAAGTGCCGCAGATGGGTTATACGTATATTGATACGTATGTGGTTTACAGAAAAAGATTTGGGGGCGGAGACCCCGTGTTCCGTGTTTTATGTTTTCGAAAGTGGTTTGGGGAAGAGACCCCGTATTCTATGTTTTGGTATTTCACTGAGAATGGTTTTGGGCTGATTTCCCATGTATTGATTTATGGTTTTCAAGTTGGTGATTTCGGGTCGGAGACCCATAAATAGATTTACGGTTCATGACGATTTATGGGGACCGACATGAACCCTTGAAAGGTTTTTATGGGTCATGACGGTTTATGGGTACTGGGCATGAACTCTAGAAAGGTTTTGAATATGGTTGACAAATGGTTTTACGAACGTTTTAATAAACGGTTTTCCAATGCATGCATATACTTTTAGTGAAGGGAATAAATGTCTTTATGTGAAAATGTTTTTATTAAAATATTATTTTTGTACACTCACAGTTTTCGTGTTTTAATGCCCTTCAGGTTGATCGCGGATGCGTGCTGTAGTAGAGACGAGACATCACACTCCTTCTCCTACGATCCGGGCGTACTATGGTGGCCGGTGAGGGCTAGAGACGGTCTGACACTTCGTGTCAGACGGGATCAGACGCGTCCCACGTTAATCCCTGAGAATTTAGGACGGGTCTTGAAAAAGTTGGTATCAGAGCGTGGAGTACGGACAGGTTGAGGATGTGATGTCTCTGAGGTCGTAACAGCTCGTCATCAACCTGCTAGTTTGGGTATTAGTACGAGGATTTGGTAGAATCGAACCTTAGTTAGTTGGTGTCTGGCACGTGATACAATAGTTTATGGTCGATTGGCATTGGAGGCCACGTGTTTCGATGTTTGATACCAAGGAGGATCAGTATTCGTGTGAATCTAACGACTTAGACCCGTAGTGTTACTGGGAATAGGAGCCAGTGGATCAGTAGAGACAGTATGACGACTTGCGAGTCGTGATGGCTCGACGGTAGGGTCTTGTCGAATAGAGATGCACGGAATAATACTAGTGGTGGTCAGAGGTCAGGGTCGCCCACTATATGATGACCATGTACAACTACAGTCACGACGGTTGGGAATAGGAATGTGTGATTCTATTTGGCATGTGTTGCCATGTTTCAGTGTGTCAAATCCCTCCAGGATGTCGACTGGCAGGAGATACTTGGAGTAGTTGTGGTGTTACGCGATAGGATGCAATTGCACACGTAGCGCTTGTGCAGTATTGGACCCAGAGTACGGCCAGTTCTTGTGGAAGCCAGCGGCTAAGAGCCATAAAGTTACGAGAGGACGAGATCTTCAGAGTGTAGTTATTGGCTGGTTTGGTACCAGTATTAGAGTATGACGACTCTTCAGAGCCGAGAGCGCGGGATTGGTCAGGATGGTTGGGCTACAGCGGGCAGCCGGGTTTGTGATAACCCTAGTAGGTGATTGATATGACAAGTTACTAGAAGTATGGTACTTGTGATCGGATCCAGTGGTGGACCGATCGGTGGATGTTGTGCGTTGAGAGGTTAGTACCGGCGGTGAGTCTACTGCATGGATTTGAAGTCTTGGTAGCAAAGTGTTTCTGAAATCGGTCTGCACGAGGTTGTGACAGACGCTGCTATCGATGGACGTAGTCGAGTCTTATCAATTTGGATGAACTTAGGTTACCGTGACGATGGTGACGATGGAGTTCATCAGTCGTGACAATGATACGAGGTGCATGAGAGACGCTCAGTACAAGCAGTGATTCTGGATTCGACTCGGTTACGGTTGAGTGCGATTGCAAAATAAGACGCTGACGTTGGGTGTTGGCACACTTTCCACGTTACCTCTGTGAGGTGACTGTGACGATTAGGATATACCTAGATAAGTGACAGGTGCACTAGATATCCTTGGATGGATTACATGAGTATGAGTACTGGAGTTGATCCCATAGAGTTGGGACGTGCGAACCAGTAGGTAGATGGAATAGTAAAGGTGATAGAGGGGCGAGCTTGTGAGTTCGGTGGGCACTGAGCGGGACAGAGAGGATCACGAGTGGCTCAGTGCGAGGCATCAGAAGTACTTGGTTTGGTGACCAGTTCCCAAATGATACGAGACTTGGGGCGCGAGTGTGTGCCCAGGAGTGGTAACGTTAGAGATTGAAATCCCTAAGTGGCATTCAGATGAAAAGAGATATACATGGATGACGTAAGTGACCTCTTATGACGTATGGGTCGGGTTGTTAGATAGGGTAGTACGCAGAGAATTGGCTTCAAATCACGACAGACGTTGCAATCTGTTTAGCCTACTCACCGATGTCAGTGGATTCCGACAAATTCTGTGAGTCAGAATTCGATTAGGATGATTAAAGGTACGAGATGCGGGTGTTGGAGGCCGTTTATGCACATCCATAAATAATATACAAGGTTTAACTAGGAATTGCGTGAATCCCACTCGGAATGAGTGTACCTGCAAGTGCGGTATTCACGGACTCGTGGATGGTGTCCGGTTGAGTTGAGGAATTGAGAGTCCATTACGGATTGGTTTTGGTAGACTACGGTTGACCATACCTCCTGATTTGGGAACTTGGAAATCGTTTGCCTATAGGATGGGGGAATGCTCGCGTAGTGAGTGAGCTATGTAATTGGAAAAGAAGCATGTTTCCAACGTGATTGGAACTTCGGAATCAAGAGAAGTTGTGATTGAGACGATGAGAAGAGTGCTTGATTCCGTGTTGGTGATGGTTATTCCGAGGTCTTTGAGTGTGACTCTTTAGTAGTTAGTCACGATGTGCCGGAGGATGACATTGGATGAACTTTGATGTCATCATCTTGGATTCGTCCCTAGGTAGGACGACGAGGAGTGTTGTGACAGTTAGGAGTTCAAGAGGGTGTAAGAATCGAACACCTAGGCTGTGAGTCAAATTTGATTAACTTGACGAGTAGATGGTGCTTAGCGTCACATGATGTGCCGAGTGAGTGTCCGAGGCGATGGATTTGATGTTCGCCTGGTGACGGACGGTTGGGGTCCGCACCATGATTGATGTGCGGACAGTAGTATGTGGTTGGACGTTGCCAGATTGCAGTCCTTTAGTAGGTCGGGTGGCACCCTGATGTTGTTGTCTGTGGGTACACCGTTGTGTTTGTGCACGTTGGACGATGGGATTGACTACGGTCAATCGGTATGTCGGGTTGAGATTTCCCGAGAGTATGAGTATGTTGTAGATTGGATAGAGTCCTAGATGGACATGAGTGGCGATCAGACTAGATCCGATAGTGACAGTTGGAGACTCGAGGTGAGTCTAGATGTCAGTGGAGATCGCAGAGTGATGCGAGATACGATACGAGGACTCGGGAGCGAGTCGAGATCAGAGTAGAGCAGCGAAGCGCAGTGGAGCCGGGAGTTGTCGGCTGGTCACGATGGTTGTGACCTATGATAGTTACGGATTGATAGGTATCCGACGAGTTCAGATTGATAAGGAGTGATATGACTCTCCTTAGAGTCAGTTTGGAGTATAGGAATTTGAGAGAGTTGATTCGTGCGAGTATCGAGAGTTAGTATGGACACAGGTCTGAGGATGACCAGTGAGATGGGATTCGTGCCATTGTGATGGCCGGATCTATAGAATATTGTCTGATTGGATGCTGAGCAGGATGCCAGCTTCGATGTGTTAACCCTTAATGGGAATACGTATTTCAGCCTGACGACTATAGGATGGAACGTATCAGAGTGTTAGACTGAGAAGCCGTTTGAATGGCAGTGTGGTATTGCTGACCTGTCAAAGTGAGTGATAAGCGAGATCGACGAGTGTCGACGTTCTGTCTCAAGTGAGACGTACGAGCAAACGTGTAGTTCTCGAAAATGAATTGGAACTTTGGAGGCTCCGGTGACGGTACGTACCGACAAGTACGGCATGTGTGTCAGACGTGTACTATTACTCAGGTGTTCTCGTGTGGGTGCAATATCCGAGTCGAGGGACATGGTTGGATTCCACAATTTGGTTGTGGAATCAGGTCGATTTGAATTTCAAGGACGAAATTATTTAAGGGGGAAAGATTGTAACGACCTGTCCCAAATTAGCGGGATTAATTAAGAATTAATGACGGATTAGCGAGACTAATTAGGGATTAGACGAGGATTATCGGACGAGTAGGGCAAAATGACGATTTTGCCCCTAGAATGGGCGAATCGTTGACTTTGGATTCAGGTGGTCAAATGGACTTTGGCCAATGACTGTGACGTAGTTCGGTACATCACGAGTTCATAGACAGGTGGTACGCCCGATTCCAATGTTTGAGGTAGAAGTTATGATTTTCGGAAGTTATAGGGAATTTTGGTAATTTAGTTGAAAAGGAGCAAAGAGTTGACTTTTGACCTGGGATGTCCGATGGCCGAGGGTCGAGGACCGTTACGTAGATCGAGACGATACGAATCCGCTGATAGGTTTGCACGTTGAATTTGGACGTTCGACAGAAAAGTTACGGTTCACCGAAATTCGAAGGAACTATTGCACGAATTACGAAATGGATGCCTTTTGGAATTAAAAGGGGCCCATATATTTTTCATTGGACCAATGGATGAGTGACAAGTGTCACCCATCCACTGACCATTCCTTTTCCTTCATGCATATCACATTCCTTCCTTCGTCGATCATTTCCTATTTCCAACGCCCAAACCCGATATCACCCACATCGAACCAATCCAAACCCTTAACCTATGACCATGCCTGAGGAACCAGGAGAGTGAGAGGAAGCTAAGGATGCTGAGGATGGTGGCAGGAGGCGGTTAGGCCGCCGTGCACGGCTGAGAAAAGGGTAAGCACTCGGTTTGGCAATTTGTTCCTTCAATTTTCGATTTATACATTATGGGCTGTTTTGGATTATTAGGATGAGTTTATTAGGTTGTTAGGATGGTTTAGAGGAGGTTTTGGTGGTGGTTGGATGGCTTTGGAAGCTGTGGGAGGAAAATGAAAAGTTAGGCCGTGAGGCCGTTTGAACATGGATAGGATTTAGGGTGTTTTGATTAGGTTTGATGATTGGAAATGGTAGGAAATGAGAAAATAGGAAGATTGGGATTGAAAAAGAGAAGATTGGACGAAAAATGAGGATTGGAGAGGCCTAGACCGGTCACGCCGGTCCAGTTGCAGGCCCTGAACCGAACCGACCGGTGTGGACCAGTTCACTCGATGGGGAAGATGAACAGTCGCCAGCACGTGAGGCCCACGCGCAGGCCACTCCTTGGGTGGGGGATGGCGCATGGTAGGGTTTTTGGGGATTTGTTCAACATGTCAAATCATCTATTCGATGTAACGAACATTTTGCGACTGGTTTCGTGTCATTCGTACATCGTTTCGATATAGTTCGGGTTGTCCGAAGGTTTAGGTTCGCGTTTAAAAATTGTTAGAAATTCCGGAAAATTACGGGACTTTGGTGAGGGGTTATTTAAGTAGTTAGTAACCCTCTAAATTAATTTGGACAGGTTCGGGAATCTCGGAAGTGATGTTTGGCCCGGGACAGACGTATGGCACGCGGATCGAGGCGCAACTTCGGACGGTCTGTGAGTGGACTTGTTTTATGAATTCGATGCATGCATAATTGTTTTATAATTGTTTTATAATACATTTTGTGATGCCATGAGTGTATCTGTTTGTGGTAGCCTAGGATTTAAGTATTTGCACGTATTTCGAGATTTACGGTTTTATACGATGCTTATACGTGCTAAGTTTTCAACGAGGGTTTAATAAATGGATTTTCGATTTGGAAATATGACCTCGGGTATGAGGTCCATTTGATATACGAACTCTCGGACTTAGAGTCTATTTGATTTGACGAGGAATCAGATCGAGGGTCCATTTGAGATATACGGTCGGACACAGGGTCCCGTTGATTTATGATCCGGGCTTGAGGCCCATTTGGTTGTAATATCGGGATGGAGGCCCATTTGACTGTAGTATCGGGCTTGATGCCCTATTGGTTGTGAAATCGGGCTTGACGCCCTGTTGATTTATGGTTTCGGGCTTAGGGCCCAGTTAGCTGTGGTATCGGGTTTGAGGCCCTGTTGATTGTGAAATCGGGCTTGAGTCCCAGTTCAGTTTGTGAAATGAGAATTTGGGCATGAGACCCTGTTGAACTGTGGATTTAGGCCGAGCCCTGTGAAATTGATTTGAATCGGATTCGAGGAATCCCGTTGAAATGAATCGGGTATGAGACCCAGTTGAAATATGTTTTAAGAAAGAAAGTGTTTTGGAAAGTGTATGAAAACCTCCATATGATTATATGGTCTCCTCCAGACGTCGACCTGGAGAGTCACGATCCATAGACCAGAATGGGTATCCCCATAGGGATCCTGTTCCAAGAATGGGGGTTACGATTTATGACGTGGCCCCGGACCAGATTCCGGAGAGATGATCAGACTAGGTCCGAAGATAGAGCGTCCCAGATGGAGAATTCCTGGGAGAAGACACGTAGTGAGACCCCGAGTAGTGTGCAAACTAGTATAGAGATGATATCGTGACATATCTCGGGGATGTGTTCCCTAGGGGCTGTGTGCCTCGAGTTGGCATCTTCTCGGAAGTGCCGCGGATGGGTTATACGTATATTGATACGTATATGGTTTACAAAAAGTGATTTGGGGGCGGAGACCCCGTGTTTTATGTTTTGGAAAGTGGTTTGGGGTAGAGACCCCTATTCTATGTTTTGGTATTTCACTGAGAACGGTTTTGGGCTGAGACGCACGTACGTTGATTTGGGATGAGCTCCCACATGTATTGATTTATGGATTTACGGGTTTTTGTGATTTCGGGTCGGGGACCCATAAATGGATTTACGCTTCATGACGATTTATGGGGACCGGCATGAACCCTTGAAAGGTTTTTATGGGTCATGAAGGTTTATGGGAACCGGGCATGAACCCTAGAAAGGTTTTGAATATGGTTGACAATTGGTTTTACGAACGTTTTGATAAATGGTTTTCGAATGCATCCATATAATTTTAGTGAAGGGCATAAATGTCTTTGTATGAAAATGTTTTTATTGAAATGATTGTTTTTGTCCGCTCACAGTTTTCGTGTTTTAATGCCCTTCAGGTTGATAGCGGATGCAGGCTATAGTAGAGACGAGACATCACACTCCTCCTCCTACGATACTGGCGTACTCTGGACGCCCGGTGAGGGCTAGAGACAAAATTTTCCCTGGTCTGACACTTAGTGTCAGGCGGGATCAGGCGTGTCCCACGTTAATCCCAGGGGATTTGGGACGGGTCCTGACATTCAACTAGGTGGATAAGTGGAAGCATCCTAGCAAACTTCAAAACCAAGTTCAATAATTCGGCAATATTGATTGTCGTAACATTATACCTCCTACCATCACATTGAGCCCTAGACCAGTTTGGAACACCAATATCTTCAAGATATTTGTATGCTCTTGCACAATCTATCGTCCTATACTTAAGTACGAACTCTACAAGTCGGTAGGATTCGGGAGCACGTTCAAAATGAAATAGTATTTGACTTTATTTTTTTACTTTGCACTTGGTTTTCATATTAAACATAAGGTGATGAAAGAACACACCATGACATGAGCTGGGAATTACCTTCTAAACAACTTTGCTATTACTCAGGTTCCTATTGCTAATGATTACCAAAATTGGGCAATTTCCAATTGCACCATTTAGTTTCATAAAAAATAATGACCATGAGGTTTCCATTTTTAAATTCCTAATGCCGAAAGTAATGGGATAAATATTCTAATACCCATCAAATGTTGTTGCCAAAAAGAAGACTTCGTCATACTTGGAATTTAAATTAGTCCCATCCACATCTAGGACAAGCCATATTCAAGACTTGAACCCACTAATTGAAGGACCAAAAGAAAAAAGAAAAAAAAAATTGAAATTGACACAACCCATCCCAATCTCCCTAGATTATCGTGGGATGTGCTATGCTCTCGTCTAACACCACGTGTCAGCCCAGGGATAAAACCGTAACCCACTCAGGGTTACCAGAGTGCGCAGTGATAACTGACAGGACCCATCTCAATCCCTCTGAATTATCGTGGGATGTGCCTTGCTCCCGTCTAACACCACATGCTAGATCAGGGATAAAACTGTAACACGCTCGGGGTTACATGAGTGCGCAATGACATGTGGAGTTTGCATCGCCATGTGATGTCTCGGTCTCTGCTACAGCCCGCATCCGCAATCAACCGGAAGGCTATCAAAAATATCAAAGGTGAGAGTGGAAGAAAAAAAACAGCTCAAAAATAATTTTCAAAAATGACATTTATACCCTTCGTTTTACAAAACATGCATGCATATCAATTTAAAAACCATTTCTTTTTCACTAAAACAGTATATGATAAAAACTGATGCAATCATCGTAAAACCATCACTGGTTTAAAAACATCTGAACACAAATCAGTAAGTCAAAAACCTTAGGACCCATTCTCATATCCACCATCCGTCTATCCGTCTATTTCCGCCAAATCATCAATTGTCATGATATTAGCATTACGCGTGCGACTCGGGAATACACATCAGAATATACACCAGGCTCAGAGCCCGTGGCTCGAGGTCTAGGTGATCTAACTCAGGATCACACATAACACATGATGGTCAGCGTCTAAACGATGGCATCTACAGGCTCGGAACCCCTGGCTCAACGTCTGCAAAATTTCCATCTCTGACACTCCTGCATGCAGTGTCTTTGTGACCTCTCCAGGATCACACATCACACAGGATGGTCGGTGTCTGGAGGCTACTATCACATCATATGGTCCTCTTCGGGGAAACGCATTCCAACCGGAGGCCCCCTTCGGGGAAACACATTCCTACCGGAGTCATATCCATCATCTCAGAGAATGTCAAAATAAAAACAGTGGAAACACAGTTTCAAACTATCGTTTCTCAAATCAAAACAGTTATTTCACATAGGGTCTCAGCCCAAAATCGGTTTCACAAATTTCACAAAATCAATGTCCAGTCCTCATTTCACAATCCCAAAACCGTTCCATAAATCCAGATTTTCCTCCAAAACATATCATAAATCGAAATTGGGCCACACGCCCGAAATCTAATGTCATAACTATATAACAAGGTCACAAGCCTGATAGCCATTTTCACAAAAATCCATCAAATCTTTCAAACCGGTAATCAACCAGCATATAAAACATTTATGCATTTCATCAATCCAACAATATAAAAACATTGCATTTCAAACCATATTTATAAAACATTAAAACATATACGCATGCATCATTTATAAACCAGAGTCCACTCACAGACCGTCCGTGTTGCACGCTCAAATCCTGCGCTGTAAGCTAGTTCGGAACCTATTCACAATCTCTGGGACGTCCGGGCTAGCCTAAACCATACCCAAAGATTACTATCAATCTATACAAGCCCATATCAGAAACCTCTAGCTATCTCGGAACCGAGAATGCGTCTCGAACACGCTTCCTAAGGTTAAAAACCTCCAAAACTCTATCTAAACGATCTCCAATTGACTTGAAATTACCACCATTGGATTCAGATCGTCGAAAATTTTGAAACAAGACTAGTTTGACCTCGAAATTCATGCCCACACGCGTTGGTCAAAGTTCGATCAATAGTGGTTAACGCTGATGTCATGCTGACGCCATCTACTGACGTGAAAAAGAAATGGGTTTTAAATTGATATGCATGCATGCTTTGTTAAACGAAGGGTATAAATGTCATTTTTAGAAATTATTTTTGAACTTTTTATTTTTGTCCTTTCACGGCTTTTATGTTTTTGATACCCTTCCAGTTGATCGCGGATGCGGGCTATAGCAGAGACCTAGACATCACATGCCGTTGCGAACTCCACAAGTGATAATACACTTTGGTAACCCCGAGCGGGTTACGGTTTTATCCCTGGTCCTGCACGCGGTGTCAGATGGGAGCAGGGCACATCCCACGATAATCTAGGAGAATTGGGATGAGTCGGGTCAGCTTGGTATCAGAGAACTAGGTTGCTCGTGTGATGTTGCGCATGTGCCGAATGTGACATCTTTAAGATGAAAACATTCCATCATCAACCTGATAGTGAGGGTAGGAATAGGAAAGTTAAGTGGGAATGAATCCCAGATAGATTCTGTTAGGCATAGTATGCCGTGTTTCAGTGAGGGCTAACCCCGAGGAGGGTTGCGTATGACAACTTTTAATTGTTATGATCGATGATTGGTCTAAAACTATGGTTATCGAGTTAGAGGTTAGTTGGACACACGTATTGCACCTGGAGCAAAAACATGTGTTTTGTCTTACCTTGGCAAGTGTGCACGAGTGTTGGGTGCAGGAGTTGATTCCCTAGGATTGGGTGTGCAAGCGAGTACTTCAACTAATACTACGTTGGGTGTAGTTTGGTAAACCGAGATTTTTCAGCTTGGATAAGGTGGTAAGACATATCAAATTTTTAACCTTAAGAAAGTTTGGTTTCCAAGACACGTGGTTGATCTCCAAGTGGGGGACGACATGGAGGCTAGGAAAATACTATGAGATAACTATTTGGGATATGGGACACATGTTGTGATATCCCTAGTTAGCTCAGTGAGTTTAGAGTGAGATGGTTGTGCCGGGTTTCCTGATGGGCCATTTCTGACTAAGTCCTGTAACAGAACTTAGTGCAATTGGGATTCAGTTGACTTGGAATGTCACTAATGGGAAAATCAATGTTCCTTGTCAAAATTCAATGGAACTTCAAGAGTTAGATATGACAAGGCAGCTGGACAATGTAAATATACTTCCTTGCCCTTGAAGTTCTTAGTGAGCTTCTCATCACTCATGGAGGTATAAGCTTGTAAAATTTGAACTGATTTAAGGAGTGATACGACCGTGGAAGGATCACGAAAGTAGTTATCAACATATATTCTTGGTTGGCGAAGGAAACTTCTCATTTCCCACTGTGGGCCAGATTTGAATGAGTTGAAGAACGGAAGGTGACACCATCACCTAACGTGATGAGTGGGTATTAGATTTGGTGGACCCATGTTGGTGCTATGGGTCATGGTACATTGGTTGAGAGAGCTATTGTAGATCCACCAAGGATCGAGGTGTAGAGGATCGTGTTGGCCATGGATTGAGACGGTCGAGGATCAAGGGTTAAGGATCGATTTGGTTATGGGTCAAGATAATCGAGAGGATAGAGATAGTGTTGGATTGGGGTCGACCAACCGTGATAGTTGAGATTGGATTCACTCAAAGTGGATGAGTGTCGTGGATTGTCGAGTGGAGGCTATCCCCGTGATTGAAGTTTGTTGACAGGATTGACTCGGAAGGGATTCAATCTTATATGAGATGATAATGGAGTGAGTAGAATTATGATCACTGCTCTAGGTTGGTTATTCTGGACGTTAATAGGGGTTTTTCCAAGGTGGTGCTTGGGATGAGAATTGGACTCACCATCAGAGGTGCAGGATCTTAGAGATCACAGAGCCTTATGAGTTGATACTCCCTCAGAGTGGAACTAGAGGTAGAAGAGACGGCTATAGCCGATTAACAGATGTTGACGATACATTGAGTATCATTCGGTAAAAGATGAGTCTAGAAGCCGATGACTTAAGTAGGATATGTGTAGGCTCATTATCTCTTATTTGTGTTTGGAGGTATTGTGCTTGTAATGGACGACTAGGGAATGTTATTGGACGGAATTCCAATGAGACACATAGGCTGGATTAGAGGTTGAAAGCACAACATCAGGATCCGACCCTTTGCATCGTCAGGATGGAGGTTGAGTTTTGGATTGTTACGGCTTGGCAGACATGAGTCGGTTATTCTATGGAGTTCTCGATGAGTTTGTGTTGGACACATCTCCAGTGTTGGACAAGTGACCAGGAGAACTCCGCCAAGAGTGGAGTTAGTAGATGATTTATCTAGGGCTGGGATCATACAGATATGATCTAGTGTTGGGCTACTATGCCAAGATGATAGATGAGCCAGATGCTGGTCGAATGGGATCCGAGATTGATGTGAGGTGTATGCACCTGTGAGTAGTGCACGTTTGACATGGTGATTTTTGAGTGTTGATCAGTCTAATTGGTGTGGTACGATCATCAGATTGAGTCCAATATGAATTTGGCATGGTAATCGGATAGGATCCGATGTTGGATTTTTGATGAGATAATGGACCAAATGCCGAGTACTGTGCTCTAAAGGCGAGGGACTTATAGAGGGTTCGGTTATTGTACAGGCTTGTAGCTCTGGGCCATGGTTGTGGGCTAGAGGAACCCTAGTGATTCTGATTGTGATTGTCTGGGCTAGAGCAAGTATTTGATAGGGTCCAGATACACTCAGGATGAGTGAGATACACTCAAGTGTTAAGTGTTTATACCAACATCTCAAATGATCAAACTAGAAAACAACGTCATCTAAACACCCTAGAAAGATTTCACCTCGACTCTAATCCTCACTAGGCATCACTCAATACGCTCAAGAATCCTAAGGTTTTCACTCAGCAAGCATATGTGAAGATTTTATGTAAAGAAAATCAAGTTAATCACATATGGATTTCAATGAAGAAAAGCACATTATATGTAAGTAATGATCTCACGACGGAATTGAAGTTTAAGAACAGAGATACGTACCTTAATCCTTTGCATAACCATTCACAAGATCAATAGGTCTTCATTCAAGGGTTGCAATGGGCTAGGTTCTTGAGTTTAGAAAGGAAAGTTGGAATTCAAAGAATCTAAACTGTATCAAGGCATGAGAAGTCATGACTCGAACCTTGAGTTTAGATGAAACCGAGTTTAAGCTCACAAAAATGTTTTAATTGAGGTAGTTGGCTCACTTGACTCAACTCAAAGTTCATTACCTTTTGTTTTGTTTTCTTTTTTTTCACAATTTTTTTTGCCTTCTATTCTTTTCTTTTCACTAATGAACTTGATACATTTTTGTTTATATGAGTTGAGCCAAGATCATGCAATAATTTCCTCACTTTACAAATAAACGAACGATCTTTTCCATCCAAGCATACTTCCATCACATAAGTATGAGTAGCACAAAACATCAACATATTTCCTCCTCACCATGAATCTCATTTTATGCAACCTTGACACAAGTTTAGATTATAGGGTGTAGCCATTATGAATGGTTCAAAACTTGGTTAGGTCATATTGTGGGTGAAGAACAAAACAACTAAGTGTTTGGCTTCAACGGGGCTTAGGGAGCATGCAATTGGGACAGGGAAAAAAAGGGCCTTTAGGAGCTAAAACACACATAGCCTATATCACATCTCATAAACAATTACACATTAAATCAAGAGCATCCAATAGATATGGTTTTTTAAACATCAATGCAAATAGACAGAGATCATGCAGTTAAGAACAAAGTGACAAGTGTTTAAGAGTATAAACAAGTAGATCACTCAGAAATAAAGGCAATTAAGCTCAAAGATCTCACAATGGTAGTCTCCACTAATTTTCTAAGCATGCTCAAATTCAATTGTTTTGGTTGCTTAATCACTTGATTATGGTATTGTGAAGTGTAAGTGTGAATTCAATGGAAATGGAAACGATTCTTAGTATGTACAAGCAATTATCATGTTCTGTACATTCATGTTAACTTGTCTAAGCATAAAAACTAGCATCACAAAACAAAAAACAGCAAAGAAAACAAAACAAAAAACAAAAAATAGCAAGGAATTAAGAGCAGAAAATAAAAAACAGCAAGGAAATCAAAACTGAAACTTAGTTGTGTACCCCTAAACATAAGTCCAATACCCCCAAACCTAAATGAAACATTGTCCTCAATGTTTTGAGCAAAAAAGGAAGACAAATTTATTAGTTAGAAGGTGAAAAACGTCCATAAGAAAAAGGGAACAAACCAGGGCCAGGTTGCCTCCTAGTAGCACTTGATTTAACGTCTAGGCGAGACGAGGATAGCAGCTCAGAGGATAGCAGGTGCAGGGTCCTCGGGGGCCTCAAACGGGATGGGAGACGTCCCATAGTAGTGCTTGAGTCTATGGCCATTCAACTTGAAGGGTTCTCGCTTAACCGGATGTTGAAGTTCAATTGCACCATGAGGGAAAACATTAGTGATAATGAATGGACCAGACCAGCGAGAACGTAACTTACCGGGAAACAACTTGAGTCGGGAGTTGAAGAGCAGGACTTGTTGGCCAACTTGAAGGACCTTCCTTTGAATGTTCTTGTCATGAAAGGCCTTGGTCTGCTCCTTGTAAACTCGTGATCTTTCATATGCCTCATTGTGAAGTTCATCGAGCTAATTCAGTTGCAACCTTCAGTGAATTCCAGCAACGTCTAGGTTCATGTGCATGCGCTTAACCGCTCAAAAAGCCTTGTGTTCAAGCTCTACAAGTAGATGACAACCTTTACCAAAGACTAATCGAAAAGGGGACATATCTAAAAGTGTCTTGAAAGCCGTCCTATAAGCCCAAAGTGCATCGTTCAACCTTAAGGACCAATCCTTGCGGCTAGGATGAACTATCTTTTCAAGTATCGCTTTGATCTCCCTATTGGACACTTCGGCTTGCCCACTTGTTTGAGGATGGTAGGGGGTTGATACTCTATGATTTACACCATACTTCCTCATCAAAGCCTCAAAAGATAGATTGCAAAAGTGGGAGCCTTCATCGCTTATGATGGCCCTTGGTGCACCAAACCTAGCTAGAATATGGTTTTGAATGAAACTCACAACAATCTTAGCATCATTAGTTTTAGTGGAAAGTGCCTCAACCCATTTAGATACATAATTCACAGCAAGCAATATGTAAACATTACCAAAAAAATTAGGGAAAGGCCCCATGAAATCAATGCCCCATATATCAAAGATCTCAACAACTAAAATTGGGTTCAAAGGCATTTGATTCCTAAGACCTATGTTACCTTGCCTTTGGCATCTATCACATGTGAGCACGAATTCATGAGCATCCTTGAAGGAAAGGGGATATGAACAAGTATGAAGAATAACAAGTAACATATATACAAAATTTATTCACAAGTATGAATTAACATTAAACTAAGACTAAAGAAAGTTGGAAAGTAATTTTTTTTTTCGAAATAATTTTTTTCAGGTAATGAAAACATTTTCTTTATTAATTATTTTTAAATTTTTTTTTGGGAATTTAAATAAATAAATGAAGAAAATGAATATTAATAATTTTTTTTTTAAATTACAAAAAACAAATCAAAATAAGGAAAATTGAACATGCACAATATGCATTATGAACATGTAAAAAGAATGAACATTATGTACAAGTATGAACAAGAATAATATGAAAAGTATAAGAATTATAAATAAGCATAAATGAAAGTCAATTATGAACAAGTATGTATAAGTATAAAATGAACAAGTAAAATAAAAATAAAAATTTACATAAACGATTAGAATAAGAACAAGTATAAAAAAAATTTATGAACATTTATGAACAAATATAAATTAGAAATTATGAACAAGTAAAGTATGAACATTATAAACAAATATAATAAGTACAATTATAAGAATCAAAATTATGAACAAGTATAAAAATAAATTAAAATAATATACAAGTATAATATGAACATATATAAAGATAAACATTATGAACAAGTATAATATGTACATGCATAAAAATAAAAATAAACAAATATAATAAGAATAAATATAAAATAAACAAGTATAAATAATATAAACAAGTGTAGTAAGAAATTTATGAACAAATATAATACTAACAAAAGTAAAAATTATAAGAAAAAAAAGTATAATATGCACAATTTATATACATACACTAACAAATTAGAAATGATTTTCAATTTCCCCGACAACGGCGCCAAAAATTGATAACGCTCAAATTACGCATCAAAATTAAACACGTAATTTGAGTATTATGCAATTTAAGTCCTTTTTTTGTTGATGTAGTATTGGTAAATAGGGATCGTTCTTAACCGAGGAAATTAGGGAATATTAATAATGATTAGTGAAAAAGAATAAAAGAATAAGATGGGGGAGTTTTGAGTAAAGTGTAATTATAAAAATACAAGTAAAAATAAGTATAAAACTAATTCTACTTCTACTTTAACCTATGTACAAGTGACTTTCATCAAACACACATCTTACCAACACGCTAGTAATTGCATATATTAAAACAATCACGAAATTTTACCTTAATCATCTCAATTACCTTCATACATTATTCAATATTATAAATGCACCGATAACGGCCGACACTTACAATATGATTTACATTTGGTTTTTGATTGAATGTGCCGACAGCGATCAACATTAAATCTCTTCAATTCTACTCTAAGTGCACCGACAGCAGATAAAACACATAGCATCAAATTGAAGTATGAAACACTAAAATGTATAAAATAACTAAGATTCATAAAGTAAGACACATGAAGATTATATTTAACACTTATAAGTATTAGCAAGAAAATACCACACATATGTTGAACTATAAATAAAACCAATAACAAAAATAAGAGTTTAAGTAAATGGAGAGCAATTGTTACACTTTCAAGGTGGTTGAAAACAATGCATTGTTATTCACACGGTTCTCCGACAACGAAGGGAACCTTATGAAGATGGTGGAAATAAAACATGGGAAATGCGGACTTAAACTCTCAACTTTGTATTGGAAATATTTTGCCATAGTTTCTCTTAAGGAAGGCTCAAATGTGTGCCTCAATGAAGTGTCCCTAAACAAGGAAAATGAACCCTTATTTATAAGGAGAAAAAACTAAAAAAAAAACTCTAAAAATAAAATAAAATAAATAAAAAATTACAATAAAAAAATTAAATGGAGAAATGATGGTTTAGTGGCCGATTTGGGTGGTAATCATGGTGAAAACATGCCAAAAAGAGGGTAGGTATGATGAAGAAAAATCAACCCATGAGAAATCTCCAATCCGGGGAGATCTGCTGGAAAAAATTGGGAAACTCAGCGATTGCAGGCAGGTCAGAAAGAGGATAGATCGACAACGAAGAAATACCCTTTGGCAGACACGCTCCAAAGCAATCGTCAGTGGTTAGGTGTGTGCACTCCGACTTCCCGTGGCTAATGGATGGGGAAGCGCTGGGCTGGGCTGGGCCTGAGGAACTACAGCGGGCTGGGCTGCAGGCTTTTAGGCTAGATTTCTGGGCTTTAGCAGCTTCCCATCGAAATTCAAAGATATTTTTTGTGTCACCCATCCATTGCCCATCCAAACTAACTCATGCATATCCCATTCCTTCATCATCGATCATTTTCCCATTTTCAAACCCAAAACCCGATCTCCCTTCCACCCCAAATCCAAACCCTTCAATCCTTTGATCATCTGTGAGACCCAAGAGAGTGAGAGGAGGACCTGAGGAAGGTGGTGGCCGGCCAAGGGAGCGCCGTCGTGGACGGCGGAGGACACCTCGAACCCAAGGTATCGGTTTTAACCGACTTTGCCATTTTCAGTTTTAATCGTTATGGACATTTTTAAGTGATTGTTTTGAGTTAAATGGGTTCGTAGGAGTGTGTTAAGATGATTTTGAGGAAGACTAGAGGCTGGGGAAGCCCTGGGAGAAACTTGGATGTTTGAACCGTGAGAACAAAATCGGGTTTAGGGATTTTAGTTGGTTTTTGGATGTTTTAATGTATAGTTAGGTTTCTAGGATTGAATAAGAAGGATTGGACTTGATTAGGAGAAGAATAGATGAAAAAAAAGGAAGAAATAGGCCTGGACTGGTCACACTGGTCCAAGTTGTAGAGAAAACAGAACCGGCCCGGTCGGACCGGCCGACTGAAGGAAGAAGACGAAGTACTGTAGCCGGCGCATGAGGTCCACGCGCAGGGAAATCACAGGTGCATGTGAGGGCACGTGGCAGGGAATCTAGGGAAGGTTCCAACATGTCAAATCATCTATTCGATGTAACGAAAAATTTTGGGACTAGTTTCGAGTCGATCGGACATCATCTCGATATAGTTCGGGTTGTCCGAAGGTTTCTGTGGGCGTTTAAAAATAGTTAAAAATCGTGGAAAATTAGGGGGCTTTAGTGAGGGGTTAAGTAAGTAGTTAGTAACCCTCTAAAGTGTTTTGGACAGGTTTGGGAACCTCGAAGATGACGATTAACCCGGGAAACCATATTGCACGCGAATCGAGGCGGCAACGCGGACGGTCTGTGAGTGGACTTTCTTTCTGAAATCGATGCATGCATAAATGTTTTATATATGTTTTAATGTATGTTTTGTGATGCCTTGAGTGCATTTTGGTGTGTGTTTAGGTATGGGCACGTGCTACGAGGTTTTCAGATTTTATACGTGCTTATAAGCGCTTATGCTTTCAATTTTCATGAAATGATTTTGAAAAGGTAAAATCGAGCATGAGACCTATTTGGATTTTTTTTTGACTCGGGCATGAGACCCTATTGACGACCCGTAGGTCTGAGTCGTGGTCACGACGAGTGTTGTGTGCACGGCGACAGACGACGTGATGCTCACCTCCTGATTGGGATGCATTCCTTCAGGAGAGGTCACGATTTACATCCTGTTGTTGAGTAGCCACTGGAGGCTTAACTTCGGAGTGCTGATGGTTTAGAGGATCGATCGGCGACGTGTGCACCATGGTCTCGAGATGGTCGCAGTAGTGATGTGTTCACGGCCACATACCAGTATTGAGAGCGGTTCTGGATTGATGGTTGCACGCATCGCTATGATCGGGATCGTGACTAACCCTGAGATATAGGGCTCGATGCCCAGTTGATTTACGAGTTCGGGTTCGATGCCCAGTTATTGCAAAATCGGGCTATAGGCCCTGTTGAGTTTATGTTTGGGCTGGAGGCCCATTTGCTTTGCGTTATTGGGCGTGAGTCCAATTTTATGGTTTTGTATACTGGTATGTATATACCATCCTTACGAGATTATTGATTGGTCTCCTCCAGACGTCGACCTGGAGAGTCACGATCCACCAACCAGAGTAGGTATCCCTATAGGGATCCCGTTCCAAGAGTGGGTGTTATGATGTGGTCCCGGACCAGATTCCGGAGAAATGATCGGACTAGGTCCGAAGATGGAGCCTCCCAAATGGAGAATTCCTAGGAGAAGACTCGGAGTGAGACCCCGAGTAGTATGCATACTTATATATATAGAGACATCGTGACTATATCGGGGATGTGTTCCCTAGGGGTTGTGTGCCCCGGGTTGGCATCTTCTCCGGAAGTGCCTAGGATGGGTTATATATGTATATATGTATATGTGTATGAGTTTTCACTGAGATGGCGTTGGGCTGAGACCTACGCGTATTGATTTTGGGCTGAGACCCATATGAGATGGATTTGGGACGAGTTCCCACATGTTTTGGTTTGGGCGGAAGTCCCATGTATTGATTGACGGATTTCGGGCCAAGGCCCAAATGTTTTTATGGTTCATGACGGTTTATGGGGACCGGGCATGAATCCTAGAAATGGTTTTCAAATGCATGCATATGTTTTTAATGAAGGGCATAAAGGTCTTTTATGAAATGCTTTTATAAAATATTTGTTTTTTCCACTCACACCTTTTGTGTTTTGAATGCCCTTCAAGTTGATCGCGGATGCGGCTGTAGTAGAGACGAGACATCGTATTTCTCCTCTGGATCCTGACGCACTCTGATAGCCCCAGTTGTGCAAAGGACGGAAATATCCCTAGTCTGACACTTTGTGTGAGACGGGAGGAGGCACGTCCCACGCTAATCCCGAGGGATTTGGGACGGGTCTTGTCAAGTTGGTATCAGAGCGAGGTAGGCTCATCTGATACTTATAGTACTCTGATACCAGTTGGTATCAGAGCAGAGTGTGCGTACAGATCGAGGATGTGACGTCTCTCTAGTCGTAACAGCCCATCATCAACTTAATAGTTATGGTACTAGTACGTGGATTTGCTAGAATCGACCCTAGTTTGTGTACGTTTGACACGCGATGTGATCGTGTGAGGTCAATTTGGCAGAGGAAGCCGTGTTTTTTGAGAGGTCGGAACCTCGAGTAGGATCGTTATCCATGCGAATCCGATGGCTTAGAGCCGTATTGTTACTGGGATAGGATCTAGTGAATCAGTAGACGTAGTAGGACGACCTGAGAGTCGAGATCGCCGAGGCGTCATGACGGACATGGAACGGAGCGTAGTGAAATCCGAGGAGGTCAGACGTTGGGATCGTCCACGATAAAACCGCAATGATCGAGATTATGCTGCCCGAACCAGTGAGACGCGTGAGGACTTTAGTTGAGACTGGTTGGAATAGGACCGTCGATCCTAGTTGGCGACAGTTTCCACGTTTAGAGGTGTCGAATCCTGGAGGGATGTCGACTGGCAGGAGATGTCGGCGTAGTTGTGGTGTGACGTGATAAGATACGATTGCGACGTCTAGCCGTTGTGCAGTGTTAGGCACGGAGTATGGCCAAGTTCTTGTGGAGGCCAGCGGTTGAGAGTCGTAGAGTTGTGAGAGGACAAGGTCCTTAGGTTGTGGTTACTGGTTGTTGGAATACCAGTATCAGAGTACGATGATCCTTCGGAGTCGAGGCGAGGGATCATTCGAGATGGACATGCTATAAGGAGCAGCCGAGTTGTAGTAGCCCTAGTTGGCGATTGTTTGGATGCGTGACTAGGAGAGCGGTACTTGTCGATCGGATTCCTAGGTGGACCGATCGGCCGATGTTGTGTGTTGAGCACTTAGTGCCAGCAGTGAGTTGATCGCGTAGTTTTGGAGTCTTGATAGTAGAGTGTTTCTGAGATTGGTCTGTACGAGGTTGTGGCAGACGCCGCTATCGATGGACGTAGTCGAGTCATATCAAGTTGGATAGACTCGGGTTGTCGTGACGAGGATACGAGGGTGCGTGGGTGACGCACAATATGATCAGTGGTTTGGGGAATTGGCTCGGTCACAACCAAGTGCGATTACAGAAGGATTTGAGCTTCAGACGTTGGCCAGTGTGCCACGCTACCTTGTGAGGTAACTGAGATGAGTGGCGATCGCTCGATACAGACAGGATCATCGGATTGGTTTGATTCGTACTCCATGTGGCGATGATACGATGACGTTAGCGAGAGGAGAAGACGAGCCACGAGCTGAGGATAGCTCAGTCGTGATGTGCTCATAGTAAGGTTCTACCATTACGCGACGAGAAGGATTTGTCGGCTAGTGTAGATTCTTGGGAATCGTGATGGAGATGGTTTGGTTGACTGTGGTTGACCATACCTCCTGAGTTTCGTGTACGCTGTTTGAGGAGAACCTAAAAGTGAGAAATAAAATGGGTCATTACAGTAGTTGTCGACTGTTGTTGTTGGTTGGAAAGAATGGACAACGTTAGGATTGTCGTGAGGATTAGTGACCGTAGAATTGGGCAGTACACAGAGAATTGTCTGCAGATCACAGCAGGAGCCTGTTATGACTCTTGAGTCGGGTGGCACATCGGATTAGGATGAATTGACATCCTTTAGGATGTGCATATACGGTCATAAACGGATAGGCGAATTAGATTGTTTGCGAACATGTGGATGATGTCTGAGTGAGTTGATGTGATCGAGTTGGTAGTCGTGCCATAGCGTAGTGGCCGTGCGAGTATTTTTGGTCATCTTGTATGTACGTTAATAGACCAGAGAGCTACCCATTCTTTTGTTTCTCGGGATTATGCCTCGTTAGCAGATAGAGAGATCTCTGCGATTGGTTGTGATATGGGAGTCGGTACGCTGGCTGGTGATATCTATGTGGTTAACCAGGTAATACGAGGTTATCCTGTATTGATAGAGGGTGTGAACCTAGTATCTGACCTAATACTTTTAGATTTGTATGATTTTGATGTTATCCTTGGTATGGATTGGTTGACAACCCATCATGCCTCTATCGAGTGTTTCGATAAGAGGGTGATACTCCGGAGCCCAGGGTTACCAGAGGTGATATTACAGGGAGAGCGGAGAGTGTTACCCGCCAGAGTCATATCAGCCCTCACAGCAGAGAGATTGTTGCGGAGAGGTTGCTAGGGTTATTTGGCACATGTGATTGATGTACGGGATACCCCATCTAGGGCCAAGGATATCCCAATAATATGTGAGTTCCCATATGTGTTTCCTGAGGATTTACCAGGGTTACCACCGCATAGGGAGATGGAGTTCACTATTGATTTGATCCCTGGTACACGACCTATTTCCTTGACTCCTTATCGTATGGCACCAGCCGAGTTAAGGGCATTGAAGGTGCAGTTACAAGATCTAGTTAACATGGGGTTCATTCGGCCGAGTGTATCATCGTTAGGAGCCCCCGTACTATTTGTAAGAAAGAAAGAGGGCAGCTTGAGATTATGTATGGATTATAGGCAACTGAACAAGGCGACAATAAAGAATAAGTATACTTTGCCCCGAATCAATGATTTGTTTGACCAACTAAGGGGAGCTAAGTATTTTTTGAAGATTGATCTCCGTTCTGGTTACCATCAGTTGAGGATCCAAGAAGAGGATATTCCAAAAACAGCCTTCCGGACTCGGTATGGTCATTATGAGTTTCTAGTAATGCCATTTGGGTTAACCAATGCACCGGCGACATTTATGGATTTGATGAACCAAGTGTTCCGGAAATATCTTGATTAATTTGTCATTGTGTTTATTGATGATATTTTGGTGTATTCAAACAGTAAAAAGGCGCATGAGAAGCACCTGAGACTTGTGCTTGAGACTCTAAGGGAGAATCAGCTTTTTGCCAAATTGAGTAAGTGTTATCCCTGCAACTGATGCAAATCAATAGGCTCAAGGATCGCTCAAAATCCAAGCATCCGCCGCTGTGAACACATCACTAGCCGGCAATCCAGATCGTCGTGAATACATCACCGACCGATCTCCATATAATCCAGCACATTTGATTTGAGTCAAGCCTCCCCCGACTGCACAACAACAGACCGTGCTACGTGACCTCTCCGGGGTACCCACATCCATCCCAGAGGCGAGCGTTATCTCCAAGGTTCATTCCGGGGAAACTCATTCCCAACCAGAAGCCCTAATATCCATAACATATCCGTACCATAAAAGCCAGTGAAAACAGTTTCAATTGAAATCAAAACCATTTTCAATATAGGGTCTCAGCCCAAAACATAGTTTCCTTAGTTTCCTCAAAATCCATAAACCATTTTCACGCAAATCCGCACAATCGCAACCTCAGTTTCCATTTTCACATAAAGTCACAATACAAATCCATCAACATTTTCACATAAAGCCACAATACAAATCCATCAACATTTTCACATAAAGTCACAATACAAATCCATCAATTCATTTCAAAGCATATAATAAAGCATTTAAAACATATATGCATGCATTCAGGGTAGAAAACAAAAGTCCATTCACACACCGTCCAGATTGTTCAGTCTCTAGCTGTTCGTTCACTTCCGACGTCCCGAGAATATTTCGGCCTGTCGAACAAAGGAATTTAAGGTCACTAGGTTATCACATAACCCCACATACGAATTCCCTATTCGTCGGAATTTAATAATATTATTTAAACATAAACTATACGCTTCAGGTATGTAAAAGTACTCTCAATCCATATCTGATTGACCTGAAACCAACGCCAATAGGTTCGTATTATCGAGAACATCAAAAAGTATATTGGACCCAAAGTCAGAAACCCAGCCACGCGCCCTCACGCGCAGCCGCAAGTGGCTGAGCATGAAAGCCATGAGTTGTGCATAGTACTGCTATAGTACGTCTCTCTCACCCGATTTCCTGTTAAACGGGTCGTGAACCCGCGATCAGACCCGGTAAAATCTCCCTCAATTCGACCTCAATTTTTTCCATTCTTTAATCTGATTTCATCTAAACCATCTTATTTTAGGCTCTGTGAATTTCATTGCTTCCTTTACTGCCGAAATCCTCATAGCCCACGATGAAGTCTCAAACGGGTTTCGTTATTGGGCTCACTCAATTCATCCCAGTTTTCCCAATTAATTAATACAGAGAGCATCGTGAGAGTGCAATAAACAGTTTTCCATAAGAAATTTCACCAATTCTTACCTCCAGCTATGCGAACCCAAGCTCGATTTTGAGCAGAAATGGGAGTCTCTGTTCTTGCTCAAAACAGCGTCGTTTCCCTTCGTTTTGGTTCTGTGCTGGTTCGAAATGGTCCTAGAAGGTTGAATCCAATCTCCAATTTGATCCTTGAGGCTTGTAACGTCTAATTCGAATTTTTCCTTTGTTTTTCCAATATTCGAATACGGGTTGTCAAATTGCCTCTTAATCCCTCGTTTTTATCCTCTAATTTTCTTGTTCTCATGCTCTCAATTCTCGCAGGAGACTTACTTGGCCTCTGGCTGGTCTCTAGCTGAATCGAAGGAGGTGAGTTCTCTGTGTTTTGTATGTTGTAGAATAAGTTTAAACGGTGAACGGCTCAAATCGTTCGAAATGGGTGGTGTGAGACACTCAGCCCTTCCTCAAGCTACGAAGTGTCTCCCAACGGCAGGACATATCCTTTTAATGACTCAGCCAAAACATTCTGTCCTTTGACGATTTTACCCTTCCCTTGACCAATTACCATTTTGCCCGTGACCTTCACAGACCCGTAACGTTTTCATTTGAGCTCCGTTTTCGACGTGCCACCTGTCTACGGATTCAGCGTCCCGAGACCTACACAATGGTCCCCGAAAAATGTACAAAAAGTATTCCAAACAAAAAGTCAACATTTAACCACACCCCTCTAAGGGTAAAAACATCATTTTACATATTATTTTAACATTTTACATGCTTTGGATTTTTTTCGGGGCATTACAACCTTCCCCCCTTCAGAAATTTCGTCCCCAAAATTTCAAGGAAACAAATACGGATACTGCTCTCGCATCTGTGTCTCGGGTTCCCATGTAGCCTCTTCCACGTTCGGATTTCTGCAAAGAACCTTCACTAGGGGAATCGTCTTTCGGCGAAGCACCTTATCCTTTCGATCCAAGATTTGTACAGGCTGTTCCTTAAAGCTTAAGTCTTCCCTGAGCTCAATGGGCTGTTCTTGTAATACATGGGACTCATCATACACATATTTCCGCAGCATTGACACCTGAAATACATTATGAACTCTGGAAAGCTCTGAAGGTAATGCTAATCTGTAAGCAACCCGGCCAATTCTCTCAACAATCTCATATGCTCCGATGAAACGGGGGCTCAATCTCCCACGCCTTCCAATTCGTACTATGCCTTTTCAAGGAGATAACTTCAGAAAGACCCAATCTTCAACTGCAAATTCAAGATCTCTGATCCGACGGTCCACGTAGCTCTTTTGTCGATCCTGGGCGGCCTTGAGTCTATCTCTGATGAGCTTAACTTTCTCCGTCGTCAAATCTATCAATTCTGACCTAGATAATTTTCTTTCGCCCACTTCTATCCAACACAAAGGGGTTCTGCACTGTCGTCCATATAAGGCTTCGTAAGGTGCCATCCCAATACTTTCTTGGTAACTATTGTTGTAGGCGAATTCCATCAATGGTAACTGTGACTCCCAAGTAGCCTGGAATTGCAAAACACATGCTCTCATCATATCTTCCAAGGTCTGGATGGTCCGTTCCGACTGCCCGTCTGTCTGAGGGTGGAACGTCGTACTGAAATGCAATCTTGTCCCAAAAGCTGCCTGTAAATTCTGCCAGAATCTGGATGTAAATCGTGGATCTCGATCTGATACGATAGAGGCAGGAGTGTCGTGTAATCGTATAATCTCATTAATGAATAGTCTGGCATACTAGTTCATCCAAAAGTCTTCCTTCACAGGTAAGATATGCGCTAACTTGGTGAGTCTATGCACAATTACCCAAACTCCATCGTGGCCTCTGGGCGTCCTAGGAAGTTTAAACACAAAATCCATGGTTATATGGTCCCATTTCCACTCTGGGATAGGAAGTGGTTGCAATGCTTCATAGGTTCTCTGTCTCTCAGCTTTTACCTGCTGACATATCAAACACTTGCTCACATACTCAGCGATTTCCCGTTTCATACCCGGCCACCAATAATGGTCTCGAAGCGTACGGTACATTTTGGTCCATCCTGGATGCATAGCGTACGCCGGACTGTGGGCCTCTTCCAGAATCTCCTTTTTTAATGCTACATCCACAAGTACATCTAACCGTCCTTCTTTTGTTAAGGCTCCATCATCGTTAACTGTATAATCCTGTTGTTTCCCTGCTTCCGCTTCAATTCGAAGAATATATAAGACATGGTCTTGGAATTGGGCATCAATAATCTAATCAATTAGGATTGGTCGCACCTGAAAACTGGCTACCAAACCACCTTGGCTATCAAGTCCCAACATAACACCAGTTCGACGAAGTTCAACCAATAAGGGAAAATGTATCATCCGCAGATGGGCTATAGAATGTGCTGATTTCCGACTCAATGCATCAGCTACCACATTAGCTTTTCCAGGATGGTATTCAATCGTGCAGTCATAATCCTTAATCAGTTCCAACCATCTTCTTTGCCTCACATTTAATTCCTTTTGTGTCAAAAAGTACTTCAAACGTTTATGATCAGTAAACAGTCTACATATTTCACCATATAAGCAATGTCTCCATATCTTTAGAGCATGTACCACTGCAGCCAGTTCTAGATCATGGGTAGGATAGTTGTGTTCATGCGGTTTTAATTTTCGAGAGGCATAAGCAATCACCTTCCCATGTTGCATTAACACACACCCTAATCCGTGTAAGGATGCATCAGTATACACTTCGAAGTCTCCACTATCGTCTGGAAGGGTCAATACTGGAGCAGTGTCAATCTTTTCTTTAGTCCTGGTAGGCATCGTATGATCTCAAAAATTCTCTCCAATTGCGTAATCCACTCATAGGCCTCATCTGGGTTGGTCTGGCCAGTAAAACTAGTGGCCCCCAAACATTGAGCTCTCTCCACGTCTGGACCTTCTATCTCCTCGCTAGGTTGTGCACGAGGTTCGCGTCTCGAAGGCATATTAAGGTATTTGTAAATAAAACAGATCAGTATACCAACACATGCACACAATGTGCAAGACTCAGACCGCAACCTAATGCTCTGATACCAATTTGACAAGACCCATCCCGATTATCCTTCGATAATCGTGAAGAATCCTGCTCCTGTCTGACAATAACGCTAAAGTGCCACCAGTAACCTTACATATATACATATATAACATAACAAACGACAAACATTGTCAGACAAGGGATAATTAAGGTTTCCAGGACCGTCGACCTCATAAGTTTGACTAGTCAACCGGTTTACAGAGCATAGGTAATATTACAAGTAGGGATCAAAATCCTACGCTATAAGGTGTCTGAGTGCGCAACGATCTACTTATTCCTCTGCCTCGTCACTAGCCCATGTATCTGTGCACTGGCCTGGAGGGCAAAGAAAACATCAAAGGTGTGAGTGGAGAAAAAGAAACTTTTAGAAATACATTTATCAAAATACGTTCTTACCCTCCAGTTTCATAAACATGCACGCATATCATATATCATAAGTAAAATATCAAGGTACAAACATCAATAAAACCACGGGACCCATGTCCATATCCAATCCCATATAGTCACATTATCCCTACAACGCGTGCAAATAATAGGCTCAAGGACCGCTCAAAATCCGAGCATCCGCCGCTGTGAACACATCACCAGCCAGCAATCCAGATCGTCGTGAATACATAACCGACCGATCTCCATATAATCCAGCACATCTGGTCTGAGTCGAGCCTCCCTCGGCTGCACGACAACAGACCGTGCTACGTGACCTCTCCGGGGTACCAACATCCATCCCAGAGGCGAGCGTTATCACCAGGGTTCATTTTGGGGAAACTCATTCCCAACCGGAAGCCCTAATATCCATAACATATCCGTACCATAAAAGCCAGTGAAAAATAGTTGCAATTGAAATCAAAACCATTTTCAATATAGGGTCTCAACCCAAAACATAGTTTCCTTAGTTTCCTCAAAATCCGTAAACCATTTTCATGCAAATCCGCGGAATCGCAAACTCAGTTTCCATTTTCACATAAAGTCACAATACAAATCCATCAACATTTTCACATAAAGTCACTATACAAATCCATCAATTCATTTCAAATCATATAATAAATCATTTAAAACATATATGCATGCATTCAAGGTATAAACAAAAGTCCACTCACAAACCGTCCAGATTGTTCAGTCTCGAGTTGTTCGTTCACTTCCGACGTCCCGAGAATATTCCAGCCCGTCAAACAAAGCAATTTAAGGTCACTAGGTTATCACATTACCCCACATACGAATTCTCTATTCATCGGAATTTAGTAATATTATTTAAACATAAACTATACGCTTCGGGTATGTGAAATTACTCCCAATCCATATCTGATTGACCCGAAACCAACGCCAATAGGTTCGTATCATCGAGAACATCAAAACGTATGTTGGACCCAAAGTCAGAAACCCAGCCATGCGCCCTCACGCGCCGCCGCAAGTGGCTGAGCGTGAAAGCCATGCACTAGGCATAGTACTGCTATAGTACGTCTCTCTCACCCGATTCCCTGTTAAACGGGTCGTGAACCCGCGATCAGACCCGGTAAAGTCTCCCTCAATTCGACCTCGATTTTTTCCATTCTTTAACCTGTTTTCGTCTAAACCATCTTAATTTCGGCTCTGTGAATTTCATTGCTTCCATTACAGCCAAAATCCTCATAGCCCACGATGAACTCTCAAATGGGTTTCGTTATCGGGCTCACTCAATTCATCCCAGTTTTCCCAATTAATTAATACAGAGAGCATCTTGAGAGTGCAATAAACATTTTTCCATAAGAAATTTCACCAATTCTTACCTCCAGCTATGCGAACCCAAGCTCGATTTTGAGCAGAAATGGGAGTCTCTATTCTTTCTCAAAACAGCGTTGTTTCCCTTCTTTTTAGTTGTGCTGATTCGAAATGGTCCCAGAAGGTTGAATCCAATCTCCAATTTGATCCTTGAGGCTTGTAACGTCCAATTCGAATTTTTCCTTTGTTTTTCCAATATTCGAATACGGGTTGTCAAATCGCCTCTTAATCCCTCTTTTTTATCCTCTAATTTTCTTGTTCTCACGCTCTCAATTCTCACAGGTGACTTACTTGGTCTCTGGCTGGTCTTTAGCTGAATCGAAGGAGGTGAGTTCTCTGTGTTTTGTATGTTGTAGAATAGGTTTAAACGGTGAAGGGCTCAAACCGTTTGAAATGGGCGGTGTGAGACACTCAGCCTTTCCTCGGGCTGCCAAGTGTCTCCCAACGGCAGGAGATATCCTTTTAATGACTTAGCCAAAACAATCTTTCCTTTGACCATTTTACCCTTCCCGTGACCAATTACCATTTTCCCCTAACCTTCACAAACCCGTAACATTTTCATCCGAGCTCCGTTTTCGATGTGCCACCTGTCTACGGATTCAGCGTCCTAAGACCTACACAATGGTCCTCGAAAAATGTACAAAAAGTATTCCAAACAAAAAGTCAACATTTAACCACACCCCTCCGAGGGTAAAAACGTCGTGTTACGTATTATTTTAATATTTTACATACTTTGGATTTTTTCGGGGTGTTACAAGTTCAGTGGGCACTGAGCGAGACAGAGAGGGTCCCGAGTGGCTCGGTGTGGGATATACGCTTTACCTGGAGAGGTGACAGGTACCTTAGATCGTTGTGTACGGATGGCACGAATGTTAGGTACTGGATTTGGATCCCATAAGGATTGGGACACGCGAATTAGGTTACCAACGTGAACGGCAAGGGGAGAAGTTAAAAGGAATAACTGGAAGTGTTTAGCCCTGAAGGAAGGATTAAGCATTACAGTAATTATCATAGAATACTCTTAGTCGGGAAGGAGGACTTATAGCTCAAGAAAAGAAACAGTTGGAAGCACGCTCATTTCCAACATGGTTGCAACTACTCTCAACTTAGAGGCCAGGGGAAGGAGACTTCTCATTTTCTGCTCTTTAGCAGGTAGTGCTGAGTACTGGAGGATGACATAGGATGAACTTTGATGTCATCATCTTCAATTTTCCTCATGTGGATTGATGAGGAAGGAGATGACAGTGATGTCAAATTAGATTGACTTGGAGATCAAATGATTCTTGGCGTCACGTCCAATGAGGTGACATGTGAGTACCCAAGACGAGACAGATCGAGTAACGTGAGGATGATTGAGTTGACGGAAGTGATTGTGACGACCGTGAGGTGTTCAAACCGAGGTCTGGTCGTCATTGGATGATTTGCCTTGGTGATTATGCTAAGCTAGGAACAGAAGTGAATTGTATGGTTAGACTATTGAAAGACCCTTAGCATATTTGGTGAAATGACAGAGTTTTGAAGTGGGAATAAAGGTGAGATGAGGACGATACGTAGGTATCAATCAGGAAGAGATTAATAGCCGATGCCTCAAGATGGATTTGAGAATAGAGATTGTATTGGATTGAGGCTGGCTTGTGACGCACGATTAGACCTCGGATCGATGAGTACTATGATCGGATGTGTTCCGACATATTGGTATAGTGACCGGACGTCGAATGATGTGTGCTTGAGTAGAGTTGATAGAGAGGGTTCGGATAGTTAGTGAGCCGAGAGCTCAGGGTCGTGTGGGGCGGTGGAATCCTAGTGCGTGTTTGTGTTTTCTGCGGAGACAAGTATTCGATTGGAGTTCCGTGTACACCCGAATGGGTGAGACGTCAATTTTGGATCGACAGGATTATTGGTACGATGGTTGGGACTCGAGGTGAGTCTAGATGGTAGAGGAGATCTGTGAGTGTTGTGAGATACGATATGGTATGAGGACTTAAGAGCGAGTCGAGATCAGAGTGTGTAGCGGGAGCACAGTGGAACTGAGCGCTACCGATTAGACACGAGTACACTCGTGGACTTAGTGACAGTAACAGAGGTTGAGTATCGCTCTGTGGGAGCAGTGAGGATAGTTGACGGATCGGATGCTGATTAGGACATCAGTTCCGATTGGCGGATGAGAAGAACCATCAGACTGAAAAGTCCACTTGATGGTAACTGGTAGGTCGGGACGTGTTAGGAAGTTATACTATAAGGATCAGAAATCAACCTAGTATAACTGACCTATCAGAATGGCTTCGCAAAAGTTGAGATGGAGCTTCGGTGACAAAGCATACCGACGAGTACGGCGTAGTGACGGACGTGTACTTGTACACGAGAGTGGACGTGTGCAGGGACATGATTGAATTTCCACAGTTGGTAGTGGAAATCGGGTCAATATGAATTTCGAGGATGAAATTATTTAAGGAGGGAAGATTGTAAAGACCCGTCCCGAATTAACAAGATTAATTAAGGATTAATGATGAATTAGCGAGGCTAATCGGGGATTAGACGAGGATTAGCGAACGTTTAGGGCGAAATGACGATTTTGCCCCTAGAATGGGTAAAACGTTGACTTTTCTTTCGAACGACCAAATGGACTTTGACTGATACATGTGGCGTAGTTCGGGACGTCACGAGTTCATAGACATGTGGCACCTTCAATTCTGACATCCGTGGAAGAAGTTGTGACACTCGGTAGATCGGAGGCATTTTGGTAATTTGGTTAAAAAGGGGCCAATAGTTGACATTTGACCTAGGAGATCGGATGGCCAAGGGCCAAGGACCGTTACATAAATCGGGACGATACGAATCCGTAGACAAGCAGCACTTCGAATTCAGAAGTTCGACGGAGAAGTTACGTTTCACGGAAGTTCGAACGTACTACTGCACGTTTTTCGAGATGAGGACTTTTGACAGCAAGTGGGGCCAAAATATTATTGGACAGGCCCAATGGATGAATGAAAAGTGTCACCCATCCATTGCCCATCCAAAATAACTCATGCATATCCCATTCCTTCATCATCGATAATTTTCCCATGTTCAAACCCAAAACCCGATCTCCCTTCCACCCCAAATCCAAACCCTTCAATTCTTTGATCATCTGTGAGACCCAAGAGAGTGAGAGGAGGGCCTGAGTAAGGTGGTGGCCGGCCAAGGGAGCAGCGCCGTGGACGGCGGAGGACACCTCGAACCCAACGTATCGGCTTTAACCGATTTTCCCATTTTTCAATTCTAATCATTATGGACGTTTTTAAGTGATTGTTTTGAGTTAAATGGTTTAGTAGGATTGTGTTAAGATGATTTTGAGGAAGGCTAGAGGCTGGGGAAGCGCTGGGAGAAACTTGGATGTTTGAACCGTGAGAACAAAATCGGGTTTAGGGACTTTAGTTGGTTTTTGGATGTTTTAATGTATAGTTAGGTTTCTAGGATTGAATAAGAAGAATTGGACTTGATTAGGAGAGGAATGGACGACAAAAAAGGAAGGAATAGGCCTGGACCGGTCACGCCGGTCCAAATTGTAGAGAAAACCGAACCGGCCCGGTCGGACCGGTCGGGTGAAGGAAGAAGACAAAGTATTGTAACTGGCACGTGAGGTCCACGCGCAGGACAATCACAGGGTGCGTGAGGGCGTGTGGCAGGGAATCTAGGGAAAGTTCCAACATGTCAAATCATCTATTCGATGTAACGAACATTTTGCGACTGATTTCGAGTCGATCGGACATCGTCTCGATATAGTTCGGGTTGTCCGAAGGTTTTGGTGCGCGTTTAAAAATAGTTTAAAATCCAGAAAAATTAGGGGGATTTAGTGAGGGGTTAATTAAGTAGTTAGTAACCCTCTAAAGTGTTTTGGACAGGTTTGGGAACCCCGAAGAAGACGATTGACTCGGGAAGCCGTATTGAACGCGTATCGAGGCGGCAGCGCGGACGGTCTGTGAGTGGACTTTCTTTCTGAAATCGATACATACATAAATGTTTTATATATATTTTAATGTATGTTTTGTGATTCCTTGAGTGCATTTTGGTGTTTATTTACGTATGGGCACATACTTTGAGCTTTTTGGATTTTATACGTGCTTATACGCGCTTATGCTTTCGGTTTTCATGAAATGGTTTCGAAAAGGTAAAATCGGGCATGAGACCCATTTGGATTTGGTTTTTACTCGAGCATGAGACCCTATTGACGACCCATAGGTCTGAGCCGTGGTCACGACGGGCGCTATGTGCACGGCGACAGACGACATGACGCTCGCCTCCGGATTGGGATGCGTTCCTTCTGGAGAGGTCACGATGCACTTCTCGTTGTTGAGCAGCCACTGGAGCCTAGACTTAGGAGTGCTGATGATTTAGAGGATCGATCGATGACGTGTGCACCATGGTCTCGAGCTGGTCGCGTTAGTGATGTGTTCACGACGACATACCAGGATTGAGAGCAGTTCTAGATTGATGGTTGCACGCATCGCTATGATCGGGATCGTGACTGACCCTGAGATATCGGGCTCGATGCCCAGTTGATTTACGAGTTCGGGCTCGATGCCCAGTTATTGCAAAATCGGGCTAGAGGCCCTGTTGAGTTTATGTTCGGGCTGGAGGCCCATTTGCTTTGCGTTATTGGACGTGAGTCCCGTTTTATGGTTTTGTATACTGGTATGTATATACCCTCCTTACAAGATTATTGATTGGTCTCCTCTAGACGTCGACCTGGAGAGTCACGATCCACCAACTAGAGTGGATATCCCCATAGGGATCCCGTTCCAAGAGTGGGTGTTATGATGTGGTCCCGGACTAGATTCCGGGGAGATGATCGGACTAGGTCCGAAGATAGAGCCTCCCAGATGAAGAATTACTGGGGGAAAACTCAGAGTGAGACCCCGAGTAGTATGCATACTTATATATATATATAGGCATCGTGACTATATCGGGGATGTGTTCCCTAGAGGCTGTGTGCCCCGAGTTGGCATCTTCTCCGGAAGTGCCTAGGATGGGTTATATATGTATATATGTATATGTGTACGAGTTTTCACTGAGATGGCGTTGGGCTGAGACCCACGCGTATTGATTTTGGGCTGAGACCCATATGAGATGGATTTGGGATGAGTTCCCACGTGTTTTGGGTTGAGCGGAAGTCCCATGTATTGATTGACTGATTTCGGGCCAAGGCCCAAATGGTTTTATGGTTCATGAAGGTTTATGGGGATTGGGCATGAATCCTAGAAGTGGTTTTCGAATGCATGCATATGTCTTTAATGAAGGGCATAAAGTTCTTTTATGAAATGCTTTTATAAAATATTTTTTTTGTCTACTCATAGCTTTTGTGTTTTGAATGCCCTTCAGGTTGATCTCGGATGCGGCTGTAGTAGAGACGAGACATCGCATTTCTGTAACAACCCGTCCCGAGAGCCGGGATTAAGATAGTGATTAAGGTGTGATTAGTAAGGTTAATCAAGGGTTAGGTGGTCCCGAGGGGTCCGGGAACTTAGAATGACGATTTTGCCCCTGGGTTGGGCAGAAATGTTGACTTTTATTTCGGGTGGTCAAATGGGAGTTGACCAGTGACCAGGACGTAGTTGAAGACGTTACGAATCCTTAGGCAGGTGGCACGCCCGATTCCGACATCCGAGGAGGAAGTTGTGAGGTTCGGAAGGTTGAGGGCATAACCGTAATTTTGGAAAAATAGGGGGAAAAGTTGACTTTTTGAATAATCGAGTTTTGGTAGGTTGACCTAGGATGGTTAGATAGATTCCGTCGTCCTGAGTTCGATGACAGGCGGCACGTATTCATCGGACTTACGAGGCGAGAGTTACGGGTCTAGGAAGTTTTGGTTAAAACTTAAATATAAGCTAAAAAGAAGGGTAATTTGGTCTTTCTGCACATTGGGATTTGTGCAGAAAGAAGGAAAGGGACGGCTGGGATGGAGCTATTTGGTGAGAGAGTGAGGAGGATTGGTGACACGTGCTAAGGATGGAGTGGCTTCTGGTGAGTTCGAGTGTGTGCACGGCCCAAATAATTGGGGTGCACCCGTGTTGTGTGTGCTGCTGGTTCAGAAAACAGAGGGAGGTCGTGAAGGAATTGAGGGTGGTGGTGTGTGTGTTGATGAATTGTGAGTGTCTGAGGATGATCAGAGAGTGAGAGGGAAGCAGTGAGAGAGGTTGACGGTGTGGTGGCCGTGTGTGAGGGTGTCGAGAGCTGCGGGAAAAGCAGGGAGGAAATAGGAAGGAATTGTGAAAATTGTGGCGGTGGTAGCCGTGTACGGGGCACTTGAGTCCGTGGTGATGTCGTGCGGGTTGCGAGGAGTCAACCACTACCAGCGGAGCTCACGACGGCGACTGGAGGCAGGTAATTCTCTCATCCCCGAATCGATACTCTGTTTTTCCGTTGAGTTTCAACGTGGAAGTCGTGGTTTGGAAGGTTGAATCGATGAGTCTAGAGTGATCTAAGGGCTTTAATTGAGTCCTGGGAGTAGTTTGGTGGTGCTGCCGTGAGGAGTGGTGCACGGTGGCGGCAGGCACGACGGAGGTGTCTGTGTCCTCTGTTTTGGCCGTGGGTTTCAAACGGCGAGTCGACGAGCTTGGGGCTGAGTCGACAGTCCAGGAAGGTTGGTTGAGGTTTGGTAGAGTCCTAGGAAGAGGTTGGTGTAGCCTCCGTGAAGGGGGAAGTCGTGGGTGGCCGGAGTAAGAAACAGGGCAGTGTACGGGTTTTTGTTCAAGGTTGAGTCGACGAGTTTTAGGGTGAATCGAGGTGAGTGACACACGGGAAGGGGTAGCCTAGGACGGGACGATGCTGCTGGTGAAGAGAGGAACGGTTTTGGTGGACGGAGGAGGAAGAACCAGGTACGCCGGTCTGAGTGCAGACCACTGTACTGAACCCGGTTCAGCACGGGTTGAAGACGGTACTGTAGCTGGCGCGTGGGGCCACGCGCAGCCACTTTGGGTGGCGCGTGGAGGCGCGTGCGGCGGTTCTGGGAGAAACGGTCAACATAGTTTTTGGTCTAGGAGTTGTTGTGAGTTCAATGGAGTTGGTTTCGGGTTAATCGGAAGTCGTTTGAGTGTAGTTCCGCGAGGGAGGAAGTTAGGGTCCCGGGTTCTTACGTTTAAGATGCGGGGAATTTTGAAGGAATTTAGGTGAACCTTCGTAGACGTGTTAGTGACGTATTTTGGCGGTGTTTGACAGGATCGGGATTTCCCGAGGAAGCCGAGGAACGGGCTGGACGTTCGGGACGCGAGTAGGGCTCAGTACTGTGAGTGGACCCTTTCCTTAAACTCGATCATGCATAACTGTTTTTATAAATGTATTTTATGGTTTTAGTTATGACTAGATGTTTCTTGAATATGTTATGATGGTTTTATGTGTTGCACGTTTTTCGAGAAAAGGGTGATTTTGGAAATGTTTTCGGAATTTCAAGGGATTTTGGAACATGATTTTGAGAATCAAGGTTTTGGTTTTGAAATCGAAATTGACAATTGGAATTTGGTTTTAAAGGATTGAAAAGTGGATTTCCGGATTTGGGTTCGGAATGACGGTTCTGGATGCCGGGAAGGGCATCGGACCAGTGATTTCGGATTCGGGTTTGGATGTGGAATGATAAATGGTTTTTAAATGGTTTTGGGATTGGATTTGCTGGATCTGGATATTGGGTTTAAAGACCCGGATATATGTGACGGGGGACCGGCCGGATTGGGTTTAAAGACCCGGATTGAGTTTAAAGACTCGGAAGTTTAAAGACTCGGATATATATTGATTTTCCCCCGTAGGCCTTGAGTTTAAAGACTCGGGAGTTTAAAGACTCGGATATGATTAAGGCCTGGATTGAGTTTAAAGACTCGGGAGTTTAAAGACTCGGATAGATCCAGCAGGTTTGATCGGGAAAATGATGATTTGGTGATTATGGTTTTGATACGGTTTCTGATACTCATGCTATGGTTTCTTATGATATTTTATAGTGTTTCTGTTTCTTATGATGTTTAAGAATGATTCTTTTATTAATGTGTTTATAACTGTTGGTTATGCATGTGGTTTCAAAACGGAGGGTTTAACTCGGTTTTCTTATAAAATGGTTTTTGAACTTTTGTACCCTCGAGTTGTCCGGTTGGGATGTTCACAGTGTGACCTGGGAGACGTTTAGGGAACGGTTTCTGGAGCAGTATTATCCTCGTTCTTTCCGGGATGCCAAGGAGGCGGAGTTTCTGCAGCTCCAGCAGGGGAATATGACCGTGGCAGAGTATGAACGGAAGTTCCAGATGTTGTCTCGGTTTGCTCCTGCTTTTGTGGCCACTGAAGCCGAGAAGTGCCGTAGGTTTGAGTTGGGCTTGCGAGGTGAGATTCGAGCCGTAGTGACGGCTGGATCTTTTGCTACCCTCCGAGACTTGTCAGATGCTGCAGTGCGAGTTGAGGCTAGTTTGCCGGTGCGACGCCGGGAACCTTCTATTCCTGGAGCTTCGAGCCAGCGGACACCGAAAAGAGGTAACTTCGGTGGATCGTCCTCGTCGGGCGATGATCGTTTTGGTAGGCCTGGTAGTGCCCAGAGTTCAGGATTTTGGGGTTATCGAGTACCGCCGACTCCGCAAGCGAGTGCGACGTCGGTAGCGTCCACAGGGAGACCGAGCAGTGGACCAGGCTGGAATGTGTGTTTCTACTGCGGGGAGCGAGGTCATTTTCGACGTGAGTGTCCACTGTTGCCACAGGAAGGTGGTGTAGGCAGAGGAGTAGCGGAGTCCGGACAGAGTACAGCATCAGGGACAGCGGGCACTAGAGGAGGTGGTGGCACAGCCACGAGTAGTTCGAGGGGACGTGGTAGAGCGTCAGGATCTCAGGCCCGGGTGTTCTCGATGACGCAGCATGAGGATCAGTCGACACCAGATACGGAGACAGGTACGTGTTTTATTTTTGGTTGTCCTGTTGGTTTGGTGTTTGGAGTTCGGGGTAGGTATAGGAAAGGAGTGACTATAACTGATCGATTGGAGACTGTGGAAGGAGAGAACCCACAAGCTAGAGTTTGCCTTTAGGACTTTGTGGAGTTAGTCCGACCGTGGCCGGAATAATAGCCGAGGGAGATGGGTGGTGGTATACGAGGAGGTACTCTATGACTTCTGTCGGGTACTGTGACATGAGGTATTTTATAATATCTTTGTTTTCTGTTCATAGAGTTTCCCTTGCGTACACCATGTAGTTGGTACATAGCTAGGGTTGGCTGTGGTAACAGTAGCTGGGGATGGAGTGAAATACCCAAGGTGGAGATGATAGACAGGAAACCTAGGAGAGGTTGTTCTTTACCGGGTAGGAGACCCTAGGTGCTGGGAACTAGCTTTGGAATTTCGGGGACGAAATTCTATTTAGGTGGGTAGATTGTAACAACCCGTCCCGAGAGCCGGGATTAAGATAGTGATTAAGGTGTGATTAGTAAGGTTAATCAAGGGTTAGGTGGTCCCGAGGGGTCCGGGAACTTAGAATGGCGATTTTGCCCCTGGGTTGGGCAGAAATGTTGACTTTTATTTCGGGTGGTCAAATGGGAGTTGACCAGTGACCAGGACGTAGTTGAAGACGTTACGAATCCTTAGGCAGGTGGCACGCCCGATTCCGACATCCGAGGAGGAAGTTGTGAGGTTCGGAAGGTTGAGGGCATAACCGTAATTTTGGAAAAATAGGGGGAAAAGTTGACTTTTTGAATAATCGAGTTTTGGTAGGTTGACCTAGGATGGTTAGATAGATTCCGTCGTCCTGAGTTCGATGACAGGCGGCACGTATTCATCGGACTTACGAGGCGAGAGTTACGGGTCTAGGAAGTTTTGGTTAAAACGTAAATATAAGCTAAAAAGAAGGGTAATTTGGTCTTTCTGCACATTGGGATTTGTGCAGAAAGAAGGAAAGGGACGGCTGGGATGGAGCTATTTGGTGAGAGAGTGAGGAGGATTGGTGACACGTGCTAAGGGTGGAGTGGCTTCTGGTGAGTTCGAGTGTGTGCACGGCCCAAATAATTGGGGTGCACCCGTGTTGTGTGTGCTGCTGGTTCAGAAAACAGAGGGAGGTCGTGAAGGAATTGAGGGTGGTGGTGTGTGTGTTGATGAATTGTGAGTGTCTGAGGATGATCAGAGAGTGAGAGGGAAGCAGTGAGAGAGGTTGACGGTGTGGTGGCCGTGTGTGAGGGTGTCGAGAGCTGCGGGAAAAGCAGGGAGGAAATAGGAAGGAATTGTGAAAATTGTGGCGGTGGTAGCCGTGTACGGGGCACTTGAGTCCGTGGTGGTGTCGTGCGGGTTGCGAGGAGTCAACCACTACCAGCGGAGCTCACGACGGCGACTGGAGGCAGGTAATTCTCTCATCCCCGACGGCGACTGGTGGTGTCGTGGTTTGGAAGGTTGAATCGATGAGTCTAGAGTGATCTAAGGGCTTTAATTGAGTCCTGGGAGTAGTTTGGTGGTGCTGCCGTGAGGAGTGGTGCACGGTGGCGGCAGGCACGACGGAGGTGTCTGTGTCCTCTGTTTTGGCCGTGGGTTTCAAACGGCGAGTCGACGAGCTTGGGGCTGAGTCGACAGTCCAGGAAGGTTGGTTGAGGTTTGGTAGAGTCCTAGGAAGAGGTTGGTGTAGCCTCCGTGAAGGGGGAAGTCGTGGGTGGCCAGAGTAAGAAACAGGGCAGTGTACGGGTTTTTGTTCAAGGTTGAGTCGGCGAGTTTTAGGGTGAATCGAGGTGAGTGACACACGGGAAGGGGTAGCCTAGGACGGGACGATGCTGCTGGTGAAGAGAGGAACGGTTTTGGTGGACGGAGGAGGAAGAACCAGGTACGCCGGTCTGAGTGCAGACCACTGTACTGAACCCGGTTCAGCACGGGTTGAAGACGGTACTGTAGCTGGCGCGTGGGGCCACGCGCAGCCACTTTGGGCGGCGCGTGGAGGCGCGTGCGGCGGTTCTGGGAGAAACGGTCAACATAGTTTTTGGTCTAGGAGTTGTTGTGAGTTCAATGGAGTTGGTTTCGGGTTAATCGGAAGTCGTTTGAGTGTAGTTTCGCGAGGGAGGAAGTTAGGGTCCCGGGTTCTTACGTTTAAGATTCGGGGAATTTTGAAGGAATTTAGGTGAACCTTCGTAGACGTGTTAGTGACGTATTTTGGCGGTGTTTGACAGGATCGGGATTTCCCGAGGAAGCCGAGGAACGGGCTGGACGTTCGGGACGCGAGTAGGGCTCAGTACTGTGAGTGGACCCTTTCCTTAAACTCGATCATGCATAACTGTTTTTATAAATGTATTTTATGGTTTGACTTATGACTAGATGTTTCCTGAATATGTTATGATGCTTTTATGTGTTGCACGTTTTTCGAGAAAAGGGTGATTTTGGAAATGTTTTCGGAATTTCAAGGGATTTTGGAACATGATTTTGAGAATCAAGGTTTTGGTTTTGAAATCGAAATTGACAATTGGAATTTGGTTTTAAAGGATTGAAAAGTGGATTTCCGGATTTGGGTTCGGAATGACGGTTCTGGATGCCGGGAAGGGCATCGGACCAGTGATTTCGGATTCGGGTTTGGATGTGGAATGATAAATGGTTTTTAAATGGTTTTGGGATTGGATTTGCTGGATCTGGATATTGGGTTTAAAGACCCGGATATATGTGACGGGGGACCGGCCGGATTGGGTTTAAAGACCCGGATTGAGTTTAAAGACTCGGGAGTTTAAAGACTCGGATATATATTGATTTTCCCCCGTAGGCCTTGAGTTTAAAGACTCGGGAGTTTAAAGACTCGGATATGATTAAGGCCTGGATTGAGTTTAAAGACTCGGGAGTTTAAAGACTCGGATAGATCCAGCAGGTTTGATCGGGAAAATGATGATTTGGTGATTATGGTTTTGATACGGTTTCTGATACTCATGCTATGGTTTCTTATGATATTTTATAGTGTTTCTGTTTCTTATGATGTTTAAGAATGATTCTTTTATTAATGTGTTTATAACTGTTGGTTATGCATGTGGTTTCAAAACGGAGGGTTTAACTCGGTTTTCTTATAAAATGGTTTTTGAACTTTTGTACTTTCTGGTCCACTCACATTTTCTGTTTTAATTGCCCTCCAGGTTGTGGAGCAAGCGCGGGGTCTTGACGTCGAGGCAGTGTCCGAGGCATAGAAGTGACGTGAGAGCTCCCAGAGTAGAGTAAAGGCTTCCGTGTGCGTGTAGTTATCGGTTTTATTTTCTTTGTATGTTCGTACTATGTTCTGTAAATGCTACCTTCGGGACATTGTGTCTAATTACTCCTGCGTTTGACTGGGTTCGAGTAAGTGTTCCTTAGGTGTTGTGTCGGGGAGTCAGACGGGAGCGGGATTTACCTCGGGTTTCGGGGTGAAACCGGGGTGGGTCCTGACAATTTCTCCTCTGGATCCTGGCACACTCTGATAGCCCCGGTTGGGCAAAGGATGGAAGTATCCTTGGTCTGACACTTCGTGTCAGACGGGAGCAGGCACGTCCCATGCTAATCCCGAGGGATTTGGAACGGGTCTTGTCATTATCCACTATTCACATTTTACTAGGCGGGTATTATTGGCAGACATTAATTGGTCCTAAATAACCTGATTGGACCGATGGATGGGTGACAAGTGGCATTCATCCCATTGGCCTAGTAACCCAAATTCATGCACCCCTTTTCATCTTTATCTTCTTCCTTCTTTGTTACCAGATCACCCAAAACCATTAACAAACATCCTTCTTCCATCCTTGTTGCTACCTGAGTGAGAGAGTGATCTGAGATGAAAGGAAGGCATAAACGGCGAGGACAATAGCGTATGGTGGCCGAAAAACCAAAAAGGTAAGTCGTAGGATTTTAAAATTGGGTTTTGAGTTTTAGGCTTTGGTGACACGATTTGAGGCCAAGTTTTTTATCCTTGAACCTATGTGAGTCTGTAGGAACCAGAAAGGGACGAGTTAGTGGCTGGATTGGACCTGGGTGGACATTGGTAGCTTGGCCGAATTGAAACAAGCTTGAACAGGTAATTTTAGCCATGGTTTTGCGTTTTTTAGTCCATATATCCATTGTTGGGTTGATTACAAGCATGTAGGAAGAAAAATGGAGTGAAATCGTTGAGAAATTAGAGGGATATGACCAGGTCAGGGTCAAGGGTCAAATGACCCATTACAGTCAAACAGATCGACCCAGCTAGAGGTAGGGGATGATGACGTGGTAGTCCACGTCATCACCTGTCAGACTTGTCAGGCCACGTGGCCAATCAGAGGGTCACACGTGTCTAGCCGTCAGGCCCAGTCAGTAGCTAACGTGGCAGGTCCACGTCAGCATTGTCAAACCACGTGGACTAGTGGGGTGATGCCACGTGGCAACCTGTCAAAGGGTGTCAGAGTGACGTGGCATGTGACGTGGTAGTCAATGCTAGCCAGGTCAGACCACGTGGACCAGTGGGGGTGCCACGTGGCAAGTAAGGATGAAAATATCGATATCGACGGATATATCGCTAGTTAAATTTATGGATATCTCGCCCCAAATATAGCTAGCGATATCGATATCGTTTACGGTTAACAAAAATGACAGAAATTCAGTCTAAAAGTTGGAAATTTGGAATGAAACTTTGGGAAAAAACTTAAGTACCAAATGATGGTTATATAGGATTAATAAAAACTATAAAATGACTTTGATATAATAAATATATGATGAATAATATGATAAAATATATGTCCGACAATAACTAACAGTAGAAAACCTTAAAGATAAACTTAAAATAAAACATAAGTTTATTGATAATATTGCACTATGAATACTTTACACATTGAACTTCATTAAAAACAAGTAGAGCGTCTACCAGATTGAAAATTGGATTGGTCTCCATCTACCAAGACACAAAATTTTTGCCAAGTGATGCTATTTGACCAAATGGAAATGTATTGTTGGACATAGTATTCGTATATCTCCTTTGAATGGCCTACTTTTCCTCCATAGATGGGGTAGTTCGGATTTACTCAACTAACTTCTCCATAATCTTCATTGAGATGAAGATCTTCATAGCCTCCATAATCATATGGAATTTGAGGGAAACTGTTGTCTAACTGGTGGTAACCATATTGACCATAAGCATATGGATCATTTGAGTTATTACTAGGATCGGTGCCTAAACTCATTGACTCAAAACTAATTGCCATGGAATCCTCAAAATATGGGTTTCCATAACCTTCATATATGTTGCGTGTCCGAGTGTAATCTTTCCCAACATCACTGATTCCTACTCCACCTTCTCTACATCCATGATCATAATCTTGGGTGGCATGAGTGAAATCCGCCTCTTTAGTAAATGGGCTCAAAGGTGCATACGTTTCAGATACATGTTCATTTGCCCCGTCATCATCCCCTCCGTCATCTTTGTCTTCATTGTTTGGCTTAACATCATCTCCTCCATCATCATCATCATCATCATCATCATCTGCAGAATTGTTTTGATGTAGTCCCTTACTAGTCGCATTAGCTCTCAAGTAATGTCCAACGGTAGAACCAAGCATTGATCTTTCCCATGAAGACATCTCCCGCTAACCTCTTACTTCCTCACTCCCCACTTCTTCAGATAGAACTCTATCGATATTAACACCTTGTTCACTAGCAAGATGGGCTACTCGAGGGTCAGGCCTTCCTCTATCATCATCCAAGTGAGCTGGCATAATCCATGCTTGAAGAGGATCAACCTCATTACCTTCCACGTGTTGACCAGCAATTTCCAAAAGGCCAATGTAGACTTCCTCCAAAACTTTACTAAATTCAGTTTCGTCATCTCTTAACTTGAGCTTCATGTCGTAGACTGGCGACGACTAGCGTTGACCAGACTTTGACCGGTGCATTGGGACGCATGCACACAAATTTCAAGGTCAAACCAGTCTTGTTTGCAAGGTTTCGACGATCTAAATCCAATGGTGGTGGTTTCAAGTCGATCAGAGACAGTTTGATAGGTCGTTTAGGGGTTTTAAACCTCGGAAAGCATGTTTAGGACGCATTTCCAGTATCGGGCTTTATGAGGGTTTAATGTATAGACTTGTATAAAAAGTAAGTAACCCTCAGATGTGATTTGGATAGGCCCGAAGACTTGGGATTAGCTTCGGTGAAATTACAGCGCGGGTATTGAGTGCACGACGTGGACCGTGCGTGAGTGGACTTTTGTTTTATAATTGAAATGCATGCATAACTGTTTTGAATGCTTTATTATATGATTTAAGTTGAAATGCCTTGATATCGTTATTTGATGATGTTGTGGATTTAATCATCGTGAGTGGACTCAGGAGTGCGAGATTACGATATCACCCCAGATGCGGTAGATCTTGGGTAGGCACCCCATGATGATATCACCCTGGACGTTGTTGAGTTAATCCTGCGGAGGTAATCAGAGATGAGACCCCGAGTTGCACGCGTAGCATTGGAAATCGTGTCTAGTATTGGTTATAGACATCGCGGATGTCGATGATTGGTTATATTGTGTTTTACTGATATATGTGTCCAGATATATATATATATATATATATGTGTGTGTGTGTGTGTGTGTGTGTGTGTGTGTGTGTGTGTGTGTGTGTGTGTGTGTGTGTGTATGATTTGAACTATTTTCATACGATCTGATTTAAATGCATGCATGTTTATAAACAGAGGGGAAAATGTTATTGCTCTTAAATCGTACTTCGAAAATACTTATTTTTGTCCACTCGCACTTTGATTTTTTTATTGACCCTCCAAGCTGTGACACAGAGGTAGGGGCTGATACTGAAGCAGAGGCATAGACAGTAACATTGCGCACCTAAATACCCTACATGGTAGGTTTTGGTACTTTTATTGTACTGAAATTTATTGTCTGATAATATTGTAGTTGAACTCTGTTTTTATGTAAAACAAAAAAACTAAAGGATCATTTTCGATATTTAGAGTCGATTGTCAGATGGGAACAGAGCACGTCCCACTATAATCTAGGGGGGTTGGGACGGGTCTTGTTATGAATGGAAGTTAACGTACCTAGGTTTGCTTTCTCCAGCTCATAACATTAAGCGCCAAGCATCGCATATAAATAATGAACCGACCCTCTAAGTTTTTGTAATGATGAATCCTTACTTCACCAACTTGTAGTATAAGTAATCTTTATACCAAATTTATACTTTATATCTTTAATAATGTCCCAAAATGTGAATAACACACGAGCATCTTCGTATCTACACAACAAAGCATCCAACACAACACATTTAACTTTATAAGGGTGATGATTGTTGAGAGATGGCATATCACATTCATGCGTGTCATTGTAATACAAAATTCTAAAGTTTTGGGACCCTACTTAACACTGCTTCTTAATCCATGATCAATCTCCATCCTCTCTTTTGACCACAATATACAATTTACCTGATTTTTTGGTCTTAATTTGAAAGTGCCCTTTAATGGCAGCCAACCGTATTGTTCTCAAAAGTGCAGCCTTTGTAGAAAAATCTTGCCACATTCTGAAACAATTTATACTCTTGAGCCCTCTTCGATAATGTTCACATTGGTTTTGGGAGCTTTGCTCTCCATGAGGAAAAACTAGCCTCTTTCTTTTTTTCATACACAATTCAAGTGTCATCGTAAATGCCTCATCAACAACAACACCACTGGACCTTTCACTGATCGCTAGAGATATTTGAGAAACTATTGGAGATCTTGTTGAATTACCTAATTAGAATCTTGCATATGCCCCCATGCCCAAAGTGCTGACTACACCAATGTCCTCTATATCAATATCTTGTGAAATATGATTGGACATCCTTCCACCAAACACATCTTCTACATCAATGTCATCAATTCCACCTTTGCTTAACTACTGATAAGTTATCATAGTCCCATTACACTTGCCTATATTATCCATACTTTTTAGACTCACACTTAAAGGAAAAACTCTTGATGCAGTTAATTGCGTACTATAGGTGATAAAAATTTCTTCAATGCTCAAGTGTTCAATTTCTACACATGAAATTGGAACATAATACCTTAGCTCAACCTTATATTTGTTTTCATCGACCTTGCCAATTTTCACCACACGAGCAACAATTTCTTCCAATATGATATTTGGTGAAACTATTACACCTTTTGATTATCTACCTTCATATGACATTTTTTTCCTCTTCTCAACTCATTTCTCATTGTAGCATACCATCATTTGAATAGTATCGTCCATTCTTACATAAAGACAATATTTATAATTATTTTAAATTTCATGTCACGCTTCTATCAAGTATTCAATAAATACTACAAATCAATAGCAATATTATGCCCTATTCTGTAATTATATCACTCGACTATGAAATTATTAGCACCAAGTCTATAATTGTTTCCTTTTTTGTTTTTGTTTCGGTAAAGATGGTAAACTTAAGCTTGGTAAATTCTAGTTGTAGTCCCACTTAGCCCTTTTTTTTGGTAGTTTTTGGATCATAACTTTACTAAATTGACAACTAAGCAAGGTAGAAACATGCACACAACTTCGCAAGGGCCCTCCAAACAACAGAATTCACTAATTAAGCTTCAACTTTTGCAAATCCAAGCAAGAAACATTATACTCATCCCCACTATTTTATATTTCGCAACCATCTGTTTTTCAAAATAAGTAGTCCTATTCTTTGCATAGCTAGTCCTTTTAACGCTACAGATTGTTTGATTCCATCTCAAAATAGGATTCAACATGATCCAACTCAGAATCCAAGTTTAAATATAGCGGCAATAGCATCATGCTAGAATATCCTTAGTACCTGATAAAGGTTGCTTAACAATGCATCCTTCTTAGAACTGGCATAACTTGCATCATAAATAACTCCATTGAAGCACTCTGCCAAAGAAACTCTACAAAATCTATATTACGCCGATTAAGATTAGATCACATCCATCATTTTTCGAAGTGGACTATTGTAAGGATCTTCTCGAAATTTGTTAATTTTTCTATTTACAAATGAACTATTATAAGGATCCACTTGTTTTTAGAGAGATTTGTATTTGTATTTTCTTTTTGCCAAAATTTTGAGGCATTTCCTTTGCATTATGTAAAGAAGAAATCTTTTTTTTTTTCTATGGAGTAAAACCTCAGTTTGAGGCATATGCCCATAATATCCCCATTCGCCAAGATATCCCTCCATATTACCTTCTTATCCCAATCTATATCCCCATCATGTCCTTATTTCACCAAGGTGTCTCCCCATTACCTTCTTGTTACAATCCATATCCCCACCATATCCCGTGAGGCTTAACCAAAATTACAAATTACATTACCATAATAAGTGTTCATTCTTCTATAACATCAGCATCATCAAATGCAAAGCCAATCTACAAACGAGCAAATTAAAATGATATTCTTCTTAGGTTAAATTTTTGGAAAATCTTATAGTGAACACATTTCATGGTGCATTGCACATTTCTAAATAAAGTACCTGATAAAGACTTTAAAACTAGCCAGTATACCATATCCAGAAGCAAAAATCATCCATCAAACATAAGAATCCAACAATCATTGTCCAACTTAATAGAATTCCCAAAAAGAAAAATTATTAATAACACAAGCAAAGAAACAATTCAAAAAGATGTCCGAGGTTGTCAAGTGCATGACATTAACCAAGTTAGATGTAGTGTTCAAAGTTCAAACCAAATAGAACATCAACCGGTTAAATGGTGTGAAAGCTTCTTCCATTATAGAACAGTTTTAGACATTAAACATGAACTTTAGTTACATATAGCAAGGCAACCCGCGATCGCGCGGGTTTGTAAAATAATTTTGTAGATCTAGTGTAAAAGATGTAAAGAATAATGAAAATTTGAAATCTCAAAATCTCAAATATGAACACGAAAAGTTGAAACTGTAATACCTAGGAATCAAAATTCAGGTTGCCAAAGGTTCAATCATCTTAAATAACTTAAAAACCACAACAAGTTTCTCATAAGGATTACAAAATACTTGGTACCCATAGAAATCTCATTGAAAAATAGAGTAAACACCACAACTAAAGACAAACTCAGAGAAAAGAAAGTTCAATCTCAAAATACTTGGTGAAGTGGAAAATGAAGACAAACTCAGAGACCGGAAGAAAAGCTCGCATCAAAGGAGAGAGAAAATGGAGAGGTGTCAAGCGGAAGCCAAGCTCAAATTTTAGCAGCCCACTCACTGTACATACTGAAGAAAAAAAAACAGAGAGCAGCCTTAAAACCTGCATCAATTAACAAAGAAGCAATACCAAACTTCGATATGCATATTCTTTATAAAATAATTAAAATTTTAAAAAGCTTATGAATTCAATCATATATTCATATTATTAAAAGAAATACAGCACTACTCAACTCAAAACCAAATCTAGATTCTTCGTCCTCCTTAATCCTTCAGAAAAAATATAACATCCAAAACAATGAATCCATCAAACCAATGTTAGTCAAACCATGATTCAGGTAATGAATGTCAAGACGCTTGAACAGATTTGAATCTTGAGTGGATTTGAAACTAAATGCAAGAAAAATTTAAGCATATTTATTTAAAAAAATCTAAAAAATTCAACTGAAAATTGAAATAGCAGGAAAAATAAAGATTAAAGAACGACAATAAATTCTGCAAAAAAAAATTGAAATATACAAAGCGATAGAAACCTTGGTTTTTCCTCAGTAGGAAGTTGAAGGGTACACGGATTCTCTGCAATGTCCATAAAGACGCTCAAATTAAGTCCCTGACGAATATCAAATCAAACAATTAAAAAGCTTATACACTAACTCTTGCCATTTTAAAGGATGGAAATCATGGAAATGCTTTTGAAAGATCATTCGCCTCTTTTTAAAGATGAGCAGAAAATAGGTTTGTTTGATTCGATCACTTCTGCCTATATATAGCCTATAAGTTGCAACATATAGTTTTATATCTCTCGGAAAACATTTTCTACTAAGATTATCATGATGAGGAAAATTAAAGAAAAAACACCTACAATAAAGAATAAAACTCGGAAATACTATAGAATATCATAAGATAGCACTGAACAACAACAAAATAAAGTAAGCCATCAATTTAAGCAAACAGATTATAGGTCAAATGAAAGCATACATTCCTAATCATTGGAAAGGAATTTCTGCCTAGTGTAAGCAAATCCATAACCCAATTTTGTTCAAATAAACTAATACTATGAAATTGTAGAGTTTTAAAAACGCATAAGCATAAGGTGGCATTTAGTAATACTGCAGGATTATTTAGTTATTATAAATATGATTTTTATATTAATGTGAAAGTCAAGATCATGATTGAAGTTAACATAAATTTTTAATAGAAAAATTGAGACAACATTGTGGGTATTTGGTTCAAATTCAAAAAATTGCACATCAAAATTACCAACGAATAGTTTGTTTTCATCGGAAATAACTTGTTGTAGACAATTTGAATGATGAGGCGAATAACCGAATAAATGTTTCTATTCTACGAAGAATTTAATAAATACTGTATCACGTGTAATAATATTGTATGTTGAAAAACAGAAATTGAATTACTATAGTTGGAGAAGGAAATTTAGATAAAATTGGAACTATTAATACTTATTAATTTATGAACAATTCTTGAATAGAAAGTAGCATTTTTCTATTGGTATAAGAGAAGAAATATAGTCAGGGAGCATATAAGAGCAAGAAAGTGGGAAAAAAACATGAAGCTGTAGCAAAGCAAAGGCAACAAAGAGCACTTTGAATCAAAAGAAATCAGCGTATGTTGATTGAGTCAGGTATTTTACCTCATTTAATCAATGTTTAACTTCCTCAAATTTATCCTCAATACTTTTGAATAAGTTCTAAAAACAAATCTGCAAAACCAAATTCGAGCATATTTATAATTTGATTTTCTGTGTATAATGTTCTTTTAATTTGGCACACAAACCTTGAAAACTCGAGACTTGAGATTGGATGCGGGAAATAAACCTTGAGAAACAATGAAGCCGATTGTAGAGGATGGATTTTTTGCAACATGTTGGCAACCATATGGAGCTACAAAAGCCTAAGAAGATCGAAATTTTGATAAGTAAACAAAATGAATAATTGGTCGTGAACGGGCGAAAACACATGCTAAAAATACTCAGAAGTGCACAAATTCATAAATTTTCATATCAATCTAAGTCTCTAATTTACAAAAACAACCCTAGTATAGTGTGCTTTGCCATATTTGTTTTGTATTTTCCAAAGATCTAGATAAAGCATGAAATCTTTGTGCATAATGATTTTATTCTTCTAAAAAAGAAATAAAGATTATCAATAAATTTTGTATGAATTACCTTTTCTCTGTAGTCAAATATATCAACAACAATGTATCCAACAATACCACTCATGTTGTACGCCTCTCCGCTGCTTGTTTGCCCAAATGAAAATATACTTTCTGGAAGCAAATTATCAAATAGAGGATATTATAAACAATTTCAGTTGGAAGGAAGTGAACGAAAAAAGGAAAATATACTGAAGGGAAATAAATTATATGTAACCTACCATTTACACCACTTAAAACTAGAAGAGCGAGATTCTTAGATGCTTCTTAATAACCCTCTCTATGGAGCAATCAATCTCAAATAGTCTGTCTGGAACCAAAGAAGGGAAAACATACAAATTCAAAGAGTCGACACATTATAATTATAATCAAAATTCATGTCAGGTTATAATCAAAATTCATGTCATATGTGACACGACCAGTCCCAATCCCCCCGGGATAAACACGGGATGTAACAACCCATACCTTCAGGAAGGGTACAAATGTAATTTCGTAAAAGATTTGTATAAACGGACGATTTTGCCCTTGTGAATAGTGTGTCAAAAGTTGAATTTTTGATTTACAGGTTGGATGAGTGTTGACCATTGACCGTGACGTAGCTTAGGACGTCACGAGTCCGTAGACAGGTGGCAGGTCCGATTTGGACAATCGGAGAAAAAGTTATGACGTTCGGAAGATTGAGGGCGTTACCGTAATTTTGATTAATTAGGGGAAAATGTTGACTTTTTAGAGGAATTGTGATTTTCACGTAAACCGAGGACCGTTGGATAGGTCTCGACGTCCTGAGTACAACGACAGGCGGCACGCTGTCATCGGACGTCGGACGAAATAGTTACGGGTCTGGAAAGTTTGAGGGTAAAATGGTAATTTTAACTCTAGGGGTATTTTGGTCTTTTTCCCCTTAAGACCAATCAGATAAGGGCAAGTGGCTGAGTGGGCTTGGATATTTTGTACTGATGTCCATGGGAATGTGGACACGTGGTAATGCCTAGATGGTTCTAGGATTGTGTACAATGTACACGGCCACAAATTGTCCGAGGTTTAAACCGTGTATTTTGGGCATTTTACACAGAAAACAGGGAGAGAAATTGTGAGAGTTGTGATCGATTCAGTGTGTGGGCGAGATTTTGGTGAATTGTGAGAGTGACAGAGAAATGAGAGGAAACTGGTTATCGGAAATTGGGGGTGAGATCGTGCAAGAAACACGGGGGTGGTGAGGCTGAGTTTTCAGGGAAAACAGAGAGATTATGGGACAGTGGTGGTGGTTGTCCTGTGTTGTGGTTCAAACCAAGCTGAGGAGGAGTTAGGACGACCGAAGAGGACTCATTGGACACCGTGGTACACGGCGGTGCAGACGACGAAGGAAGAATCACATGTGAGACCTTATTCCCCTGTTTTTCCCATTTCCTTCAATTCGAAAGTCGTGGACTTTGGGCTAGAGTCGAGGGTTTTGGAGGTTAGGGTGAGACTCCTGAAGGTCCCAGGAGTCGTTTGAGTGTGGTGCCGTGACGGGGGAAGGCCTGGGTGGCCGGAGGCCAAAACAGGGCATACGGGCCGTTTGTTTCAGGGATGAAGACGATGGGTTTTAGGCCGTGATTCCTCGATTTTAGGACTGGTTTTGGTTGCAGGGAACTGGACGAAGCTTCTGGGATTGGTTTGGACGGAAATGGTGGAAGAATAGAGGAGAACCGGTCACGTCGGTTCAACACAATTGAACCGGGTGACTCGAGGTAGACGATGCACTGTAGCAGGCGAGTGAGGCCCACGCGGAGCCACTTTGAGCGGTGCGTGGGGGCGCGTGGGGAGGATTCTGAACAAACTTCCAACAGGGTTTTTGTTCTAAATGTTCTAAGGAATCCATTGGTGTAATTTTTGGGTTAATCGGACGATGTTATGGGATAGTTAGGGAATTCTTAGGGTTTAAGTTTAAAGTACGTATAAATTCCCGAAAATTTGGGGAAATTAGGGTTAGCATATTTGACGTATTTGTGATGACATTTTCTGATTCGTGAGTGGACTCTTTCTTTCTTACGAGCATGCCTAGCTTTTTTTTATCTATGTTTTATGATTTTAAGTATGTTTTATGCTTGTTGATGATGATTATACGTGATTGATATGTTAGCACGTTTTTCGAGACATTTTTGGGTTTTCGCACGTTTTTCGAGAAAAAGCTGGATATCTGATTTTGATGCTATACTTTGGGATTTCACCTTATAATTGTGTTCTGATGGTTATAAATGAATTCTGAGACATGATTTTGGTAAACCCGATTTTGGTTTAAACTGGATTTCCGGATTTGAGTTCGGAATGACGGTTCTGAACGCCGGAAGGGCTTCAAACCGGGGATTTCGAATTCGGGTTTGGATATGGACTTAGAATTGATTTTAAATTGGTTTTGGATTGGATTTGCTGGATCTGGATATTGGGTTTAAAGACACGGATTCTGATTGACGGGGGACGGGCCCGAATTGAGTTTAAAGACTCGGATATTTATGATATTACCCACGTAGGCCTATTGAGTTTAAAGACTCGGGAGTTTAAAGACTCGGATTACATTTTAGGCCTGGTTGAGTTTAAAGACTCGGATAGACCCATCAGGTTTGATCGGATTTTGATATTTGCGGATTTGGTTTTATGATACGATCTTAGCATACTTATCATACTGTTTTATATTGTGGTTTTCTGGTACTTAGTTAGGCATGCATATTTTAAAACGGAGGGAAAAACCTTATTGTTTTCTTTGAATTGTTTTATTCTTAAATTGTGTTTTAGACCTTTTATTTCTTTTAGTCCACTCACACCTTTTGTTTTTAATTTACCCTTCAGGTCGTGGTGATAGCGCTGGGGTGAACGTTGAGGCAGGGACCGAGGCATAGAGCTTACGATGTTCTTCCGTTGCGAGATTAGCCTAGTAGGACTTTTGGTGCCTGTTTTGTATAAATATGCTCTGAATTACGGTTGTATTATATTTCTCCCTTGTCTGATAGTTATGCTTATGATTGTGTTGAGGTTATTTTGGTACTTTAAGTGTGATTTTCAGACGGGAGCAGGGTTCGTCCCGGGTATCGAGATGATATTTGGGACGGGTCCTGACAATTGGTATCAGAGCATAGGTGACAGGACCCGTCTCAACTGGACTTCAATACCCGTGTCCGGTCCTGCTCCCGTCTGACAAGTCAACTGAAGTCCCGAAACTATCCTTCAGCACCTATCAGACAAGGGATAACTGCGCTAATTTCCACTCATGCCTCCGCCTCGAGACCAGCCCCGAACGTTGTGCCACGGCCTGGATGGTCATCAAAACAGAAAAGGTGTGAGTGGACAAAAATAATATCATTTGAAATACGTTTGAAACACATCATTTACCCTCCAGTTTATCAAACCATGCATGCATAGGGGAAAACATATGAATGACAATCATCAGCTTTCCAGCCAAACAACATAACAAGTCAACATCCAGGCTCTCAAGCCAAACACACGATAACATAGTCTCCTGGCCACACAGATCAGAACTCGTACTCAATACCAGTACGTAATCACAATCAACATCAAGCAATACTATGCACAAGGTCACAATCAATTACTCAATCAATCAATCAATCAAACCGCACTGTTCACAAGTGCACAAACCATTACACTGTCACACCGGCACTACGCGTAGGCCAACCTCGGGAATTGCACTCACGCAACATCCGAGTCCCTCGAGAACTGTACGCACGCAACATCCGAGTCATATCCATCCTGTCTGGGAACTGCACACGCATCCTCTAGACGTCTCATACCCGGGAATTGCACTCTCGCAACGTACGAGTCACGTCTAGGCACTGCACTCGCATCATCCAGCATGATCCAGTATCCAGTATCCACAATCACAATCACAATCATAATCCATATCACAACACATATCAATCATATCCATGACCTCAAATCAAGTCATAAGCATTCCCGACAGAGTTTCAAGCTCAAATACCAAGTATACGTAAATCTGTGAAATCATATTGAAACATTAAATCATCCAGAAACCATCATTGACTCACCAAATAAGTCAAAACATCATTTGAATACCTTTTTTACTCCGGGCCAAGCCCAAAATACCATTCGAACATTTCCTCGAAAAACGTTCTCGAAAGACCGATTAAAATATTCATTAAATCACGCATAATCATGCCACATCATCAGGACATCATTTCAAGTCAATTCATGCAATATTCATGGAAAACAGTTAACTATGCATGCATCATGGTTTATAAAACAAACGTCCACTCACACACCGTCCAACCCGCTCGCTTCCCGAGCTGCACGCGTTTCCGTAATTTCGGACACTTGTCAGGAATCTTGAATCCTGTTCAAAATCATTATGTGGGTTACTAACAAGTCAATTTACATCATATAATTTTCTCATAATTTTCCGGGAATTTAATATTAATTAAATACGTAACGTAAATCTTCGGACCCTCGAAACAATATCGAAACGGTGTCCGATTGACTCGAAACCAATTTTAAAATGTTTGTTACATTACATAGAGTAAAACACCTGTTGAAACCTTCCTCATAAAATCCACCACGCGCCCTCACGCGCCGCCGCAAGCTGCTGCGCGTGAGTTCACGCGCCTTACTACAGTAACCTGCACAGTCGTCCTTGTCGCCCGTTTACCTGGTAAACAGATCCTACGACCCGCGTGCCAACCCGACTCATCCCTAGATAATTCGAACTCAATTTCTCCAATTCTTTCACTCATTACCATCTATTCCACGTCTCATGTGGATCTGTAACCTCAATTTAATGAAACCATGTCCTGAGACTCACGACTCAACATCAAAACCCGACGGGTCCCTAATCAGGTTCTACCCAAAATCAACCCTTATCGTTCAATTAGTCATACAGGAAGCATCCTAGGTCCATTATAAGCATAAATATGGAATCAATTTCAACGTTTCATACCTCCAGGTAGTCGAACTCAACCTCCAAATGTCGCGGACGTCACAGGGTCAGTTCTCTATCAATTCGCCTCCAATTTCGTGTCCAATCGATTTGGTTCACCTCGTTGAGCTCCCAGAAATCTAAATGACTAATCTATTTCACTTGAAATGGTATACAAACCCAAAATCAAATTTTTGTTCTTCCATGGTTTTTCGGGTATGTCCAGTATGGGTTTCCCTTGAGTTCTCTTTGTTTTCTTTCGGTTTTTCTCGCACAATCCACCCTCCTTTCTCTCTGTTCAATCTAAATTCTTCATGATCAATCAATTTGGACGAATTCAAATACACAAGGTGGGCGGTTTTGTTTGTTGTTCTCTGTTTTTCTCTTGTTCCAGTATTAACCAAGTGCTAAGTATACAACAGGTTTAATTAAGTTAATTAAGTGGACACAAAGACACCCAAGTGCCACTAATCTCCCTCATCAAGTGACACATGTCACCCAGCAATAAACCCTCATCCAATTAAGCTGAATCAGCTAGGACAACCGTCCTAATCACTTTGTTATGGTAAATTACCATTTTACCCTTACCATACTAATTTACCAAAATGCCCCTCATGGTTCTAGACCCATAACTTTTTCGTTCGGACTCCGATTGACGCATGCTGCCTGTCTATGGATTCAGCGTCTCGAGACCTACCCAACGGTATTTACGGAATCCAAACACAGTCCCGGTCAAAAATTCAACAAATGGCCCCTTTGGACCAATTTACCAAATTACCCTCAAACTTCCGCACGTCATAACTTTTTCCTCGAATGTCGAAATCGGGCGTGCCACCTGCCTATGAACTCGTGACGTCCTGAACTACGTCACAGTCATCGGTCAAAGTCCGTTTGACCGCTCGAATAAAAAGTCCACCGTTCGCCCAATTCCAGGGGCAAAATCGTTCTTTTCCTCAAATTTTCCAAATTTCTGTGTTTCGAATTTCCGGGGCGTCACAATAGGTTTGTCGGTTTGTGTCGGAACGAGGTCATTTTTAGGGTATTTTACTAACTCTATGCCTCTTTCAGCGTACGATCGACCATCCCTCCGAGACGTGAACCCCTCTACGACCTGAAGAAGCAGAGAGTGCGTCGATTGAGCGAGCCCAGCGGCTCGGGGCTACTACGTTCAGTGGTGGGGCAGACCCAGAGGAAGCTCACCGATGGATCACCCGGCTTGAGCGGATTTTTGGGGCGATGTATTGTCCTCCAGGAGATCGTGTATTGTTGGCTACTTTTCTGCTAGACGGCGCAGCGTATGAGTGGTGGTATACGCTGAAGTTGTCAGGTTGGGACGCTCATACCGTGACTTGGGAGACTTTCTGGGAGCGGTTCTTGGACCAGTATTATCCTCGCTCTTTTCGGGATGCCAAAGAGGCGGAGTTCCTTCAATTGAAACAGGGGAGCATGACAGTGGCCGAGTATGACCAGAGGTTCCAGATGTTGTCCCGATTCGCTCCTGCATTTGTGGCAACCGACGCTGAGAAGTGTCGTCGGTTTGAGTTGGGTCTTCGAGGAGAGATTAGAGCCATTGTGACAACCGGCTCATTTGTTACTTTCAGGGAGTTGTTCGATGCTGCTGTTAGAGTGGAGGCCAGTTTACCTGCCAGGCCACAGTACTCGGGCAGTGTGCGACGCCGTGAGCATTCTTTTCCTGGAGCGTTGAGTCAGAGGACCCCGAAGAGGGGCAACTATGGTGGTACTTCATCAGCTGGTGGAGCCCGATTTGGCAGACCAGGCAGTTTTCAGGGCTCTGGATTTCGGGGAGCTAGAGCACAGCCGACTCCTCAGGCGAGTGCGACTTCTGTTGCTTCTACTGGGAGACAGACTGGTGGACCCGGTAGAGATGTCTGCTATTATTGTGGAGAGCGTGGCCACTTTCGGAGAGAGTGCCCGTTGTTAGCCCAGGAGGGTGGAGCAGGTCGAGGTACAGTAGAACCTGGGCGGAGTACTGCATCTGTGTCAGGGGCGGCAGGCCCTAGGGGTGGCAGTGGTGCCACGAGCAGTTCCAGAGGGCACGATAGGTCATCAGGACCGCAGGCGCAAGTTTTTGCTATGACCCAGCAGGAGGCCAGATCAGCACCGGGAGTGGTGACAGGTACACTTACCATATTTGGTCACACTGTTTTTGCTTTGATAGATCCTGGGGCTACTCACTCGTTTATAGCTCGGAGTTGTAGTCTGGTGACGAAGAGGGAGGTGTCTACTTTGGATTGTGCCTTAGGGGTGAGTACACCTACTGGGGAGATGTTGGTAGTGACTCAGGTTTTGAGAGAGTGTCCGGTGTTGGTAGGTGAGGTTGAGTTAGTGGCAGACTTGTTACTGCTGGATCTACGGGACTTCGATGTTATATTGGGCATGGATTGGTTAACCAGACATCATGCTTCTATCGAGTGTTTCGATAGGAGAGTGACCTTTCGGAGTCCAGGATTACCAGAGACCACGTTTCAGGGTGATCAGCGTGCACTTCCTACAGGGGTTATTTCGGCACTTGAGGCTAGCAAGCTGTTGCGGAAGGGGTGCCAGGGTTATATAGCTCACGTGGTGGATACACGTGCTATGCTAGTGAGGGTGGAGGATATACCAGTGGTGCGGGAGTTTCTCGAGGTTTTTCCCGAGGAGTTGCCAGGATTACCACGTCATAGAGATATCGAGTTCACGATTGATCTTCTACCAAGTACACAGCCTATTTCACAGACTCCTTACCGCATGGCACCTGCAGAATTGAGGGAACTTAAGGCCAAATTACAAGAGTTCGTCGATATGGGATTCATTCGACCGAGTATGTCACCTTGGGGAGCGCCTGTACTGTTTGTCAAGAAAAAGGACGGAGGTTTGAGATTGTGTGTTGACTACAGACAGTTGAATAAGGTAACCATTCGGAATAAGTATCCCTTACCCCGGATTGATGACTTGTTCGACCAGTTGAAGGGAGCATAGTACTTTTTGAAGATTGATCTTCGCTCCGGCTACCATCAGTTGCGGGTTAAGGAGGAGGATGTACCGAAGACGGCCTTTCGGACCAGGTACGGTCATTATGAGTTTGTTGTGATGCCTTTTGGATTAACTAATGCCCCATCAGCTTTTATGGATCTTATGAACCGAGTGTTCCAATCGTACTTGGATCGTTTTGTGATTGTATTCATCGATGACATCTTGGTGTATTCGAAGAGTGCGAAGGCGCACGAGAAGCATCTGAGAATAGTGCTTAAGACCCTGAGAGAGCATCAGTTGTATGCGAAATTGAGCAAGTGCCAGTTTTGGTTGACCATTGTTGGTTTTCTAGGTCATGTGATTTCAGCCGAGGGCATCAGAGTGGATCCTCAGAAGGTTGAGGCGGTAGCAAATTGGGAACAGCCCAAGACAGTGACAGAGATCAGGAGTTTTCTGGGTTTAGCAGGCTATTACCGGCGCTTTATTGAGGATTTTTCTGTTCTTGCTGCTCCGTTAACACGGCTGACTCGGAAGGGAATTCGGTTTGATTGGGATGAGAACTGTGAGAAGAGTTTCCAGGAGCTTAAGAGGCGGTTGACATCGGCTCCTGTGTTGGCCCTTCCAGACGACAGTGGGGAGTTCGAGGTTTACAGTGACGCTTCTTTACAAGGTTTGGGCTGTGTGTTGATGCCGCACGGGAAAGTGATTGCTTACGCTTCCCGACAGTTGAAACCTCATGAGATGAACTACCCTACACATGATTTGGAACTTGCTGCGGTGGTTCATGCACTGAAGATTTAGCGACATTATTTTTACGGCGAGAGGTGCAGGGTTTTCACGGACCACAAGAGCTTGAAGTATCTGTTTACTCAGAAGGAATTGAATCTGAGACAGCGACGTTGGTTAGAGCTGCTTAAGGACTACGATTGTACTATCGAGTATCATCCAGGAAAGGCTAATGTGGTAGCCGATGCTTTGAGCAGGAAGCAGCTAGTTCTTTGTCGCATTTGAGGACAGTTCGGTTACCTTTGTTGGTTGAGCTCCGTAGACTTGGAGTAGAGTTGACTGTTGATGGTCAGGGAGCACTCCTAACGAGTTTTCACGTGCGACCTGTTTTGATTGATCAGGTTATTGATGCTCAGTTTGAGGACCCCATTTTGGGCATCATACGGATTGAGGTCGAGGCTGGAGAGAGACAGGATTTTGAGATTCGCGAGGATAGAGCCTTGGTTAAGGATGGACGGTTGTGTGTACCCGAGGACGAAGCATTGAAGAAGACGATACTGGATGAGGCTCATTGTTCAGCTTATGCGATGCATCCTGGTGGGACCAAGATGTATCGTACACTTCGAGAGCATTACTAGTGGTCAGGTATGAAACGTGAGATTGCAGAGTATGTCAGTAGATGCTTGATCTGTCAACAGGTGAAAGTCGAGCGGCAGAGACCCTATGGAGCAATGCAACCTTTGTCGATCCCCGAGTGGAAATGGGATCACCTAACAATGGATTTTGTATTCAAGCTTCCCAGGACACCGAAGGGACATGATGGCCTGTGGGTGATCGTGGATAGACTTACGAAGTCTGCTCATTTCTTTCCAGTACGGGAGAACTTCAGGTTGACACAGTTTGCACAGTTGTTCATAGATGAGATTATTCGGCTGCATGGTACTCCAGAGTCGATAGTATCTAACAGAGATCCGAGGTTTACTTCCCGGTTTTGGCGGAGCTTACAGGAAGCTTTTGGGACAAAGCTGCATTTTAGTACTTCCTTTCATCCTCAGACCGATGGACAGTCTGAGCGGACCATCCAGATTCTCGAGGATATGATGTGAGCTTGTGTCCTACAGTTTCAGGGTACTTGGGAGTCACATTTACCTTTGATGGAGTTCACCTACAATAACAGTTATCAGGAGAGTATTGGGATGGCTCCTTATGAGGCTTTGTACGGGCGACAATGTCGGACTCCGTTGTGTTGGACCGAGGTTGGTGAGAGGAGACTGACTACTTCTGAGCTGGTAGACCTTACTCAAGAAAAAGTGGCACTGATCAGAGATCGATTGAAGGTGGCACAGGACCGACAGAAGAGTTACGCCGACCGTAGGATCAGAGATTTGGAGTTTGCAGTAAGAGACTGGGTTTTCTTGAAGTTATCTCCTTGGAAGGGATCATACGGTTTGGCAGGCGAGGGAAGCTGAGTCCTCGTTACATTGGACCCTATGAGATCTTGGAGCAGATTGGTCCTGTTGCTTATAGATTGGCTTTACCAGCAGACTTGGCAAAGGTATATAATGACTTTCATGTATCTATGCTGCGGAAGTATGTACAGGATGATTCACATGTTTTGGAAGCACAACCTGTTGAGCTTAGGGAAGATTTGAGCTTTGAAGAGCAGCCTGTAGCGATTTTGGATCGGAAGGACAAAGTCTTACGGAGGAAAACGGTTCCCTTAGTTAAAGTCTTGTGGAGGAATCATCAGATGGAAGAAGCTACCTGGGAATCCGAGGCCTTAATGCGCTAACAGTACCCTTACTTGTTTCACTAAATTTCGGGGACGAAATTCTTTTTAGGGGGGTAGATTGTAACAACCCGTACCTTCAGGAAGGGTACAAATGTAATTTTGTAAAAGATTTGTATAAATGGATGATTTTGCCCTTGTGAATAGTGTGTCAAAAGTTGACTTTTGATTTACAGGTTGGATGAGTGTTGACCATTGACCGTGACGTAGCTTAGGACGTCACGAGTTCGTAGACAGGTGGCAGGTCCGATTTGGACAATCGGAGAAAATGTTATGACGTTCAGAAGATTGACGGCGTTATAGTAATTTTGATTAATTAGGGGAAAATGTTGACTTTTTAGAGGACTTATGATTTTCACGTAGATCGAGGACTGTTGGATAGGTCTCGACGTCCTGAGTACAACGACAGGCGGCACGCTGTCATCGGACGTCGGACGAAATAGTTACGGGTCTGGAAAGTTTGAGTGTAAAATGGTAATTTTAACTCTAGGGGTATTTTCGTCTTTTTCCCCTTAAGACAATTCAGATAAGGGCAAGTGGCTGAGTGGGCTTGGATATTTTGTACTGATGTCCATGGGAATGTGGACACGTGGTAATGCCTAGATGGTTCTAGGATTGTGTACAATGTACACGGCCACAAATTGTCCGAAGTTTAAACCGTGTATTTTGGGCATTTTACACAGAAAACAGGGAGAGAAATTGTGAGAGTTGTGATCGATTCAGTGTCTGGGTGAGATTTTGGTGAATTGTGAGAGTGACAGAGAGATGAGAGGAAGCTGGTGATCGGAATTTGGGGGTGAGATCGTTCAAGAAACACGGCGGTGGTGAGGCTGAGTTTTCAGGGAAAACAGAGAGATTGTGGGACAGAGGTGGCGGTTGTGCCGTGTTGTGGTTCAAACCAAGCTGAGGAGGAGTTAGGACGACCACAGAGGACTCATTGGACACCGTGGTACACGGCGTTGCAGACGACGGAGGAAGAATCACAGGTGAGACCTTATTCCCCTGTTTTTCCCATTTCCTTCAATTCGAAAGTCGTGGACTTTGGGATAGAGTTGAGGGTTTTGGAGGTTAGGCTGAGACTCCTGAAGGCCCTAGGAGTCGTTTGAGTGTGGTACCGTGATGGGGGAAGGCCTGGGTGGCCGGAGACCAAAATAGGGCAAACGGGCCGTTTTTTTCGGGGATGAAGACGATGTGTTTTAGGCCGTGATTCCTCGATTTTAGGACTAGGTTTGGTTGCATGGAATTGGACGAAGCTTCTGGGATTGGTTTGGATGGAAATGGTGGACGATGCACTGTAGCAGGCGCGTGAGGCCCACGCGCAGCCAGTTTGGGCGGCGCGTGGGGGACCGTGGGGAGGATTCTGAACAAACTTCCAATAGGGTTTTTGTTCTAAATATTCTAAGGAATCCATTGGTGTATTTTCGGGTTAATCGGACGATGTTACGGGATAGTTAGGGAATTCGGACGGTTTAGGGTTTAAGTTTAAAGTACGTATAAATTCCCGAAAATTTGGGGAAATTAGGGTTAGCATACTTGACGTATTTGTGACCCTATTTGGTGCCTATTGACACGATGAGAGACGCCTGAGACGGTCGAGGAGAGCACGGAGCGCGATTGACATTTTCTGATCCGTGAGTCGACTCTTTCTTTCTTACGAGCATGCCTAGCTGTTTTTATCTATGTTTTATGATTTTAAGTATGTTTTATTCTTGTTGATGATGATTATACGTGATTGATATGTTTGCACGTTTTTCGAGACATTTTTGGGTTTTCGCACGTTTTTCGAGAAAAAGCTGGATTTCTGATTTTGATGCTATACTTTGGGATTTCACCTTATAATTGTGTTCTGATGGTTATAAATGAATTCTGAGACATGATTTTGGTAAACTCGGTTTTGGTTTAAACTGGATTTCGTGGATTTCCGGATTTGAGTTCGGAATGACGGTTCTGAACGCCGGAAGGGCTTCGAACCGGGGATTTCGAATTCGAGTTTGGATATGGACTTAGAATTGATTTTAAATTGGTTTTGGATTGGATTTGCTGGATCTGGATATTGGGTTTAAATACCCGGATTCAGATTGACGGGGGACGGGCCCGGATTGAGTTTAAAGACTCGGGAGTTTAAAGACTCGGATATTTATGATATTACCCTCGTAGGCCTATTGAGTTTAAAGACGCGGGAGTTTAAAGACTCGGATTACATTTGAGGACTGGTTGAGTTTAAAGACTCAGATAGACCCAGCAGGTTTGATCGGATTTTGATATTTGCGGATTTGGTTTTATGATACGATCTTAGCATACTTATCATACTGTTTTATATTGTGGTTTTCTGGTACTTAGTTAGGCATGCATATTTTAAAACGGAGGGAAAAACCTTATTGTTTTCTTTAAACTGTTTTATTCTTAAATCGTGTTTTAGACCTTTTATTTCTTTTAGTCCACTCACATCTTTAGTTTTTAATTTACCCTTCAGGTCGTGGTGATAGCGTTGGGGTGAACGTTGAGGCAGGGACCGAGGCATAGAGCTTGCGACGTTCTTCCGTTGCGAGATTAGCCTAGTAGGACTTTTGGTGCCTGTTTTGTATAAATATGCTCTGAATTACGGTTGTATTATATTTCTCCCTTGTCTGATAGTTATGCGTATGATTATGTTGAGGTTATTTTGGTACTTTAAGTGTGATTGTCAAACGGGAGCAGGGTTCGTCCCGGGTATCGAGGTGATATTTGGGACGGGTCCTGACACGGGATGTGTCATAATCCCGCCTAATACGAAGTGTCAGACCAGGGATAATTTAAACCTTTTGTCTGACCGGCTTCTAGAGCGCGCTAGGATCCGGTGGAGGAGTGTGATGTCTCGGTCTCTGCTACATTCCGCATCTGTGCTCAACCTGACGGGCATTAAAAACTAGAAAAGACTGTGAGTGGATGAAAATAAATGAGTTCATAAAAACATATTTCATAAAAACAATTATTCCCTTCACTAAAAAACATGCATGCATACAAAAACCATTTATCTAAATAACCATTATTAGGGTCTTAGCCCCAAGTTCCGTAAATCCAAATCATACAAGCCTATGCCCAAATTCATTTATACAAATCCATAACATAGTAACCACATGTGGGAACTCAGCCCAAATCCATTTATTATTCACAAAACACAATTTCGCAAACCCAAGAAATCATGTTTATCATATATCATATAATCAATCCTGTCACGGTTTCTAAAGCTACGCCCGTGCTACCCGGGGTCTCAAATCTCAAGTCTTCCCAGGGCCCACCCAGGTCAATATCCGCAAATCAATGACCCTCCCTGGGGGCTATAATCCATAATAGCCTTCCTGAGAGTAAGGTACCTAAAGGGGCGACTCCACTCAGTTAGTGCTCTGTGACTACTCCGGGGTCCACCCAGGCCAACGACCCTCCCCGGAGGAGACAATCCATAAATATATATAAGGATGGTATATGAAAAATCATTTTGAAATCATTCTCAAAACCTTTCAAGGGTCCATTCCTGGTCCCCGTAAACCGTCATGAACCGAAATCCATCATTTCCAAATCCAAATCCGTTTAAGGTCTCCAAACCTGAAATCACAAACGTAAACTGTAACTAGGCCCCAAGCCCAAATTCGTAAACCAACTGGGCCTCTAGCCCAATGCCTTATTAAATAAAATGGACTTCGAGTCCGAGGGTTTCCAAAACAAATGGGTCTCATGCCCAAGTTTACCTTTTCAAATCCAAAACCATTTCATTAAACCATTTCTGAAACCATAAGCACGTAAAATCAGTGCAAAATTGTAAATCTCGATATTCGTGCAAATACGTAAATCGCCTCGAAGTACGTGAAATCATGTAAATCACCAATATCCAAATCGTCATCATAGAATCACATATGTAAAAACATATAAAACATTTATGCATACGTCACAGTTTAGAAATCAAGGTCCACTCACAGACCGTCCTACGATGTCGCCTCGATTTGCGTGCTATAAGCCTCCCCAGGCTAATCACCATCACCAGGACTCCCAAACCATTCCAAATCATACTAGAGGGTTACTAACTACCTTATTAACCTCTCATTGAAGTCCTGTAATTTTTCCTAATTTTTAACTATTTTTAAACCCAATCCTAAACCTTCGAACATCCCGAACTATATCGAAACAATGTCTGATCGACTCAAAACCAGTTTCAAAATGTTCGTTACATCGATTAGATGAAAATTCGTGTTGAACACTTTCCCAGGAACAGTGCCATGTGCCCTCAAGCGCCGCCCAAAGGGGCTGCGCGTGGGCCTCACGTGCCTGCACTGTTCACTGTCTTCAACCTCTGGTCGATCGGTTTGGTCCAAGCGAACCGGCGGTCACGGTTCAACCCTAATTCTCACTCATTTCTCATCCATTTTCAACCATTCTAATCCCTATAGACTCGTCTCAATCCTAGAAACTTATTCTTGTGATTAAAACCACGAAAAACGACACAAATCTTACCTTCTCGATTGAGGATGTCACGGCCAACATCCACCGTCGTGTCCTCCAATCTCCGGCCATCCCCAGCCGTGCCATCACGCCTGTGAGCCTCCCTTGAACCTCCAGAACCTCATCCAAATGACCAGATCGATCAACATCACGTAAAACACATATTGCCATCGAAAAACAAAAAGAGGGCTTCTCATGGTTCTTACCTCTCCCGCCGTCGTGGGCACCGCCGTGGCGCCCGTCACAGTCGTCTCGACCTCAGGAGAGACCTCCAAAACCCAAAAATGGTCGACAGCACCTCCTTCACGTCTTCCCATTTTGAATTTCCCCAAAACGGCCATTCGGTGCCTTGCCTCTGAACCCATCCACTGTGCACCGTCGTCCACGATGGCTGGACCCATGGCCACCAGTCTACTCGCCTCAATCTCCCCTCCAAGTTCCATTCAGGTTGCACAAGAAAATGATGAACGGTGGAGATGAGAGGGGGAGGTAGAGATAAACGGTGGAGATGAAAAGTGGGTAGGACTAAGTATAAAGTGATTAGGATAATAATATTAATTAAATATATCCACTTTTTAAGAAAGCCACCAATGGGATGAGTGACACTTGTCACTCATGTCAGGACCCGACCCTCCTCGGTCAGGACCCGACTCATCTAGCACCATATTGTCCGCTTTGGGCCTCGCCCTCACGGTTTTGTTTTCGGGAGCTCATGGTGCAACTTCCTAGGGGGTCACCCATCATGAAATTGCATCAGCCTCAACTCGCTTAACTTTGGGGTTCCAATCCCCCCCAAAGCCACTTGAGCTCCCAAAAGGCCTAGTGCTAGATAGGTGTGTGCTTACACCTTTAAGTCACACCACCATCCTCTCCTAAACCATTCCCCCTCGTAGGAATGTGGGATTGTTCACCATTCCCTCCAGGACACGGGTCTTACAACTCATACAAGGGTCCCACATAAATATCTGTCCAATTAGATTTAATTAATATTTTAATCGGATCCCGAGACATAAATCCCCGATTTCACTCCTCTGACCATAACTTTCTCGTTCGACGTCCCATTTCGACGTGTCGCCTGTCTACAGACTTGTGACGTCCCGATCTACGTCACAGTCATCGGCCCTCGTATGTTTGACTCCCCCAGTCAAAAGTCAATATTTTGCCCACGACTAGGGGCACAACAATCATTTTGCACCGTCCGTCCAATTTTGCTCAACTAATCACCGATTAATCTCACTAATCCTTCATTAATCTCTAATATAATCCTGAAATTCGGGACGGGTCATTACAACATGGCTGTGGATGTAAAGATGTAAACATTATGGATCCCTCCTGCTCAATGATCATGTAGAAAATAATGCATATTTATGATCAATCCAATTGTGCACACCTTCTCAATGATCATGTAGGAAATAATGCACATTCATGATCAGGCCAGTTATGCACATTATGTGTGTAAAGATATAAACATCGTGATTATAAATCATATTGTTCTCTATCTTTTCAGTGGTGGCTTTGGAAATTTCGTTCAATGTGTGAAGTTTTTGTCTGTCATGATTGAAACATATAGTGAGTGTAGTGAAAATTGAAATGATGAATCAATGGGAGTTGGTATAGCCGCTTATTCTATCTATCAAGTTGTACTGCCTGGTTGATTTGATACATTAGATTTGCATGAACCACCAGTGAAAAGAATATTGATTCTATCCTATAGCTAACAAAATCCTAATCCAGTCTTGATTTCGCAAGCAGGTTACTAAATCAAAGTAGTAGTTGAATACTATTGTTAAGGAAATGTTAGGGCAATCACATGGTAAACCATATCTATAATCAAATTGGGGTCTGTTAATATGAATAAGAAGATTTTGTATTACACACCCAGCCTACAATGGGATATTGGTAGAATTTTTCATGTCTCACACATTAACCGCTGATGATAAAATCTGGGGAAAAGAATATCCATCAACTATATCATCTGCTTTGCTACGAAGCCTAGCATTCGCTGTTGCTTAATTTCTATTATAAAACAGCGTACATCATATGAAAAATTCAACAAAATATAAAAATGGTAAAAAAAACAACCACCTGAACAGAGACCACTGCAACCACACCAACATGCAAAAAAATAAGAACAAACAGAAAGAACCAACAACAAATAAAAATAGAAACATATAAAGACAATAGGAAAACATGATGATTGCCATGATTAGATTCACCATGCTCATATAATCATGGTGCCTGTATGTGAATATAATCATGGTGTTTATAAGCAAGCACGCTTACTACCCCATAGATTCACCACGCTCATATAATTCTTGAATTTATAGATTCATGGTGAATTCAGTTTCCATATAAATTCAGCGGTTATATTCACCACGCTCAATTCTTAAACACTGAATTCAGTGTTCCATATAATTAAATTCTTAAACACACTCATCTGCATCAAGAGGGGTGTGTGTTTAATGTGGAATCCATACATTTTGTATTCTAATAGGCAAACATGCGTACTATGAAAACATGCTCATTCAAAAAGAACCAACAACAAATAGAAACACAATACAAAAAGCTAAGAACAAAACATATAAATTACACATCATAAGAAATCGAAACAAAGCAACACAAATAGGAAAACAAAACTACAAACCATAGCACGTAACTCAATAAAGACTGAATTCAGTGTTCCATATAACCATGTTGCCTGGGGTACATGCTCATAACTATGATAATCATGGTTATCTATGAGCAAGCAAGCAAATAAATTCAGTGGTGAATTCAATGCACCATATAATCATGGGGTAGTAAGCAAGCAAGCAAGCAGAGGGGTACCCCATAGATTCATGATTATATGATCATATAATCAAATAATCAGCACGCAAGCAAGCAAGCAAACACGAATAAATTCAATGATTATCCCATATATTCACCAAGCTCATATAATCATGGCGCCTATTTAACATGAATATAACCATTCTCATACAACGAATACAATCATGGTGAATTCAGTGATTTAATCATAGATTCAAATGATCATAGTGGCTGTTGCTTTGTTTTTACTTTTTATGTTATGCTAAAAAGGAAATACGAATTATCAGAAGCAAGAATATCCACATACATTTACAAATTCTCTAAAACCCAACAATTGATTCGTCAATGTTTCCACAATAATGAAGATGCAAAATTTAAAAAATCAGCCCACAAACACAGAGTGAAAAAAAAAAAAAAAAAGCAGAAATTTTACTGCTCAATCCATGAACCCTGAAAATTTCTCAAAGTTCTTGATCGATTCGACGGATCACCGGTGAAGATGATGATGACCAATTCGATTGACGGCATCTAAGATGAAGGCGGTGATGATGATTCAATTGCTGATGAAGATTATGTTTTATGAATTCGATGACTGTGATGATAACGCTGAGGCCGATGCACGATGATGATGACATATTCCGATGAGTTCGATGGTCTCGATGATAAGGGCGAAGATTCTCTGAGACGGTGAAGATGTGGGTGTGTTGAGGAAAGCTAGAAGGTTCGAGGAGAGGATGAGATAACAGAGACTGAAATCGTGACGTGCCAAAAAACGAAGAGGAAGCTGTCAAATAAAGAATAATCAAGGACATTTTGGGAAATTCACTGTTATCAAGGTTAAAAATGGAAATGCCAACTATCCATGAACAGTGCCAAGTCTGCTTGCCTGTTAGTATATAGAGAATTTTACTAGTGAAGAAGGTTTCAATTTATTTACAAACCAACGTTCTAAAGGTTGTTTATCTGCAAGTGTGACTATGTTGGGAAGAGAGGATATTACAATTTACAATACTTGCTAACAAGCAATGCTGATGATGAAGAAACTCCTTCAAATTTTTCTTACTCCTTTATTGACAATGGAGCGAGCATCTGGATGATTCCTAGGGTATTTCTACTATGCTCATATACCTCAAATGATATCTTACCTCCACGAACTATCTTCAAGCTATCATATTTCCAGAAACAATAACTCAATTTATCATGCAGCAATTATCGAAATAAATGCATCATGTTATGAACATGTTTATATTAGAGAATCAATACTCCAACAATAACTTGCTCAGTTACTGTGGCAAATACATACTTGCAATACTATTGAATCATCTTATTTTCCACATCATTTGAAAAACTTCAAACCATTATATCAAGCTCAAAATGAGAGCTTTAACATTTCAAAAGATGGCAATGCTATCAAATGCACTTCGAATTAGTCTAGGGGATATAGATAAACTCAGTTTCAATCAATTTTGGTCTTAAACATGCATGAACAAAAGTGATCTCATGAACAAGACAACATCATCTGGCTAAATTAGAAGATAAGCAAACAAAGACTGAAAACATGCAAATCAACAAGCATTTAATTGGATGACATTAAATGAATAGGACTAACATGATAGAAAGAAAAAAGTAGATGCAACAAGGCCTTCGAGCTCATTTGGTGTACTCAAATTTTAATGCATTCGATCAGTACATGTACCTACCTTCAATCATGGATGAAAATATAGGTATTTATCGGCGAAATTTCGTTATTTTTGGCTGGCGGCACATAAATGTAGGGGGAGGAGGGGGAGAGAGATTGAGCGAAATTTCGACATTTTTTCTTATTTTAAGCACATAGATCTCATTATTTAATTAAAACGATCGAAATAGGGTCAAATTTCATGAAAATCAGACGTAAAATGACTAATTTCCAGTCGGATCATGCCGCCGTGTCCGAAACCTGAATCGCAGACCCAGCTCAAGTTAGGGGACGACCACTGTGCATGCGCTTGGCCACCACGCGCAGAGACCATCACCTGCGCGTGGCAGCACGTGCGGCGTTCGTTGGCCGTCCATCCAACATGAAATCTTTTATTTTTTTATTTTGGAGTTTAATGGTACAACTTTGAAGTTAATTGGATACCATATGGGTACATTTCTGAATATCTAATATAATATATGTTATATTTAAATTAGTATTTGATATAAAAAAAATTGAGAATATAAATATAAGGTTAATTTTAATATTAATGAACTTTTGAAGCAAATTATATTGAATGGAAGGATTTGTAGAGTAGAGATAGGTTAATTTGAAGCAAATTATGTTGAATTGAAACAAATTATGTTGAATTAAATTCAAGTAAATTATGTTGAATTGAAGAAAGTTATTTGAATATTAATGAATTTTAGAAAAATATGAGATGAGCATACGATTAATAAGAACTCGTTTTACGTCCAATTTTCACTAATTAATGTCCAATTTTCTAAATTATTATGTAAATACATATTTCCCAATTTTCTAAATTATTATGAAAATGTAAACTCCATTATTATGCTTATTTTTATGTTTTAACTATATTAATATTCAATTATGATAATCCACTTCAATTTATGTTTATATTTAAAATTTTATATTATTAGTCATCGGCAGAAGCCAATTGCATCATATTATTACATTGAATTTGTTGGTGCCATTAGATTTATAGTGTCTTGTCCATTTGGTTCTTACTTTAGGATTTCTTATTATAATCCTCCGGCTTACTGCATTCTTACTAATGGATTGTGGCATAATATGTCAGGACCGGTCCCAAATCACTCGGGATTAACGTGGGACCTGTCTGATCCCGTCTGACACCACGTGTCAGACCATGGAAAATTCAATCTCTGCCCTCACCGGGGCTATCAGAGTGCATCAGGATCGTAGGAGGAGGGAAGTGATGTTTCGTCTCTGCTATAGCCCGCACCCGTGATCAACCTGAAGGACATTAAAACATGAAAACTGTGAGTGGACAATTTAAACATTTCATTTAAAAATAATTTTCAAATAAAGACTTTTATGCCCTTCATAAATACATACGCATGCATTCCAAAAACCGTTTAGTGAAACATTCATAAAATCAATCAATTCATCAAACATATTTTTGAAATCATTCAAGGGTTCATGCCCGGTTCCCATAAACCGTCATGAACCATAAATCCATTTGGGTCTTCGACCCGAAATCACAATCAAAACCCGTAAGTCAAATCAATAAGGACTCAGCCCAAATCACATCAAGTACGGGGTCTCCACCCCCAAATCATTTCTAAAACATCGAATACGGGGTCTCTGCCCCAAATCACTTTACAGTCATAAAATCTCATACGTACTATCATACGTATAACCCATCCGCGGTACTTCCGAGAAGATGCCAACTCGGGGCACACAGCCCCTAGGGAACACATCCCCGATATAGTCACGATATCAATCATCTCTATCTAGTGTGCACACTACTCGGGGTCTCACTCCGAGTCGTCTCCCAGGAATCTCCATCTGGGAGGCTCAATCACTGGATCTAGTCTGAGCTCTCTCTCTGGATCTAGTCCACACATCCCTCCGGAATCTGGTCCGGGACCACATCAATATAAGTAACCACCACTCCTGGAACGGAATCCCTATGGGGATACCCACTATGGTCTGTGGATCGTGACTCTCCAGGTCGACGCTGGAGGAGACCATATAACATATGGAGGGTTCAATTCATTGATTTCAAATCTCTTTCATTCTTTCTCAAAACTCATTTCTCAACTGGGTCTCATACCCGATTCATCTTAACAGGATTCCTCGAATCAGATTCAAATCCATTTCACAGGCCTCGGCCTAAATCCACAGTTCAACAGGGTCTCATGCCCGAATACTCATTTCACAAACTGAACTGGGACTCAAGCCCGATATCACGACCAATTGGGCCCTAAGCCCGGAACCATAAAGCAACAGGACCTCAAGTCCGATTTCACAACTAACGGGGCCTTAAGCCCGATATCTCAACTAAATGGGTCTCAGGCCCGATATCATAAATCAACGGGGCATCAAGCCCGATAGTACTACTAACTGCGCCTCCAACCCGAATCGTAAACCAACTGGGCCCCGCCCGATCGTATAACACAAATGGACCCTCGGTCCGATTCCTCGTCAATTCAAATGGACTCCAAGTCCGAGAGTTCCTAAATCAAATGGGTCTCGTGCCCGATTTCATATTTCCAAATCCAAATCCATTTATTAAACCCTCGTTGAAAACCTAGAACGTATAAGCATCGTATAAAATCGAAAATCTCGAAATACGTGCAAATACGTAAATCCTAGGCTACCACAAACAAATGCACTCATGGCATCACAAAACATGTATTAAAACAATTATAAAACATTTATGCATGCATCGAATTCGAAAGAAATGTCCACTCACAGACCGTTCGAAGTCGCGCCTTGATACGCTTGTCATAACCGTCTTCCGGGTCAAACGTCGCCTCCGGGATTCCCGAACCTATCCAAATTAATTTAAAGGTTACTAACTACCTTATTAACTTCCTACCAAAGCCCCGTAATTTTCCAGAATTTTTAACTATTTTTAAACCGATCCTAAACCTTCCGACGGCCCGAAACCTATCGAAACGATATCCGATTGACGCGAGACCAGTCCCAAAATGTTTGTTACATCGAATAGATGATTTCGTATGTTGGAAACTTCCCCAAATACCCCGTCACGCGCCTAGGGAATGCACTGCGCGTGGACTTCACGCGCCACCACACAGTGCCTTCTTCAACCTGCCGCGAACCGGCCGGTCCGGTTCTCTAGTTTCCTGGACCGGTGTGACCGGTTCGGCTCTCCAGACCCCTCAAATCCGATCCGTTTCTTCCCTTTTCGATCCCAAAATTCCTATTTCCTCCTTTCCAATCTATTCCAATCATCAAAACAACCTAAAAACACCTAAAACTCATGGTTTAATTTTGAACCAAACGGTTCAAACTTCCTAAAATGCACCCACTGCTTCACAGCCGTCCCAAGCTTCCTAAAACCTTCCTAATGACTTCCTAACAACCTAATGGATTCATTAAAACCATCAAAAACGACCCATAACTATAAAAATGGAAAATGGATCTAAAATGGGCTAACCGTGAAGTTTGGTTTGAGTCCATGGCCGCGTGCACGGTGGCTCTCGATTCTACCACCGTCCAATCTGTTTTGGTCTCCTCCTCCTCTTTCCTTCATGGCTCATGATCATCTAGTGAGGTTGGGGAGTGTTGTGAGGGGTGGGTTGCACAAATGGGTTTCGGGTTGGTGTTTGGAAGAAGAATGAAGATGATCGATGAAGGGAGGTGCATGAATGAAAAAGAATGGCCAGTGGATGAGTGACACTTGTCACTCATCCATTGGGCCACTGACAAAACCCTGGGCCCCACCTAATTCCACTTGCCTCGAAAAACGTGTTATTGTGAATAGTACCTCAAAACTTCCGTGAACCGTAACTTCGTCGTCGAACGTCCGAATTCGACGTGCCGCCTGTCTACGGATTCATGTGGTCTCGATCTAGGTAATGGTCTTCGGCCCTTGGCCATCGGACTTCTCGGGTCAGAAGTCAACTTTTGGTCCAAATTACCAAAATGCCCTCGAACTTTCGAACGTCATAACTTTCTCCTCAAATGTCGGAATCGAGCGTGCCACCTGTCTAGGAACTCATGACGTCATGAACTACGTCACAGTCATCGACCAAAGTCCAATTGACCGTCCGAATGAAAAGTCAACGATTCACCCATTCTAGGGGTAAAATCGTCATTTCGCCCGAACGTCCGCTAATCCTAGTATAATCTTCGATTAGTCTCTTTAATCCGTAATTAATCCTTAATTAATTCCGTTAATTCGGGACGGGTCGTCACATAATAAGCACTACAACTATTTTAGTATAGATGGAAAGCTTTGTTGGCTCTGGTCTTTCACTAGGAGGATGCGTTGTCAGGAAGAAGAGGAGTGTTGTATCACATAAACCTCGCTTAGATCACCCAAAATTTTCAGTGAGCTCTGGTATTTTGCCACCCTTTGCACATCCTTCCTTTTAGCAAAGGAAACATTGAGAAGAATCACAATAGTGAGAATGTAGTTCTTTCTGATGGATTGAGAAGTGAGAACATGCTGAAGAAGTTGAAGCTTAAGTTTGGAGGTGTTACTCGTACAGTCCATACAAATTGGACCGAAGATTTTGGGTTTGGGGTGGTGCTGCCATCTCTAAATCTTCAAGCTCTTTCGATGACTTCAAGCCCCAACTGACGTCATTTCCCCAGGTACCTCACTCTGATTCTTGTAATATTGAAATTGTTAATTTGTCTCATTTTGTACCACTTGTAGGGGTGAAATTTATTCTTTTAACCTGTGTTATTTTTCAATGAGTTTTCTCTTCTGTGTTCACTACTGTCATGAAAAGGAGCTCTTTCATAAGTTTTTGGCTCAGCCTTTGCCGTTGTATGAAAAGTTATTATAGATTGATATACCCACGTTCAGAAGGATTGTATGTGACTAGTTCCGTTTTTCATTTTTACGTTATAAGAATCATGTTTAAGCTAGTTCTAAAAGGGATTGTTAGGAAATTAATCCTCCGCCACGCACGTGCTAACAATAAAGATGAAAAAGGAAATAAGAAACCAAGAACACAAAAGATTTAACGAGGTTCTGCCAATTGACTTGCCTACATCCTCGGAGAGTTTTCTCTTTCACTATGAGAGAATACAAAATACAAGATTACACTACTCAAGTTTATACCCAACTCGAGCCCTTGTATCCAATATGATACCCCTTGTACACCCTCTCTCAACCCGAGAAGATCACTCTACCCCAAGAGCTATACACACTTTTTCACCTTCTCTTAATCGAGAAGATCACTCTACTCCAAGAGCTATACACACTCTTGAAGTTCTCAAGAAGATCACTCTACCCCAAGAGCTATACACACTCTTGAAGCACTCACTCACTTGTGATGTGTTCTCAAGAAGATCACCTTCTCATTCATGAACCTTCTTCAATTAATGTTCTTCTTCATGAAGCTTCCACATCAATCTTTTCCTACAAGGTTGAATGAACAACACCATGTATTTATTCCCAATACATAATCAAATTCCAATGCATTAATAATCCACTAAAGAGGCATTAACTCAACAATCTCCCCCTGCCGACTTAGGTGGATAATGTTGCATCACCACTTTAATCCCTGAAGTTCATCTCAAATTGAGATACCGCTTGATATACCCACAAGCATTCCATTGGCCTTATTCTTGTACCAACTACACATACCCCGAATCAGTTGCATACGGTCCTAGCTCCCCCTGAGTCAAAATGGTCAATGCTATGTGCAGCTGCTCTGAGTCAACAATTACCAGTTGCCTTCGAAGAGGGACCTCAACTTTGCCTCTTCCCTAGCAGGATTATCCTTCTCATCATCGTCTGAAACTTGGAAACATGTAGATAGCGTCTCTGCTGTGCGCGCAAACGAGACCCGCTACAGGTACCTGTTTTCTTGTGCACGTTGTTTCCCAACAACCTTCGAGGTTTGAGTTTTTCTTATCAGACGGAATATGCTTTTACATTTTTCTCCCTTCATTAAGACCATGTAGCCACTTGGCACTTTCATAACTCCCCCTGCTGACGAAACCTTACAGCCCATGGAGTCTAGTTGGCTCAAGGATATTAGATTTCTCCGGAACTTTGGGACATACACCACATCACCCAATGTGCGAACTACTTCATCGAACATCTTGATCTTCACCGTTCCTGTACCTGTAACAACCCGTCCCGAATTCTGAGATTAGATTAGTAACTAATAATGATTAGTGGGGTTAATCGATGATTAGTTGGGCGAAATTGGAAGAACGATGCAAAATGACCGTTTTGCCCCTAGTCGTGGGTAAAACGTTGACTTTTAATTCGGGCGGTCAAATGGACTTTGACGAATGACCGTGACGTCGTGTGGGATGTCCCGAGTTCATAGACAGGTGGCACGCCCGATTCCGACGTTCGAGGTGAAAGTTATGACGTTCGGAATTAAGGGGCATTTTGGTAATTTTGGTTAATAGGAGCAAAATGTTGACTTTTTGACCGGGAGGTCCGATGGCTGAGGGCCGACAACCGTTACGTAGATCGGGATGACTCGAATCCATAGACAGGCGACACGCTGAAATCGGACTTCGAACTGGAAAGTTACGGGTCACGGAAGTTCGATTTCACGATGCGCGCATTACGAGGCGAGGACACGTGGCTTATTCTTATTGGGTCAGACATTCTAAGTGGGACCCATGGACCAATAACCTTAAAATGTGGACCTGGGTCTTGATTTGTTAGATTGGATTAAAATATTAGGATTTTAATTGTTTAAAAATTCCCACTTAACTCACTTTTAATCTTGGCCCTTCATCTGACCCCTGCCTTCAATCTATACCATCCATCTCCCCCCTCCCATTCTGAATAGATTCCACGATCTCTGTTATACCATGACCCGATACCTCAATTTTTTCCCCCATACAAACACACATATCCCTCACCTCACCAGCTCTGTGTGTGTGCACAACCGTGAGTGTGACTGAGATAGTGAGGGACTGAGAGACAGAAAGGACGACGGTGGTGATCAGGGTTGTTCACGGCAAGGGTAAGTTGACCCGAGAGCTCCTCTGTGTTCAAACTTCAAAAGTCTAGTTTTAGTGGTGATTTTAAACTCCTGGTTGCTTCTAATAAGACCTAGGGACAGAGACGAACACAATGGACCTGATTTCGAGGCTCGAAGAGGTCTAGATCGAGGGGGAGGATAATCGAAAATTCTGGGTTTCGGGTTTGTGTGCAGAGGCAAGATCTAAATGTGTTTTCTTGTTTTTGATTTCATAAACCTCTTAGTTGGACTTAGAAGAACACGTAGGAAGGAACCCCGTAGAAAATGGTTGGGGAATGACTGAGAACCGGCCGGGTCTGTTCAGCGGTTCGACTGAACCGATTCGAACCAGTGAACCCTGTTCACCAGAGTTAGACGATGACACTATTCACCGCCCGTGGGCTTCACGCGCAGCCCCTTTTGGGGCCCGTGAGGGCGCGTGGAGGGTATTTTGGGCGAACTTCCAACATGAATTTTAATCTATTCTAAGTAACGAACATTTTGGGACTGGTTTTGTGTCGATCGGACACCGTTTCGATATTGTTCGGGACGTCCGAAGGTTTTAAATCGAGTTTAAAAATAGTTAAAATTCGGAAAAATTACGGGACTTGAATAGGATGTTAATGAAGAGGTTAGTGACCCTCTAGTGTGATTTGGATAGGTTTGGGGGTCCCGGTGATAGTGACGAGGCCCGGGAAGGCCTATGGCACGCGTATCGAGGCGCATCGTAGAACGGTCTGTGAGTGGACTTTGGTTTTATAAAATTTATGCATGCATAACTATTTTATATGGATTATGATTGTGATTATATGATGTTGATTTGTATATTGGTGAATTATATGGTTTCACGCATTTCGAGGCGATTTACGTGCTTGCACGTAAATCGAGGTTTTCCAGTTTTACACTGATTTTCCATACTTATGGTTTTGGATATGATTTCATGAAATGGTTTTGGAATTGGAAAGATAAACTCGGGCATGAGGCCCAATTGTTTTGGAAACCTCGGACTTGGTGTCCAATTGAGTTACGTAATCGGGCTGGGGGCCCAATTGCTTTATGAAATCGAGGCAGGGGCCCAGTTATTTATGAAATCGGGCTAAGACCCATTTGAGTTATATAATCGGGCCAGGGGCCCAGTCGATTTACGAAATCGGGCCGTGGGCCCAGTTGATTTACGAAATCGGGCATGAGGCCTAGTTGGTTATAAATGTGATTTAGGTTTGGATGTGAAAATCAGATGTTTGGACTTGTGATGGTTTTAAGGAAATCGCGGGCAGGGCCCTTGAGATGTTTAAAATGATTGATAAACTGTTTTCCATAAACCATCTTGATATGAGGATATGTTATGGTCTCCTCCGGGTGTCTGTGAGACTGGGGAAGTCACGGTGCATTGCCTGCTCGGGGTCATTATACGGAGCTACCGGACCGTATGATGACTCAGGAGCAGGAATGCTATGATTAGACGTCTGGGAAGTCAGACATCTGGGATGTCAGAGATATGGACCAGGAGAGACCCCGGGCAGCACGCGTTGCTTATTATTATACCGTGAGATATGACGTCTGGGAGGTCGAGCTTCTGGGACGCTAGGCATCTGGGATGCCCATGATGGTTTAAACATGTTTTCTGGAAATGGTATTTATGGTTATGGTTTTGGACGATGGCCCACTGGGAAATTTGAATTGGTATTCTGGATGTCGGATTTATATAATATATGTTTGGTTTTCGGTATTCATGGTTTGGGGTAGATACCCACATGATTTGGTTTTATGGTTTCCGGGCTAAGGCCCTAATGGTTGTTTTTAGTAAATAGTTTACTTACTGGTTTTCGATGCATGCATACGTTTTAATGAAGGGCATAAATATCTTTGTGAACTATGTTTTATGAACTTATTTATTTTCGTCCACTCACAGCCTTTATTGTTTTTAATGCCCTTCAGGTTGATCACGGATGCGACTGCAGCAGAGACTGGGACATTGCATGCCTCCTCCATCGATCCTTGCGCACTCTGGACGCTCGGCAGGGCAGCGGCTTTCGGTTATCCCTTGTTTGACACTTCGTGTCAGACGGGAGCATGACACATCCCCCGGGGGATTGGGATGGGTCGTGTCAAAGTGGTATCAGAGCAGGTTTTCTCTTCGTGTGCTCACAGGTTGAGAGTGTGATGTCTCTTTGGGCTGCAGTTCGTTATCCACCTGATAGTTAGGGGGTCGAATGGATAGTTGGTGGAAATAAATCTTGAATAGTGGATAGAGTACGATTGGCCCGATACGACGTGCGTTAGTGTGATTCGACCCAAGTGGGGTTGTATGTGATGAACTGGTGATGTGAGACCGTCGGTTCGGTCATGTGATTGTAGATTGTTGTGCTGCTGGGAGCAGCCGGGTCTTCCCCGAACCCCAATTGAGTGATGGTAATCCTATTTGAGTAGTAATTTAGAAATGTGAACCTCAGTTGGGTAATGGTCTAAATGTGAACCCTAGTGGTGATTGCTAGTGTAAGGGATGTTGGTACATCGGAATTGGTCGATGACCTTAGTGGTGGAACCTACGTTGAGTTGATGGAAGGGTTGTATTTGACTTCTATACGATGTCAGGACCGTGGGGTCGGTCAGGTTGTGGACTACACTGCAGGCGACAGTGGGATTCAGAGGAACCCAAGGGTGTGATTGTGGAACCCTAGTTATGATGGTTGGGAAAGGTGAACCTTATTTGTGATAGATGAACTAGTATTGTGATCCCGTAGTTTCTAAGGATTGGATTATTTTTTCCGAAGTCGGGGTGGCCTGTCGAGGCGATCCCCAGATTATGACTAGTGGATTGGAACTTGGGCTGCGACGAGCGGCTGAGGTCGTGGATGGCCATGTGGATGACTTTAGTGAGTCTAGCCAGAACTATAGGGATTAGTTGTCAGATGTGAAGTGAATTGATGGGATTCGACCCACGGGTTCGGTTATGAGATAAGATACGGAATCCTTAGTTTGACTGAATAATAGTGTGATAGGTGGATGCGGATCTCGATAGCGATGACTGTTGGTCGACAATCGTTTAGAGATGGCTGGCTATCGAGGGTGATTGATGTAGTTGTGTTAATTGAGGATTGGTGAACGTTCAGGGAGCGTTCAGTACCTTGATATGGTTTGGCAGAGTGGTGGTACCTAGAGTGGCTGGGTACGAGGCAGACAGAGTTTTTCCTACTTGAGCAGAGGTACGAGATGGTCGCTCGGTATGAGCGGAGATCCAGAATTATCTGATTCGTACACTTACTGCTGACGCTAACAGGTGATAGTGATGGACTGGATAGGATCCAAGGTAGTTGAGACGTGAGGATCGAGTACTGTTGTCAGGGATTAGTGACCAGTTGGTTAGTGTTGGCCAGAGTTGGTTAGTTATGGTGGTATGCAGAGATTTGACTGCAGATCACAGTAAGGGTCTGTTATGACTCTCCAGTCGAGTGGTACATCAAATTAGGATGAATTGACATCCTTTTGGATCTACATACACGGTCGTAACCGGGTAGATGAGTTGAATTGTTTTTGACACGTGGATGAGGTCCGGATGAGCTAAGGACTCGAGAATCCATTCCAGATTGGTTGCGGTTAACTGCGGTTGACCATATCTCCTGAGTTTAGGATAGACTTGCTGTGGAGAAATTGGATTGTGAGAAATGAAATGGGTCATTGTAGTAGTTATCGACAGTCGTTGTTGGATGGAAGGGTCGGAGAAGTATTTTCTAGCTCAGGAATAGAAACTGTGAAGCGTGGTTCCTATATTGTTGGGACTTCGAAATCGAGAGATACGGTGTTTGAGGTGACACGAGGAGTGTGGGTTTTCGGCCCTGGTAATGGGCATATCGAAGTCATTTTGGGTGAATTCTCAGGTTCTGCTAGGGCAGATGATGGGTGTATCACCAGTACATTGATCGTGTATTGGTTGGTGGATCCGGGATTTGTTTTTGGGTCATCAGTTGGAGTTGAGTACATTGAAGTTAGGTGAACGAGATTTCTCATTTTCTGCTTGGTAGCAGACGATGTCAGGTAACATAACGTGGTGAGTGCAACGAGTGTTGTCTGCATTCACGTAGGATGAGTGTTGATGTCATCATTTTGGATCATCCTTGGTTTTTCCTAGGTGGAATGGCAAGGATCGATACGAGGTAATCAGTGAGAACCCACAGTCTCGGCGTGTCTCGTCGTTGACTGATCTGTTTAGTTGTGGGAGTTGGTTGTCGAACGTTGTGACAATATGCAGATTAGTTGAGGGTGTGAGACCCTATGGTTTGGAATCTAGTAGTTAACTGTGTGGATCCTAGGTGGAGCAGGATCGTGACGTTTTTAGTCGGGGACGCAGTGTTGAATCTGGGTCATGATCTTGATGATCCATATAGGGGGAGAGTTTATCACCCTTACTTTGGTATGTGAATGATAAATGACGGGACTGAACTTCTTTTCGAAGTGAATTTCGTATGGTGTATTACTCGGGTGAGTAGGTTTCCAACGTGGTCGGATTTTGTCAACCTTGGACGTGTAGATGTTGGGATTGGCTTCCCTATGAAGTCAATCGAATGTATTTCAGCAGGTAACTGATAGGTTCGGTTTTGGTGTGTCTTGGTAGACGTGAACGAGATTTCGGGTTTTGGAATCGAATTTCTGGGTGATGATTCAGGATTCGATTTTGGAACTTGAAAGTGGATTTCTGGATTTGGGTGCGGAATGATTATTCCCAATGCTAGCTTATGGAATAATGATTTCGGATTCGGATTTGGAAATGGATTAAGAATAGGATGTCTGGGTTTGGATTCGGGATTTCTTACGAAATTGCGGATTCCGATTTGGATTTAGAACTGAATGATGGGTTGAGTTTCGATTTGTCTAATGCTGGATTGGGCAAATGGACTCCATTATTGGAACGTGTTTGGCTATGACCTAGGTGGTTGTAGTCTGGTCGATGGATAGATGTGTGTACTTCGTACATGGTTCGAGGTACGATACTTTGTAGGCTGGCGGTGCCTGGTGACGGTATACGGGTTATGCCCGAGGTATGTCGGTGAACGTGTTGGTAGTCGGCTTAGTTCCGATACCATTGGATTAGTTGAGGTCGTGGACTAGACCTCGGATACTGTGCAGTGGGTCATAGTGGTTCTGACGGGTTCAATTACACGCAGGTCGAGTGAGGTGTTGTTTGGTATACCCTCGAGTCGAGTAAGTTGGTGGTTAGTGTAACCACGAGTGGGTATAGTGTCAGTTTCCGACTGACAACTGTCAAGTGGTGTCACACTGTCGGGATGTGTCAACGTGGATTGTTGAGTGAGGTCTGATGACTCCCAGTGGGAGTAGATACCAGGATAGATTGGTGATTGATAAAGGAACCATCGGGTTGTCGCGTCAACGAAATGGTAGATTTTACACGTGGTGTCAATTCGAAACGTGTGGTTTCTGTCATTCGACAGGGTCGAATGTAGTCGTTACGACGTGAATACTAGTGGTACGTTTGGGTGCGGACAAGTTTTTGTTCTAATTAGTTGGTGTACGAGTGTACACGGGCTGCGAGGTCAATTGTACTTTCCACGGGGTGTTTGTGGAATCAGGACAGTTGGAACTTCGAGAACGAAACTAATTAAGGAGGGAAGAGCGGTTGAGATTAGATCGGTTGAAATTTCGAGGACAAAATTAATTAAGGAGGGAAGGTTGTAACGACCCGTCCCGAATTCCGGGATTAGATTAAAAACTAATCATGATTAGTGGGGTTAATCGGTGATTAGTTGGGCGAAATCGGACGAACGATGCAAAATGACTGTTTTGCCCCTAGTCGTGGGTAAAACGTTGACTTTTAATTCGGGCGGTCAAATGGACTTTGACCAGTGACCGTGACGTAGTGTGGGACGTCATGAGTTCATAGATAGGTGGCACGCCCGATTCCGACGTTCGAGGTGAAAGTTATGACGTTCGGAAGTTAAGGGGCATTTTGGTAATTTTGGTTAATTGGAGCAAAATGTTGACTTTTTGACTGGAAGGTCCGATGACCGAGGGTCGAGGATCGTTACGTAGATCGGGATGACACGAATCCATAGACAGGCGGCACACTGAAATCGGACTTCAAACGGGAAAGTTACGGGTCACAGAAGTTCAATTTCACGATACGCGCATTACGAGGCGAGGGCACGAGGCTTATTCTTATTGGGTCAGACATTCTAAGTGGGACCCATGGACCAATAACCTTAAAATGTGGACCTGGGTCTTGATTTGTTAGATTGGATTAAAATATTAGGATTTTAATTGTTTAAAAATTCCCACTTAACTCACTTTTAATCTTGGCCCTTCATCTGACCCCTGCCTTCAATCTTTACCATCCATCTCCCCCCTCCCATTCTGAATAGATTCCACGATCTCTGTTATACCATGACCCGATACCTCAATTTTTTCCCCCATACAAACACACATATCCCTCACCTCACCAGCTCTGTGTGTGTGCACAACCTTGAGTGTGACTGAGATAGTGAGGGACTGAGAGATAGAAAGGACGACGGCGGTGATCACGGTGGTTCACGGTAAGGGTAAGTTGACCCGAGAGCTCCTCTGTGTTCAAACTTCAAAAGTCGAGTTTTAGTGGTGATTTTAAACTCCTAGTTGCTTCTAACAAGACCTAGGGACAGAGACGAACACAATGGACCTGATTTCGAGGCTCGAAGAGGTCTAGATCGAGGGGGAGGATAATCGAAAATTCTGGGTTTCGGGTTTGTGTTCAGAGGCAAGATCTAAATGTGTTTTCTTGTTTTTGATTTCATAAACCTCTTAGTTGGACTTAGAAGAACACGTAGGAAGGAACCCCATAGAAAATGATTGAGGAATGACTGAGAACCGGCCGGGTCGGTTCAACGGTTCGGCTAAACTGGTTTGAACCAGTGAACTCGGTTCACCAGAGGTAGACGATGACACTGTTCACCGCCCGTGGGCATCACGCGCAGTCCCTTTGGGCGGCGCGTGAGGGTGCGTGGATGGTATTTTGGGGAAACTTCCAACATTACTTTTAATCTATTCTATGTAACGAACATTTTGGGACTGGTTTCGTGTCGATCGGACACCGTTTCAATATTGTTCAGGACGTCCGAAGGTTTTAAATCGAGTTTAAAAATAGTTAAAAATTTGGAAAAATTACGGGACTTGAATAGGAGGTTAATGAAGAGGTTAATGACTCTATAGTGTGATTTGGACAGGATTGGGAGTCCCGGTGATAGTGACGAGGCCCGGGAAGGCCTATGGAAAGCTTATCGAGGCGCATCGTAGGACGGTCTGTGAGTGGACTTTGGTTTTATAAAATTTATGCATGCATAACTATTTTATATGTATTATGATTGTGATTTTATGATGTTGATTTGTATATTGGTGAATTATATGGTTTCACGCATTTCGAGGCGATTTACGTGCTTGCACGTAAATCGAGGTTTTCCGGTTTTACACTAATTTTCCATACTTATGGTTTTGGAGATGATTTCATGAAATGGTTTTGGAATTGGAAAGATAAACTCGGGCATGAGGCCCAATTTTTTTGGAAACCTCGGACTTGATGTCCAATTGAGTTACGTAATCGGGCCGGGGGCCCAATTGCTTTATGAAATCGGGCCAGAGGCCCAGTTATTTACGAAATCGGGCCCATTTGAGTTATATAATCGGGCCAGGGGCCCAGTTGATTTACGAAATCGGGTCGTGGGCCCAGTTGATTTACGAAATCGGGCCGTGGGCCCAGTTGATTTACGAAATCGGGCATGAGGCCCAGTTGGTTATAAATGTGATTTTGGTTTGGATGTGAAAATCATATGTTTGGACTTGTGATGGTTTTATGGAAATCCCGGATAGGGCCCTTGAGATGTTTGAAATGATTGATAAACTGTTTTCCATAAACCATCTTGATATGAGGATATGTGATGGTCTCCTCCAAGTGTCTAGGACACTGGGGAAGTCACGGTGCATTGCCTGCGAGGGGTTATTATACGGAGCTACCGGACCGTATGATGACTCAGGAGTAGGATTGCTATGATTAGATGTCTGGAACGCCAGACATCTGGGATGTCAGAGATATGGATCTGTAGAGACCCTGCGCAGCACGCTTTGCTTATTATTATACCGTGAGATATGACGTCTGGGATGTCGAGCGTCTGGGACGCTAGGCATCTGGGATGCCCAAGATGGTTTAAACATGTTTTCTGGAAATGGTATTTATGGTTATGGTTTTGGGCAATGGCCCACTGGGAAATTGGAATTGGTATTCTGGATGTCGGATTTATATAATGTATGTTTGGTTTTCAGTATTCGTGGTTTGGGGTAGAGGCCCACATGATTTGGTTTTATGATTTCTGGGCTAAGGCCCTAATGGTTGTTTTTAGTAAATAGTTTACTTACTGGTTTTCGATGCATGCATACGTTTTAATGAAGGGCATAAATATCTTTGTGAAATATGTTTTATGAACTTATTTATTTTCGTCCACTCACAGCCTTTATTGTTTTTAATGCCCTTCAGGTTGATCACGGATGTGACTGCAGCAGAGACTGGGACATTGCATGCCTCCTCCATCGATCTTTGCGCACTCTGGACGCTCAGTGGGGCAGTGGCTTTCGGTTATCCCTTTTCTGACACTTCGTGTCAGACGGGAGCATGACACATCCCACGGTAATCCCGGGGGGATTGGGATGGGTCGTGTTAGTACCCATCACACGACGTCTTGTGCCATCACCCCAAGTCACAAATCGTTGGACGTCTTGGAATGTATCAAAATATTCTCTCCTAGAGCAAAGGTGATGAGAACAACCACTATCTAATATTCAATAATTTTGAGAAAAAATGTAATTACCTTTGGAGGCTGTGAGAAGTTCTCCAAAATCTCTAGACATCTCCGCTACACCAACCAATGAGCAATCTGAGCCCTTATCGTCCTTCTCTTTCATCAATGGACAATCCAGCTTTATGTGTCCCCACTCCTTACACTTGTAGCATTGCTTACTCTTTCCTCTGCCTCTGGATTTAGACCTACCATGCTCACTAAATCCTCTCGCAGTTGACCTTCCCTTACGATTCTGCTCATACGGAACCTTGAGAATCATCGGTTTTCATTCTCTTTTCATGTGATAAGAGAGTCGATTCTACATCCTCCATCTTCATTGTATCCTTACCATACACAATTGCAGTAACAATCATATGAATCGGGAAGCGAGGTAAGAAGTAAAAGGGCTTGATCTTCTTCCTCAATTTTAACCTCAACTCTTGATAGTTGATTTATCAATCCCTTGAACACGTTCATATGCTCCATGAGATTCACACCTTCTCCCATCTTGAGTTTGTAGAGATCCCGATTTAAATTCAGCTTCGTTTGCAAGCCTTTCCCAAGATAAAGCTTCTCCATTTTCTCCCAAAACTCAGGCGCAGAATCTACATCATTAACATTATTTATAATATTGTCAGCAATATAAAGCCTAATAGTGCTAAGACACCTGGACTCCAACTCGTCCCAATCTTCATTTAACATCTTCTTTGGCTTCGCATCCTTCCCCTTCAATGGTCTTACAAGGCCTTATTGAACTAGGATGTCTTTCACCTTCCTTTTCCATAGAGTGAAATTTCCTTTTTCCATCAAACTGCTCCACCTTGAAATGTGAGCCACTAGAACTTGCCATGGCAAACGGCTCACGATCGATAAACCGAAGCTCTGATACCACTTGTTAGGAAATTAATCCACTGTCACGCAAGTGTTAACAATGAAGATGAAAAGGGAAATAAAAAAACCAAGAACACAAAAGATTTAATGAGATTCGGCTAATTAACTTACCTACATCCTCGGAGAGTTTTCTCCTTCACTATCAGAGAATACAAAATACAAGATTACACTACTCAAATTTATATCCAACTCGGGCCATTGAATCCAATAGGATACCCTTTGTACTCCAAAAGCTATACACACTCTTGAAGTGCTCAAAAGTTATACACACTCTACTCCAAAAGCTATACACACTCTTGAAGTGCTCAAGAAGATCACTCTACCCCAAGAGCTATGCACACTCTTGAAGCACTCACTCACTTGTGATGTGTTCTCCTTGATGTTGAAATGTGGTCAAGCTCTCCACCTTATATAGTGCTTAAGGCACAAGTTGTAGTTGTGCGTTTCCGATGTGGAACATTTTCCTCACATTTCAACATTCTTCATTGAAGTCCATTCATGAACCTTCTTCAATTTATATTCTTGTTCATGAAGTTTCCACATCAATCTTTTCCTACAAAGTTGAATGAACAATAACATGTATTTATTCCCAATACATAATCAAATTTCAATACATTAATAATCCACTAAGCAGGCATTAACTCAACAACGATCACTCTTCAAAAGGATAACGAACTGGTTCATAAACAGGGAAAGTGGGTTTGTCAAAGACGTGTATTAGATGGTGAAGACGAGGTTGATGGATCTCACGGAAAGGAGACTGGAGAGTATAAACCATCAAGACCGGAAAAAGATGGTAGAAAAATGTCAAGACTCAAGATTAGACAAATTGTACAAGGATAAAGACTATTTGGAGGAAGAAGACGAAAAAGAAGTATTGACATCTGATAGTGAACCTGAATCTAATGGAAAGAAGACGAAATGATCTGCTGCCTGCACCATCTAGAAGTGCACTCTTCTTTTCTCTGCTTGCTGTATAATCCTGATTACATTTACATGCATATGTTTTCTAAACTTGTTGTTTTCGGTTTTTCCTTCCCCGCTGGTTGAGCACATGAAAGAAGGGGATAAACAATTAAAGAAAGCTGAGGCTGCACAGAGACGTAAATTGCAGATGGTGAAAGGCAGCTAAGGAAGCTGAGGTTTGGCCTTTAGTATACAGTTTTATTTATATTCTTTAAGGTGGTAAATGTAGAAATGATTTCATTTCTAATTTCTTAGGCCGAGGCAATCAGAAAGATTCTTGGTCAAGATTCGAAGAAAAAGAAAGAAGAAAAATTGAAGTAGCAGAGGGATGAATTGATACAGGTCCTTGAAAAAACACGGCATTTCTTTCTTGGATGAAGTCATAAGAGAACAATTGCGAAGAACTATGATCAAAAGAAATCATAGAACATTTCTGTGTCCTTGTTTTTTCCTCATGGTTCTTTGCGTTTGTTCTGATGTAATCTCAACCGTAATATTACACAGGAGAAGACTTGGCAGTGATGCCACACTGGCACGAAACGCTGTCGGATGAGTCATCGGTCCTAATGGAACAATCGTTACATTTTCTGATGAATTAGGACCATCGTTAAATTTTCTGACGATATCGGTCTGCCAGGTATACTCAGTCCAGTGGCCTGCAGGTACGCAGCCTTTCCCTTCTCCCCATTTTTTTAGTTATATACTGCTTTTGCTTCTTGAAATTCCTACATTTTCTATGTTGATGGCTCCGTGGGTTGTGTTATATAGGTATCATCCTCCACGCGAATAATGTCCGGGTCCAAATTGCACGAATGCATACGAGTATCGGGATGCCACGTCAAAGGTTCCCCTGTGCAGCCTCCATTGTTACAAGACAGTCACTATCTCGAAAAGATGCAGCCTCTGCTTGCATGCTGATACCATCCATCCTGCATTGAAATGTTTGACTTGGGCCGCTTATGGATAACGAAACGAAAACTCATCATCTTGAAGTCATGCAGCCGGAAACTGGCCGCGGAATAGCACAATCTCATCTCAAAACAAAACCAGATATTTCATTTATGAATTGTAAATCATGTCTACTTTTGTGACATGGAAAGTTTCCTGGATGAGAAACCAGGCTTACAAATGCGCCATGATAACAGGTTAAGCTTACTTACAATTGTGTACATTAAGATGATAACAAATCACACATTCTTCAAAGAGATGAGAATGGTTTGAATTGATGTCTTTTATCAACTACCATATGGCAAAGGCATCTTGTGTTACCGAGGCACCACAAATCTAAGATCCGTCCATGAAAACAGCCCCGTGTCCGCTAGCTTTCATAAACTTCTTAAATATAAGAACCATAATTGCAATTGTGAGTCCAACAGCAGCCCACGTGAACAAGCGATCAGCAGCTGGCTTCTGCACCTTCATTTCTGGCTTTTGTAGCAGCTGACTCGACTCAACAGGAGGAGCTTCATTCAATGTCCTTGCTACTGCGGGACCTGGGATAGTAGCATTTGGAAGGACTTCCTGTATCTCTTCAACAATCCGGTCTCCTACTGCTGGGTTTTGAGGATCTTCTCCAGCAGGAGTGGCTCCAGCATTTTGGGAACTTTCCTGGCCATCCCTTTCCTTGTTTAAAGACTGCTCTTTGGAATCCTGTGAGGGGCTCGACTGAGGAACAGGGGGAGCCTTGCTCAGCATATATTCATGAATCTGCAAAACTTATATTATCCATTAGCAAGTTCCCCTCATGAATGTTCATTAGGTTGATTGCAACGTAACTTTCGGTAGATATGGTACCTCGTCAATTAACTTCAGGCGTTCAGCACTGCCATATCTTGGGGCGGCCTCACGAGATTTGATGGCTAGGGAACGCCTCTCTTCCTTCTTGTACTCTACGGAACCCAGTGCACCATTCGGATTGGTCGGCATGAAGGCAATAAGCGCAACTAAAGCAGTCCGCACTGCCAACAGCAACCACAAATTAGCAACATGAGAATAAAATGTCAAACATTGAGGAATCAATAGAAATCTCAGCTGTCATTCATATCAGCACACAGACAATGTTCTTCATCCAGCTAAAGTGCCAATAATTGAATAAATACACATGTATACAAACAGCATATGATCGAAACAAGGCATGTTATCTGAAACAATAGCATGAAGCCAAGACACTTAGCTGAGCTTTCCGCATGAACTTGTACTCATTTAGTCATTGCACTAAGGAGCAGTCTGGTTTCAAGTCCATTTAAGGGTATCTACTAAAATTTAGAAATGTTATGTGCTCAGAATTGGACGATTGAGCTAAGCAATAGACGCCCCTTAAATTTCTTATTGGAACATTGCTAGACATATCTAGCAGGAGCCATCCAGATTTAGCCACCTTATAATCAGCTCACAGATTTAAACACCATAAGAAATGTTGTCTGCATTATTATGACTAACATACAAAATGTCTCAGGAGAAATGATATTTACCACTCCATGATGGCTGCCAGTGCTCTGGATGATGATTGGATATGCTTAAGCAAATCTTGGTTTGGGTTTCAAAGCGACCATTTGGCTGCAAGTGAAGTAAATAATTCAACACCTCATGACTGAAAATAAACAAAAAAATTGAAAAACCTAACCCAACGAGCGAAAGAGCCATGAACCTCAAAAAGAAGGAACATATTACCGTCAACAACATGAATGAAGGGGGTTTGAAGGGGTATTCCGCCGGCAACTGGATTCGCCCGTGGTAAATCCCTCCCTCGAATTCGGTTTCACTAGGCCCTCTGATTGCAAATTGCCAGTCAAATATGTTCTCCTGAAAACAAATATCAATGAGCTACCAGCTACAGATGGGCGATATCAGCACCTTAACCGAACAATATGCCCAATTTCAACAGCAGAAAGCAAAAGAAACTGAAGTAAGAAAATGTGTCCCATGGATAATTCATAACACAAGCAGAAAAGGAATTTTTTTCAGGTGGCCACAAACTTAAAACAGAATCGAATTCTTACAAAACCCCGAACCAATTAAGTAAACTTCAACAAATTGTAATGCTAATTGGAACCCTATTCAGCTCGAACCCAATAGTAAGATTCAATTATGATTCAAATTCAACTATCAAAATCATAAATTACACATCAAAGTAAATTCAGATATGAATAAAGCGAAAATGAAAGGGTAAAGTGAGTAACCTCGAGGGGGAGGCTCATGAAATCGTCGGAGGGATTGGATTGCATCTCCTTAACCTCCTGTAGAATCCGCTTCACAGCCGGGTTCTTGAGGTTGTACTTGTCCTCCGCCATCAGGGTCCGATCCGATTCTACTCGAACTACCGCGATCCGATCCGATCCGATACACCACCACCTTTTCCGGTTAACAAGCTTTAAATTTAATTAGATTAAATTATCATACAATTAAATTCGAAGACGTCCGGCGAGAGGAAAGAGGGCGAACCGGCGGGTTTATATCCTCGTTGATTTTTGTTGGTTCTCCACCGCGTCAGTTGATGTGCGTCTGCTTACGTGGCACCATCTCAGTGGATATGAATATGCGCATGTAACTTCTTAGCAGTAATGGGCCAGGGCCTTAATGCCCTGTACTTGCTCGTTCCCAAGTCAAAGGCTTGATTGCAATGAGGGAGTGTATTCAATAATTCATAGATATTTAATTAGGATTCTAATACGTTTTTCAAAAAATTTGGTGTATTCTCAATCTCATTTTTTATGGATTTTTTTTAAAATTGTTGGAAACTTAGTTGCATTTATTTATAATTTTAAAATATTATATACGGGATATATTTGAATTCATATTTATATAGATAATTGTAAATTTTTTTGAAGTGATCAAATTTTTACATATTTATTATTTTTCGTAAATTTTTAACAAGTTAACAATGACATTATACATAATTTCGTAATAAAGTTTTGTAGAGTCATATTTAATTTGATATATTGAGATTGAGTTTTTGGAAGAATTTTATAATCAAATCATAATTATTTTTTTACTAAAAATTCTCTAACTCAAATAAAATAATATTCATAAAACTATAAAAATAATTACAAAAGGTTAAATAGTTGAAACCGTCCTTAAATTTACCATATTTCCTCACTATACTTCAATATTAGTTTCCAACGTCCCTAAACTTTAGCATAATGTTTATGTTATTCCCTCTATTTATTTTTCAAACAAATTCCGCTATAAATGGAAAATTTGTCATTTCAGATCTGTTTCATGTGACTTTTTTTTTAACAAAATTAGTCTAAAAAATAGACAGAGGGACTAACAAAAATAGGGACGAAATACACTAATATTGAAATATATGGACTGTTGCTAAAATTATGATAAAATTCACAGACAGTTGAACCTATTTATTCATTACTAAAATATAAAATTTCTAACAATCAATGAGATTGAGATGCTAGGGCTCGATCTCGCACGAGCTCAGCCCTTTGGGGGAGTCCACTCACCGTCGACTCTTCGTCCCCATCAACAAAACTAGATGGCGACGACGAGGTTGAGCCATGACCTATCGACTGACCCGGAAGACGAAGCTCGACCACTCGGACAGCTACAAGCACGAGCTCGACGAGATTGTTGCCAAGAGCGAGCTTTCAGACTGTTTCCCCCACATGATCAACCTAGCTGACACACTGATCGTCTATACCAAATCAAAACCCGAACAAGTCTATCCTCAGGGAAGACCAGCAAACCCATTTCTGCGATCGTCCACTAATACCATAGCACCACTCAGTCAGCGCTCGTCGAACACCACTTGTAACGACCCGGATTTTCTGTATAATTGAAAATTGAAAAATTGCATGTAAAATGAAGATTTTTCCCTTGGTCAGGGCAAAATGTTGACTTTTAACTCGAGACACTGTTTGGATATGAACTTTTGACCGTTACGTAGATCACGTCACCACGAGTCCGTAGACAAGCGGCATGCCGAAATTGGAGGTTCGGTACGGAAGTTACGGATCACGGAGTACGAGAGTTACTATTACATTTTTTCGGGCCAAGTGGCATTATTAGATTGGTCAACTAGGTTATTGGGCCAATCAAATGAGTGACAAGTGTCACTCATCTAACTATCCCATTTACCCAAAAGATTGGATGCATGTATCTGCTCTTTCTCCCTTTCGATTCTCATTCGAACCGCGAACCCACCTTCTGCAAACACACACACTCAACCATCGATCTCTTCCTTAAAACCTCTGTTTCCATTAGTAAGCCTGAGGAGTGACTGAAAGGGGACGTTAGATGACGACGCAGGACGGAGAGCAGCTGTACACGGCGGAGTGACACGTTCCCAGGTAAACCCGAAACCCTCATAATCGAATCACATTTGAGTTGGGTTTTTGGGGCTTTGTTGAGTGAGTCTGAGGACCCAGGATTCTCTGTAGGACTAGGACAAGTCGATTGAGGCCCAGAACCAGGCACGGAAGCGTTAGGGTCAACGGGGAACTGGACGGGAAAACGGATCTCCATGGTTGCTTGAGCTAAGGTATGAATCTTCTGCGTTTTAGCCTTATTTGAACCCACAGATCCAACTTAGGAACCTAGACGATCACAGGGGTAGCAACGGTTTTTGAAACGGGTTGAAAACGAGCAAGATACAGTTGGGTAGAGTCGCGGGTCTGTGCGACCCGAATAGCAGACCCGTCGAAGGACAGGGGCAATGACGTCATTTGATGACGTCATTCAACTGTCAGGCTGTCAGACATGTGGGCCAGTCTGGACGTGACATGTGTCACATGTTTGTGCTGACTGTGTACTAACATTAGTGGTTGCCACGTGTCACTAACATGTCCGTGACGTGGATCAACTAGCAACCGACACGTGGTGACATGACCCATCCCAATACCCCCGGGATTAACACCGGATGTGCCATGCTCCTATCTGACACGAAGTGTCAGACAAGGGATAATTCAAAACTTTCAGTCTGACCGGCTTCTAGAGCGCCAGGATCCGGTGGAGGAGTGTGATGTCTCGGTCTCTGCTACAGTCCGCATCCGTGATCAATCTGAAGGGCATTAAAAACACCAAAAGCTATGAGTTGACGAAAAATCAATAAGTTCATAAAAACACATTTCATAAAGATATTTATGCCGTTCACTAAAAGGCATGCATGAATTTGAAAACTATTTATCAAATCACATATTCAAATAACCATTATTAGGGTCTCAGCCCCAAGCTCCGTAAATTCAGGTCATACGGGTCCCTGCCCAAAACCATTTCCACAAATCCATAATTCATTTCAACCATATGTGGGAACTCAGCCCAAAATCGTAAATCCAAGTATGAGGGTCATTTCCCAAATCCATTTACTATTCAAAAAACACCATTTCATCAAATCCAAGAAATCGTGTTTACCAAATATCATATAACCAATCCTGTCACGTTTTCCAATGCTACGCGCGTGCTACCCGAGGTCTCAAATCTCAAGTCTCCCCAAGGTCCACGCAGATCAATGTCCGCAGATCAATGACCCTCCCTGGGGGTTGTAATCCTTAAATGCCTTCCTGAAAGTAAGGTACCCCATGAGGGTGACTCTACTCAGTTAGTGCTCCGTGACTACTCAGGGGTCCACCCAAGCCAACGACCCTCCCCGGAGGAGGCAATCCATAAATACAAGGATGGTATATAAAAAACCACTTGGAAATCATTCTCAAAACCTTTCTAAGGATCCATGCCCGGTCCCCATAAACTGTCATGAAACCAGAAATCCATGTTTCCAAATCCAAATCCATTTAGGGTCTCCAAACCCGAAATCACATTTGTAAACCATAAAGGGGACTCATGTCCGATATCATAACCAATTGGGCCTCAAGCCCAATTTCGTAAACCAACTGGGCCTCCGCCCGATGCCTTATTAAATCAAATGGACTCGAAGTCCGATATTTCGTAAATCAAATGGGTCTCATGCCCGATTCCATATTTTCAAATCCGAAATCAATTCACGAATCAATTGGGCCATTGGCCCGATAATTTAACTAAAATGGACTTCAAGTCTGAGGGTTTCCAAAATAAATGGGTCTTATGCCCGAGTTTGGATATTCGTTGAGTAGAATCAATTGGTGATGGATTACAATTGGTAAAATTCTATGGAAATTGTAAACCCGATTACAACCCTACTCGAATACTATTTAACATGTTAAAGTAGGAAGCTTGTAATGATAAGAAAGTAAAAAAATTTAAATTGAGGAATTATTTGCCTTGACGGGGAGTGGGTTGGATATGGGAGAGGACGACTTTATTTTGGTTAAATTTAATACGAGGACGTGAATTAAATGGGTCATATCCCTGGTTTAACAAAAAAGTTGTCAGATGGGAGCAGGACCGGTCTGGTTTTCACAGAAGTTTAGGGACAGGCCATGTCACTGCAATTGTATCCTAATAAATATGACGCATTAGTGATAATGGAAAATTAGTAGGAGATACAGCGGGGTACCATATGCCATCACGGTTGTTGAAGGTTATTGACTTGTCTCATACATGGATGGTTACTTGCCCATGTTTCACAATGTTTCACATTGATGTCTTAGTACAGAGTGGCCAAAATGGGCATGCCAAAATCAGTGGTGGATCTTCCTTTGTACTTGGTCTTTCCCTCCTCAAAATATAAAAAGATGCCACAATGCAAGTATCTTCTATATGCACACTAATATCCTCAATCAAACCCATCAGATTAGTGATAGAAGAATTAGCCAATCTAACACATAACTTCATAGGTTTTAACTCTTCTATTTTTAAGGATTAAAAGATATGGTAAGGCGTGATACTTACAACAACCCTTGAATCACATAAGCGTTGAGCAAGCATGCGTCATTTAATAAATGCAAGGAGGTGAAGAAGGGCCTAGATCTTCAGCCTTGGGTGGCACGCCATGTAGAGTATTAAGAGTGGCTGAATTGATGTTCAAAGTGATGTTTGGTTGAGCTCATTCCTTATAGAAATCAGGTCCCACAAAAGCCTTGTTAAGATGGACATATGGTCAACTAGTTTGTCGAATGGTAGCTTAATCCACAGTTTCTGCAGCATGCACTCCATCTCGTTGTTAAACTCCTATTTCTTTTTGGGTATATTCTACAACCTACGAGTTAAGGGTATCAACACATTGTTATTCAAATCAACTTGTACTTATTTAGCTTTATGTGGGTTTGCAGAATTTAAAACAAGGTTACAAATGGAGTCATGTCTTGGCCTTATAACCAAGGGTTGGTCCTACATTGTGGGTTCTGGAATATGCAGGTCATGGCCCTAGGGTATTTCATGTGGCTTCGTTAAGGCCAAAAATCTTTCTGTGTCGCGGGCTATCCCTCGGGTTGTCCCACTGGCTATCCCTTTAGTTATCCCTCAAGCTGGAAGGACTAAAGAACCAGTTTCTGGGATAGAGCATGGGCTTGCATCTAAGTAGAAGCTGGCAGTGTGAAGGACAATAGTGTAGCAGGGAAATGGGCTAATGTTTCTAGCCATGCGTGTCAAGCTGGTTCTGCTGATCCTTATCGAGAAGCCTGTGAGTAAAAGGCACAATAACATCATAATTTGAATGACAATACACCCCTTTAAGTTAGTCCAAAACCATGCCCTTTTTCCTTAAACATACGCTATAGAGGCTCATGATGTGCCATACTATATGCCTACGGTAGGTTGTCAGTGGTGTGATGCGGGTTAGGCTACTAGCTTCCATACTAGGTGGTTTCAATTAGGTTCTCATTTTCGTCCTTGGTTTCAACACTCTCATCCCTATTGGTATCCATGGGTGGACCTTGAATTTTTTCTGCACTACGAATATTGATGAAATTTACTGTGGTGTGCTAAGGCCCTCGCAGATTAACCACAACTTAGCTTGGGAACTTTCCTGGCTCATGTTGGTTGAGTTGATTTGCAATGTGGCCCAAGTGATTTTCTTTCGTGACAAGATGGTTCTTTGTGTCTTGAATGAAGCTTTGATGGCTTTGGTTGAGGGAAACCACGTTCTAAGCAATGGTGGCCACTAATTTATCCAAATTCTTGGTTCTAGGGTTGGCACTTAGTGGAACACCTTGTTGTTACATTGAAGGGGCATGAACGCGTTGTTGGAATCCAGATGGTGGCACTAGGTTCTTAGTGTTCTGGCAGTTGCCCCAACGGAAATTGGGGTGGTATCTTTATCTAGGGTTATATGTATTGGTGTATGGGTCATTCATAGGTCTCGATCCATCACCAAATATGCCAATCATGTTGGCCTCTTCTATCATTAGAAACTGTTGAGAATTGTGCCCCTGAATTGAGCCCAACTCACACACTTGCATGCCTTTGGAATTTTCATTGCATAATTGTTTACTATTGCTATGAACTGAGAAATTGTGTTATCCTTGTCCTTAGACACACTACGTAGAGTTCGGGGTTGATATCCTCTATAATTAAATTTCTTCTCCTGTTGGGAATTTCTTTCAAATGTAGCCCAATGCTTTCAATGATATCACTATTTTACAGCCCTCTATAGAAATAAAAAATCAAATGGCAATCTTCAATGTTATGGTGTGGGTATGATTGGATGAGCTGATTAAACTGCTCCCAAAATTCATAGAAGGACTCATTTTCAGCTTGGCGTGGGTCCATGATCTCACTTTTCAGTTTGTTGGTCTTGGAGATCGGGTAGTATTGTGTGAGAAACTTCAAGGACAAGTCTCTCCAAGTTGTGATGGAAGCAAAGGGCAAAGAGTGAAACTAGGTCTTGGCTCGGTCCTTGAGACTAAAGTAGAACAATTTGAGCTGAATATTTGCTTATGTTATTCGATTGATCCTCAATGTCGAGCATACCTCTACAACCTCCTTGATATGCATATAAGGGTGCTCCCTGGATAGTCCATGAAACTTAAGGAGCATATGGATGGTCCCGAACTTGACTCAAAATTTTCCACAGTAGAGGCTGGGAAAACAATCGAGAATTGGTCCTCGGAAACATGAAGGGTGGCACAGTGACCAAGAAGCTATGGGGTTGGATGGGCTGGCAGGTTAGGTTGATCGGGTTGTGGTTGAAAGACACGGTTTTCCATCATATGTGGAAATGGAGGTGAGGAACCGTGCACTGAAGAAGCCCTCGAATATGGGGTGGATGTGATCCATGATGGTGAGCTAGAAACTTTCAAGGATCCGAGAGTGGACATCAACGAGATGCTTGAAAATAGAACATAAGTAATCTAAATTAGAATAATCTAAACAACTTGGACATCGTTGAGGGATAAGTCCCTGGAAACGGTGATAAAAACTTGTTGATTGAATTAAAGCACTTAATAACGGACTCTAAATTTTAATAGTTAAAACCTTGCATGCGAACCAATCAGAGGATACTTAGCGGTTTAGCAAGTATCGACCCTATAAGGACTATGTATCAACATTGTGTCAAAAAATTGTTTAAATCACTTTCAACTCAGATTACCACACACATGCACACAAAGGTGAGGGGAGGAGGGGGGGGTGGATGGGTGGGGGAAGAAAGAAAGGGAGGGAGGGAGGGGGGGGGGGGGGGGGGGGGGTGGGGGTGTTGTCAAGGGAAATTTAAAATTTAAGATATGAAAACAAGAAACACAAAGAATGAAAAGCTTTATTAGTTTATAATAAAAACTAAGTCAAAACAAAACTTACTATCCACCCTAACCGATCATGATTCTTAGCTAGATTTACTTGGCCTAATTACTATGCAGGTTTTGAATTAGGTGCCCACACAAAGGACCTAATGTTGAGTTAATGACCCGTTTTCATCCTTTATTAATTGGCATGTCCTAACAAGATCTTTACCTAGAACTTCTATCACTTGCCGCTTAAGATGACGGCTTAATTTTTAAAAAGGATTTAATGGCACCACACTAGCTTAGAAGAGTGATGTGCATTCTTAGGTTGTCATGGTTTTCAATTACAAGATTGTCTCTTGTCCTCAACCTCTCGATCCTCCGAATTACTAGATGATATAATGGCATGTCAAGTAATTCCATCAATAATCTATGCAAACAAAGGGATCAATCTCATAGATATAAAAGAGTAGTAATTAAAGCAGTAATCAAAACCTATTTAGCATGCATAGAAATCAAAGCTAAGAGCCAAAATCTAATTAATCATACATCACGGCTAGGGCTTCAAACAACCTCAGCTCTATAAAGAACTACTTACACATGGTTAAAATTGAAAACATAATGATATAAAATTGCATTGAAACTGTAACAAGAATAAGGGTTCATAGTACAAATCAAAGAGAAGGATGTTGCACAGCAAAAGGCACGACCAAGCCTTCTTCGCCCAAGCTCCACATCCAAACTCAAGAACAAATCACAAAAGAATAAAATTTATAGTCCGAAAATACTGATTGCGGCTAGGTGAAAATTAGGGCATACGGGGAACCCTTTTTCGTGCATTAAGGAGGTCTTAATATAGGGGATGAATCCTCTATAATCTAGAAGATGTTTCTGGAAGGAAATCCCAAAGAAATCGTATTAGAGCAGTTGTACCCAAGGATAATGATTATATATAAACTAATAAAATTATAAAACATAACTTTATTATAATAAATATATGATATATAATATGAAACAATACAATCTGATAATGTCTAATAATATATTTTATAATGACAGGACCGCCCCCGAAAGGGGCATCGATAACCGAGCCCGGTCCTGCTCCCGTCTGGCAAGATGACTGAAAGACCCAAGTTACCCTCAGTGCTCGCCAAACCAGGGATAGCCACACGTATTTACTCATGCCTCTGCCCCACGTACAGCCTCGAACAACGCGCCATGACCTGGAGGGTCAATAAAAACCAAAAGGTGTGAGTGGACAAAAATAAATCAGTTTAGCAAAACAGTTACAACAAACGTTTTTACCCTCCGCGTAAAACCAATGCATGCATACAAAAACATTTCGTCATCGGTTAAGATTTTCCACAAAATAAAAACTGTCTATCAAATTCCAACATAAGGAAGAACTCGTATGAACCTCAAAATCATTTTCCTTTCTCAACCATCGGGTCTTAGCCCGCATTCATAAACACCGGGCCTCAGCCCAAAACCACGAATCAAAATCAAATGCACAACATGATCCAAAACCAACAACCATATACCGGGCCACTGCCCAACTCAACCGAAACATCAGAAATCATTAATAAATCACAAGTCAATCATTTTGCTGGATAACAAGTGCGCCCGAGTCTTTAAACTCAAAACCATGCGCATAAACAGGCCTTCCCGGGATCTCAACGAGTCTTTAAACTCAGAACATAATCAATAGGCCTCGTGGGTATCACAGTAACCGAGTCTTTAAACTCACGAGTCTTTAAACTCATTAAGGGCCATCCCCCGTCATCAATTAACCGAGTCTTTAAACTCAAAACGTGCTCCAGCACCGGGTTTTTAAACCCAAAACAGTTTTCAAACACAACAACGGGTCTTTAAACCCAAAGCAGTTTCCAACGGGTCTTTAAACCCCAAAACAGTTTATCAATCATGACAGCGTGGGATCCATCCCAAAATCACATTTTTCACAACAGGACCCATGGTCCGAATTTCCACATTCAATTCCCCAAATCATATTTCACAAACATAATCAAATTATCATTAAACACGAGGCATGCAAAATCAGACCAAATGACTTAATTAAATTCTTTTTCATTCCCGAATTCGAATTCGCAACAATGATTCTGTAAGCCGGCATCCGGAAGCATCATCCCGAACCCAAACCAAGAATCCGCTTAAATTTCCGGAAAAAAACCGAAATCTCGTTCGTTAGAATTACTTTTATGCCCCGAGCATCAAGCCCGAAATCACCTTTTTCAAAATCCATTTTAATTCCTTGAAATCACTTCATTTCTCGAATCTCATTATCAAAACATCAAGACCACAATCATAAATACCAAAATCACAATCCAAGCAAAACATACTCAAAACCCACATTTAAAATCCTCAAAATCACAAGTCTCATTTTAATTCCCCAATTCAAACATCAACAATGATCAAATCACAATAACTCAAAATCTCGTAAAACGTGCAAATCCGGAACTTTCTCGAAAAACGTGTCAAAATCGTAAGTCACACTCGCAAATCATAAACAACCTTCTTAAATCGCTTTACACCCATTTCATATAACTTCTTTCATTAAACCATCATTAAGCACACGAGTGACCATAGTCTCGAAATACGTGTAATTTCACATGTATAGTAAAAATACGTATAAATACGGGAATCGAATACATATAAATACGGAAATCAAAATCAATCATAACTTATAATCATAATCATAACATCATAGAAATAATTTATGCATGCATTAAATTTGAAAGCAACGTCCACTCACACACCATCCTTAAGGCTCGGTTTTGCGCCGCACGCATGCCCGTAATTTCCGATATTTCCAGAAATTCCAAATTCTGTCCGAAAACATACTTTAGTGTCACCAAGGGCTTACATAACAACATACTAATTTCCCATAATTTTCAGGGAATTAATCATTAATTATAAACGTAATAGAAATCTTCGGACCCTCGGAACCACATCGAAACGGTGTCCGATAAGTTCGAAACCAACGTTAAAATGTTCGTTACATTATATAGGATAAAAGTCTTGTTGAACTCACCTTGAAAATCGGCCCCACGCGCCGTCACGCGCCGCCGCAAGCGGCTGCGCGTGACACTCACGCGCCAGCTACAGTAACCCAACGGTCACCATCTTCACCCGACTCCCTGACATACGGGCCGTTCCACCCGCGTGAGGATCCGATTAGCAGTCCTTCAATTCGACATTATTTGAACGATTTGAGCACACCATTAGCTTCGCAACCTGTCCAATTAGGGATCTGTAACATCCAAAGCAGTCGTCTTACCTCCAACTATCTCGACTTAAACTAAGTTTCTCAAACAAGACTCTCGTCTGAATTCACCGTATAACCAAGTAATTCTTCAATTAAAGGATAGCATAGCATTGTAGCCTCATGGAAAGGATTATTTGGGGATCAATTTCACAACACTTACCTCCAAATCACGGACACAAAGCTCGATTTCCCCGGCCACCCACGACGTCCGTCTATGGCTCTAGGAGCTTCAGAGCTTGCAACAATCGATCTGGGTTGGCTAGCTAAGGCCTCAGAAAGTTCATTCGAGCCTCAAATTGGCTTGGGCTGGTCTAAAATTCAAATTCGAATTTGAATTCACACGAAAACAGGCTTCGGGTTTCACTGTGTGAATTCACTCAGCCCCCCGGTTCTCCTCTCTCATTTAGTCTCTCCATCCTCCCCACATCCTTTCAGAAAGGTTTCCAACTCTCAACAGACCGTTGGGGAGGTCGATCACTCTCGACTGGTGGTCAGTCCTCTGTTTTCCATTCCCAGACCGCAGCCCAGTTTTAGTTCCAATTGACCAATGCTTACAAACTGAAACAGCCCCGCACTCTCCCACTGTCTCAGTCCTCTCACAATCCTTCTGTTTCAGTGCGCATCTCCCCTCAAATTGGTCTTGGGAGATCGATCCAGCGTGGGAAGCAGCCTCTGTTTTCTTCCCATTTTCAGACGCACCAGCAGCACTTGCTCCCCAGCCTCACCATTGCTCGTCGTGCACTGCTCCTCTCAAGGCAATAAACAATTCACCCGTGGCTTCAATTTCCCACCAGCTCTCACACATACTTTGAACACTCACCCGCACGGTCTCTGTGCATCCTAAAAAAAAAACCAACTTCCACACCGTTCAATCCCCCATTTCCCTAACATCACACTCTCCCTTGGCCTTTGCAGATTAAACTTCTATCCCCAAGGCCACTAATTCATTAAACAATTGTAGATTAGGCTTACACAAATCAATGGAATAGGTCACTCACGGCATGGGTACTCAGACCCTGTTTCCACGATATTCAAACGGTTCCCCTGCAGGAAATTACCATTTTGCCCTCACTTGGGAAATTACCAAAATGCCCCTCACCATCCGTGACCCGTAACTTGGTCACCCGATGTCCGTTTGACGCGTGCCCCCTGTCGTTGTACTCAGGGCTTCGAGACGAACCTAACGGTCCTCGGTCCTCGGCCATCGGACCTCCCGATCAAAAAGTCAACATTTTCCCTAATTTCGTCCAAATTACGATAATGCCCTTGGGCTTCCGAACGTCATAACTATCACCTCGAACGTCGGAATCGAACGTGCCACCTGTCTATGATCTCGTGACGTCCCAAACTACGTCACGGTCACCGGTCAAAGTCCATTCGACCGTCTGAATAAAAAGTCAACGTTTTTCCCACGATTAGGGGCAAAACGGTCATTTTGCATCGTTCGTCCGATTCCACCCAACTAACCACCGATTAACCCTCATTAATCATGATTAGTTTTCTAACCTAATCCCGAATTCCGGGATGGGTCGTTACATATAATGTAGACAATATAAACCAATCATGGAATTTCAAAATAAGAATTATTAAATTATCAAATTACCCTTCTAAACTAATCGTCGAAATCCAAAAAAGATTTCTAAGTTTGAAAAATAGAACTAAATCCGGAGTTAGACTCCAAACTTTTCATGTAATTCAAGAAGTTGGTTAATAAAATTTAAAAACAAAATTCGGAATGCGAGAATTTGTAGAAAATTTGAAAACAAATTAAATCGAGAGATAATTATAAGTAATACCATTTTTAATTGAATTATAAATTTTTAATTAAGAAATATTTTTCTTTTTCAAAATATCTTCTTTTTTAAAAAATACATTGATGATGATGATATGTATTAAATCGAAAATCTGCTAAAAGACTATTTCCAAGTCCACTTTACAAGTCTATCGTCCACTCGTTTTTTTTTTGGGTCAAAATCCACCGTGCACTCAAACCATTCAAAATATCTAAGTCCTAGAATTTTCCAAAATTTACTAAAAGACTCCTTCAAGGTCTAATTTTCAAGTCCATCATTCACTTAAGCCAAACGACGATTAATTCATTATATTGTCGAACCTATTTGCCAGATGCGATGAGAGAGTTGAGAGAGTTGAGACCATGATCAGCTGAAGTCAACTGAAGAAAAAAAAACAGATTGCCACTCGATCCTGCTCCTGTTTGACAAGTCAACTGAAGTTCCACAAACACCCTCAGCACTTGCTAGACAAGGGATAGTCGTATTAATTCTGACTCATGCTTCCGCCTCTCGTTCGGCCCCGATCCGCGTGCCACGGGCTGGAGGGTCACAAAAACATAAAAAGTGTGAGTGAACAAAACGAACATCATTTGAAAACACATTTCAAAATATACTTTTTTACCCTCCAGTTATAAAATATGCATGCATAGAGTAAAACATCGGATTTCGAATCAAACATAAACAGTGGACAACAAAATCATACTAGATAGATATATGCCCACACATATAAGGCACTTTACCTTTAACTCCCCCCGCGCGATGTGGGATTGTTCATTGTTCTTCTCAAAACACGGGCCTTAAAATCCACCCCCTTGGGGCCCATCGTACTTGTTGGCACAATTCGGATCGGAGTCCAGCTCTGATACCATTCTATCACAACCCGACCCATCTAGCACGATCTTGTACGCTTAGGGCCCAGTCCTCACGGTTTTGATTCTAGGAACTCACGTGCAACTTCCCTGTAGGTCACCCATCTTGAGATTGCACCAGCCCAATCTCTCTTAACTTTAGAGTTTCAACCAAACTCAAAACTAGTGAGCTCCTAAAAGGCCTCGCGCTAGATAGATACGTGTCCACACATATAAGACATTTCACCTTTCCCTCCCCAAGTGATGTGGGATTGTTCACCGTTCTTCTCAAGACACGGGTTTTACATAAAGGTTGTGCAATTTTTGGTTTTTCCTCTCAAACTTATTTGTATGTTTTTAGCTATGAATGTTGATTTCGCTAGTTATCGATTGTTATCGGGCAATATCAGCGATTTTTACTGATATTGGGTGAAATGTACGATATTGGGGAAATAAATTTCTTCCCCCGAGTTTAGATAACGTGCTCCCAAAATTCCAAGATATCGGCAATAGAACCAATATTTTCAATCGTGGTTGTACCAAAAGATTGATTTGGGAAGCCCGAAACAAGAAGGTTCTTAGACTTTCTTGGATTTTCTTGGATGACAAGGAATGATGATAAGTGCTCTTATCTGTCTTGGACTTCAAGGATAGTTTGCAGAGTAAAAATAGGAGAATTAATTGCTATGAAATCCCTTAGATATCAGACTTAATAGTTGTCCTTAGTTGGCAACTAATCACAAAAACAATTTGAGTGAGAATAGGAGTCTTAAAAAAGGATCCACCTTTCACCCAAAATTGCGACTAGGACATCTAAATGTATCTGGGCGGTTGAAAAGTGCCTTAGTGTAACGACCCATCCCAAATTTCGTGATTAATAAGAATTAATTACAGAATAAGTAAGGATTAATCGAGGATTATCGAACGACCAGGGTAAAATTACAATTTTACCTTGGGAAAGGGTGAAAAGGTTGATTTTTTATCCAGGAGGTCCAATGCACGTAAATCGAGGATCATTACGTAGATCAAGATGATATGAGTTCGCAAACAGGCGACACGTCAAAATCGGACATCGTACTAGAAAGGTACGGGTCAAGGTTGGTTTTTAGAACTATTCATGATTGTACAATTTTCAAATTGGTTTTTCTTTAGTGGGACCCAAAATATCTCTTGTGGATCAATAGATGAGTGACAAGTGTCACTCATCCATTGATCAATGCACATATACATGCATCATCATCTTCATTTCTTCATTTTCTTTATCCAAACTCGAAGCCCTTGCTCTACCTTCAAACCATCATCTTCTTGCTTCATCTTCTAGACTAGGGAGAGAGACAAAGTGAGGGAGTGAGACGGAGAGGATGAGAGGCGGCGAGGGACAATAGATGACGCGGCGGTAGTGGCCGAAAACCCATTAAACAAAGGGAAACCGTGGGTGTTTAGATTTGGGTATTCAATTTTGATGTTTTTACATGATTCTATGCCCCTATTATTGTTCTTGAAGGTGAGGGGAGTCTGTAGGATCGAAAATGGAAGGTTTTGGACGACGGGAGTGGCTGGAACACGAGTTCAATGTTTGTCAGAAACTTTGAGAGCCCATATCTTCAAAACCATATACTTTCTCTCAATTCTAGGTTCTGATTTGGATTCCTTGGCTCGAGTAGATAGATTTCCCTATATAGAACATAGGATTTGGTTGAGAAATGAGAGAGTTATGAAGGAATGAAAAATTGGACAAAAATAGAGGATTCAGGCCACTGGCGGCCAAACCAGATGGCGGCGCTCGCCGTCATCTCCAGCGAGCACGATGACATCATCAATGACATAAGTGTTGACTTTGCTAACATCAGCGTCAACTTTGATGACGTTAACGTTGACTTTGACTGTTGACTTTGATGACATCAACGTTGACTTTGCTAACGTTAATGTTGACTTTGATGATGTCAGCGTTGATTTTGTTGACGCCAGTGTTGACTTTGATTACGTCCGCGTTGACTGTTGACGTTAGCATTAACCGTTGACTTTTTGTTGACCAAACTTTGATCGGTGCATGGGTAGGAATTTTGAGGTCAAACTGGTCTTGTTCGAGGGGTTTCGACGTTCTGAATCCAATGGTGGTTGTTTCAGGTCGATCGGAGTTCGTTTCATAGATCATTTAGAGGTTTTTTGCCTCGGGAAGCATGTTCGGAACACGTGTACAATTCAGGGAGTTTTGAGGGTTTATAATTTGGACTTGTATAGGTTGATAGTAACCTTCTGATGTGATTTGAACAGGTCTAGACATCCTGGAGATTATGGATTAGCCCAGAAGTGGCTTACAGTGTGGGTTGCAGGTGCGTAGCATGAACGGTCTGTGAGTGGACTTTGTTTTATGAAATGATGCATGCATAACTGTTTTATATGTTTTATGAACATGATTTGAGATGTATAGATTGCATATGATATAAATATGATTTTTTTGCATTTTCGTAGAAAATGCGATGTTGCACGTAGTTCGAGATTTCTATTTTATATGATACTTGGGCTTAGGCCAAGTATTCTTCGTGCATGTGATTTATATGATTTTTATGGTTTCACGGAGAGGCGTGAGGTCAAGGGTCTGATTATCGATTTTGAATGATTTCACAGAGATGCGTGAAATCGATATTCAGGCTTGAGTCCTAGTTAGATATGGACTTTGACTTGGATTATAGTCAAAGGTGATTTGGAAAAATGATTTGAATAATAAAATGGCTTTCAGATTTGAAAATGTGTTCGACCTTGTGTCCCATTTGATGTATGGTTTGACTTAGAGTATAGTCAAACACGAGGAAATGATATATTGGACTCTGACCCTGTTTCAGATTTATGAAAGATATTTCGGGCATGTGACCTATTTGTGGATTTGATAGGATTCGAGGAATCATGGATTTATAAAGTGTTTCTAGACAATTTTTTTTTTTTTTGCGATGGTTTTGTGGAAACTGATTTGATGAAATTATGTCCGAGCATAGGCCTTATAGGGATGTTTTGAGATGATGTGAAATGTTTTCCACACGACCATCCTCTATGATGTGATGATATCCTTCGGACGTCGACCATCCAATGGGATGTGTGATCCTGGAGAGGTCACAGGGACACTACCTGCAGGAGTGTCAGAGATGGACATTTTGCAGACGTCGACCATCATGTGTGATGTGTGATCCTGTAGATGCCATAGCTCAAACGTCGACCATCCTCTGTGATGTGTGATCCCATAGCGCTAATATTGTGACTAGTGATGATGTGAGATGATTGGACATTGGATAAAGATGATTGATGAACATGTTTTCATGAGACTCCGGATGTGAGTCTATGGTTCGGGCAGAGACGTTATTGAGATGTTTTATGATTTGGTTTTGGGCTGAGACCCTACTGAGGAAATGGCTTTGATTGAGCCATGTTTTCATTTTGTTTTCATTTGGAAAGCAATATGATTTACTTCTAAGAAAGTATTTAAAATACTGTTTGTGAATGCATGCATACTTTTACATGAAGGGTATAAATGTATTTTCGATAAATTGATTTTATAAACTTTTATCTTTGTCCACTCATGGCTTTTATGATTTTTGATACCCTTCAGGTTGATCGCGGATGAGAGCTGTATCAGAGATCGAGACATCACATGCCGCTACACACTCTGAAAATCACTGCGCACTCTGGTGACTCCGAGTGGGTTATGATTTATCCCTGGTCTAACACGTAGTGTCAGACGGGAGCATGGCGTATCCCACGATAATCCAGGGGGATGTGGATGGGTCATGCCACTTAGACACTGGGAACTCCTAGAAATAGGCCTATACCCACAAACAAACTTGATTTGGACGCTCCTTAGGTCATTTTAGAACTTGCTAAGAATTATGCCCTGATGATGAGCTTCGAAAGAGTATAGAGAATGGGTCTCAATCGCACATCAAATGGTGGAAATTTTGTATGTTAGCCTATTGGGACAAGGAAGTCAAAACTGAGCATTGTTGGTCGTTTGGCCGTTAGGGCGGCCAAGGCCGGGAACTCGATACATGGGCTAGGCGTGTGCTAACCAAGGGCTATTCATGGGCTGTTAGGGACTTGGGCTCGATAGGGCCAAGAATTGGGCGCATAACCTCGATTTGGGTCTAGAATCCTTTTTTAGACAATTTCTTCATTCTGCCTTTGATTTAACTCCACTTTCTTATTCTACACGAGTCTCACAAAAAGAGATATTTCCTCCTATTGATGGCACAAATATACTCAAAATATAAGTAAAACGAGTATGAAATAACATCGAAATGATGCATGAATAATGAATGAACACCTATCTTATAGCTTAGAAGGAGAGTGGATTAGTATGCCCCATGGAACAAACGAACAAAGAGATATTAAAAACGTCCTATTATTAATTATGCTTACTATTTAGATACATTTCATTCTTTTACCATGAATGCACCTTGTGCTTCTACGGAAATCCTACTTTGTACCATATTCTTATTATTCATTGAAGGTGTACCTAAAACAGATGAATTTGATCACTCAGCTGCTTTTTTGTCCATTCTGTCAAGTTGGCATCAAAATGGTTAGGTGGTGGCTACATGGATGAAAATAAGCTGAAGCAAATAAGGGAAAAAAATGGAACTTTACAATCCAAGAGTTCCTTGGCCACCAAAATCAACATCTTCTTCCCAAATTCGAGTTAGCGATGCCACTAGAGCATCACAATGCAATTACCGAAAATGTGAGTGGTTTTTGGGTTCAGGCCGTGAGAAATCACACAAGTACAATCCTCACAGAGCTCCTACTAACAGCAGAGGCAGCACGTGAAAACAGGGGTCGAATTCAGAGTTTCAAGCCTGAAATTTCCTGACTAAATAGAGATGTCTTCTCCGAGGACTGAGATGAGATGGAGGAGAAAGAATGCCGTTAAGAATTCTCCGATTTGATGGAAAAATCACCTAGAGACCTTGGGGATTACAAAGGTATGAGTACAGAGGGTTGCAGAGGAGGGACTTGAATTTTGAGTTGTGACCCGAAATTGGCCAGTCAGGTTTAGGGATTGAACACTTTTGGATCCGATTCATCGTCTACGGGAGCATCAATGATGGCGAGGCCAATGGCTTTGGTGTCCAATGTTTCCCATGGGCTTTGGGTTTCGAGTTCGGGGTTCTGGGTTTGTTTGATTCGGACCAGAACGGGTTTCTCAGGCCAAATAATTGCTTCGTTTTGGGTATGGAGGTTTGGCCCATTATGACGCCATTATCAAAGATGACTTTTGAGGTGAAGCGCGTGGACAATAGCCTCGAAGTTGTGAAGAAAGGCGAACTGGGTTTAGTGTATGTGGATGCAGCTCATGTTTGCGTCGTCGGTTCGTTCCTTCCAACGAGCGTTGACAGTCAATGAGGGCAAGGACGGCTTCAAGAGAGGAGATGATTGGGCTTGTTGCGAGGCTAATGGTGGCATGGACTGGTCACGGTTATGGGTGAGGTCTGTACATGGTAAGTGTCGCAGGGAGAAGGAAGGTGATGAAGCTATCTGGGAGAGAGGGTGAAGTGAGAGAGAGGGGTTATGGTGCCAGCCTGTCCAAATTTCCAAATTTGCCCCAATTTGTTACGCACATATAACATCTTTAATGGAAAACCAGCAGAGTAACCCAAATTGACCATTTTATAGTGTATTTTTAACAAATAATGAGAATCAGGAACTTTCATATAAAAATAGTGTGCATTGAAAGTAAAAAACCTAAATTTCATATATTTGAGGCAACTTAGTTTCTCATTTCAAATATTATATATATATATATAAGATTTGAATCTGTAACTTATTATATAACATAAAAGAAATATCACTAAATATATATATATAGCCAGAACTCTGTTTTGGTTAAATTTTTATAATCCCTAAAATGCCCTTACTTAATAATTTTCTTTAAGAAATAAATGTTTTAATAAACGAGGGTATTATAGTAAAAGAAATTATTGAAATTTTCATAAACCCCCGTATACCGTTTCTTAAAAAACTGATAGACAATGAAAAGTTTATTTCTAAAGATTATAATAGTAAAATTACTTAAAAAATTTTAAAAAAATATTGGATAAAAGAAAGACCCGAGATGTACAGCCAAAGCAACGATCGGTTCCTCGATATGGAGAGGAACTACAGAGAGAAAGAGAGAGAGAGAGCGACATATATAATACCTTGATGTTTCCTTATATCTATTTCCTTTTGAAGTTTCCTTCATCTTCCCCAATCTTATATCTATTTCCTTTTGAAGTTTCTTTCTTGATGTTATTACTGGCAAAAAACAGTTATATAATACCTTAATCTAATTTTTCAAGGATTAATTACTTACGATCTCTCCATTTGGGTTCAAATTATGTATATTCTGATGCTTATAGTTTTCAATCTAAAAGGATGGATATTGTTTCAAATATAGACTCATTGAAACAGTCGAAGCAAGAGTGGTGTAAGAATCAATAAAAAAAAAAACTCCCTATGTATAATGTTGCAAAATAAATTCACAACAATTTTCATTTATAAATTTTTATTTGTGTTCGCCATTAGTCTTTACTAATTTTCTTTCTCCTTATATATCTAAAAGTATTTATTTGTTCAATATAAAATGAATTATTAAACAAGTGGTTCAATCAGGTTAAGAACCACCTAAATTAATTGTCATATCCAAAGTGCTAAAAGGCATTTATTCATGATTTTTTTTTTCCCATTAAGATATGAACTAAAGAAGTAAGAAAAAATGACATAAAATATGTATATACTTAATTTTAGCCACGTTGAATGATAATTTCTGAATTTTATGCTATTATTATAATTTTTTACTGTCGATTACTTCTAAATTTTTATATCATTTATTTCGAAATTTCTACATTTTGAATAAGTATTAAGATAAAGTTTTTTGTTTTCTTGACCAACCGTATTCAATTGATAATTTTACTGTTGTATTTGTGAGTTAACTGTCCAATTCAATATCCATCTTTTTCAACCTAAAAGTAGCCCTCATCATTTGGCCCAGAAGCCCATGGGCTTATAGGTACTCGCTAGGCCCATTGACAAAATGTTCAACCTGGACTGCTATGGGTCATGGGCTAGCCCGACCCGAAAGTTAACAGGTTGGACTTGGGCTTAGGGTGTTCAAACTCGATAGACCCGAGCCCAATAAGGCCTGAATAGCCCAGCCCAGCCCACTGGCTCATAAGCCCGAATATATAAAATAATTATTAATTAGGAATAATATTTCAATCCGACCCAATACGAACGTAACTCTAATTAACAAACTCTTTAGACTTTGTGAGTTGGTTTATTTTCTTGAAAACATAGATAGTGATCCCAAGCATTATGTTTTCAATTTTTGGAAGAGATGGGATTTTGTCGCATTGAAGTTGTAAAATGGTTTATCGATCTGGACAATGTCTTCAATTGATGATAGATAAACATGCATGTTTCTTTTGTGTAGGAAGATTTAACCATGAACAAAACATATTAGTCATAATAAACTATGTTCATATTTCTTTAGTCATCTAGTTCAATATTCTAGTTGATTGATTGGTAAAAAGTTATTAAAAAAAAGCTTGGTTGAGGTTGAGCAACTACAGAATAGTGCCAAAGGGAATTATTTACAGTATTTAGACTGCATCAACATGCTTAGTGAGTAAATAACTTCCTATATGCTAGTATTAAGAATGTAGACTACATCTGTCAAGACCCGTCCCAAATACCCTGAGATTAACGTGAGACGTGCCTGCTCCTGTCTGACAGGAAGTGTCAAACTAGGGATAATTTCATCCTTAGCTCAACCGGGACTACCAGAGAGAGCCAGGATCCGGAGGAGGAGTGTGATGTCTCGGTCTCTACTACAGCCCGCATCCGCGATCAACCTGAAGGGCATTAAAAACCACGAAAACTGTGAGTGGACAAAACAAAAAATTTTGATAAAAACATTTTCACAAAAAGATATTTATGCCCTTCACTAAAAAGCATGCATGCATTCGAAAACCAATTATCAAAACATTCACAAAACCATCAGGGCCTTGGCCCAAAACCATAAATCAAGTACATGGGAACTCAGCCCAAAACCTTTTCCATAGGGACTCAGCCCAAATCCAATTCACGTGGGTCTCAGCCCAAAACCAGTTTCCATAAAACCTCGTACAAACATCTATATATATGACCCATCCTTGACATCTCATATGCCCAATCAATAATCGTCACGATTTCTCTATAAGTGTGCACACTACTCGGGGTCTCACTTCGAGTGTACCCCTAGGATGTACGACGTCTTGGAGGATTCTCCCAAATTTAGGATCTACGACGTCTGGAGGACTGTCCCCGGACCGAGCCCGTGACTATACCATATCTCACACTCATGGGCATATGCTCCCTCTTGGAGTCACTCATCCCAGTCAGTGGATCGTGACACTCCAGGATCTACGACATCTGGAGGAGACAAATCATACGGAAGGGTATATACATTTTCAAAATACTTTCTTTCAAAACACAGTTCAACTGGGTCTCATACCCGAACGTCTCAACAGGATTCCTCGAATTCGATTCAAATCTAATTTCACAGGCCTCGGCCTAAATCCACAGTCAATAGGGTCTCAAACCTGAATTCTCATTGTATAAACCACAACTGGGACTCAAGCCCAATACCACAATAATGGGGCCTCGAGCCCGATTTCACAATCAACTGGGCCCCTAGCCTGATATCACAACTAACGGACCTCAAGCCCGAAACCATAAATCAACGGGGTCGCAAGCCCGATTTCACAATCAACGGGGCCTCAATCCCGATACCACAGTCAACGGGGCCTCAAGCCCGATATTACAACCAACTGGGCTTCAAGCCCGAATTCGTAATCCAACGGGGCCCTCGACCCGATCGTATAACTCAAATGGGCCTCCAGCCCGTTTTCTCATCAAATCAAATGGACTCTAAGTCCGATGGTTCGTAAATCAACTGGGTCTCATGCCCGAATCTATATTTTCGAATCCAAAATCATTTCATTGACTATCATAGAAAACATAGCACTTATAAGCATCGTATTAAATAAAAAACCTCGAAATACGTGCAAATACGTAAATACTAATCTACCACACACAAATGCACTCGCCGAATCACAAAACAGGTATTTAAAATATTTATGACTGCATCAATTTAGAAAAAAAGTCCACTCACAGACCGTCCGAAGTCGCTACTCGATATGCGTGCCATACGCCCTTTCCAGGCCAATCACCATCACCGGGACTCCCGAACCTGTGCAAATCGTAATAGATGGTTACTAACTACTTAATTAACCCCTCATAAAAGCCCTTTAATTTTCTGGGATTTTTAACTATTTTTAAAGTCGATCCTAAACCTTCGTACATCCCGAACTATATCCAAACGATGTCCGATCGACACGAAACTAGTCCCAAAATATTCGTTACATCAAAAAGATGATTTCACATGTTTGAACCACCCCCAAAAGATGGCCCATGCGCTCCCAAGCGCCCCCCAAAGCCCCTGCGCGTGGGAGCCACGCACCATGAACAATATCATATCTTACCTCGCTTGAACCCGGTCCGGCCGGTTCAGCGGTTTGACCGGTCCAATTGGACTGGTGTGACCGGTCCGACCCCATATCTTCTCCATTTTTCCTCCTTTTTCTTCCCTTCCAATTCCATTCTCTTTGTCTCATCAATATCTGTCTATTCATATCATTAAACCTAAGGAAAAACACCTAAAACCCATCTGTCTAATTCGAACCCCACCGCCCCTGTTTTCCAGCCACCTCGCTGGGCTGTTCAGCCATGCCTTGTTGTCCAAAACCAGTCCTAAACGTCCATACAAGCCCCACAGACACACCCCAATCCTCAAAAACACCCATCAATGTTCCAATCGAAAACAATGGAAAATTGAACATAACTGGGTTATCGGGTTTACCTCCTTCCGTCGTGGCCTCTGCCGTCTCTCAGTCATCCAGCCGCCTCAGTCCCTCTCTTTCAGTCCACCAATCATCAAGCTAGGGCATGGGATAGGATGGTGGGGAGGGTTGGTGTTTGGGTTGCACGGTTTTGGTTCGAATGAATGGAACAGATGAGGATGAAGGTGGGTGCATGTATGTGTGATGCTAGGCAATGGATGAGTGACACTTATCACTCATCCATTGGGCCTAGGGAAATGATCTGGGCCCCACTCAGGAAAAACGTCCAATTTCGACGTGCAGCCTGTCTACGGATTCGTATCTACTCGATCTAAGTAATGGTCCTCGGCCCTCGGTCATCGGACCTCTCGGGTCAAAAGTCTACCTTTCGCCCTTGTTCAGGGGTAAAATCGTAATTTCACCATGAACGTCTGTTAATCTTTGGCTAATCCCCAATTAGCCTCGTTAATCGGTCATTAGTCTTAATTAATCCTTAAAAATCAGGGACGGGTCGTCACAACCTTCCCCCCATAAAGAATTTCTCCCTAGAAATTCAAACCAACCCAATTCCACAACCAAACTGTGGAATTCAACCACATCCCAAGTAGAGGGGCACCCTCGTGTAAAAGTATATGTCCGACATAACCGTCGTACTTGTCAGTACGCACCGTCACCAGAGCTTCCAAAGCTCCTACTCAACTCTCACCATCCGTGTTCCGATCATTGACTCTCGAGAGTCATCTCGTAAGTCTCACTCGAGACGTCGCCACTCGTCGATCTCGCCTGTCGCTCACTTTGAGTGGTCAGAAACACCAAACTGACATTCAAATGGATTTTCAGCCTGATGGTTCTTCTCATCTGACAATCGAAGTCATCTTTTCAGTCTGACGACCCTTCGCGTCGAACAACGAGAGCTAATATCCTATTCAGCCTCTGATATGACAATATCCTCTAGATCCTACCATCACAATGGCACGAATCCCATCTCCCAGGTCATCCTCAAACCTGCAGCATCTACCGACCTCGGTACTCATATCAGCCAACACTCACGTTTCCTCGTACTCGTACCGACTCCATCAGCGATTCTTGCTAACTCCAGTGAGAGTCACAACAATCCGTATCACGATATGTCACAACCATCGTGACCAGCTGGCAATGCTCAGCTCCACTACGCTTTCGCTACGCTCAGCTCCACTGCGCTTTCGCTGATCTCAACTCACTCTCGAGTCTTAACTATTGTACTACTCATCCCGTCGACACACAATCGACGTCTCACCCATCCCAGGTGTACCTAGATCCTAAATCGAATACTTGTCTCAGCAGAGAAAACACTCTGCACTGTAGGGTTCCCTTAGTCATCCATGACTTGAGCCCCCACGTATATCAATCACCGAACCCTACTAATCCACTCTGCTCGAGTATACAGTATCCAACGTCCAGTAAACTCATCACTATGTTGGAAAACATCTGAACATAATCCTAGTCGAACCGTCACTATCAAATCTAATCCAACCGCCATCTCACGTCCATCTAGGACTCTAACCCGTAGATAAACATTCTTACTCTCGGGGAACTCTCAACCCGACATACTGATTGACTGTGGTCACTTCCATCGTCCAACATGCACAACACACCGGTGCACCCACATAAAAAAAATCATCAAGGTACTACTCGACCTGCTCAAGGACTGCACTTAGGCAACGTCCAATCACGTACTAATCCTCACCTCCAACGCTAGGCATCAGTTAATCATCTCTTCCTGATCGATATCCACGTATCGTCCTCGTCTCCTATTCATCCCCCAACTAATCTTTGTCTTGTCACCTACTATGCCAAGAGATTACTCAACTGTCTTACGATATGATTCCCCTCCGCTCCTATCTTATCCTACTCGGCAAAGCAATTCACTCTAATGACGACTAGACCTCGGTCTACTTGACTCACAGTCGTCACAATCACCTCGATCAACTCGATCACCCTAATTGTTACCACACGACCAATCTCGCTCACCTCAATCCAAATTCATCTCGATCCATCGTGGGTCCACTATGGGTCCAACTACCTTGGACACTTACTCGTCACATCCAGTGACACTAAATACCATCTACTCCTCGAGTCATTCAAATTTAACCCATGGTCTAGCTGTTCGGTTCTTACACCCTCTCGAACCCTTTAACTGTCACATCGGAATATCCATCTCCAACTAACTTCTGTCACGACCCACCCCTAATCTCCCGGGATTAAGGGCTAAATCCTGCTCCCGTCTAACTTACGCATGACACGAAGGCTAAACCGATGTCCGACTTCCATGTGACACGTAAGTCGGACAAGGGATTCTCGATTCGACCAACCAACAGCATCCGGACTTCCCAGAGTGCACAAAATCTACTGTGGATCGTACGTGTGATGTCTCCATCTCTCTCGATCAACAACCCGCATCGCAACAACCTAGAGGGTATCGAAAACATGAAAAGACTGTGAGTGGACAAAAATAAAGTATAAGTTCAAAAATAGTTCAATAAAATAATTACAATTATACCCTCCATTTAAAAACCAATGCATGCATATCAATACACGTCCTGAAACCATTCATATCAAAAACCATTATTGAAAACCCGAATCAAATCCGTCATTCAAATCCAGGCCTCAGCCTCAAATCACAAATAAGTCTCAAATACGGGAACTCAGTCCCAAAACTCATCAAATCCATCTCATCCGGGCCACTGCCCAAAACATCTGAAAACCAGTGAAAAAACCACTGAAAAACATCAAGTATGCGAGTTTTCTGGATTTCAAGTGCGCCCGAGTCTTTAAACTCAAAACCATGCGCAATAATAAAGCCTTCCCAGGATATCAACGAGTCTTTAAACTCAAAACACAATCACAGGCCTCAGGGGGTATCATAACCGAGTCTTTACACTCAAAACATATACCGAGTCTTTAAACTCAAAACATATCAATCCAGGGCCCTCCCCCCGTCAATCAATCCGAGTCTTTAAACTCAAAACCAGATCCAACGATTATTTTCTTTCCTTTCCGGGTATTTAAACCCAAAACCATTTTTCAAGCAACAGTGAAAACCATCAAAAATCCACATTCGAATTCGTAACAATGATTCCGTAAGCTAGCATCCGGAACCACTATCCCGAACCCAAATCCAGACTTCCTTTCCAAATCTCGAAAACCAAATCTGAAATCTCATTACCGAAATCCAGTTTCAAAACCGAAATTACATGATCAGGGCTCCAAGCCCGAAATCACTTTTTCAAAATCCATTTAAAATGTAACAACCCGTACCATCGGGAAGGGTAAAAATGTATTTTTGTACAAGTTTTGTATATAAAGGACGATTTTGCCCTTGTGAATAGTAGGCTAAAAGTTGACTTTTTGAATTACGGATTGGATGAGTGTTGACCATTGACCGTGATGTAGTTTAAGACGTCACGAGTCCGTAGACAGGTGGCAGGTTCGATTCGGACAATCGGAGAAAAAGTTATGATGTACGGAAGATTGAGGGCGTTATCGTAATTTTGATTAAATGAGGAAAATGTTGACTTTTTGGAGGACTTGTGATTTTTGCGTAGACCGAGGACCGTTGGGTAGGTCTCGATGTCCTGAGTACAACGACAGGCGGCACGCTGTCATCGGACGTCGGACGGAAAAGTTACGGGTCTAGAACGTTCGAGGGCAAAACGGTAATTATCCAATTGAGGGGTATTTTGGTCATTTTCTTTCAGCCAATCAGATAAGAGCAAGTGGCAGGGATTTTTTTGTGCTGACCTATGGATGATGGACACGTGGGAGTGACTGGATGGTTCTAAAACGTTCCAAAGTGTGCACGGCCACACTTTGCACAAAATCAAACCGTGCTTTGGGTTTGAACGCAGAGAAACAGAGGGTGAGAGATTGGGAGAGTTTGATCGATTTTGTGCAAGGGAGAGTGAAGAGTGTTTTGTGAGAGTGACAGAGAGAAGTGTTTGAGCTGGTGATCGTGTTTTGGTGGAGAAATCGTGCACGGCGGCACGGTGGTGGTGCGACGAAGTTCTGGGAAAACAGGGAGACCGTGAGAGTTTGGTGATGGCTACGCCGTGCGGTGGCTCAAATCAAGGCAGTAGGAGCCGTAGGAGGTTGCAGGTGACCCAACGAACACCGTGGCACGCGGCGGTGCGCACGGCGGAGACGGAATCTAAAGGTGAGTTTTCTTCCTCTGTTTTTCCCGTCAATTTCATTTTGGAAGTCGTGAAGGTAGGATAAGAATCGAGGGGATTGGTGAGTAGAGTGATGTTTAGGGAGGCCCTAGGAGTGGGTTAGGACGGTCGCCGTGACGGGGGAGTAAACGGCGGAGTTCAGGCGACGGCGAGTACTCTGTACTCTGTTTTGGCCGTGAGTTCAAACGGGAAGTCGTGGACTTCGTGGGTGAATCGAAGGTTTCTGTGAGTTGGGAGTGACTCAGTGAGGTCTTAGGGAGAGGTTGGAATCGCCACCGTGAAGGGGGAAGCACTGGACGGCCGGGAAGGAAAACAGGGGGTCGTTTGTGTTTTCTTTCGAGCTTCAGTCGTGAAGCTGAGGGTTGAGTCGAACCAGGAGAGTGAGGGGGATGAATTCCTGGTGCTTGGACGAAGCTATAGGAAAAGAGAGGAGATGGAATGGTGGCTGGACGGCGGAGAATTGATCTCGCCGGTCTGAGTTGCAGCCTGGTGCGAACCGGGTTCGATCGAGGTTGGGGATGCACTGTAGCAGGCGCGTGAGGCCCACGTGCAGCCACTTTGGGCGGCGCATGGAGGCGCGTGGGGAGGAATCCGGCCAAGCTTCCAACATGGTTTTAGTTCTAAATGTTCTAAGGAATCCAATGGTATAATTTTCAAGTTGATCGGACAACGTTACGGGATGGTTCGGGAATCCGGACGGTTTAGGGTCTAGGATTAAAATATTATTTAGTTCCCCAAAAATTGGGGAAATTAGGGATAGTATCCTTGATGTGTTTGTGACCCTATTTAGTGCATATTGACAGGACGGGAGGCACCCGAGACGGTCGAGGAGCGCACGGAGCGCGATTGACTCGTTCTGATTTGTGAGTGGACTCTTTCTTTAAACTCGAGCATGCCTAACTATTTTATTAATGTTTTATGATATTAACTATGTTTTTATGCTTCTTAATGATGAGTATATGTGGTTGATGTGTTTGCACGTGATTCGAGATATTTTCGTGATTTTGCACGTTTTTCGAGAAAAGCTGATTTTCCGATTTTAAAGCTATGTTTGGAGATTTTAATCGATAAGTGTTTTCCGAAGATGATAAATGGATTGTGAAACATAATTTGTGATTTAACGTGAGTTTTGGGTATAAAAGTAGATCTCCGAATTTGGGTTCGGAATGTCGGTTCTGGACGCTGGAAGGGCTTCGAACCGGGGATTTCGAATTCGAGTTTGGTTATGAATTTGGAAATGGTTTTACATTGAATTTGGATTGGATTTACTGGATCTGGATATGGGTTTAAAGACCCGGATATTGATTGACTGGGGACGGGCCCGGGTTGAGTTTAAAGACTCGGGAGTTTAAAGACTCGGATATTCATGATATTACCCCCATAGGCCTATTGAGTTTAAAGACTCGGGAGTTTAAAGACTCGGATTACATGTAAGGCCTGGTTGAGTTTAAAGACTCGGATAGACCCAGCAGATTTGATCGGAAAGTGGTGTTTTTATAGTGTATCTATTTCTTATGATATTTTATAGTGTTTCTGTTTCTTATGATGTTTCTTGGGTTATAATTAGTTTACTCACTGAGTTAGGCATGTGATTTCAAAACGGAAGGTACAAGTGTTCTAGTTTCTAGCTTTGATTTAATAATAAACGGTTTTCAAACTTTCATTTTCTTTTGGTCCACTCACATCTTTTGGTTTTAAATTTTTCCTCCAGGTCGTGGTGATAGCGTTGGGGTGAACGTTGAGGCAGATATCGAGGCATAGAGCTTACGACGTTCTTCCGTTGCGGGACTAGCATTGTAGGATTTTTGTGCCCATTTTGTAGAACTATGCTCTGACTGACTGTTGTTTATATGTACTCCTTCGTCTGATAGTTATGCTTGTAGTAGTAGTAAGGTTATTTTTGGTACTGTAAGTGTGATTGTCAGACGGGAGCAGGGTTCGTCCCGGGTATCGAGGTGGTATTTGGGACGGGTCCTCACATAAAATCCTAGAAATCAAATCATATTTCAAATCCCAAAATCAAATCGTTAAAATCATGATCAAATCAAAAGATCATTCGAAATCTCGTAAAACGTGCAATTCCGCAAATATCTCGAAAACCGTGCAAAAACCATAAACCATCAAGATCATAAATCAAATCATGGAATTACGTATAGAAAACATATAAAAACATATATGCATGCATCATGAGTTAGAAAGCAAAGTCCACTCATAGACCATTCCGAAGTTGCCTCGATATGCGCGCACTTACGCTGTTCCCGGCCATTCCACTATCCTCGGCTTTCTCGAACCTGTCCAAATCCCATACTAAGGTCACTAACTACTTCACAATGGTCATACTAAAGCCCCATAATTTTCCCATTTTTTAACTATTTTTAATCGAGGCCTAAAACCTTCGAACCTTCCGAAACATATCAAGACGATGTCTGATCGAATCGAGATCATTGCCAAAATTTTTGTTACATTGATACAATAAAAAGTTGTGTTGGAACCTTCCTCGAAAACTGTGCCATGCGCCCAAAGGGGCAGCGCGTGGGCCTCACGTGTCATACACTGTTCATCTTCAACCTCTCGCTGAACCGGGTCCAGATCGGTTTGGTTCAGAACGGTCCGGTCGAACCGGCAGTCACGGTTTTCACGGGTTTTTGCATCTTTCTCGATTCTGTTTAGTCCACTAACTTTTTCCTAATTCCTATAGATGTTTTAGCTAATTAAATCATGAAATTAGAACATGTTTATTACCTGCTCAATCAACCTTCAAACACCGTTCTTCCTCCATTGTTTTCTCATGTTTCTAGCCTCCTATTTCCCTGTTACCAATTCCAAAACAACCTATGTAACCTCCAGAAACATTTCCAAATAACAAAATTAACCAATAAACACTAAATCGTGATTGACCATTTCTGAATTCTATTTAACCGTTTACTGCAATACGGCTTACCACCGTCTCCGTTCGCTGCCGTGGGCACCACCACGCGTGTCTAATTCCCTTTTTCTCACATTCCTTCATATGTTATGGCCAAAAATTGAGGCTGGAAGGTGATTGTCTCAAGTGACCTTCACGGGTTGCACATAATTCCCTTTTTGAAACCGCCACCCACGACGGTCTTCATTGTGGCACCAACCTCTCCTCGTCGATTTCCACCAATTCCTTCACACACTACTCGCAACTGAGGAGAATTTGGCTTGTTTCAAAATTCACTTACACACACAGCCTCAGCCACTCTGATCCCCTGTTTTCCAACCCGTGCACAACTTCGGTTTAAAAGAAAATAAGGCGGTCATCCAATGTTCCACAAGTCTCCAGAGTGCCAAGTGTCACCCTTTCTGTGGGCAAGTGTTCTGAAACTGCCAAGTGTCCCCTGATCACTGGGCACTAATCCCAATGCTAGCCAAATGACCAAAATGCCCTTAAGGTGAAATTACCAAAATGCCCTTTCGCACGTTTAGACCCGTAACTAACTCATCAGAAGTCCGATGATGATGCGCCGCCTGTCATTGTACTCGGGGCATCGAGACCATCCTAATGCCCCTCGAAGTTCGTGAAAATTCCATGTTGTATGAAAGGTCAACAAATTGCCCCTTTTTAATGAAATTACCAAAGTACCCTCAAACTTGCAAACGTCATAACTTCCTCCTCGGATGTCAGAATCGGACGTGCCACCTGTCTATGAACTCGTGATGTCCCTAAGTACGTCACGACCATTAGTCAAAGTCCAATTGACTGTCCGAACTAAAAGTCAACTGTTTGCCCAATTCCAAGGGCAAAATTGTCATTTCGCACCGTCCGTCCGAACGTATCCAACTAATCACTGATTAACTTCACTAATCCGTTATTAACCACTAATCTAATCCCGGTTTACGGGACGGGTCGTTACAATCTTCCCCCCTTAAAGAATTTCGTCCCCGAAATTCTGAATCTTGTACTTCCGTAACTAACTGGGGGAAATCTAATTGGTCCCACACCTAGGTCTCTTACCCAATGTCCATCATCGGTCAATCCAAAATAGCTGGACAGTTCCCAAACTGTCACCCAACTCGAAAAACAAACCATTTACCAAGTTTCAGTCCATCTGTCCAATTATTCCATCCTTCTCGGGGTCAATACTTTTCCAACTTTGTATTCAAGGTACCTCTAACGTTTCGCCAGTCGACACTCACGACTTTCCTAACCCTAGGTACGCCACAACTCCACAGCTACCGATTCCAACCCTTCTGACTCCTTTTTTAGTTGAGCGTACCTCGTACTAACATTCTAATACACCTATGAGTCTGTCGTCAACAACACAAATCTCAAGTACACCCATTCACAAGACGGCATCTACCGGTCTCGGTACTCCTATGCATCAAGAGTCATGCAATGTTCTATTCTACATCCGTCAGTAATCCGCGTCGATCTTACCAGAGTCACAACATACTCGTCCAAACCCCTAATTCAGCCAATCAACTCACCAGTAGTTCCACTAACCATTAACACAATCAACCTGTGAAAATAGCGTTCACATCCCATTTTATCTTTCTATGACTGGACCCTAATATAAATCGGTTCAACCGTGATCAACATCTCAAAGTCAGGGTCCCACCAGTCGCTCATGGCTCGGAGCATCCAGCTCAAATCAGGTATCATCAACAGATCACTCTGGATCACCAGATCCAGTCCACATGCTCTCTCAAAATCCATTATATCGAAACTACGCCGATCATTCAAGGTCCAACCAATAACATCAGAGTGTACCCGGCACCTTCACAGTGTAACTCTTGGGCACACAAACCTCTTCAGTCATACGTCCAGCATATCCAACCTCTGTCTCGTCTAGAACCCTCCTATTCCACAATTACTCATTCTTGAGCCAGAAGCGACCCAGTCTTGATACACTCACTCCTAAGTGAATCCCATGTCTCGTCTCTATCAATCTAGCATACCACACGTCTAGATTGTGGGTTCTCATCAATAACCTCGTACGGATCCATTGTGGTCACTCATTCTCGGCTTCCTTACGTCATCCTACAACAGAACTTATAATGGTCCTCAATCGGGTCATTACAATGACCATAACCCATCTAGCACCCGGTCCTGACACTCGCTACACACAACAACCTATTCACCACCTCGGAACCAAACACAGTATCTCATTGTCTCAAGCTCAACATCTCCTGATTCTGAGATTCCAACCAGGTTGGAAGTATGTCCACCTTTTCCCAACCATGAAACTCAATCCGCAACTCGAATACCACCATTGGAAAAACCGTCCAAACGTCAACTCCACTATCCTTAGGCGATCCTCAACTTCTACGGATCACGACCACGTGTCCTACGCAAACCAACTCACCAACCAACTCACATGTCGGTTAACACGGTGTATGCACATCCAAAAAGGGTATCAATCATCACTCCTTCTGATGATCGCATCACATCCTTCCCGAGGTTCCACTCCAAGCACCTGCAAGGATACAAGTCACTAACTCTCGGCATCCTCAATCCTCAATCACAGACCTCGAGCTCCCCAGTTACCACCCTCGAAGTCGCTACTCACTCAGTGTCATCCTCGGCACCGGCCGACATATACCAACATGTCAAGGGAAAGTCTACTCGTACCAACCTCACGAGCGGTCAACCCCAACCATTCAAACCTAGCCCGATCCAATACGTAGCCTAGGTCCACCGCGCTTCCGCTGCGCTACTCTGATCAACCAACGGCATCCTGACCGTTCGTCCTGATACATGACCTACTAATGGTCATCAAGTTTCCCAGCTTGATTAACGGTCCCAGTACATCAGTCCCGAACCTCTGCTCCTACCGAGCCGAATCCTTAACCTTCACTCGGGTCTGGGAAACTAACCTCCCTCAGAGTCCAATACTTTGAGTACCCAACACTGGACTCGTCCAGAGTAGTCCTTCAACCATTCCCTACGTCGGCTGCGCCTAGCAGCACCATCCCAATCCGATCGTAAGTCGGCCCAAGCCACAACCACCAACTCAAGTGTCCGACACTATGCACTTCCTCTGGGTTCCTCTCCAAGGAACTCACAATCCAGCCTTAGTCCTCCCACGGGGTTTCTCAAATCATCGCTGTCGTCCGGGTTATCCCAACCCGCAACTGTCACTGGTTCACCACAACCTTACCACTCGGGTTGTCACGCTTGACCAAAACCATTCCTATATCGTAACTCTACTCACTAACATCAACCAGTATCCATCACAAGGTGGGGAAATCCCTCGAATCTCAAAATAGTTCCAAAACCCTACTACTCAAGGAATTCAGCTACTCGTAGTTGTACAAATCCAAGCTTGAACAATCAGATCAAATGGTCACAAGTCCCTACTATCAACATCCAAACACCATCCAGCCCAACCGGCCACCGTCAACCGGCCTCCTTGGTCCACGTATCTCACTAACTGAACGGGCTACTCTCGGGCCTCACAGGTAGACCAACCTACTCATCCGTAGCTCACCAGCTACCATTCAGGTTACTCCTGCTAGCGTATCTTCGACCCTATGGTCCATCCATCAAGCAAAACCAGCGCCAACGCGCTAACCTTTCCGGCTCTAAACTGACGTACGTCATACCTCGTACCGCATATCGAGCGACTAGCATTCTGACACTAACAATCACTGCTAACTAACCACAATGAACATACTATCACTACCGCATTCAGGTTACTGACAGGCTGTTCCGCGTCGAGACATCACATCCACAGTAGCATCACACCACCCAAGTCGACGAACCAATGACTATGGGAACCAAACCTCACGCAGAACACACGAAACCTCGCTCTGATACCAATTGTCAGGACCCACCACTAATCCCCCGGGATTAAGGGCTAAATCCTGCTCCCGTCTAACTTACGCATGACAAGAAGGCTAAACCGACGTCCGACCTCCATGTGACATGTAAGTCGGACAAGGGATTCTCGATTCGACCAACCAACAGCATCCAGACTTCCCAGAGTGCACAGAATCTACTATGGATCGTACGTGTGATGTCTCCATCTCTCTCGATCAACAGCCCGCACCCCAACAACCTGGAGGGTATCGAAAACATGAAAAGACTGTGAGTGTACAAAAATAAAGTATAAGTTCAAAAACAGTTCAATAAAACAATTACAATTATACCCTCCATTTAAAAACCAATGCATGCATATAAATACACATCCTGAAACCATTCATATCAAAAACCATTATTGAAAACCCGAATCAAATCCGTCATTCAAATCCAGGCCTCTACCTGAAATCACAAATAAGTCTCAAATACGGGAACTCAGTCCCAAAACTCATCAAATCATCTCATCCGGGCCACTGCCCAAAACATCTGAAAACTAGTGAAAAAACCACTGAAGAACATCAAGTATGCGAGTTTGTTGGATTTCAAGTGCGCCCGAGTCTTTAAACTTAAAATCATGCGCAATAATCAAGCCTTCCCGAGATATCAACGAGTCTTTAAACTCAAAATACAATCACAGGCCTCGGGGGGTATCATAACCGAGTCTTTAAACTCAAAACATATACCGAGTCTTTAAACTCAAAACATATCAATCCAGGGCCCTCCCCCCGTCAATCAATCCGAGTCTTTAACTCAAAACCATATCCATCGGTTTTTTTCTTTTCTTTCCGAGTCTTTAAACCCAAAACCATTTTTCAAGCAACAGTGAAAACCATCGAAAATCCACATTCGAATTCGCAACAATGATTCCGTAAGCTAGCATCTGGAACCACTGTCCCGAACCCAAATTCAGACTTCCTTTCCAAATCTCGAAAACCAAATCTGAAATCTCATTGCCGAAATCCAGTTTCAAAACCGAAATCACATTAACAGGGCTCCAAGCCCGAAACCACTTTTCTAAAATCCATTTAAAATCCTCAAAATAAAATCATATTTCAAATCCCAAAATCAAATCGTTAAAACCTTGATCAAATCACAAGATCATTCAAAATCTCGGAAAACGTGCAATTCTGCAAATATCACGAAAACCGTGCAAAAATCGTAAACCATCAAGATCATAAATCAACTCATACATTTACGTATAGAAAACATATAAAAACATATATGCATGCATCATGAGTTAGAAAGAAAAGTCCATTCACAGACCATTCCGACGTCGCCTCGATACGCGCGCACTTACGCTGTTCCCGGCCATTCCGCTATCCTCGGCTTTCCCGATCCTGTCCAACTCCCATACTAAGGTCACTAACTACTTCACACAATGGTCATACTAAAGCCCCATAATTTTCCCGTATTTTTAACGATTTTTAACCCAGGACTAAAACCTTCGGACCTCCTGAAACATATCGAGACGATATCCGATCGACTCGAGACCAGTGCCAAAATGTTCGCTACATTGATACGATAAAAAGACATGTTGGAACCTTCCTCGAAAATTGTGCCACGCGCCCATACATGCCGCCTAAAGGGGCTGCGCGTGGGGCTCATGCGCCATACACTATTCATCTTCAACCTCTCGCCGAATCGGGTCCAGACCGGTTCGATTCAGACCGGTCTGGTCCAACCGGCGGTAACAGTTTTCACGGGTTTTTGCATCTTTCTCGATTCTATTTAGTCCACTAACTTCGTCCCAATTCCTACAGATGTTTTAGCTAATTAAATCATGAAATTAGAACATATTTATTACCTGCTCAATCAACCTTCAAACACCGTTCTTCCTTCATCGTTTTCTCATGTTTCCAGCCTCCTATTTCCCTGTTACCAATTCCAAAACAACTTATGTAACCTCCACAAACATTTCCAAACAACAAAATTAACCAATAAACACTAAATCGTGATTGACCATTTCTGAATTCAATTTAACCATTTACTGCAATACGGCTTACCACCGTCGCAGTTCGCTGCCGTGGGCACCACCACGCATGTCTAAGTCCCTTTTTCTCATATTCCTTCATATTTTATGGCCAAAAATTGAGGTTGGAAGGTGATTGTCTCAAGTGACCTTCACGGGTTGCACATAATTCTCTTTTTGAAACCGCCACCCACGACGGTCTTCACGGTGGCACCAACCTCTCCTCGTCGATTTCAACCAATTCCTTCACACACTACTCGCAACTGAGGAGAATTTGGCTTGTTTCAAAATTAACTTACACACACAGCCTCAGCCACTCTGATCCCCTGTTTTCCAACCCGTGAACAACTTTGGTTTAAAAGAAAATAAGGCGGTCATCCAATGTTCCACAAGTCTCCAGAGGGCCAAGTGTCACCCTTTCTGTGGGCAAGAGTTCTGAAACTGCCAAGTGTCCCCTGATCACTGGGCACTAATCCCAATGCTAGCCAAATGACCAAAATGCCCTTAAGGCGAAATTACCAAAATGCCCTTCGCACATTTAAACCCGTAACTAACACATCCGAAGTTCGATTACGATGTGTCGCCTATCGTTGTACTCGGGGCATCGAGACCATCGTAACGGTCCTTGAACTTCGTGAAAATTCCATGTTGTATGAATGGTCAACAAATTGCCCCTTTTTAACGAAATTACCAAAGTACCCTCAAACTTCCGAACGTCATAACTTCCTCCTCGGATGTGGGATCAGACGTGCCACCTGTCTATGAACTCGTGACGTCCTGAACTACATCACGGTCATTGGTCAAAGTCCATTTGACCGTCCGAACTAAAAATCAACTGTTTACCCAATTTCAGGGGTAAAATTGTCATTTCGCACCATCCGTCCGAACGTATCCAACTAATCACTGATTAACTTCACTAATCCGTCATTAACCACTAATCTAATCCCGGTTTACTGGACGGGTCGTTACAACTTCCTAATAAAGTATTCTTCTCTTTGTCTCAATCACAACCTCTCTTGATTTCGTAGTTTTAATCACGTTGGAAACATGCTTCTTTTCTGATTACTGAGTTTACTCTCTACACGAGTATTCACGTCTTATAGGCAAACGAGTGCCAAGTCCTCAACTCAAGGGGTATGGTTAACCGCAGTCCACCAAACCAAGTATACCTTGTATCTTGCATTGAGCCATTCGGGATCCTCTCTGTCCCACTCAATGCCCATCAAACTCACATGTTTGCCCTTATAGGGCACGTCTACCAACTCGGTCGTAAACCACGCCCTCAACTCACTCGAACATCATCCACTTGTCCGTAAACAATCAAACTCGCCTATCCATTTACAACCGTTTATGTTCATCCAAAAGGATGTCAATTCATCCTAACTCGATGTATTGCTCGACCGTAGACTCACAACAGGCTCCTGCTGTGATCTGCAGTCAAACCTCTACACATTACGATATCTGACCAACCGGTCACTAATCTCCATGACAGTACTCGCGTTGTCCAATGACACCATGTTGTCTAATCATTATTGGGACAGAGTCCTCACCCCGTTCAACCAATGTTGGGTTCTACCCCGTTCATCTCTATCCTATATGTCACCTCAATGCAAGTCCTATGAAGTCGCACTGGCCGACGAATTCTCCTCGTCGTATAGTGGTAGAAACTAACTATGAGCGCGTCACGACTGAGATACTCTCAGCTTCTGGCTCGTCGTCTCTCCTCGTTATCGTCAGCACATTATCGCCACATAGAGTGCGAACCAACCAATCCTAAAACCCTGTTCAAACCGAGAAATCGTCACGTATGACTCTGACCATGCGAGAAAATTAACGTTCCCCGACCGTCTCCCGATTCTAGACAACCATCATCGAATTCAGTCTCGATGGTGGTACCTACCATGAGCTCGTACAGACACAACCCACACACATCACCACCGAGACTCCGAACCTATGCGGTAAACTCACCGCCAGCACCAACCGCTCGACATGTAACATCCGCTGATCGATCCGCCTCAAGATCCGGTCAACAAGTACCACTCTCCTGGTCACTCGTCCGATCAATCACCAACTAGGGTTATTGCGAACCCAACTGCTCCCTGCAGCAAGTCTATCTCGAGTGATCCCTCGCGCTCGACTTGGAAGAGTCGTCATACTCCGGTACTGGCGTCCAATCAACCAGTAACTACAATCTGGGGATCTCGTCCCCTCGTGACTTTACGGTTCCCAGCCGCTGGCCTTCACCAGAACTTGGCCACTCTCCGTGCCTAACACTGCACAAGAGCTACACACGCAATCGCATCATACCACGTCACACAACAAATACTTCGGGCATTCCCTGCCAGTCGACATCCCTTCGGGATTCGACACACTGAAACATAGCATCTCATGCCAAATAGGATCAACGTTCCTATTCCAACCGGCCTCAACTAGGGTTCTCGTGCGCCGGACTACTCCCAACAGCACAATCTCCGATCCTTTCACTTTTTCCATAGACATCCCTAACATCTAACCTTAGCTAATTCCACGTTGCTCCAATCTATTTATGACTTGACTACTCGACGGTCTCGACTCTCAGGTCATCATACAGTGTCTACTGGTCCCTTAGATCGCCTCTCCAGTAACACTACGGTCCCACGCCGTTAGATCCACACGCACAATGACCCTATTCGGGATCCAACCTCTCGGAAAATGTGGCATCCCATGCCAACCGAACCCAAAACCATGGCACCACGTGCCAAACACAATCTAACTAGGGTTTGAATCCACTGAATCCTCATACTAATACCCCAACTATTAGGTTGATGACGGGCTGTAACGACTACAGAGACATCACATCCTCGACCTGCGCACCACTCTGAGGGCAAAACCCCGCTCTGATACCACTTGTCAGGACCCGTCCTAAATCCCCGGGGATTAACGTTGGTCGTTCCTGCTCCCATCTGACACGAAGTGTCAGACTAGGGATAATTCCATCTTTAGCCCAACCGGGACTACCAGAGATCACCAGGATCCGGAGGAGGAGTGTGATGTCTCGGTCTCTACTATAGCCCACATCCGCGATCAACCTGAAGGGCATTAAAAACTAGGAAAACTGTGAGCGGACAAAACAAAGAATTTTGATAAAAACATTTTCACAAAAAGATATTTATGCCCATCACCAAAAATCAAGCATGCATTCGAAAACCAATTATCAAAAAAATCACAAAACCATCAGGTCCTTGGCCCAAAACCGTAAATCAAGTACATGGGAACTCAGCCCAAAACCTTTTCCATAGGGACTCAACCCAAATCCAATTCACGTGGGTCTCAGCCCAAAACTAGTTTCCGTAAAACCTCATACAAACATCTATATATATATGACCCATCCTCGGCATCTCATATGCCCAATCAATAATCGTCACGATTTCTCTATAAGTGTGCACACTACTCGGGATCTCACTTCGAGTCTACCCCCAGGATCTACGACGTGTAGGAGGATTGTCCAAAATCCAGGATCTACGACGTCTAGAGGAGTGTCCCTGGACCGAGCCCGTGACTATACCATATCTCACACTCCTAGGCATGTGCTCCCTCTTGGAGTTAGTCATCCCAGACAGTAGATCGTGACACTACAGGATCTACGACATCTGGAAGAGACCAATCATATGAGAGAGTATATACATTTTCAAAATACTTTCTTTCAAAACACAGTTCAACTGGGTCTCATACCCGAACGTCTCGACAGGATTCCTCGAATCCGATTCAAATCCAATTTCACAAGCCTCAACCTAAATCCACAGTCAATAGGATCTCAAACCCGAATTCTCATTTTATAAACCACAACTGGGACTCAAGCCCGATACCACAATAACGGGGCCTCGAGCCCGATTTCACAATCAATTGGGCCCCTAGCCCGATATCACAACTAACATGCCTCAAGCCCAAAACCATAAATCAACGGGGACTCAAGCCCGATTTCACAATCAACAGGGCCTCAAGCCCGATACTACAGTCAACGGGGCCTCAAGCCCGATATTACAACCAACTGGGCCTCAAGCCCCGAATTTTTAAACCAACGGGGCCCTCGGCCCGATCGTATAACTCAAATGGGCCTCCATCCCAATTTCTCATCTAATCAAATGGACTCTAAGTCTAATGGTTTGTAAATCAACTGTGTCTTATACCCGATTCTATATTTTCGAATCCAAAATCATCTCATTGACTATCGTAGAAAACGTAGAAAGTATAAGCACCGTATAAAACCGAAAACCTCGAAATACGTGGTATCAAAAATGCACTCGTGGCATCACAAAACATGTATTTAAATCATTTATAAACATTTATGCATGCATCAATTTAGAAAACAAGTCCACTCACAGACCGTTCGAAGCCGTGCCTCGATACCCGTGCCATACGCCCTTCCCGGAAAAATCACCGCCACCAGGACACCCGAACATGTCCAAATCATAATAGAGGGTTACTAACTACTTAATTAACCCCTCATAAAAGCCCCCTAATTTTTTGGGATTTTTAACTATTTTTAAAGTCAATCCTAAACCTTCAGACATCCCAAACTATATCGAAACGATGTCCGATCGACACGAAACCAGTCCCAAAATGTCCGTTACATAAAATAGATGATTTCACATGTTGGAACCACCCCCAAAAGATGGCCCACGTACCTCCACGCACCGCCCAAAGTCATGCGCATGGGAGCCACACACCATGAACAGTATCATCTCCTACCTCGCGTGAACCAGGTCCAGCTGGTTCAGCGGTTCTGCTGGTCCAACTGGACCGGCGTGACCAGTCTGACCCCATATCTTCTCCATTCTCCTCTTTTTTCTTCCCTTCCAATTCCATTCTCTTTGTCTCATCAATATCTATCTATTCATATCATTAAACCTACGGAAAAACACCTAAAACCCATCTGTGTAATTCGAACCCCAAGGCCCCTATTTTCCAGCCACCTCCCTGGGCTGTTCAGCCGTGCCCCGTCATCCAAAACCAGTCCTAAACGTCCAAACAAGCTCCAGAGACACACCCCAATCCTAAAAAATACTCCTCAATGTTCCAATCGAAAATAATGGAAAATTGAACATAACCGGGTTATTGGGTTTACCTCCCTCCGCCGTGACTTCCGCCGTCTCTCAGTCATCCAGCCGCCTCAGTCCCTCTCTTTCAGTCCACCAATCATCAGGCTAGGGCATGGGACAGGATGGTGGGGAGGGTTGGTGTTTGGGTTGCACGGTTTTGGTTCGAATGAATGGAACAGATGAGGATGAAGGTGGGTGCATGTATGTGTGATGTTAGGCAATGGATGAGTGACACTTGTCACTCATCCATTGGGCCTAGTGAAAAGATCTGAGCCCCACTCAGGACAAAAGTCCACATTTACCTAGTAAAACATGCCATCGTAAATAGTACCTCGGAACTTTCGTGAACCGTAACTTTTTCGGCGAACGTTCGATTTCGACGTGCCCCCTGTCTACGGATTCATATCGACCTGATCTACGTAATAATCCTTGGCCCGCGGTCATCAAATGTAATGACCCATCCTAAAAATCAGGATTAGATCAGTTGTTAATGATGGAATAGTGAAGTTAATCGGTGCTTAGTTGGATGCGTTCGGACAAACGGCGCAAAATAACAATTTTGCCCCTAAAATGGGCAAAAATGTTGACTTTTAGTTCGGACGGTCTAATGGACTTTGACCAATGACCGTGACGTAGTTCTGGACGTCACGAGTTCATAAACAGGTGGCACGTCCGATTTCGATATTCGAGGAAAAAGTTATGACGTTCGGAAATTTGAAGGTATTTTGGTAATTTCGTTAACAAGGGGAAATTGGTTGACTTCTCATATGACATGGAATTTTCACGAACTTCGAGGACCGTTAGGAAGGTCTCGATCCCCTGAATACAATGACAAGCAGCATGCGTTAATCGGAGGTTGAATGAAAAAGTTACGGGTCTAGGAACTTGAGGGGCAAAATGGTAATTATAAAGGTAAGGGTAATTTGGTCATTTCCTACATTTTGATTAGCGCCCAGTGATCAGGGGACACTTGGCTGCATCAGATATTTGTGTCCACCAGGTTTTGGACACCTGGCTTCCTCTAGATGGGTATGGAAGCCTCTGGACCGTCTCTCTCAAAATTTAAAAACAAGTGAGTGCAGGGGTTTGAGGGACTGAAAACAGAGCATAGTTGAAACCGTGAGAATCCACTCAGATAAGTCCTTCAATCCCTCATCTATTGCCCTTAATTTCTGAAAGGGAATGAGAGAAGGAGCCTAGACAAGATGACTGGTGGCCACGGCGAGGCTCGACGGCAGAGGACGACGGTGGTAGCTGAGGAAACCCGAGAGGCCCCTGTTTGTGTATGAACTTGAGGAAGTTGGATTTTTGGGCTAAGGATTGACTTGATTTTTGGGTCGTGTTGATGAGATCGTCAGGAAGTTTTTGAGCCTAGTGTCGAGGCCTAACAATGGAAGTTAGGTGAGTTTCCATAGTCTTGTGTTTTTCCTTTCGAAAATGGTAAGTTGGACTTGAATAGTTTTTGAGTAATTCTAGTAATTGGAACATGTTTTGGCGTATGGTAGGAACCTATAGAGCCTAAAACCGAACCTTGGGATGGCTAGAACCGTGAAAAACAGAGAAAAGGGCATGGCCGGTTCGTTCTTCGAATTAAGAAGGTAAGGGATAAGGGCTAAATTCTTGGTTTTAAGTGTTGATTGAATTGAAAACATTGAAATAAGATTATAGAATTAATTAGGGTTGAAAGTGGACAAAACTGGACAGGATAGACCCGTGAACTGGCCACACCGGTTCGGGCTGAACCGTGAACCGGTCGGACCGGGTTTACTGGAGGAAGAAAATGACAGGTGCTTGGCGCGTGAGGCCCACGCGTAGCCCCTTTGGACGGTGCGTGTGCGTGTGTGGCACGCCTTTGGGGAAGGTTCCAACACGACTTTTAAAGTATTCAATGTAACGAACATTTTGGCACTGGTTTATAGTCAATCGGACATCGTCTCGATATGTTTCGGGTTGTCCGAAGGTTTTAGGCCTCGATGAAAAATAGTTAAAAATTTGAGAAAATTACGGGGTTTTAGTATAAGCTTTATGAAGTAGTTAGTGACCTTATTATGGGATTTGGACTGGTTCAGGAAAGCCGGTGATAGTGGATTGGCCGGGAACGGCATAGGTGCTCGCGTATCGAGGCTACGACGCTATGGTCTGTGAGTGGACTTTGCTTTCTAACTTATGATGCATGCATATATTTTTTTATATGTTTTCTATACGTGATTCTATGATTTGATTTATAATCTTGATGGTTTACGATTTTGCACGATTTTCGAGATATTTACGGTATTGCGCATTTTACGAGATTTCGATTTATCTTGTGGTTTGATCATGGTTTTAATGATTTGACTTCGGGATTTGAAATATGATTTGATTTCAATGATTTGAAATGGATTTCAGAAGAAAAGTGATTTCGGGCTTGGAGGCATGTTTCTGGGATTTCGATAAAGGAGCTTTCGGTTTTGAAACTGGATTTCAAAAATGAGATTTTGGATTTGGTTTTCGAGGTTTGGAAAGGAAATCTGGATTTGGGTTCGGGACAGTGGTTCCAGATGCCGGCTTACGAAATCATTGTTGTGAATTCGGAGATGGATTTTCTATGGTTTTCACTGTTGATTGGAAAAATGGTTTTGGGTTTAAAGACCCGGAAAAAGAAAAGAAAAACCGCTGGATCTGATTTTGAGTTTAAAGACTCGGTTGATTGATGGGGGGGGGGGGGGAGGGCTCTGGATTGATATGTTTTGAGTTTAAAGACTCGGTATATGTTTTGAGTTTAAAGACTCGGTTATTATGATACCCCCCGAGGCCTGTTGATTGTGTTTTGAGTTTAAAGACTCGTTGATATCCCGGGAAGGCCTGATTATTACGCATGGTTTTGAGTTTAAAGACTCGGGCACACTTGAGATCCAGCAAACTTGTATGATTGATGTTTTTCACTGGTTTTCCGATGTTTTGGGCAGTGGTCCGGTTGAATTGGATTTGATGAGTTTTGGAACTGAGTTCCCGTACTTTGAGATTGATTTGTGATTTGAGGTTGAGGCCTGGATTTGAATGAAGGATTGGATTCAGGTTTTCAAATGGCTTTCATTAATGGTTTTGGATATGAAATGGTTTTATGGAATGGGTTTTACATGTATGCATTGGTTTTCAAATGGAGGGTATAAATGTAATTGTGTTTTCTGACAACGATTTTTGAAATTATGCTTTATTTTTTTCCACTCACAGTCTTTTCGTGTTTTTGATACCCTCCAGGTTGTTGCGGTGCGGGCTGTTGTTCAGGAGAAAGACGGAGACATCACATACGCGATCCACAGTAGAGTCTGCGTGCTCTGGGAAATCCAGAAGTTTTGAATGGTTTAGTCAAGAATCTCTTGTCCGACTTACGTGTCACATGGAGGTTGGACGTCAGTTTAGCCTTCGTGTCACTCGTAAGTTAGATGGGAGCATGACTTAGCCCTTAATACCGGGGGATTAAGGGTGGGTTGTGTTAATTGGTATCAGAGCAGGTTTTGTGTGCTTAGCGCGAGGTTTAGTTCCCAGAGTTGTTGGTTCGTTGACTTGGGTGTTGTGATGCTACTGTGGATGTGATGTCTTGACATGGAACAACCCGTCAACAACCTGGACGCGATAGTGACAGTCCGTTCTTTTGTGGATAGTTAGCGGTGATTGTTAGTGTCAGGATGTTAGTCGCTCGATATGCAGAACGAGGTATGGCGTACATCAGCTTAGGGCTGGAACGGTTAGTACGTTGGCGTTGGTTTTACTTGATGGATAGACCATAGGGTCGGAGATACGCCAGCAGGAGTAACCTGGATGGTAGCAGGTGAGTTACGGATGAGTAGGTTGGTCGGCCTGTGGGGCCCGAGAGTAGCCCATTGAGCTAGTGAGATACGTGGGCCTAGGAGGCCGGTCGACGGTGGCCTGTTGGGCCGGATGGTGTTTGGATGATGACAGTATGGACTTGTGACCGTTTGGTCAGATGGTTCAAGCTTGGACTTGTACAGCTACAAGTAGCTGGATGACTTGAGTGGAAGGGTTTAGGGACTACTTTGAGCTTCGAGGGATTCCCCCCTAGCTAGGGATACTGGCTGATGTTGATGAGTAGAGTTGTGATAAGGAATGGTCTTAGTCGGGTGTGACGACCCGAGTGGTAAGGTTGTAGTGAACCAGTGGCAGTTACGGGTTTGGATAACCCGGATGACGGGGATGCGTTGAGGAACCCAGCGGAAGTGCATAGTTTTAAACACTTGAGTTGGTGGTTGTGGCTTGGGCCGATTTACGGCCGGACTGCAGATGGCGCTGCTAGGTGAAACTAAGGTAGGGAATGGTTGATGGACGACTCTGGACGAGTCCAGTGTTGGGTACTCAGCGTGTTGGACTCTGAGGGAGGTTAGTTTGCCGAACCGAGTGAAGTTTAAGGGTTTGGCTTGGAAGGAGCAGAGGTTCGGAACTGATGTACTGGGAGTCCTAGAGTCCTGGAGTAGAGAGGATATACCACAAGTTAGGATGCTTGTGAACGCTCGAATGGGCACATCGAGTCGAGGTTGTGGCCAGTTGTGAGGTGACGGTGTCTGGTAGGAACCATTAACCGAGCAAGGATATGTAATGACCATTGGTAGGTCATGATTCGGGACGAACGGTCAGGATGCCGTTAGTAGATCAGAGTAGGCAGTGGAAGCGCGGTGGACCTAGGCTTCGTGTTGGAGCAAGCCAGGTTGGTGTGGCCGGGTTGACCGTGAGTGAGGTTGGTTTTCGTGGACTCATCTTGTTGTGTTGGAGATGTCGAGTGTGTTGGACTGTGTCGACACATGCCAAGGTTGGCATTTGGGTGATGTTAGGACGATTTCGAGGGAAGTGACTGAGGAGTCCGAGGTGAGTGATTCTTGTTTGTGATCCCGTAAGTGGGTAACCCGAAATGGAACCTCAGAAAATTTGAAACGTTATGACTGACATCCATTTGGATGAGCATACAAGGTATGAACAGACAGGTGAGTTGGTTTGGCTACGGACACGTGGTTGTGATCCGTATGAGTATAGTAGCGAAGGGGATGTTTGGACAATTAGTCCGGAGATGGTATACTTGAGGAAAAGGTCTCCTGGGAATCTCGGAATTTGGAGATTTAGTGGTGGCACTTTCGAAAACGTAACTCCCTTGGTCATGGACAGAGGTGGATGTGTTCGGGAATAGAAAGAGTACTTAGTGACGCCAAGAGTGGCCTGTGTGGCGAGTGCTGTAGGATTGTGCTAAGTTGGGTTAAGGCAGGATGACTTGTGATGTCCCAGTGGTGGACCATGTTGTTGGCGGATGACGGAAGGAAATGGAAAAGGAGTGACTATAACTGATCGATATGAGGTTATTGAAGAGAACCCACAATATAGACGTGACAGATCTGATGTATTATTGGACCGAACGGCTCTAAAAGTGACAAGTGTTTGACTCGTAGTCAGGTAGTGTGGATTGTGGATGGTGTTTCCATAGGTCGACAGTGTTAGTGGTTAGTAGAACCACTGGTAAGAGGATTGGCTGAATTGGGGGTTTACACGAATACGTTGTGACTCCGGTGAGGTCGACGTAGATCACAGACGGAAGTGGTATGGAACATGGCATGAATCTTGGTGCATAGGAGTACCGAGACCAGTAGATGCCGTCTTGTGAATAGATGTACTTGAGACTTGTGTTCGACAACGGCGAACTCGTAATAGGTACTGGGACATTGGTACGAGGTACGCTCGAGGAGTCGAAAGTGTTGAAACTAGAAGCAGTGGTGTGGTGGCGTACCCCGTGTTGGTTGAATCGTGAGTGTCGACGAGTGTGACGTTAAAGGTACTTTGGGTAGGAGTTGAACAGTGTTGACCTCGGAGTAAAATCAATGGATTATGAGATGGACTGGAGGTTGGCAGAGATGTGGTGACAGTCTGGAAACTATCAGGATAAGCCGGAGTGGCAGGTGCTGGACACCAGGTAGGAGACCCAGGTGTGAGACTAGTTATAATTCCCCCAATTAGTTACGAAAGTACGAGATTCGGAATTTCGGGGACGAAATTCTTTTAAGGGGGGTAGATTGTAACGACCCGTCCAGAAAATCGGGATTAGATATTAGTGAAGTGAATCGGTGCTTAGTTGGATGCGTTCGGACGGACGGCGCGAAATGACAATTTTGCCCTAAGAATGAGAAAAAATATTGGATTTTAGTTTGGCCGGTCAAATGGACTTTGACCGATGACCGTGACGTAGTTCCGGACGTCACGAGTTCATAGACAGGTGGCTCGTCCGATTCTGATATTCGAGGAAAAATTTATGACGTTCGGAAGTTTGAGGGTATTTTGGTAATTTCGTTAAAAAGGGCAATTGGTTGACTTTTCATAAGACATGGAATTTTCACGAACTTAGAGGACCGTTAGGAAGGTCTCGATCCCTTGAATACAATGACAGGCGACATGTGTTAATCGGAGGTTGAATGAAAAGGTTACGGGTCTAGGAACATGAGGGGAAAATGGTAATAATGAAGGTAAGGGTAATTTGGTCATTTCCTGCATTAAGATTAGTGCCCAGTTATCAGGGGACACTTGGCTGCATCAGATATGTGTGTCCACCAGGTTTTGGACACCTGGCTTCCTCTAGATGGGTATGGAAGCCTCTGCACCGTCTCTCTCAAAATTTAAAAACAAGTGAGTGCACGGGTTTGATGGACTGAAAACAGAGCATAGTTGAAACCGTGAGAATCCACTCAGATAAGTCCTTCAATCCTTCATCTATTGCCCTTAGTGTCTGAAAGAGAATGAGAGAAGGAGCCTAGACAAGATGACTGGTGGCCACGACGAGGCTCGATGGCAGAGGACGACGGTGGTGGCTGAGGAAACCCGAGAGGTCCCTGTTTGTGTATGAACTTGAGGAAGTTGGATTTTTGGGCTAAGGATTGACTTGATTTTTGGGTCGTGTTGATGAGATCGTCAGGAAGCTTTTGAGCCTAGTGTCGAGGCCTAACAATGGAAGTTAGGTGAGTTTCCATAGTCTTGTATTTTTCCTTTCGAAAATGGTAAGTTGGACTTGAATAGTTTTTGATGTAACGAAAATTTTGGCGCAGGTTTCGAGTTAATCGGACATCGTCTCGATATGTTTCAGGATGTCCGAAGGTTTTAGGCCTCGATGAAAAATTGTTAAAAATTCGGGACAATTACGGGGTTTTAGTATAAGCTTTATGAAGTAGTTAGTGACCTTATTATGGGATTTGGACAATTTTCGGAAAGCCGGTGATAGTGGATTGGCCGGGAACGGCATAGGTGCACGCGTATCGAGGCGACGACGCTATGGTCTGTGAGTGGACTTTTTTTTCTAACTTATAATGCATGCATATATGTTTTTATATGTTTTCTATACGTGATTCTATGATTTGATTTATGATCATGATGGTTTACGATTTTGCACGGTTTTCGAGATATTTACGGAATTGCGCATTTTACGAGATTTCGATTTATCTTGTGGCTTGATCATGGTTTTAATGATTTGACTTCGGGATTTGAAATATGATTTGATTTCAATGATTTGAAATGGATTTCGGAAAAAAGTGATGACAAGACCCATCTCGATTATCCCTCGATAACCGTGAAAGATCCTGCTCCCGTCTGACAATAACTCGAAAGTACCGAAAGTAGTTTTAAATATATACATATAGAACATAACAAACGATAAACATTGTCAGATAAGGGATAGTTCAGTATTCCGAGACCGTTGACCTAATCAACAGGTTTACAGAGCATAGGAAATATTTACAAGTAGGGATCAAAATCCTACGCTGCAAAGTGTCTGAGTACGCAACGGTTTGTTTATTCCTCTGCCTCGATATTAGCCTAAGTACCTGTGCACTGGCCTGGAGGGCAATTAAAACATCAAAGGTGTGAGTGGACCAAAAATAAAGTTTAGAAATACATTTAACAAAATACAGTCTTACCCTCTAGTTTCACAAACATGCATGCATATCATAACTTATAAATCAGATAATCAAGCTATGAACATAAATCTCAAACAGAAATAAAAACACAAGATCCAGGTCTAATATATAGTCACGTTATCCCTGCAACGCTTGCAAATCAATAGGCTCAAAGACCGCTCAAATCCCGAGCATCCGCCGCTGTGAACACATCACCAGCCAGCAATCCAGGTCGTCATGAACATATCACTGACTGACCTCCATATAATCCAGCACATCTGGTCTGAGTCGAGCCTCCATTTGGCTGCACGACAACATACCATGCTACGTGACCTCTCCGGGGTAAACACTTCCATCCCGGAGGCGAGCGTTATCTCCAGGGTCCACACCGAAAGCCCTCATATATCCTCATCACGAAAACCAGTGAAAACAGTTGCATGTAATATAAAAACCATTTTTGAACTGGGCTTCAAGCCCAAAAACACTTTTCTCAAGTCCATAAACCAATCCACGCAAACCTGCGCAATCACAATCTCATTCATGATATAAATCCATCAAATCTAATACCAGACTCATAATCCGAGTCAAAATCAAGCTCAAAATGCCGAGCCTTAGCTCGAAATATCAGTTTTATAGTTTTCTCAAAAATCGTGCCCAAAAGCATATAAAATAATATAATATTCCCAAAAATCCGGAAATCATCATATCGAAGTATCAATCATACCAAATCATTTCAAATCATATTATAAGGCATTTAAAACATATATGCATGCATTTAGGGTAGAAAACAAAAGCCCACTCACAAACCGTCCAAATTGTTCAGTCTCAAGCTGTTCGTGCTCTTCTGACGTCCTGGAAGCATTCGGGCCTGTCAAACAAGTAATATCAGATTACTAACTCGTTACATAATCTCCTGTACGAATTTCCTAATCGTCGGAATAAAATAATATTATTTTAAACGTAACCTATACGCTTCGGGCAAGCAAAACTACTCTAAATTCATATGATTGACCCGAAACCAATGCTAATAGGTCTGTATCACCAAGAGCATCAAAAAGTGTGTTGAACCCTCCTTCAGATTCCCGGTCACGCCCCCTCACGCGCCGCCGCAAGCGGTTGCGCGTGAAAGACACTCGCCGTGAACAATGCACTACTACAGTGCTCCTTCCTTCCCCATTTCTCTGATAAACGGGTCTGAAACCCGCGATCAGACCCGGTGCAATCTCCTTCAATTCAAGCTCAATTGTGTCCGTTCTTTCACTGATTAACATCATTTCAATCTAACTTACAGTTCAGTATCTTCAATTTAATCAATTAAACCCTAAAATTCCTCGACTCAAGATGAACACCCGGTGGGTTCGAATTCGGGTTCTACCTCATTTCATCCTATTGCATCAAATTGATTGCACCAGAAGCATCTAACCTTCATTCTAAACACGAAATCGAAATCAATTTCATGAATCATTACCTCTAAGTAATCGAACTCAATCTCGAATTTTCGAAACAGTTGCAGGGTCTGTTCATCCCCAATTCGCCTCCAATTTTCGTTCCAATTGATTGGGTTCGAGTCGTCTAGTCCCCAGAAAGCTTAATATGACCTCAATTTCCAATGAAACCGTCTCAAAAATCAAAATCGAATTTAGGTCGTTCAATGGTTGTTTCGGGCATTCCCCGTATGGGTTTATCTGAGTTTTCTTTGTTCCTCTTTCGATTTTTCTCTCCAATTCACACTACTTAATCACTCTAGTGCACTGAATTTCCTTTGTTTTGCTGCTAATTGATCACACGGTTTTGAGGAGATTTTTGTTCTCTGTTTTGTGTTCTTAGTCGAGTCCTATCCCAGTGTTCATTATGCAACAGATTCATTCATTAATTAATTGTACACAAAGGCACCCAAGTGCCACTAATGATCATTTGTGAGTGACATGTGTCACTCCCAACTTTGCCTGAGTCATCTTAAGGGCTAATTCAGCCACTTAATTCCTTTAATTATCCTTACAGCAGCTACTTAATAAAACAAAACTGTTCAAAAATACTATTGTACCTTTGAGGTCACAAATGACCAATTTGCCCCTGGACTTCCCAGACCCATAACTTTTTCATACGAGCTCCGTTTCCGACGTGCCACCTGTCTACGGATTCAGCGTCTCGGGACCTACACAACGGTCCTCGAAAAATGCACAAAACGTATTTTAAACAAAAAGTCAACTTTTAGCCATATTCCGTCAAGGGAAAAAACGTCATTTTCACATTATTTTAATATTTTACAAATTTTAGGATTTTCGGTGCGTTACAACCTTCCCCCCTTAGGAAATTTCGTCCCCGAAATTTCACGGAAATAAGTACGGATACTCCTCCCGCATTTGAGCTTCGGGTTCCCACGTAGCTTCTTCTACATTCTGATTCCTCCAAAGCACTTTCACTAGGGGAATTGTCTTTCGGCGGAGTACCTTATCCTTTCGATCCAAGATCTGCACCGGTTGTTCCTCAAAGCTTAGGTCTTCTCTGAGCTCAATAGGTTGCTCTTCTAATACGTGGGACTCATCATACACATATTTCTACAGCATTGACACATGGAAGACATTGTGAACTCTGGAAAGCTCCGATGGTAATGCTAGTCGGTAAGCAACTCGGCCAATCCGCTCGATAATCTCATACGGTCCGATGAAACGGGGGCTTAATTTCCCACGTATGCCAAATCGTACTATGCCTTTCCAAGGGGATAACTTCAGGAAAACCCAATCTCCTACTGCAAATTCAAGATCTCTGATTCACCGATCCACGTAGCTCTTCTGTTTGTCTTGGGCTGCCTTGAGTCTATCCCGGATGAGCTTAACTTTCTCCGTTGTCAGATCAATCAATTCGGACTTAGAAAATTTTCTTTCGCCTACTTCTGTCCAACACAAAGGGATTCGGCATTGGCGTCCATATAGGGCTTCATAAGGTGCCATTCCAATACTTGCTTGATAACTGTTATTATAGGCAAATTCCATTAATGGCAAGTGTGACTCCCAAGTACCCTGGAATTGCAGAACACAGGCCCTCATCATATCTTCCAAGATCTGGATGGTCCGTTCCGACTGTCCGTCTGTCTGAGGGTGGAACGCCGTACTAAAATGCAATCTTGTTCCAAAAGCTTCCTGTAGACTTTGCCAGAATCTAGATGTAAATCGCGGATCTCAATCTGAAACAATGGAGGCAGGTGTGCCATGTAATCGGATGATCTCATTAATGAACAAGTTAGCATACTGGGTCATCTGAAAGTCTTCCTTCACAGGTAAGAAATGTGCTGACTTGGTAAGTCTATCTACAATCACCCAAACTCCATCATGGCATCTGGGCGTCCTCGGAAGTTTAAACAAAAAATCCATGGTTTTATGATCCCATTTCCACTCTGGGATAGGAAGCGGTTGCAGTGCTCCGTAGGGTCTCTGTCTTTCAGCCTTTACTTGCTGACATATCAAACATTTACTCACATACTCAGCAATTTCTCGTTTCATGCCAGGCCACCAGTAATGTTCTCGGAGTGTACGATACATTTTTGTTCCTCCTGGATGCATAGCGTAGGCAGAACTATGAGCTTCAGCCAGAATCTCCTATTTCAAGGCTTCATTTTCAGGTACACATAATCTCCCTTCCGTGGTTAAGGCTCCGTCTTCATTCATTGCATAATCCTGCCGTTCTCCGGCTTCTACTTCAATTCGAAGGATACATAAGGTCGCGTCTTGAAATTGAGCATCAATGATCTGATCAATAAGGGTTGGTCGCACCTGGAAATTCGCTACCAAACCATCTTGACTATCAAGTCCCAACGCAACACCAGTCTTACGCAGTTCAACTAATAGAGGCAAGTGTATCGTCCGTAAATGGGCTACTGAATGTGCTGATTTCCGACTCAATGCATCAGCCACTACGTTTGCCTTTCCAGGATGGTATTCAATCGTGCAATCATAATCCTTAAGCAATTCTAACCATCTTCTCTGCCTCACATTTAGCTCCTTCTGGTTGAAAAAGTATTTCAAACTTTTATGGTCCGTAAACAATCGGCAGGTCTCACCATATAGATAATGTCTCCATATCTTCAGCCCATGCACTACTGCAGCCAGTTCTAAATCATGGGTAGGATAGTTACGCTCATGCATTTTTAACTGTCGAGAGGCATAAGCAATCACTTTACCATGCTGCATCAACACACACCCCAAGCCGTGTAAGGATGCATCAGTATAAACTTCAAATTTGCCACTGTCATCTGGAAGGGCCAATACTGGAGCGGATGTCAATCCTTCCTTCAATTCCTGAAAACTCTGCTAACAAATCTCATCCCAAATGAACTTAACTCCCTTCCTGGTCAAACGAGTCAAAGGAGCACCAATCGTAGAGAATCCTTCCACAAAACGTCTGTAGTAACCAGCCAAACCCAAAAAGCTTCTCACTTCGGTTACTGTTGTAGATTGTTCCCACTTTGCCACTGCTTTAATTTTCTGGGGATCAACATAAATTCCTTCCGCAGAAATCACATGTCCCAGAAATCCCACGCTCGTCAGCCAAAATTGGCATTTACTGAGTTTAGCAAAAAGTTGATTCTCCCTCAGAGTTCCAAGCACAAGCCTCAGGTGCTTCTTGTGCGCCTTCTCAGTCTTTGAATACACTAAAATATCATCAATAAACACAATGACAAACTGATCAAGATATTTCCGGAATACTCGGTTCATCAAGTCCATAAATGCTGCTGGAGCATTGGTTAACCCAAAGGGCATTACAAGGAACTCATAATGACCATACCGAGTCTGGAAGGCTGTTTTCGGAATATCCTCTTCTCGAATCCGCAGCTGATGGTAACCAAAACGAAGATCAATCTTCGAAAAATAGGTAGCTCCCCTTAATTGATCAAATAAATCATCAATTCGAGGTAAAGGATACTTATTCTTGATCGTCATCTTGTTTAGTTGCCTGTAGTCCATACACAATCTCAAGCTGCCTTCTTTCTTTTTCACAAACAGTACGGGGGCTCCCCATGGTGACACGCTCGGTCGAATGAATCCCATATCGACTAGATCTTACAATTGCACCTTTAATTCCCTTAACTCAGCTAGTGCCATACGATAAGGAGGCAAAGAAATAGGTCGTGTACTAGGAATCAAGTCAATGGTGAACTCCATCTTCCTATGCGGTGGTAACCCTGGTAAATCCTCAGGAAACACATCTGGGAACTCACAGACGATAGGGATGTCCTCGATCCTAACTGGGGTATCCCGTACATCAATCACATGTGCCAGATAACCTTGGCAACCTCTCTGCAACAATCTCTCTGCTGTAAGAGCTGATATAACTTTGGCGGGTAACATTCGCCGATCTCCCTGGAATATGACTTCCGGTAATCCTGGACTCCGGAGTATCACCCTCTTATCGAAACATTCGATAGAGGCATGATGGGTTGTCAGCCAATCCATCCCAAGGATAACATCAAAATCGCATAATTCTAACAAAATTAAGTCAGCCACGAGATGCACACCCCCTATCAATACAGGATACTCTCGTATCACTTGGTTGACTACATAAATATCACCGGTCGGCGTACCGACTCCCATATCACAACCAAGTGCAGAAATTTCTCTATCAGCTAAGGTTGCATAAGTGCGAGAAACAAATGAATGAGTAGCTCCCGGGTCTATTAAGGTACGTGCATGATGACCAAAAATAGGAAGCATACCTGTCACCACTCCTGGGGTAGATCGAGCCTCCTGTTGAGTAACAGCAAATACTCGAGCCTGTGGTCCCGAAGTCTGACCACGTCCTCGTGAGTTACCACGTCCTCGGCTAGCTCCTCTCCCTCCAGTCATATCAGAAGTCGATGCTGTACTCCAACTCTGCTCTGCAGTGCCCCAACCGGTACCACTAACAACCAAACGTGGGCAATCCTTCTTGAAATGGCCCGGATCCCCACAGTAAAAGCAAACAAGCACATTACCCCGATTGGGCCCACTGTTCTGTCGGTTGGCTAATCCCACTGATGCTTCACTAGATTGCACGGTTGCCGAAGATTGAGACCCAAATCTCGGTGTATTCCCACGACCATAACTCGAACGAGTGCCTCCAGACGATCCAGAACTAGAACCACCCTTTTTTGGCCATCTCTGACTCGGCGCTCCCTGATATTGTCGCTCTCGGTGCCGACCGAAACCTAAAAACCGCTGTTGTACCGGCAAAGTCACCTCAACTCTGGCGGCTGCATCAGAAAACTCCCTCAGAGAAGCATATGATCCCACTGTCACGGCACCACGAATCTCATTTCTTAACCCCTGCTCAAACCTCTTGCACTTGTCCTCCTCGGTAGACACATACAAAGGGGAAAAATTTGATAAGTTCAAGAACTTTTGCTCATAATCAGCCACAGATAGATCTCCTTGTTTCAGTTGAAGAAACTCTACGTCCTTGGCATTACGGAAAGAACGAGGATAAAACTGATCTAGGAAACGGTGCCTGAAATCCTCCCAACTCAGGGTGTTGGCATCCAATCCCGTCAACTGCAATCCACGCCACCATCGATACGCCTGACTACTCAGCATAAATGTGGCTAAATGAACCATGTCACCTGGTGGACATCGCATGATCTCGAAAATCCGTTCCAATTGTGTAACCCAATCATACGCCTCATCTGGGCTAGTCTGGCCCGTAAAACTCGTGGCCCCCAAACGTTGAGCTCTCCCGACGTCTGGACCCTCCATCTCTTCGCCAAGCTGTGCACGAGGCTCGCGTCGCGGAGGCATCCTGAGGTATCTGTACGTAAAACAGATCAATTAACCAGACATGCACACAATGTGAAAAACTCAGATCGCAACCTAGTGCTATGATACAAATTTGACAAGACCCATCCCGATTATCCCTCGATAACCATGAAAGATCCTGCTCCCGTCTGACAATAACTCGAAAGTACCAAAAGTAGTTTTAAATATATACATATAGAACATAACAAACGATAAACATTGTCAGACAAGGGATAGTTCAGTATTCCGAGACCGTTGACCTAATCAACAGGTTTACAGAGCATAGGAAATATTTACAAGTAGGGATCAAAATCCTACGCTGTAAAGTGTCTGAGTACGCAACGGTCTGTTTATTCCTCTGCCTCGATATTAGCCTCAGTACCTGTGCACTGGCCTGGAAGGCAATTAAAACATCAAAGGTGTGAGTGGACCAAAAATAAAGTTTAGAAATACATTTAACAAAATACAGTCTTACCCTCCAGTTTCACAAACATGCATGCATATCATAACTTATAAATCAGATAATCAAGCTATGAACATAAATCTCAAACAGAAATAAAAACACAAGATCCAGGTCCAATATATAGTCACGTTATCCCTACAACGGGTACAAATCAATAGGCTCAAGGACCGCTCAAATCTCGAGCATCCGCCGCTGTGAACACATCACCAGCTGGCAATCCAGGTCGTCATGAACATATCATTGACTGACCTCCATATAATCCAGCACATCTGGTCTGAGTCGAGCCTCCATTTGGCTGCACGACAACATACCGTGCTACGTGACCTCTCCGGGGTAAATACTTCCATCCCGGAGGCGAGCGTTATTTCCAAGGTCCATTTCGGGGGAAACATATTCCAAACCGAAAGCCCTCATATATCCTCATCACGAAAACCAGTGAAAACAGTTGCATGTAATATCAAAACCATTTTTGAACTAGGCTTTAAGCCCAAAAACACTTTTCTCAAGTCCATAAACCAATCCATGCAAACTTGCGCAATCACAACCTCATTCATGATATAAATCCATCAAATCTAATACCAGACTCATAATCCGAGTCAAAATCAAGCTCAAAATGCCGAGCCTTAGCTCGAAATATCAGTTTTATAGTTTTCTCGAAAATCGTGCCCAAAAACATATAAAATAATATAATATTCCCAAAAATCCGGAAATCATCATATCGAAGTATCAATCATACCAAATCATTTCAAATCATATTATAAGGCATTTAAAACATATATGCATGCATTTAGGGTAGAAAACAAAAGCCCACTCACACACCGTCCAGATTGTTCAGTCTCAAGCTGTTCGTGCTCTTCTGACGTCCTGGAAGTATTCGGGCTTGTCAAACAAGTAATATCAGATTACTAACTCGTTACATAATCTCCTGTACAAATTTCCTAATCGTCGGAATAAAATAATATTATTTTAAACGTAACCTATACGCTTCGGGCATGCAAAACTACTCTAAATTCATATCCGATTGACCCGAAACCAATGCTAATAGGTCCGTATCATCGAGAGCATCAAAAAGTATGTTGAACCCTCCTTCAGATTCCCAGTCACGCGCCGCCGCAAGCGGTTGCGCGTGAAAGCCACGCGCCGTGAACAGTGCACTGTTACAGTGCTCCTTCCTTGCCCGTTTCTCTGATAAACGGGTCTGAAACCCGCGATCAGACCCAGTGCAATCTCCTTCAATTCAAGCTCAATTGTGTCCGTTCTTTCACTGATTAACATCATTTCAATCTAACTTACAGTTCAGTATCTTCAATTTAATCAATTAAATCCTAAAATTCCTCGACTCAAGATGAACACCCGGCAGATTCGAATTCGGGTTCTACCTCATTTCATCCTATTGCATCAAATTGATTGCACCAGAAGCATCTAACCTTCATTCTAAACACGAAATCGAAATCAATTTCATGAATCATTACCTCTAAGTAATCGAACTCAAGCTCGAATTTTCGAAGCAGTTGCAGGGTTTGTTCATCCCCAATTCGCCTCCAATTTTAGTTCCAGTTGATTGGGTTCGAGTCGTCTAGTCTCCAGAAAGCTTAATATGACCTCAATTTCGTATGAAACCGTCTCAAAAATCGAAATCGAATTTAGGTCCTTCAATGGTTGTTTCGGGCATTCCCCGTATGGGTTTATCTGGGTTTTCTTTGTTCCTCTTTCGATTTTTCTCTCCAATTCACACTACTTAATCACTCTAGTGCACTGAATTTCCTTTTTTTTTGCTGCTAATTGATCACACGGTTTTGAGGAGATTTTTGTTCTCTGTTTTGTGTTCTTAGTCGAGTCCTATCCCAGTGTTCATTATGCAACAGATTCATTCATTAATTAATTGTACACAAAGGCACCCAAGTGCCACTAATGATCATTTGTGAGTGACATGTGTCACTCCCAACTTTGCCTGAGTCATCTTAAGGGCTGATTCAACCACTTAATTCCTTTAATTATCCTTACAGCAGCTAGTTAATAAAACAAAACTGTTCACAAATACTATTGTACCCTTGAGGTCACAAATGTCCAATTTTCCCTTGGACTTCCCAGACCCATAACTTTTTCATACGAGCTCCGTTTCCAACGTGCCACCTGTCTACGGATTCAGCGTCTCGGGACCTACACAACGGTCCTCGAAAAATGCACAAAAAGTATTTTAAACCAAAAGGTCAACTTTTAGCCATATTCTGTCAAGGGTAAATAGATCATTTTCACATTATTTTAATATTTTACAAATTTTTGGATTTTCGGGGCGTTACAAGTGATTTTGGGCTTGGAGCCCTGTTTCTGAGATTTCGATAAACGAGCTTACGATTTTTAAACTCGATTTTGAAACTCAATTTTGAAAATGGGATTTAGGATTTGGTTTTCGAGGTTTGGAATGGAAATCTGGATTTGGGTTCGGGACAGTGGTTCCGGATGCCGGCTTACGAAATCATTGTTGCGAATTCGGAGATAAATTTTTTGTGGTTTTCACTGTTTATTGGAAAATGGTTTTGGGTTTAAAGACTCGGTTATTGTGATACCCCCCGAGGCCTGTTGATTGTGTTTTGAGTTTAAAGACTCGTTGAAATCCCGAGAAGGCCTGATTATTACGCATGATTTTGAGTTTAAAGACTCGGGCGCACTTGAGATCCAACAAACTTGTATGATTGATGTTTTTCACTGGTTTTCCGATGTTTTGGGCAGTGGCCCGGATGAATTGGTTTGATGAGTTTTGGGACTGAGTTCCCGTACTTTGAGATTGATTTGTGATTTGAGGCTGAGTGTAACTACCCGTCCCGAATTTCGGGATTAGATTAGTGACTAATCACGATTAGTGAGGTTAATCGGTGATTAGTTGGGCGAAATCGGGCGAACGATGTAAAATGACCGTTTTGTCCCTGAAGTGGGTAAATCATTAACTTTTTATTCGGACAGTCAAATTGACTTTGACCAATGACCGTGACTTAGTTCGTGACGTCACGAGTTCATAGACAGTTGGCACGCTCAATTCCGACAGTCGAGGAAGAAGTTATGACGTTCAGAAGTTTAAGGGTAATTTGGTAAATTTGGTTAAAAGGGGAAAATGTTGACTTTTGGATCGGGAGGTCCGATGGCCGAGGGTCGAGGACCGTTACGTAGATCATGATGATACGAATCCATAGACAGGCGGCACGCTGAAATCGGACTTCGAACGGGAGAGTTATGGGTCACGGAAGGTCGATTTCACTATGCACGTACTTCGAGGCGATGCTGATTTGGCAATATCTGATTGGGCAGATATTTTGGTGGGTCCCATGGATGAGTAACAAGTGTCACTCATCCTATTGGTCAATACTCCTAAATTGTGGATCTAACTAATTAAATAATATTATTTTAATCATTTTATAATCTAATCTACCCACCACTAAATCCTAGCCATCCATTTCAATTTAATCATTCAATCTTCACCCTTCATCTAATCCTCACTTCTCTCATCAGATTTCATTATCTTCTCTTTTCTTCTTCAAACCCGAAAACCTTATATTTCCTCCATTACCTCCATTCTTCATTTCTTGCAAATACAAACACAAACACCTCATCACCATTCCTCTTGTGAACTCGTGAGTGACCATGAGAGTGAGGTGACAAGGACGGTGAACCACGGCTGGGGACGACGGGAGCCAGGGCGGAGAGAACCCGTGAGGTAAGGTTTATTCAAAAATTGGAAAAATGAGATTTTGAGGTTTTTAGCTAATTCTATTGATTGGGTTATGCTTCTGGGGACCTTAGGAGCTTATTATAATCAAAATGGGGAGCTGGGACAGCCTAGACCGACGGGGAACGGTGGAGGAAATCACCCCCTTCCATAGTCGATCGGAAAGGTACGGTTTTATGGTGATTTTTCCGGTTTTTAATAGCTAAAAAGATAAGAAATAGGATTAGGATGAGATTAGGATTAAAATAGGAAAGAATGGGTTAGAAATGGACTATTTATGGCCTTGAACCGGTCCAACTCGGTTCGGCCGGTTCAGTTGCAGGTAAACCGGTTCACGGCGGGTTGAAGATGAAGCTACAGTACCACGCGTGATCTCATGCGCAACACCTTCATTGGGAGCGTAGGGGCGCGTGAGTGGCTGTTTAGGAATGCTTTCAACACGTGAAATCTTCTATTCGATGTAACGAACATTTTGGGACTGGTTTCGTGTCGATCAGACACCGTCTCGATAATGTTCGGGGCATCGGAAGGTTTCGGATCGAGTTTAAAAATAGTTAAAAATATCGGAAAATTATGGGGCTTTTGTGGGAGGTTATTTAAGTAGTTAGTAACCTTATATTATGATTTGGATAGGTTTGGGAGTCCCGGTGACAGTGATTCACTCGGGAGAGCCGTATGGCACGCATATCGAGGCGGTAGCTCGGACGGTCTGTGAGTGAACCTTGTTTTCTAAATTGGTGCATGCATAAATATTTATTATATGTTTTAATACTTGTTTTGTGATTCCATGAGTGCATTTGGTTGTGGTTACGTATAGGCACGTATTTCAAGGTTCTGGCCTTATATGGTGCCTATACGGGTCTGTATTTCTATGAAGGTCTAAATGAAATGGATTTGGATTTCCAAAAGGATAAACTCGGGTATGAGACCCATTTGGTTTTTTCTCGGGCATATGACCCTATTGATGGCCTTCGGGTCTAAATCGTGGTCGCGACGGGTGCTATGTGCACGGCGACCGACGATACGACGCTCGCCTCCGGATTGGGATGTGTTCCTTCCGGAGAGGTCACGATGCACGATCTGTGGTCGGGTAGCCGATGGAGGCTCAACGTCAGAGTACTGACGGTTCAGGATATCGATCGGTGATGAGTGCACCATGATCTTGTGTTTGTCGCATCGGTTGATTCGTTCACGACGACATACCAGGATTGAGGGCGGTCCTGGATGGATGGTTGCACACATCACTACGATCGGAGTCGTGACTGACCCTTAGATATCGGGGACGATGCCCAGATGATGTCATATTTTCAAGCACGAGACCCAGTTACTTTATGGTTATGATTTCGGATCAGGGACCCTAGATGGATTTCCAAGTTCATGACGGTTTATGGGAACCGGCATGAACCCTGGAAAGGTTATTATGGTACATGACGATTTATGGGAACCGGGCATATAGGGTGTTTTCTATATATTTATATATATGAATGGCATGGATATTATGGATCATGATGGTTCAGAGGGACCGGGCATGAATGTGTATGTTATTTGTATATATATGTTCATATACCTTCCTTTACTTGTTCTATCTCCTCCGGGGAGGGTCGTTGGCCTGGGTGGACCCCAGAGTAGTCACGGAGTACTAACTGAGTGGGAGTCGCCCCAGTTGGGTGCCTTACTCTCAAGAAGGCTTGTACTATAACCTCAGGATGGCCCATTGGTCTACGGACATTGACATTGGATTCTTAGAGACTTTGGTTTGAGACCCCGGGTAGCACGCGCGTAGCTTTGGAAACCGTGACAGGATTGGTTGTGTGAATTATATGTATATATGATATATATGTTATGTGATATGTGATGTGCACAGGATTTGGGCAGTGGCCCGTGTACTTGGTTTGATGGTTTTGGGCTGAGTCCCGCATAGTTTTGGGCAGTGGCCCGTATGGTTGATTCCTATTGGTTTCTTTTAATTATGGTTTTGGGCTTAGTTCCCACACATGGTTTCTTTGGATAAATGGTTTTCAAATGCATGCAGGCTTTTTAGTGAAGGGTACAAATGTCTTTCTTATGAAACGTTTTTATAAACTCTTGTTTTGTCCACTCAGAGCTTTTAATGTTTTGACTGCCCTTCAGGTTGACAGCGGATGTGGACTGTAGCAGAGACTGATATCACATACCTCATCCGGATCCTGGCGTACTCTGATGGCCCGAGAGGGCTAAGCTCGGTAATTTCCCTTGTTTGACACTCTGTGTCAGACGGGATCAGGGTCGTTCCTCGTTAATCCCAGGGGGATTGGGGACGGGTCCTGACACTGAGGCCTGGATTTGAATGAAGGATTGGATTCGGGTTTTCAAATGGCTTTCATTAAGGGTTTTGGATATGAAATGGTTTTATGGAATGGGTTTTATATGCATACATTGATTTTCAAATGGAGGGTATAAATGTAATTGTGTTTTCTGACAACGGTTTTTGAAATTATACTTTATTTTTGTTCACTCACAGTCTTTTCGTGTTTTCGATACCCTCTAGGTTATTTCGGTGAGGGCTGTTGTTCGGGAGAAAGACGGAGACATCACATACGCGATCCACAGTAGAGTCTGCATGCTCTGGGAAATCCGGAAGTTTTGAGCGGTTTAGTCAAGAATCCCTTGTTCGACTTACGTGTCACATGGAGGTTGGACGTCAATTTAGCCTTCGTGTCACTCGTAAGTTAGACGGGAGCATGACTTAGCCCTTAATCCCCGGGGATTGAGGGTGGGTCGTGCCATCGAACCTCCCGGGTCAAAAGTCAACTTTTCTCCCTAGTTTAGGGGCAAAATCGTAATTTCGCCCTGAACGTCCGTTAATGCTCGGCTAATCCCCAATTAGCCTCGCTAATCCGTCATTAGTCTTAATTAATCCTTAAAAATCAGGGACGGGTCGTCACAACATCAGCATGGTTAGATTGCATCAGAATTTAGACTGTATCAGCATGCTTAGTAAGTAAAGAACTTGCTATATACTAGTAAATAACTTGGATAAGTATATTTTCATTGGATTGTATTTCTTCTATCTTATAATATCATTGGATTTTATTAATAAAAAAAATTCATATATTAATTTTCGAGCTTCATAATCTATTGAATAAGTCAATTTAAAAGCTCAATTGAGCCGAGCCCAAATGCGCTTATTAAGCCCAATTTTTAAAACCAGATAAAAATTAGCTCCAAACCCAGCCTGACAAAAGGAATTTTCTTTCATATTTGTGACCAAATCCGCCTAGTATGATCTAAAACTTTTCACATTATTAAATACGCCCGGTCTGCCTAAGCCAAGCCCAAAAAATTTGGGCCGGCCTTGCGCGACCCAGCTCAATGATGAAGGCTACCTAAAGGGATAGATATTCTTTCAAATACGGACTCATTGTAATAGTCGAAGCAAGAGTGGTGTAAGAATCAATAAAAACTCCCATGTATAATGTTGCAAAATGAATTCACAAAAATTTTCATTTAGAAATTTATATTTATGTTCGCCATTAGTCTTTACTAATTTTTTTTATCCTTATATATCTAAAAATGTATATTTGTTCAACATAAAATGGATTATTAAACGAGTGGTTCAATCAGGTTAAGAACCACCTAAATTAATTTTGTCATATCCAAAATACTAAAAGGCATTTATTCAAGATTTTTTTTTTCATTCAGATATGAACTAAAGAAGTAAGAAAAAATGACACAAAATATGTATATACTTAATTTTAGCCACTTTGAATATATATATATATATATATATATGAATTTTACGCAGTTAATATAACTTTTGACTGTCAATTACTTCTAAAATTTTATATCATTTATTTCGAAATTCCTGCATTTCGAATAAGTATTGAGATAAATTATTCTTGACCAACAATGTTCAATTGATAATTTTACTGTTGTATTTGTGAATTAACTATCCAATTCAAGAGTTTAGTATTGCATTGATGACTTTGTTGGTGATTTTGTAAGTAAAAATTATAAGTTTAGTTTTGAATTCCAAAGATCATTCTTCATTTGATTTAATTTATTTTTAAGTTGTTGATTGCATTATGTATACTAGCCTCACCGCAGATGGCTCCGTGTCTGCGTGAGGCTTTTCGGCCCACTTTGCACGCCATTTTGCATCATCATAATTTACACTATTTATTATTTACGTTTCTCTAATATGACTATTGTCACATCATATAATAAAATTCAATATTGCATAAAAATTAAATTTTACATAAAAAATAAGCCAAGCTAGGGAGATTATGAAATTTTCATTTTGATATAGACATTTTTTATATAAAATAAAATTCAAAATCTCTCTAGCTAGGTATATTTTTTATGTGAAATTTAATTTTTGTGTAATATTAAATTTTATTATATAATGTGATAATATTAATATTAGAGAAATGTAAATAATAAATTATGTAAATTCGGATGATGCAAGATGGCACCACCATAATATTAAAGGCAATTAACTTATAGGTGCTTGCTAACATATAAGTTTATTCAAAAACTTGCATATAGAAAAATTAAACTCATAGGTTTTTTGACTAGTCAAATGACTATACAATTTAAAATAGACCATAGTTTTAATATAAATTACAACTAATGTCATCTAATTGTAAACTAATATAATAACAATATAAAAAGCACTTACCAAAATCTATCATGATTTCAACATTACTTTTTATTTTTATTTTATAGAAAAAATTCAGTTGTAATTATATACAATATATATAATATTTATTATATGTACATTAAACGAAATAAAACCTTACCTCAAACTTTTTTTTATTCAAAAATCCCTAAACAGAATTTATAAGTAATAAATTCTACATCTACTCTTTTATATCCCAATAAAGAGAATGAGTGAGTTATTGAGAATTCCTTTAAATAATTAAAAACAATATTGTTTTTTTTGTCATCTTTCCCCCATGTGCCCTTAGTGATTAATTTATTTGGCCTCTTGGGCCCTTTATTATATTATGCATATAATAAATATTTTATATATATATATATATATTGTATATAGTTACAATTGAATTTTTTTCTATAAAATAAAAAAATAAAATCCTTATTGTCTAGGGTTCAATGGTAGGGTATAGGGTGGTGGGAGGGGGGTTGGGTTGAGATGATGGTGGAAACTGGTATGAGATAGGGTTTAATTCTTGAATTTTGCACAAAATTCAAGAATTAAACCCTGAACTATACGAAATTTAATATCAGACGACAATTTTTTTTTTAAATTTAAAAGTATTTTTGAAGAATTATTAATTTAATTATCTTACTTTAAGTTAGATTAGATATTCATTGACAGGACCTGTCCCAACTGGACTTTGATAACCGTGCCCGTTCCTGCTCCTGTCTGACAAGTCAACCGAAGCCCTGAAATTTACCTCTCAGCACCTGTTAGACAAGGGATGACTGGATCGGTTTCTGCTCATGCCCCCGCCTCTCGATTTGCCCCATGTCTAGTGCAACGGCCTGAAGGGTCAGCAAAACAGGAAAGGTGTGAGTGGACAAAATAATATCATTAAAACACATTTATCAAAACACATCATTTACCCTCCAGTTGATCAAACCATGCATGCATAAAATCAACATATCACCGGCTTTCCAGCCAAATCACATAAAAACATCAAATCCGAGCTCTCAAGCCCAAATTCCATTTGAATCATTTTATAAAACCATTTTATCACATAACAAAGCATATAACTCGGGAATTACACATCCGAGGATGCCTCACCGGGAATTACACATCCGGTCCCTCCGGGAATTATCCGGAGTCCCTCAAGGAATTACACATCTGGAGTCATCAAAACACAATCAAAATCATCATTAAAACCATGTTAAAACCATTTATCACAGGGCCACATGCCCAAATCTCATTTCTCACTTCTCATAAATCCGTAAAAGCATTAAATACTTCAATGCACGTAAATCCGTAAAATCATATCCGAAAACATCACAACTCCATTCAATCAATTTTCCAACTCATAATCTAAGTCAAAACCAATCACAAATCCCGGGCTTTAGCCCAAAACAGTCATTCCTCATTTTCTCAAAAAACGTGCCCTGAACACCGATTAAAATAATCATTAAATCCTGAAATAATCATATCAAATCATTTCAATTCAAATCATGTTTAACATTTAACTATGCATGCATGTTAATTTATAAAACAAACGTCCACTCACACACCGTCCAAATCGCTCGCTTTCCGAGCTGCACGCGTTTCCGTAATTTTTGTTATTTTCCAGAAATCTCGAATCCTACCCAAAATCATTATTAATTAAAACGGTGTCTGATCGACTCGAAACCAACGCCAAAATGTTTGTTACATTAAATAGGACAAAAGTCATGTTGACCTTACCTCAAAATTCGAGCTCACGGGCCCTCACGCGCCGCCGTGAATGGCTGCGCGTGAAACCCACGCGCCGTGCACAGTGATGCTACAGTGCATCATCCTTACCCGGCTGCCCTACAAATGGATCTTTCGACCCGCGACATGACCCGGTTAGATTTCTTTCAATTCGAGCTTGTTTCTTCCAATTTTTTCATTGAATCACTTATGCTACATCTGAATTAAAGTTCTGTATACGTTAATTAACACGATTCACATTAAAATTCATAATTCTCCAAGTCTATCCCGAATTCGATTTCTTAATTCCTCCAATTCGACCCTAATTGTCCTTTCCAACTAACCAGAAAGCATCATTAGATTAATAGAAACTTAAGTTCAACATCAATTTGGGAATTCCTCACCTTCAATTACACGAATTGAATTCGAATTTCTCAAAAGTTCGCAGGGTCTGTTCTTGATGATTTCTTCGTCAATTGCCTTCCTTTTTGATGTGGTTCGACTCGAAATCGTCCCAGAAGACGGATTCTGACCTCAATTCGGTTTGGGTTAAGCTAAAACTGAGAAATTGAATCTCAATTTCTCCAAGCACGATTTCGGGTTTTCCTCTCGGGTGTATGGCTTCTTTTCTGTTCCTTCTCTCTGTTTCCCTCTCGTTTTTCACTCACAGTTTCCCTCCTAATCTCCCTATGTCTCTGGTTTGGTTTTCACACTTGCTCTTGATCAATCAACTTTGGTGAATTTAAATTAAGGGTGGGCGGGTTGTTTTGTTCTTACTAGGCAAATAATGATAGGACCCACCCCGATTATCGCCTCGATAATCGGGAAGCATCCTGCTCCCGTCTGACAGTCGAATCCAAAAGACCGGAAAACTAAATAATATTACATCACCCCATTGTTAGACCAGGGAGATTAAACAAATACATCCGACTGGACGTCAAGTCCACAGTTTCACAGAGCAATATATTACAAAACAGGTTAAAGAACAAATCCTACTCTGTGAACTAACTACTCCGTAACGGAAAACTTTATGCCTCTGCCTCTGCCCCGGCGCTAGCCCCCGAACTTGTACCACGGCCTGGAGGGTAGTTAAAACAACAAAGTGTGAGTGGACCGAAACAAAGGTTTACAAAAAACAGTTTAAGGAAATCGGGGTTCGCCCTCCAGTTTTACAACATGCATGCATAACCAAATAGTCAAAAATCGTGTATTAAACCTTTGTAAACTCTTTTTCCGAAACACATGAAAAACTTTACAGAGAACCGTCATAACTCATGTAACACAATTTAATATTACCAGAATTCAGAAACCGTCATTTTGAAACATCAATTGCACAAATCAAGTAAAAAGTGAATCAATAATCACAATTAAGCCGTTGGATCCATCCGAGTCTTTAAACTCAATATAAGGCCTTCCCGGGATATCAACGAGTCTTTAAACTCAAAACATGATCAATAGGCCTCGGGGGTATCACAATAACCGAGTCTTTAAACTCACGAGTCTTTAAACTCAATCCGGGTCTTTAAACCCAATTTTCGGGCCCGCCCCCGTCATCAATAAACCGGGTCTTTAAACCCAAAACCAGATCCAGCAATCAACCGGGTCTTTAAACCCAAAACCGTTTTTTAAACACAATAAATCAGGATTCATCATAAACCGTTTTCCAACATCATTTCGAAATCATATCTCGTCATAACAGGACTTATGTCCGAATTCACATGCAAATTCCAAAACATGCAATTCCCGAAATCACTTCACAATTATAATCAAAACATCATAAATCCGTAACATGCATAATCATATCCAGATACTTCTTCAAAACATCATTCATGCATAAGCAAAAACCGTAACCTCGAAATGCATGAAATACGATGAATATCTCGAAAAGCGTGAAAACACGTAAAACCGAAATATCATATCACCATCATAAAATCATATGTAAAACCATAAGATAAATAAGTAAAATAGTCATGCATGCCCGGTTTAGAAATCAAAACGTCCACTCACGGTTTAAGGACGCGTTAATCGCGTCCCGCACGCTCCTCCGTAGCTTCGGAAGTGTCTGGGCCTGTAAAAACGTACAAGAAGGGTTATAAACATCCTCAAATAGCTCGTATGATTTTCCCTAATTTTTCCGGATTTTTCGACAAAATAAACCTTAAGGACCTAAACTTCCGAGCTCCCGACATTATCCCGGACGACTCCTGGACGACTCCCGAATAACTCGAATCCTAAAGGTAAAATGTTAATTAGACTGGAAGGAACAAATTCCATGTTGACCGTGATCGGAGATGACATCACACGCGCCGTCACGCGCCGCCCAAAGTGGCTGCGCATGAAGGCCACGCGCCAAGCTACAGTGTCTTCTCCCTCACCCGAACAGCCTGCTAAACGGGTCTGATACCCACGACTCAACCCGATCAGTTAGCCCTCAATTCTCAATCAATTCCTCTCGTTTTCAATCCTATTATCTTTTCTAATCCATTAATTTTAGGTCTGTATTGATGATTAACCTCGACTGTCCCTAAATCGACTCAACCCAGACTCGAACAGACGAACGGGTCGTCACTCAGAACTCACCGAAACTAGTGCCATTATCAAATTAACTTCACCAGCAGGTTAAGGGAGCCTAGACGAACCAAAACATCCAACCAATTAACCCCAAACTAACCTGGAAGTCGTCGTCCTCAAGCTCGACAATACTCAGAACCAGGGAACTCAGTTCTTGGCCAATTCATGAGTGATGTCCTTCGAAATCGATGTGGTCAGTTCCCTTTTGCTCCCAGAAGACTAGAACGGCCCTTGGTTTAGCTCGAATGTCCCCACGATTTGATCTTCGATTTTTCCCTCCAACTGGTTTTTCCTTCGAACTGGAACTTGGGTTCCTGGGCAAAACGGGCTCCAATCTCTACAACTCTAGCACCTTCATGTTTCTGTCACTCCCAGAAGTCTCCTTATGTGTTTAGATTTGCCTCAAAGCCCGTAGGAATTGAACTCTGAGTTTTCCCCCCCAAAAACCCGAAACTGTTTTCTCACGGTTTCTCTCAATCTCTCTCAGTCTCTCCACAGCAGAATGATTCCAAATGAGCTCCCAGACTCAAAGGCACACCGTTAATCGATCAAAGCGGCCAGCAACCCGTGGGGTACCAACTGAGGTCTCTGCAAATGGTTTCCCGCACGCACAGAGACCACGGCCATTTTCTAAGCTCTCCCGTGCACTGAGCACTGATCGGTCGACCATGTGTGCCTCATACTGCCTCAATTCTCATAAACAAAACCCACTCACTAGTCCACTAAGCTATAAACAATTTGAACGCACAAAACACCACGGCACGGCCGTGTGCTCTGTTTTTCACGGTGGTGCTACAGTAACCGCCGTGAAATGACCAAAATGCCCCTCTGTGCAATAATTACCAAAATGCCCTCCAACTTCCGTGACCCGTAACTCGGTCACTCGATGTCCGTTTCACGCGTGCCGCCTGTCGTTGTACTCGGGACGTCGAGACGAACATAACAGTCTTCGAGTCATGTGAATATCAATTGTCAAACAAAAAGTCAACTTTTCCCCCCTATAACGTCCAATTTACGATAATGCCCCTGGACTTCCGCACGTCATAACTTTCACCCTATTCATCCGAATCGGACGTGCCACCTGTCTATGAACTCGTGACGTCCCGAACTACGTCACGGTCATCACTTAACGTCCGTTCGACCCTCCAATAAAAAAGTCAACAAATTGACTATACGAATCACAAGGGTATAAACTTCATTTTATTCATTATTTTACAATATTACATTTTTCGAATTTCCGGGGCGTTACAAATAATGCCACTAATTGTGCAAGTATGGTGACAAGTGTCAACAAGTGACCAATCCTTACCCACATTATCTGAATCAGCCACTATAACCGTCCTAATCACTCTGCTGTGGCAAATTACTATTTTTCCCTTACCCTAACAAATGACCAAAATGCCCCTAATGTTCCAAGATTCGTAACTTTCACATCCGAACTCTGATGCACGCATGCCGCCTGTCTATGTATTCAGCGTCCCGAGACCTATCCAATGGTACTTCCTGAAAGTCCAAACAAAGTCCCGATCAAAAAGTCAACTTTCGGCCCTTATATCTAGGGGCAAAATCGTCATTTCCTTAGATTTTTACAATTTTGTTCTTTTTTGAATTTCCGGGTCGTCACAACCTTCCCTCCTTTAAAAAATTTCGTCCTCGAAATTCAATCACATTATTTATGGAACAAACATCAATCACATTATTTATGAAACAACCATACAACAGTACAACATTACAACTATACAACAACATTTACAAATATACAACACATCAATCCACGGGGTACCACCATTACGCTGAACTCCCTTCGGGTGGTTCCTTAGTCTCCAGTTGTTGCAGAGAAAATACCCGAGCAAGTGGGCCTGAAGTTTGACCACGCCCTCGTGGTGCATCCCTAGTATTACCAGTTCCTCTCCCACTTGCAGCTACAGAAGTCGAGGCCGTCCCCGAACCTTGCTCTGTATGACTGCCACTCGAACTACCACCTAGTGGTTGATGTGGACAATTTTTCCGGATATGTCCAAACTCACCACAGAAATAACAGGAACCTCTACCGAAATGGGTAGATCGGTTATAAGGTCTGCTAGTTGACGGTACTGAAGCTCTACTCGACTGGACAGATGTCTGAAGGACTGTTTTAGGATCAAAGGAATGTCCTTGTCCAGCCCCGCTAAAACCTAACCGAGATCCAGAAAATCCGGGACCAGAACTACCTCTTTTTGACGACGTCCCCTAACTCATTGTCTCAGTTTCCTGACGCTCTCGACGTCGTCCAGCACTCAATAGTTCACGTGCCAGCAAACTTGCCTCTACTCTGATAGCGGCATCAGATAGATCTCAGAGGGTGCCATATGATCCCACAGTCACAGCAGCTCGAATATCATCTCGTAAACCAAGTTCAAAATGTCTACATTTATCACCCACTGTGACTACAACCATCGGAGCAAAGCGAGCCAGATATAGAAATCGTTGTTCATATTCGACCACTGTCATACCCTCCTGTTGTAATCGAAGGAATTCAATTTCCTTCGCATCACGGTATGAACGAGGGTAAAACTGATCCAAAAATCATTCACGAAATACTTCCCATGTCAACGTACGAGCATCCCATCCAGTTAACTGTAAACCATGCCACCACCGGTATGCATGGACATCCAAAAAAAAGTGGCTAATAATATCATGTCCTCCGAGGGACATCCCAAAATTTCAAAGATCCGCTCCAAACGAGTAATCCAATCATCGGCACCATCCAGGCCCGAATCACCACGAAACACAATGGCTCCTAACCATTGAGCTCTCTCAATATCTGGGCCTTCTCTAACCCTATCCTCATCCCTCCCATCTTCAGGCCGTGCATGGGGTGCACGTCTCAGAGCCATAACTTAACAACAGAAATCAAGAACCAAATGCTCTGATACCAAGTTGACATGACCTGTCCCAACTGGACTTTGATAACCGTGCCTGGTCCTGCTCCCGTCTGATAAGTCAACCGAAGCCCTAAAATTTACCTCTCAGCACCTGTCAGACAAGGGATGACTGGATCGATTTCTGCTCATGCCCCCGCCTCTCGATTTACCCCATGTCTCTTGCCACGACCTAGAGGGTCATCAAAACAGGAAAGGTGTGAGTGGACAAAATAATATCATTTAAACACATTTATCAAAACACATCATTTACCCTCCAGTTGATCAAACCATGCATGCAAAGAATCAACACCGGCTTTCCAGCCAAATCACATAAAAACATCAAATCCCGGCTCTCAAGCCGAAATGCTATTTGAATCATCTTATAAAACCATTTTATCACATAACAAAGAATATAACTCGGGAATTACACATCTGAGGATCCTCGGGGAATTACACATCCAGAGTCGTCATCCATGCTGGGAATTACACATCCAGCTTCACCGGGAATTACACAATCGGTCCCTCCGGGAATTACGCATCCGGAGTCCCTCCATGAATTACACATCTGGAGTCATCAAATATCAATACTCAATCAAAATCATCAATAAAACCATGTTAAAACCATTTATCACAAGGCATCATGCCCAAATCTCATTTCTCACTTCTCGTAAATCCGTAAAAGCATTAAATACTTCAATGCACGTAAATTTGTAAAATCATATCCGAAAAAATCACAACTCCATTCAATCAATTTCCCAACTCATAATCTAAGTTAAAACCAATCACAAATCCCAGGTTTTAGCCCAAAACAGTCATTCACATTTTCTCGAAAAACGTGCCCGAAACACCGATTAAAATAATCATTAAATCCTGAAATAATCATATCAAATCATTTCAATTCAAATCATGCCATAAATCATGTAAAATATTTAACTATGCATGCATGTTAATTTATAAAACAAACGCCACTCACACACCGTCCAAACCGCTCGCTTTCCGAGCTGCACGCGTTTCTATAATTTTTGGTAATTTCCAGAAATCTCGAATCCTGCCCAAAATCATTATTCAGGGTCACTAAATCCTCAATTATCATCATATCAATTCCCCTTAATTTTTCGGGAATTAAATATTAATTAAACACGTAACATAAACCTTCGGACCCTCAAAACAATATCGAAACGGTGTCCGATCGACTCGAAACGAACGCCAAAATATTCGTTACATTAAATAGGACAAAAGTCATGTTGACCTTACCTCGAAATTCGGGCTCACGCGCCGTGCAAAGTGAGGCTACAGTGCATCGTCCTTACCTGGTTGGCCTGCAAATGGATCTTTCGACCCGCGACATGACCCGGTTAGATTTCTTTCAATTCGAGCTCATTTCTTCCAATTTTTTCATTGAATCACTTATACTACATATGAATTAAAGTTTTGTATACGTTAATTAACACGATTCACACTAAAATTCATAATTCTCCAAGTCTATCCCGTCGAATTCGATTTCTTAATTCCTCTAATTCGACCCTAATTTTCCTTTCTAACTAACCAGAAAGCATCATTAGATTAATAGAAACATAAATTCAACATCAATTTGGGAATTCCTCACCTTCAATTACACGAATTGAATTCGAATTTCTCAAAAGTTCGCAGAGTCTGTTCTTGATGATTTCTTCGTCAATTGCCTTCCTTTTTGATGTGGTTCGACTCGAAGTCGTCCCAGAAGACGGATTCTGACCTCAATTTGGATTGGGTTAAGCTAAAACTGAGAAATTGAATCTCAATTTCTCCAAGCACGATTTCGGGTTTTCCTCTCGGGTGTATGGCTTCCTTTCTGTTCCTTCTCTCTTTTTCCCTCTCGTTTTTCACTCACAATTTCCCTCCTAATCTCCCTGTGTCACTCGTTTGGTTTTCAAACTTGCTCTTGATCAATCAACTTTGGTGAATTTAAATTAAGGGTGGGCGGGTTGTTTTGTTCTTATTAGGCAAATCAAGCCATTAATTGTGCAATTGTGGTGACAAGTGTCACCAAGTGACCAATCCTTACCCACATTAGCTGAATCAGCCACTATAACCGTCCTAATCACTCTACTGTGGCAAATTACTATTTTGCCCTTACCCTAACAAATGACCAAAATGCCCCTAATGTTCCAAGATTCGTAAGTTCCACATCCGAACTTCGATGGACGCATGCCGCCTGTCTATGAATTCATCGTCCCGAGGCCTATCCAATGGTACTTCCGGAAAGTCCAAACAAGGTCCTGAGCAAAAAGTCAACTTTTGGCCCTTATATCTAGGGGCAAAATCGTCATTTCGTTCGATTTTTCCAATTTTGTTCTTTTTCGAATTTCCGGGTCGTTACATTCATATTCATATTACTTTTAAAATGAGAAAGTGAAATATATATATATATATATAAGAGTAATGTTTTGATTATCCTCAATATAATCTTATAATAAAAAAATAAAAATAAAAAGTAATGTTGAAATCATGATAGATTTTGGTAAGTGCTTTTTATATTGGTATTAGATTTGTTTACAATTAGATGACATTAGTTTTAATTTATATAAAAACTATGGTCTATTTTAAATTGTATAGTCAAAGGACCTATGAGTTTAATTTTTCTATATGCAAGTTTTTGAATAACTTTATATGTTAGTAATGACCTATGAGTTAATTGCCCCTTTTTTTTATCTCACTTTTCAAATTTCAATCTCTAATTTTTATAATTTATTCTATGTAAATGAAAGTTTCAGTTTAAAACTTGAGATCCTTCATTGAAAAAAAAAAATTGAGCCTCATTATCTTAGAAGTATTATTGTAACTATAATTGTTGAGAAAAAAACTATAATGACACATTTGATTTTTCTAGATTAAATCTACTTTATAATATTTTTTTCTCAAATTTAATATTTTATTTCAAAAAAAAAATCAATTGATGACATACTTCCAAAATTATTAAGTGTAAATATTAACCAGCAATTTTTCATTCTAAAAAGTAAAATTTATGAATAATAATTAATTTTAAAAAATATTATTTATTTATATTTAAATATTAAGAAAAAGCCTATTTTTGCATTGGGCCTCTATTCGGCATGGGCTTGCCTTGATTTCGTTCATGAATGTTTAGGCGCATTCAATACGTTAATTCTATGTAAAATGAATTAAATATTTTATACGAAATTGACGTAAAATGAATTAAATTTGAAAAAGAATGTGTGAATCAAGATGAAACCTTTCCCTTTTCCTTACCCTTGTCCTCTCTCTTCTCATCTTTGTCCTCCTACCTGACTTCTGTGTCTGTCTGCAATAGTTTCTTATTTCATATGGATTCTACGTTTCCTTGTGGTCCTAATGCTGTTCTTTTGCCCATCTATGATGGCCCTTCCCTCGACAATGACCCGCTCTCCGGTGGGGCCTCCGTGGTGGTTAAACCTCTGGGTTTATCTGCTGCACAACCTGGAAACACTTGCTCTTCTGCGACATCTCCTGCCTTCATGGTTGTGCAGGAGGACATCTCCCTTACTCCGCAGTGCAGTTTACGGTACGGCTCTAGGGTTGTGGGGGGCAAGACCCAGAATGGTATTTTTATTTGCACAAGGATGTTTCTGCTGCAGGTGGTTGCCCGTCTTCTACTCTTACCCATGGTGATCATGTAACGACCCGTCCCGAATTATCAGGATTAATTAAGACCTAATGCCGGATTAGCCGAGGATTAACAGACGTTCAGGGCGAAAAATTGACTTTTGACTAGGGAGGTCCAATGACCGAGGGCCGGGGATCGTTGCATAGATCGAGTCGATACAAATCCATAGACATGTAGCACGTTGAAATCGGACGTTCGACGAAAAAGTTACAGTTCATGGAAAAATTTGGGGAATTATTCAAAACGGCACATTTTACGAGGCAGTTGACTTTTTTTTGTCTTATGTGGGCCCAGATGTAACGACCCGTCCCGAATTCCGGGATTAGATTAGTGACTAATCTTGATTAGTGAGGTCGATCGGTGGTTAGTAGGGCGAAATCGGACAAAATGTGCAAAATGACCATTTTGCCCTTGGTCGTGGGCAAAATGTTGACTTTTTGATCGGGCCGTCAAACGGACTTTGACCGATGACCATGACGTAGTTCGGGACGTCACGAGTTCATAGACAGGTGGCACGTTCGATTCCGACATTCGAGGAGGAAGTTATGACGATCAGAAGTTTAGGGGTATTTTTGTAATTTCGAGTAATTGGGGTCAAATGTTGACTTTTTGACCGGGAGGTCCGATGGACGAGGGCCAAGGACCGTTACGTAGGTCTCGTTGATACGAATCCGTAGATAGGCGGCATGCCGAAATCGGAGATTCGACGACGAAGTTATGGTCACGGGAACGAATTAACGAACCGAGGCTCTGATTAAAATAATATTATAATATTAAATAGTAACCGTTGACTGTGCACACCTGGATGAGTGAAAAGTGTCACCCATCCCCTAATCTAAGCCCAAACATCTGATCCATGTTTCCCTCCCAACATCATCATGATGTTTAATTAATTGTTAATTATAATTAATTATACTAAATCAACCATTTTCTTCTTCTTTGTTTTCCTTACACCGTGAGCAACACAAACTGAGTTTGAGAGCTGGGAGAATTGGCCTCCTTCCTTGGCTGTTCTTGAGAGAAAATGGAAGGCTTGGAGAGACTGATTTAGCTGGGGAAAACACGGGGGGCTGAGATTGGGTAGTATGACCGGAATTCGAAATTGAAGGATTTGGGGGGAAAATTCAAATGTCGAGTGTTAGGCCCTGAGGATCGAAATGGAGCTCAATTCGAGCTTCCTGAGACCACTACGATCATATCCATCGAAAGAACGAAGGGAATTGGCCACCGTTTGGCTCTTAACGGGCTTGGTAACAGAGGAAGAAAATCGAGCGTGAGTCGTGATCATTGTGTGGTCAAAAAACGAAATTGAAGTGGGGAAAAAACTGATCATGGTCCGTTGATGCTTCTGGGTTCATCAATTGGATGAAATCAGCAGCCATTGACGGAATTCCATGAACGAACAGTGACGGGTGTTTTTCGTGGATCATAGTCGAGTCGTGGGATTGTAGGTAAGGTTTTGTGTAATCAACGATTCAGAACTCTAATTGAACTTAAGTGGAAGCTAATTGAATGATCAATTGATGTAATTAGGGCTGAATTGATAGGATTGGAACCGGGTCATCTCGCGGGTAAAATGACCCGTTTATCAGACAAACAGGCGAAGAAGACTACTGTGCAGGTTACTGTAGCAGGCGCGTGGGTTTCACGCGCAGCCACTCATGGCTGCGTGTGACGGCGCGTGGGCAGGAATCTCGAGGTGAGGTCAACATGACTTCTGTCCTATTTAATGTAACGAACATTTTGGGATTGGTTTCGTGTCGATCGGACACCGTCTCGATATTGTTCGGGACGTCCGAAGATTTTAAATCAAGTTTAAAAATAGTTAAAAATTCGGAAAAATTACGGGACTTTGATAGGATGTTAATGAAGAGGTTAGTGACCCTCTAATATGATTTGGACAGGATTGGGAGTCCCGGTGATAGTGGTGAGGCCCGGGAGGGCCGATGGCACGCGTATCGAGGCATACCGTTAAAACGGTCTGTGAGTGGACTTTGGTTTTATAAATTCTATGCATGCTTAAATGTGTTATATGTTTTATATACGTGATTTCTATGATGGTGATTGTGAGTATTGATTTCGGGTATGTTGCACGTATTTCGAGGTATTTTCCGTATTTCGCGTATATCGAGGTTAACGATTTTATTGTGGTTCTATGTGCTTATGGCTTAATGGCTTAGTAAATAATGTGATAAAATGGGTTTTGGAATTGGAAAGATGAACTCGGGCTTGAGGCCCAATTATTTTGGAAACCTCGGACTTGGAGTCCATTTGTGTTAATGAAATCGGGTCGGGGGCCCAGTTGCTTTATGAAATCGGGCCAGGGGCCCAGTTGTTTATAAAAATGGGCTAAGACCCATTCGAGTGATATTATCGGGCCAGGGGCCCAGTGGTTTACGAAATCGAGCCATGGGCCCAGTGGTTTACAAAATCGGGCATGGGGCCCAATTGGGTTATAAATGTGATTTCGGGTCTGGGACCCTATGTTTTATAAATGTGATTTCGGGTCAGGGACCCTACATGGAATTGTGATATTTTATGGAGATTTCGGGCAAGGGCCCATTGTAATGTTGTGAAATGATTTAATAAAACTGTTTTCCATATACCATATGGATACAAGGATATATGATGGTCTCCTCCAGATGTCTGGGACACTGGGGAAGTCACGGTGCATTGCCTGCGAGGGGTCATTGTACGGAGCAGCCGGACCGTATGATGACTCAGGAGCAGGATTGCTATGATTGACGTCAGGGACATCAGACATCTATGATGTCAGAGATATGGACCCGGAGAGTCCCTGAGCAGCACGCGTAGCTTATTATACCGTGAGATATGACGTCAGGGACGTCAAGCGTCTGTGACGCTAAGCATCAGGGATGCTGGTGATGGTAATGGTAAATATGGATTAATGAATCTATAAAATGGCTTATCGGTTGGATATGTGTTATATGGTAAAAATGGATTATTGGTTATGAAATGGTATGTCGGGTCAGGGACCCTAAATGGTTTTGGATTTATGGATTTATATTTATGGCTTTGGGCGGTGGCCCACATGGTTTTAATATGTCTGGTGGTATTCCACAGTTTTGGGCTGAGTTCCCACACTTAGTTTTAAGTTAACGGTTTTTGGGCTAAGGCCCTAATGGCTTGGTTGGACAAACGTTTTGGTTACTGGTTTTCGTGGCATGCATACGTTTTTATTGGAGGGCATAAATGTCTTATAACTGTGTTTAAAAAACTTAATGATTTTCGTCCACTCACAGCTTTTGATTTTTAATGCCCTTCAGGTTGATTACGGATGCGACTGCAGCAGAGGCTGGGACCTTGCACGCCTCCTCCATCGATCCTTGCGCACTCTGGATGCCCCGTTTAGGCAGTGGCTTTTGGTTATCCCTTGTCTGACACCTCTTGTTGGACGGGAGCAGGGCACATTCCACGGTAATCCTGGTGGGATTGGGATGGGTCTTGTCACCAGATCTTTCCCATGTCCAATGGATGAGTGAAAAGTGTCACTCATCCATTTCCTATCATCCCACATTCATGCATATAATCTTCACCTGCTTTGTTCATCCAACCCAAAACCCGAAACCCACGTACAAACCACCCCAAAACTCATACCCACCTTCCCCAATCCTCACCTACTGTTGTTTGGCCATGAAGGAAGGTTAGAGAAGAGACTGAGATGATGAAGATGGTGGCAGGATCGGCCGGGCCGCCGTGCAAGGCGAAGAGGAGGTATGCACACGATTTTAAGCTTTTTGATTTCAATTATTGATTAGGGAATTATGGACGGTTTTGGGTGTTGGGATGATGTTTATTAGGTTTTTAGGAAGAATTAGATGAGGTTTTGGACTGTTGTGAAGGGCTAAGAAGCCCTAGGTGCAATCAGGGAATTTGGACCGTGATCGGGTGGATTGAAACGGATAGGTTCTAGGTGGTTTTCATAGTTTTAAAACAATGGAATGATAGGAAATGAAGAAACATAGAGAATGGAATCGAAAGGGGAAGAAACAAACAGAAAATGAGGGAGAAAAATGGGTGAGCCGGCTGCGCCGGTCGGACCGGACAGAAAATCAGGCGGACCGTCGGACCCGGTCTGCCGAAGGTACGGGATGCTACTGTGCACTAGCGCGTGGGGGCACGTGAAGCGTTTCCTGAGAATGCTTCCAGCACGCGAAATCATCTTTTCGATCTAACGAACATTTTGAGACTGGATTCATGCCGATCGGATATCAACTCGATATAGTTCAGGTTGTCCGAAGGTTTAGGATTGATGTTAAAAATAGTTTAAAATTCCAAAAAATTACGGGGCTTTAGTGAGGGGTTATTTAAGTAGTTAGTAACCCTCTAAATTAATTTGGACAGGTTTGGGAGCATTGTAAGCCCCGTTTCTTGGAGGGAACGGTGAACAATCCCACATTCCTGCAAGAGGGGAATGGTCTGGGAGGGGGAATGTTGGTGTGCCTTAAAGGTGTATGTACACACCTATCTAGCACGAGGCCTTTTGAGAGCTCTTTGGCTTTGGGTTCGGTTGGAACTCCAGATTTATGCGAGTTGAGGCTGGTGCAATTTCATGATGGGTGACCCCCTAGGAAGTTGCACTGTGAGCTCCCAAAAATAAAATCGTGAGGGCAAGGGCAAGGAGGCCCAAAGCGGACAATATCATGCTAGATGAGGTGGGTCCTGACCGAGGAGGCTCGGGTCCTGACAGAATGGTATTAGAGTCAGACCCCGACCGAGAAGTGTGTCAATGAGGACGCTGGGCCCTAAGGGGGGTGGATTGTAAGACCCGTGTCTTGGAGGGAACGGTGAACAATCCCACATTCTTGCGAGGGGGGATGGTCTGGGAGGGGGAATGGTGGTGTGCCTTAAAGGTGTAGGTACACACCTATCTAGCACGAGGCGTTTTGGGAGCTCTTTGGCTTTGGGTTCGGTTGGAACTTCAAAGTTTAGCAAGTTGAGGATGGTGCAATTTCATGATGGGTGACCCCTTGGGAAGTTGCACCGTGAGCTCCCGAAAATAAAATCGTGAGGGCAAGGGCAAGAAGGCCCAAAGAGGACAATATCGTGCTAGATGAGTTGGGTCCTGATATTACAACCAACTGAGCCTCAAGCCCGAATTCGTAAACCAACGGGGCCCTCGGCCCGATCGTATAACTCAAATGGGCCTCCATCTCGATTTCTCATCAAATCAAATGGAATCCAAGTCTGAGAGTTCGTAAATCAAATGGGACTCATGCCCGATTTCATACTTCCAAATCCAAAATCCGTTCATCAAATCATCATTGAAAATGCAGTAAGCAAAGGTACGACATAAAGCCGAAAACCTCGAAAACTATGCAAATATGTCGATCCTAAGCTACCACAAAAAAATGCACTCATGGAATCACAAAAAATGTTCTAAAACAATTATAAAACATTTATGTATGCATCAGTTTAGAAAGAAGGGTCCACTCACAGACCGTTCGAAGCCGCGCCTCGATACGCGCGTCATAAGATGTTCCCTGGCCAATCACCATCACCGGGACTTCCAAACCTGTCCAAATCGTAATAGAAGGCTACTAACTACTTAAATAACCCCTCACTATAGACCCGTAATTTTTCGGAGTTTTTAATTATTTTTAACATCGATCCTAAACCTTCGGACAACCCGAACTATGTCGAGACGATATTCGATCGACACGAAACCAGTCGCAAAATGTTTGTTACATCAAAATGATGATTTCGTGTGTTGGAATCATTCCCAGAAAACGATTTACTTGCCCCCACGCGCCGGCCAAAAGGGTTGCGTGTGTGGCTCACGCACTAGTGCACAGTAGCATCCCCTACCTTCGGCAGACCGGGTCCGATCGGTCTGCTTGGTTTTCTGTCCGGTCTGACCGACAGAGCCGGTTCACCCATTTTCCTCCCTCATTTTCAGTCTGTTTCTTCCCTTTTCGATTCCATTCTCTATGTTTCTTCATTTCCTATCATTCCATCGATTTAAAATCATGAAAACCACCTAGAATCTATCTGTTTCAATCCACCTGATCACGGTCCAAATTCCCCGATTGCACCCAGGGCTGCTCATCCCTTCACAACCGTCCAAAACCTCATCTAATCCTTCCTAACAACCTAATAAACATCATCCCAACACTCAAAACCGTCCATAATGCCCTAATCAATCATTGAAATCAAAAAGATTAAAACCGCGTGCATACTTCCTCTCGACCGTGCATGGCGGCCCGGTCGATCCTACCACCATCTTCATCATCTCAGCCTCTTTTCTAACCTTCCTTCATGGCCAAACAGCAGTAGGTGAGGATTGGGGAAGGTGGGTCTGATTTTTGGGGTGGTTTGTACGTGGGTTTCGGGTTTTGGGTTGGATGAACAAAGCAGGTGAAGATGATTTGCATGAATGTGGGGTGATAGCCAATGGATGAGTGACACTTGTCACTCATCCATTGGGCATGGAAAAGATCTGGGCCCACATAAGACAAAATAAAAGTCAACCGCCTCGTAAAACGTGCCATTTAGAATAGTTCCCTGAAATTTTTCGTGAACCGTAACTTTTTCGTCAATCGTCCGATTTCGACGTGCCGCCTGTCTACGGATTCGTATCAACTCGATCTGCGCAACGGTCCTCGGCCCTTGGCCATCGGACCTCCCGGGTCAAAGGTTAACTTTTCACCTTGAACGTGAGGTAATCCTCGGATAATCCCTGATTAGCCTCGCTAATCCGTCATTAGGTCTTAATTAATCCCAATAATTTGGGACGGGTCATTACAGATCAGATTCTTGCTTCCGCTACGGTGGGAGTGTCTTCGGTGTGTGATGGTACGGCCACCGCTGCTAATGGTGGGGTCCCGGACATGTTGTGTGGCTCTAGGTCTATCTTTTCTTCTTCTTCTGTCACTATTCCTGGGATGGATTTTTAGTCCGCAAGCGGCGTGAGGGATGCTTCTTCTGCTTTGGTGTAGGTGGTGTCTCCCGAGGTGGGATCCTTGGGCCCCGGGGTTGAACCTTTGGGCTCTTTGGTTGAAAACGTTGGATCGGTGGGGCTTTTTACTCCTGGCTCTAATTTTGGGAATGGCCCTACTTATGCGCAGCCTTAAGCAAACAGGTTGGGCCAAGAGTGGGGTACAGAACTTTGAAATTTTTTAGGCCCAAACTTATTGATGGACGTAAAATCGTTTGCCCACCTCTTGAGGCTGCTGAGTGTGCTGCTCTGGAATGGAAATTTTTCTTGGTGGGCTATTTCTTTGATAAGCCCCTTCCTTTTAGTGCACTAAATGCACTCGCAAGAAAAATCTGGTCGAACCGTAGGCTTGTGGATGTGTTGTCCAATGGAAATGGTTTCTTCTTCTTCAAGTTCAAGGATAAGGACTCTTGCTGCAACATCCATGAAAGAGAACCTTGGCACTTGGCTGGATGTTCTCTTTTCCTATCTCGTTGGAAACTAGGTATGATTTTAGCTAAGGATTCCCACAAGTCGGTTCCTTTGTGGGTTCTTTTTTTCAATGTCCCTTTGGAATTTTGGTGCTCTGAGGGGTGTAGTCACATAGCTAGTGCAGTTGGAAGGCCAAAGTATGCAGACTCTCTTACTCAATCTTGTAAAAGAATTTCTTTTATGAGGGTATGTCTAGATGTGGATGCTTCTGAGAAACTTGTTGATTCTTTTGATATTATGCTACCACCGATTGAGGAGTGGGAATTACCGAGGGTGGTTGAGGTCAAGGTGGTTTATGAGAATATGCCTCGGGTCTGTAGAAAATGTAACTCTTTTAAACATTCAGAGCCTGTTTGTCCTCTCAATCCTAGGCCGCATCTCTCTCTGCAAGTCGAGCATGTTGATTCTCCTCTTCGAGCTTCGCCTCCCTTGTCTGCTTCATTTGGGCCTGCTGCAATGGGTAAGCCCAGCTTCTCTTGCCCTCCTAACTTGGGTCCTTCCCAGTTATTCAGGCCTATGTGTGTTGGGTTAGAGGAACCACTGGATTTGGTTGTTACTGATGTGGGAGGCCTTGCTGTTCCCAGGCCCAGTTTACAACCCATTCAATGTCCCAATCCCAAATGTAATAATGACCACCTGGACCATTTGGATGTTGCGTCTATGCTGACAGAGGTGGAATCACCGAACCGTTTTGATGCCCTCTGTTGGACCAGGATTCTTCCTCGAGCAATGAGGAGGAAACCTTGAATATTCCCCCCGTGTCATGCAAGCACAATTCAATTAATGGTAAAAAGGTTGTTTTTCTTGCTGGGCTAGGTTTTCTTTAGAAGAAAAGGAGTAAAAAGAAACCTAAGCGGCGGCCTACGGTTTGTGGTAGTGATGTGGGTGGAGGGAAGTCTATCCCTCGGGAACTTTCTCACCATCATCCTCTATGATTAATTTATGTCGTTGGAATGTCAGGGCCTCAATGATTGTGATCGCCAATTGGAGGTGAAGGCCTTGATTCGTGCTCAACGCTTGTGATTAGTTGGTTTAATTGAAACGAAGGTCCGTAGGTCTAATACTAGTAGGATTATGGGCTCTGTTTTTAATAATTGAGATTTTTCCCATAATCTGGGTAGCCACCCTTTGGGTCAGATTTTTGTTGGGTGGAATCCTCTGGTGCTTTCTCTGAACATTATGGGTGAATCTGATCAGTACATTCATGCTAGAGTTAAAATTGTTGGCACCCACCACCAATTTTTTTTACTTTCATTTATGGCTCTAATTGTGCTTTAGAGAGAAGAGTTTTATGGAATGATTTGGGTATGCTTGCTAGTTCTGTTGGTTCTGACCCTTGGGCTCTTATAGGAGATTTTAACGTTTTTAGTTTCTTATGTGAGAGTGATGGGGGAAATTTGTGTTGGGATCGTCCTATGTGTGATTTTGAGGGCTGCATTTAGGATTGCAACCTGGTGGATCTCCGTTATTCTTGGAGATATTTCACATCGCACAACAATCAACCTTTGGAGAGGCATATCTCTCGGAAACTTAACAGGGTCCTTGTTAATGGTGACTGGCTGGATCGCTTTCCTTCCTGTGATGCTAGATTCCTGAAGCTGGGTTCTTCTGACCATTGTTCGGGTATTCTTTGCATGGATGTTGCTCTTCATACTAGTAAACTACCTTTTAAATTCTTCAATTTTTATGCTGATCACCAGGATTTCTTGCCTATTATGTCTAGGGCGTTCAATTCCCATACCTTGGGCTATTTTCAATACCAATTGGCCAAACAGCTTAAGTTGGTGAGAATTGCGCTTAACGAGCTGAATTACCATCCTGAGGCTAATGTTACGGTGGCGGTGATGGATGCCAAAAGTGAGTTGGATGATTGTCAGTCTGCCTTGGTGAACAATCTGAGTGATGCTATCCTTCTAGAGTTCGAAAAAAATCTTGTTAAACAAGTACAGTGACTGCCTCTTTGCTGAGGATAGCTTCCTTAGGTAGAAGTCTCGCATATGTTAGCTTGACAAGGGGGATTGTAATTCTGCTTTTTTCCATAAGGTGGTCAAGAAACTAGCTAACCGTAATCGTATTGCTTCTATTATTTGTGATAATGGGGTTTTGGTGGAGGATCCGGCTCAAATTAGAGTGGAGGCGGTTAGATATTTTCATAATCTTTTTGGTGATCATAGGCCTATGCAGCAGCTTGATTTTGATGGCCTTCTTCTGTATGTCTTATCCCAGGGGCAATGTGCGAGTTTGAATGCGCCAATTTCTGATGAGGAAATTAAACAAGTTTGTTTTCGCCTTAAGGCTGATAAAGCCCCCGGGCTTGATGGTTTTAATGCTTTATTTTTTTCATCGCACTTGGTCTATTGTTGGGTCTCATGTTATCCGAGCTGTTAAGGAATTTTTTCGATCCTTAAAGCTATTGGGAAAATATAATTCTACTATTATTGCATTAACTCCGAAGGTTGCTAATCCTTCCCACTTGAGTGATTTCCGCCCTATTTATAAAATTATTACTAAGATTATTGCGAATAAAATCAAGTTGGTTCTTCCCAGTCTCATCAGTCATAACCAGTTAGCCTTTGTTAGGGGCCATCGTATCAGGGATAATATTATGCTTGTTTAAGAATTTCTTCGTGGTTATCATCTTAAGGCTGGTGCTCCCCGGTGTTCTCACAAAGGTTATATTCTAAAGGCCTATGACTTTGTTTCTTGGGATTTCTTGTTGGATGTCCTTTCTGCCTTTGGTTTTCCTTTACAGGTGGTTGGTTGGATTAGGGCGTGCATCTATTTTGCGAGATTCTCTAAAGCTGTTAATGGTGACTCGACAGGTTTCTTCCCAGGTAACAGTGTAACGACCCGTCCTGAATTATCGAGATTAATTAAGAATTAATGGCGGATAAGCAAGGCTAATCGGGGATTAGACGAGGATTAACGGACATTCAAGGCGAAATGACGATTTTGCCCCTGAAATGGGCTAAACGTTGACTCTTCATTCAGGTGGTCAAATGGACTTTAGCCGATGATTTTGACGTAATTAGGGACGTCACGAGTTCATAGGCAGGTGGCATGCCCGATTCCAACGTTAGAGGAAAAAGTTATGACATTCGGAAGTTCGGGGGTATTTTGGTAATTTGGTTGAAAAAGGGCAAACAGTTGACTTTTGATTCAGGAGGTCCAATGGTCGAGGGCCGAGGACCGTTACATAGATAGGGACGATAAGAATCCGTAGACAAGCGGCATGTCAAATTCGGATGTTCGACGGAGAATTTACGGTTCACGGAAGTTCGAACGTACTACTGTACGTTTTTCGAGATGAAGGTTATTTGCCAGCAAGTGGGGCCCAGATATTTTGGCGCAGGCCCAATGGATGAATGACACTTGTCATCCATCCATTGTCCACCCAAATTGGTTCATGCATATCAGTTCGCCTTCTTTGTTCTCTTCATTCAAACCCGATCGACCATTCCAAACTAATCCAACCCTTCCCCACCTTATCATGCTTGTGAGGACCAGAGAGTGATGGGAGGACATGAGGATGTTGGTGGCCGGCCAGGAGCAGCGCTGCCATGGACGGCGGAGGAGCATCGTGCAAAGGTATCGGTTTTACCCAAATTTCTCCATTTTTTATTTCAAGCAGTATGGGCCGTTTTTAGTGATCATAATGGGTTTGTTAGGTTTCTAGGGACGTTTCAGTATGATTTTGAAGGGTGGTTCACGGCTGTGCAGCCCTGGGAGAATTCTGGAAAAGTGAACTGTGGGAAAGAAAGATGAACCGGGGTAGTTTTATAGGTTTTAGGTGATTTGGTTCATAGGTTTAGGTTCCTAAGATCAAAATAGGAAGAATAAGATTGATTAGGAAGAGAAAGGATGAAAATTGGACCATGTAGGAGCCTGGACTGGTCACGCTGGTCCAAGTTGCAGGAAAAACTGAACCGGCCAGTCGGACCTGTTGGCTGAAGGTAGGAGATGGTCTACAGTGCGGCGCGTGGCTCCCACGTCCAGGGGCTGTTACCGGCGCGTGTGGACGCGTGACCCACTTTCTGGGGAAGGTTTCAACATGTCAAATCATCTATTCGATGTAACTAACATTTTGGGACTGGTTTCGAGTCGATCGGACATCGTCTCGATATAGTTCGGGCATATGCTTTTAGTGAAGGGTAAAATGTCTTATTATGAAAACGTTTTATTAAAATATTATTTTTGTCTACTCACAGTTTTCGTGGTTTTAATGCCCTTCAGGTTGATCGCGGATGCGGGCTGTAGCAGAGGTCGAGACATCACACTTCTCCTTCTACGATCCTGACGTACTCTAGAAGCCCCAGTGAGAGCTAGAGACGAAATTATCCTTGGTTTGACACTTCATGTCAGACGGGAGCAGGCATGTCCCACGTTAATCTCAGGGGATTTAGGACGGGTCCTAACAAACAGGGTTTGAGGCAAGGTTATCCTATGTCGCCCTACCTTTTTGTGCTTGTGATAAAGGTGTTCTCTTGCATGGTTAACAGAAGCATTACATTGCTTGTTCCCCCTCATTTCGATTCCACTGGCGTTGTGACAAGGTACGTCTCTCTCATCTTGCCTTTGCTGATGATCTTTTTGTTTTCTCTTATGGGGACATTCATTCGGTGAGTACTTTGAAACGAGCGCTGGATGATTTTGTTGTTGTGTATAGGCTCATGCCTAATTTTGAAAAGAGTTGTATTTTCACGGTCGGGATGACCTTACAGCTTGCTTCCTACTTAAAACATTGTTTAGGTGTCCAAGAGAGGTGTCTGCTAGTTAGATATCTTGGGGTTCCTCTTATTACTACTCGTCTTTGCTTTGGTGATTTTGCTTCTCTCATTGAGCGTATTGTGAACCGCCTTCGGAGTTGGGAGCATAAGGTCCTTTCCTTTATTGGGCGCGTAGTTCTGATTAATTCTGTCCTTAGTAGTATGATTGTGTTTTGGGATTCCCACTTGTTTATTCCCAAGCGTATTATTAGAGACATTGAGCGCATATTTCGGCGGTTCCTTTGGTCTGGGAAGGTTGAGGGTACGTATCACGTAAAAGTGTCTTGGAAGATTGTGTGTTCCCCTAAGATTGAGGGGGGTTTGGGCATCTGTAACCTTCATAATTGGAATGTGGATTTTGTGGCTAGATTTATTTGGTTTTTCTTTGCCCCTGCAAGTGATAACTTTTGGGTTAAATAGCTGAAAGTCTACTATATTAAGGATTCCAGCTTTTGGGCTGTGAAGGCTCCTAGTGTTTGTTCTTGGAACAGGAGAAGGATCTTACAGATTAGAGAAATTGTTAAGCCTTTCATTGAAGCTAGGATTGGGAATGGTGAGGATTTTTTTATTTGGTCTGATAAGTGGTCTCACCTGGGCTACTTACTTGACCGGTTCCGGGAATCTACTGTTCATGTTTCTGGTGTCCATATCAAGGCTAGGCTGTCTTCCTTGTTGGTTGATGGGTAATGGGCATGGCCCTTCACAACTAATCTGGAGTTTAGGTTGGTGCAGTTGGTTGGCTCCTTTCGTGGGGTGAACCCCCTTATTCCTGATCACTTTGTTTGGACTGTTTCTGCTAATGGGTCATTCTCTTCATCTATGCTTTGGAACAAAATCAGGGGGACTGTTCCTATTTGCCCTTGGGCCCATATTGTTTGGCATGTGGGTACCATTCCACGTACGAACTTTGTGTTATGGCTAGCTATCATTGGAAGACTCTCCACCTTGGATAGGATTTGTTCATTTTTTATTCAACGGTCCTCGATTTGTTGTCTTTGTAACCGTGAGGTCGAGTTTCATGGTCATCTCTTCTTCAGGTGTTCTTTCAATTCTCAGATCTGGCACAAAGTTTTTCGGTTCTCGGATTCTGTTTAGAATCCTCTATTGTGGCCTGATTCAATCCTTGATGCGGCTGCGCAATGGAGAGGGAAAAGTCTTTCCCATGTTGCGAGGCGTCTTTGCTTAGCAGTTACTGTGTATTTTTTGTGGCAGGAGTGTAATTCTCGGCTTTTCTCTAATGTGTGGCGGTCTCTGAATACGGTCTCTAATTTAATTGTGGCTATGATTCGTTGTAAACTTTGTACTATTAAGTTTAAACCTACTGTAACTAATGTTGCTTCTACTGAGAGGTGGAACATCCATGTGGTGTAGTTTGTTCGTGACCCTTTGGGTTAATTGCTGTTTTGCTACTTTGTGAGATGTTGCCTTCTTGGCCTTGTTGTGTTTGATAGTGTTGCTCTCGGGTTGGGGGTCCCTTTCTCCTTTTTTATATTATTTGATTTAACCAAAAAAATTAAATATTGTAATATGAAATGATTAATGCATTATAAATAGAGGAATTAACTTATAGGTTATTACCAACATATAAGTTTATTTTAAATTTGCATATAGAAAAACTAATCTCATAGATCTTTTCATTAGTCAAAGAACTATACAATTTAAAATAGATCATAACTTTTATATAAATTACAACTAATGTCATCCAATTGCAAACTAATCCGGTAACAATCTAAAAATCACTTACCAAGTTCTATCATGATTTCAACATTACTTTTTAGTTTTTATTTTTTTTATTATAAGATTATATTGACGATTATGAAAACATTACTCCTATTTATAATTTTTTTTTTCACTTGCTCATTTTAAAAGTAATATGAGTATCTAATCTAATTTAAAGTAAGATAATTAAAAGCAATAATTCTTCTAAAATAATTAAAAATTTAAAAATTAAAAATTCTTTATCCTTATGTATTAAACTCTACGTCGTACGATTTTCCACTTCCATCTCACCCCATCCCAAAAATTTGTATACCCTACTGTTGCACCCCAGACAATACAGACTTTATTTTTTATTTTATAGAGAAAATTCAATTGTAACTAAATATATATAGTATACAAATATAATATTTATTATATGCATAATATAATCAAGGGCTCAAGAGGTCAAAAAGATCAAACACTAAGGGGCACATGGGGCAAAGAGAACCAAAAAAGATAATGTTATTTTTAATTATTTAAAAGACTTCTCAATAACTCACTCATCCTCTGTAAGACCCGTGTCATGGAGGGAATGGTGAATGATCCCACATTCCTACGAGGGGGGAATGGTCTGGAAAGTGAATGGTGGTGTGCCTTAAAGGTGTAGGCACACACCTATATAGCACGAGGCCTTTTGGGAGCACAGTGGCTTTAGGTTCCGTTGGAACTTCAAAGTTAAGCGAGTTGAGGTTGGTGCAATTCCATGATAGGTGACCCCCTGTGAAGTTGCACCGTGAGCTCCCGAAAACAAAACCGTGAGGGCAAGGGCAAGGAGGCCCAAAGAGGACAATATTGTGCTAGATGAGTCGGGTCCTGACCGAGAAGGGTTGGGTCCTGACATCCTCTTTATGATATAAAATGATAGATGTGGAATTTATTACTTACAAATTCTGTTTAGAGACTTTTGAATAATAAAAAAGTTTGAGAGAATGTCTTATTTTTTCAATATACAAGCACTATAGGTTTTAAATAAAAGTAAAAATTGTCAAGTGTGTAACAATTATTTATTTTTATAAATACTCGTATAAGATGTTTGGTGGTATTTTATATATGGAACTAAAATAGTATGAGAGGGAGTGTGATTGGATATTCTTAAAAATATAAAGAAGTCAAAACTAAGACAACATGATACGGCGGCAATATGACAAGACACAAGCGAGAGCTGTTCCATTCTTTGTGTCTCTATTCCCCATCATAAGAAAACACCTTTGATTCATGGACTACTTATCAATAGTGAACTAAAAAGAACATTTTGATTGGTTGAGGACTCCTACCTTGAGCTAGAAGAGCTTTTGTTTTCTTTGGATGGGAAAAACCAATCGGGTGTCAGCAACGAGGATTTTCATTAGGGGTGAGTATATCGTCCCGAAATATTGAAATCATCCCATTCCCTATAATACCAAACTGGAAAAAAATTGAATAGTAAAATCGAATGGATGATCAGTACGGTACCGATACTGTATCGGTTTAAATCGATACGGGATCAGTTTCAATGTTAGAGATTGCCGTCTCATACCGAAACCGAACTAGATTTAAATTTTATTAATTAATTAAAAATTAAATTAAATCCAAAAAGACCCTAATAATCAAATACCCTAACTAGTAACAGGCAAGTAGCTAATGAGAATTATATAACCTAACTAGTAACATGCTAATACCCTAATAGCCTACTGCCCTGGATCTTACATAAATTAATAAACACTTTTAGTTCATATGAAATTATATATTGTACAAGGATCTTATTTTCCATGTATGTTGAGCTTTTGTTTTTCTCAATCAGAGTGAAGCTCTTGAAGCCTAAGCGCAATGATTCCCTTACCCCATTTTAGCAAGATGAAAGATAGAAAGAATTTCTTGTTTAGTGGTTTGGTTGACTGTAGTCTATATTGGTAACTAAGGGACAAAAAGGATGTCTATTCTTCTTAACTAGAAGGAAACTAAAGGGCATAATTATACCACTCTCCAGTTGAGAGTGAGGGTTATTATTATTAGTTGTTTAAATTTAGGATGATTATTAGACATTAATCATTTCGACTAACCAAAGATAGTTAGTTTATTTTAGAATTATGAATTTAGGCTCAAAACCAAAATCGTACCGAACATAATTAGTACGGTACTGTACGATATCAATTTCATATTTTAGAATACCGTATCGTATTGATCGGGTTAAACTTATTTAGTACGGTTCCGATATCACCTCCATACCGAATCATACTGAACGATACCCAGAACTAGTTTTCTTACTTTTTACAAGGTAATGTACCTATTTAATTACTTGTTAAAGTAAGCAATTAACCAGCTGTTGACATTTAAAGAACACCAACTCCTAAATGAGTGGAATTCACCAACGATATGGGTTGAATAGTATCATTTTTTTTATTTAGCAGTTTTTTTATGAAATGTTTTAAATAAAAAAATATTATATGTTTAACACGAAAAACCTACAGTTGTTTAAGAGGGAGAACCAATTCGCGCCTATTGATATCACACCATGTCCAGTTTTCAATGTTATAGATTGAGATCAAGACAATTAGTTTATAAAAAGTACATAGTTTTCGGTACAAGACCATAAAATTTGAGAGAGCCTTCTCTTGCTTAACTGCACCTTTGATCATACTTATGTCCCATTTCCTTCCGTTACAATCTAGTCTCAGTTCTGTTGAATTTAGATGACATTTCATGTGCATATGATATAATCAGAATGGTTCATTCACTAAATCAACATTTCAAGAACCTCAATGCAAAAAATTAACAGTATTGGAGGTTGTTTAGTGGTTCATATATATTAAACATTTCAATAGTATTTCTAGACATTTTGAATTTTTTGGTATACTTCGACCAAAGGTTCCAAACAAATCATCATTTTCTTCTTCATATCATCAAGTTCAAAGTCTCCACAAGATCAAATCACCAATAAAAAAACTTAAAGAAAAAATGGGAGCAAAAGTCCTTTAATTTTACCATAATGTTAACCATCATCCATAAACTTCAATATTAGTTTTTTATTCCTTGTAATTTACCATAATAGTGGATTTCATCCCTCTGTTAAAGTGAGAAATGGAATCTGCTAAAAATTAAGGGTGAAATCCGTTAAATGAATTATTTAAGTTTTAAAAAAAAACGAAAAAATCTATCATAATATGTGAAATCATCCCTAAACTTCCAATCTATTACTCTCAATCTAATTTTTTGCTTGAATTAATTCTTGCATATCTTGGTAATTATTTCATTTATTATTATTATTATTATTATCATAAATTAGATGGAAACTTTGTCATAAATTTTTTGCTTGAATTAGTTTGTGTTGATCTTAATGATCAAATTGATTGTTCTTCTATTTTTATTAGTTAATCGATGATATTGGAAAGCCAACAAACACGATAAAGAAGCTAAAGATGAAGCAAAGAACACCCAATCTAAACTCCATAAATATGATTATCATCCCTTTGTATTGGGTTCCTCATGTCCTTATAAAAACTGCACTCTAAACCAATCAATAATCTTAAGAACACCTGTAACAACATGTCCCGAGTTTACGAGACTAATTAAGGATTATCATGACTAATCAAGAATTAGTCGAGGATTGTTCGGATGGTCGGCGTAATGATGATTTTTCCTCTAGGAATAGGTAAAATGTTGACTTTTGACCTGAGAGGTCAAATGGACGAGGACTGAGGACTGTTACATAGATCGGGATGTTACGAGTCCGTAGACAGGCGGCACGTCAGAATCAAATGTTCGACGAGAAAGTTACGGGTCAAGGAAGAAAAACGATACTATTCATGGATACCAAGAAAATTGGACAAATGATAGTTTTGTATTGGGCTAAAATCCCGGGAGGGGGGGGGGGGGAACCACTTGATGAGTGACAAGTGTCACCGATGTGGTTGGCACAAACCCCAATTATTTGAGATATTATTTCATTCATCTTCTTCTTTGTTCATTCACATCCGAAACCCACACAACCCACCCCTACACCCACCTTCAGCTAAGACCAAAAAGAGAGAGCCTGGGATGAGCGAAAGGCTGGAGAAGACGTGGGAGGCAACTGGACCGCCATGGACGGCGGAGGAAAACCCAGAACCCAGGTAACCCGCAAAACTAGTTTTGGCTAAAATTTGGATTTTGGATTGTGAACGTTTGGGGTTGTTCTTAAGGCTTGGGTTCTGTTTATTGAGTCCACACGAGTGCTCGGGATAAAAAAGAGGGAGGAAAGACGGTTGGGCAGCCCAAGCAGGAAGCTTGAAGTTGGCCGTGCGAGTTCTTGATCGAACAGGTAATTTCTAGCCCTTTTTTTATTTTGAGGTTGTAGGATTGTTTCTGGCTGGTAAGCGAGGATATGGGTCCAAAAATGGTGGGAAATGGTGGTTGGAGAGTGAAAACCAGTCGAGTCAGGTCGCAGGTCCGGTTGACCCGATTGTAGGGGTTCGGGTCAACGCATCAAAAGGTAGACAATGATGACATCATCAGGTGATGTCATCATCCTGTCAGAGGTGTCAGGCCAAGTGGCCAATCAGGGGTTACCACGTGGTAGCTGTCAGGTCCAGTTAGCACTGACAGGTGTCAGACACGTGGACCAATCTGGAGCTGACACGTGGCACTATCAGACCTGAAACGTGTCAGACCTAACATGTGTCATACCTTTCAGGCTGACATCAGCATGACGTTACTGTGACATCAGCCGTTGACTTTGACCATTGATTGCTGACGTTAACGTTGACTTTTACTGACGTCAGCGTTAACTTTGACTAGTATTGACCAGGAAATTTAACTCCCGCGTGGGGTTGCCTTAAAGGTGTAGGCACACGCCTATCTAGTACGAGGCCTTTTGTGAGCTCTTTGGCTTTGGGTTCTGTTGGAACTCTAAAGTTAAGCGAGTTGAGGCTAGTGCAATTTCATAATGGGTGACCCCTTGGGAAGTTGCACCGTGAGCTCCCGAAAACAAAACCATGAGGGCAAGAGCAAGGAGGCCCAAAGTAGACAATATCGTGCTAGATGAGTTGGGTCCTGATATTACAACCAACTGGGCCTCAAGCTCGAATTCGTAAAACAACGGGGCCCACGGATCGATCGTATAACTCAAATGGGCCTCCAGCCCGATTTCTCATCAAATTAAATGGACTCCAAGTCCAAGAGTTCGTAAATCAAATGGTTCTCATGCCCGATTTCATAATTCCAAATCCGAAACCCTTTCATCAAATCACCATTAAAAATGCAGTACGCAAAGGTACGACATAAAGCCGAAAACCTCGAAAAGCATGCAAATATGTCGATCCTAAGCTAACACAAAAAAATGCACTCATGGAATCACAAAACATGTTCTAAAACAATTATAAAATATTTATGCATGCATCAGTTTAGAAAGAAGGGTCCACTCACAGACCGTCCGAAGCCGCTCCTCGATACGCTCGCCATAAGCCGTTCCAGGGCCAATCACAGTCACCGGGACTTCCAAACATGTACAAATCTTAATTGAGGGTTACTAACTGCTTAAATAACCACTCACTAAAGCCCCGTAATTTTCCAAAATTTTTAACTATTTTTAATTATTTTTAACATCGATCCTAAACCTTCGGACAACCCGAACTATAACGAGACGATATCCGATCGATACGAAACTAGTCCCAAAATGTTCGTTACATCGAAAGAATGATTTCGAGTGTTGGAAGTATTCACAGAAATCACTTCACGCACTAGTGCACATTAGCATCCCCTACCTTCGGCAGACCGGGTCCGACTGGTCTTCCTAGTTAAAAAGGGGAAATTTGTTAACTTTTCATACGACATGGCTTTTTCACGTAATGCGAGGACCATTAGGTAGGTCTCGATCTCCTGAATACAACGACAGGCGGCATGAGACAATTGGAGTTCGGACGACGGATTTACGCGTCTAGAAAAAAGAGGGGCAAAATGGTCATTTGAGAAGGCAGGGGCATTTTGGTCATTCTAGTGCATAGGGATCTATGCCCAATGAAATTGGGACATTTAGCGATCTTAGGATGCTGTGACCACTAGATTTTGGAAACATGTCCCTCTCTGGAAGGCAGTAGACTCTTCCCACCGCCTTCAGTTGATTTTGAAACAGAGGATGTGTGTGTGCACGGGTGAGAGTGAAAATAGAGGGAAAAAATGAATGATCTTGAACCCAAACTGTCCTCAAAAGGATCCCCTGACCCATGATTGCTGAATCAGAGATGGAGAGGCAGTTGAGGCGATCATCGTGCCATGATCACCGTGAGCCACCGTGGACGGTGGTTCTCATGACAGGACCCATCCCAATCCCCCCGGGATTAGTGCGGGATGACCCTGCTCCCGTCTGACACGAAGTGTCAGACAAGGGATATTTTCGTCCTTTGCCCTCCCGGGCTATCAGAGTACGCCAGGATCCGGAGGAGGCATGTGATATCTCGATCTCTGCTACAGTCCACATCCGATGTCAACCTGAAGGGCAGTCAAAACATTAAAAACTGTGAGTGGACAAAACAAAAGTTTATAAAACATTTAATAAGGAAGACATTTGTACCCTCCACTAAAAAGCATGCATGCATTCGAAAACCATTTATCCAAAACAACCATATGTGGGACTAAGCCCAAAGCAGATATAAACTAAGGTCGAAAGGACCACAATAAAAACGACCATACGGGCCACTGCCCAAATCCTGTGCACACCTGTACACACCACATATCATATATCATATATCCATCACATACATATATATAAGTCACACAACCAATCCTGTCACGGTATCCAAAGCTACGCGCGCGCTACCCGGGTCTCAATCCGAGTCATCTCAAAGTCAAGATCAATGTCCGTAGACCACTGACCCTACCCGAGGTAATAGTAATCATAGCCTTCCTGAGAGTAAGGAACCCAACTGGGGGGTGACTCCACTCAGTCGGTGCTCCGTGACTACTCCGGGGTCCACCCAGGCCAACGACCCTCCCCGGAGGAGATAGTAGAACATGTAAAGGAAGGTAGACGAACATATATATACATAACATAAACATTCATGACCGGTTCCCCTGAACCGTCATGAACCCATAATATCCATAAGCAGGTAACATGCCGGTTCCCATAAACCGTCATGTACCGTAATAACATAACCGAGGTAACATGCCGGTTCCCATAAACCGTCATGTACCGTAATAACCAACAAGGGTTCATGCCGGTTCCCATAAACCGTCATGAACCATGATACCAGAACAAGGGTTCATGCCGGTTCCCATAAACCGTCATGAACCTGGGAATCCATTTAAGGTTCCCTGACCTGAAATCAAAACCGTAAAGTGACTGGGTCTCGTACCCGAACATAGGACGCCAACTGGGCACCGTGCCCGGAATCTGAGGTCATATGCCCGAGACAAAACCAAATGGGTCTCATACCCGAGTTTATCATTTTGAAATCCAAATTCAGTTCATTTAAATCAATAAAGAAATACAGACCCGTATAAGCACCGTATAAGGCCGAAACCTCGAAATACGTGTTTATACGTAACCACATACAAATGCACCCATGGCATCATCAAACAAGTAAATAAACAGATAATAAACATTTATGCATGCACCAATTTAGAAAACAAGGTCCACTCACAGACCGTCCGAGCTGCCGCCTCGATTTGCGTGCCATACGGCTCCCCGAGCCGATCACCGTCACCGGGACTCCCAAACCTGTCCAAATCGTAATAGAAGGTTACTAACTACTTAATTAACCTCCTACCAAAGCCCCGTAATTTTTCCGTATTTTTAACTATTTTTAATCCCGAACCTAAACCTTCCGATGCCCCGAAACATATCGAGACGGTGTCCGATCGACACGAAACCAGTCCCAAAATGTTCGTTACATCGAATAGATGATTTCGTATGTTGAACACATCCCCAAAAACCCTAGCACGCGCCCGCACGCGCCGCCTGAAGTGGCTGCGCGTGGGAGCCACGCGCCGCTACAGTGCCCGTCGTCCTCCTTCGATCGAACCGGTCCGAACCGACCGGTCCGGTCCGTCCCCTGCAACTGGACCGGCGTAACCGGTCCAGGCCTCCGACTCCCTCATTTTCGGTCCGATTTCTTCCATTCCAATTTCTAAATTTCTATTTTCTCATTTCCAATCTATCCTAATCAAGAAACCTAGGAAAAACTACCCGAAACACCTTGGTTCGAAATGGACCTCACGGTCCCATTTTTCCGATCGGTCCCCCACGGCTTCTCAGCCGTTAACCCTCACCAAAACCGTCCTAAAACCTTCCTAGCATCCTAATAATCATTCCTTAATCATTCAAAACTAACCATAATGCTCAAATCGAAAAATAAGGGAAAATGGACCTAACCGTGCACTTCGCGGGTTCAAGGCCGCCGTCCACGGCGGCGTGGCTTCCAGCCGGCCACCACGCTTCACAGGTCCTCCTCTCCCTCTCTGGTCTCTCACGGATGGGTTATAGGGTCAAGGTTTTGGATTGGACTTAGAAATGGTGATCGGGTTTGGTGGGAGGAATGGAAGAAAAATGATCGATGTGGATGAACGGGAGATGCATGAATGGGAAAATGGTAGCCAGTGGATGGGTGACAAGTGTCACTCATCCATTGGGCCTCCATTAAATATCTGGGCCCACTAGAGACAAACTGCACTTTTTGTCTCGTAAAACGTGTTACTGTGAATAGTAACCGGGAACTTCCGTGAACCGTAACTTCGCCGTTGAACGTCCGAATTCGACGTGCCACCTGTCTATGGATTCGTATCGTCCTTATCTACGTAACGGTCTTCGGCCCTCGGCCATCGGACCTCCCGATCAAAAAGTCAACTTTTGCCTACTATTCACCCAAATTACCAAAATGCCCCTAAACTTCCGAACGTCATAACTTCCTCCTCGAACGTCGGAATTGAACGTGCCACCTGTCTATGAACTCGTGACGTCACGAACTACGTCACGGTCATCGGTCAAAGTCCCTTTGACCGCCCGATCGAAAAGTCAACGTTTTGCCACCACTAGAGGCAAAACGGTCACTTCGCATCGTTCGTCCGATTTCGCTCTACTAATCACGGATTAGCCTCACTAATCGTGATTAGTGACTAATCTAACCATGGAATTTGGGACGGGTCGTTACATCTCAGCCCGTGGAAAACAGAGATTCAGAGTACCTGTGAAATCCAAGTTTCCTATTTTTCCTCAAGTCTCAGTTGTTGCCTTTGTTGTGTGATCAGAAGAAGAAAAGGAAGTGTGGAGGGTCGCCTAATGGCCACGGCGAGGCACGGCGGTGGAGGTAAGGCAGAGTGCTCGAGAAATTCCGTTTAAGGTCCAAAAATGGTGAATTGAGAATTAATGTTTGTTTTGTAGCTTAGATGATTGGATATTTTCTCTGGAGGTTCCAGAAACTATTTGGGGTCAAAATCAACGACGGGAGGTTCCCAGAAATGGAAGAGCACGACGGGGGAACATGGCCGGTTCATCTTTTGAATTGGAGAGGTAAAATATAACGTTTAAACTCACGGTTTTAGGTTCTAAATTCATTACAAAGACTGAGACAAGCATTAGGAATGAAAAGGATTCAAATTGAATTGATATTGGAAGAAAAACAGTGTCGAACCGCCCATTCCGGTTTAGTTGAACCGGCTGGACTGTTGAACCGGTCTGAACCGGTTGATCGCAGGTTGAAGATGAACAGTGACTGGGCGCGTGGCTCCCACGCGCAGCACCTTTGAGTTGCGCGTGAGGGCGCGTGGGGCCTCTTTTGGGGAAGTTTCCAACACGACTTATAAAGTATTCGATGTAACAAACATCTTGGCACTGATTTTGAGTCGATCGGATATCGTCTCGATATGTTTAGGCATGTCCGAAGGTTTTAAGGCTCGGTTAAAAATAGATAAAAATTCAGGAAAATTACAGGGCTTAGGTTCAAGCTTTATGAAGTGGTTAGTGACCTTATTATGGGATTTGGACAGGTTCGGGAAAGCCGGTGATAGTGGATTAGCCGGGAAAGCATAAGTGCGCGCGTATCGAGGCTGCAACGCTAAAGGTCTATGAGTGGACTTTGCTTTCAAACTTATGATGCATGCATATATGTTTTTATATGTTTTCTATATGTAATTTCCATATTTGTGAATTGATATTGATGATTTATGATTTTTCACAGATTTCGAGATAAGTACGTGTTTGCACGTTTTACGAGTTTTCGATTTCTCTTGTGATTTGATCCGGATTTTGATGATTTGATTTCGGGATTTGGAATATGATTTGATTTCAATGGTTTATGATGGATTTTGGAACGTGATTTCGTGCTTGGAGCCCTGTTCATGAGATTTCGATAAACGAGATTTCGATTTTGGAATTGGATTTTGAAAAGATGATTCTTGATTCGGTTTTGAAACTTGAAAGGGAAAGTCTGGATTTGAGTTCGGGATGATGGTTCCTGATGCTAGCTTACGGAATCATTGTTACGAATTCGGATAAGGATTTTCGATGGTTTTCACTTGATTGAAAAAAAAATTGGTTTTGGGTTTAAAGACCCGGAAAAAGGAAAAAAACGGCTAGATCTGGTTTTGAGTTTAAAGACTCGGTTGATTGACAGGGGAGGGCCCTGGATTGATATGTTTTGAGTTTAAAGACTCGGTATAGATTTTGAGTTTAAAGACTCGGTTATTGTGATATCCCCCGAGGCATGTTGATTGTGTTTTGAGTTTAAAGACTCGTTGATATCCTGGGAAGGCCTGATTATGCGCATGATTTTGAGTTTAAAGACTCGGGCGCACTTGAGATCGAGCAACTCGATTGATTGATATTTTTCACTGATTTTTCACTGGTTTTTAGATGTTTTGGGCAATGGCCCGTATGATTTGGTTTTGATGAGTTTTGGGCTGAGTTCCTGTACTTTTATGAGGATTTATGCTTTTGGGCTGAGGCCGTGGATTTGGTTTGCGGATTTGAGGAAATAAACAATTCGGGTTTTCAATGATGGTTTTGGCCATGAAATAGTGTTAAGGATTGGTTTTCATATGCATGCATTGGTGTTTGCATGGAGGGTATAAATTTACTTTTCTTATAAACAGTTTTCTAAATGTACTATTTATTTTTGTCCACTCACAGTCTTTTATGTTTTCGATGCCCTCCAGGTTGTTGTGGTACGGGCTGTTGGTAGAGAGAGATGGAGACATCACACACGCGATCCATAGTAGAGTCTGCGTGCTCTGGGTAGTCCGGAAGGTTTGAACGGTTCGGTTGGAAATCCCTTATCCGACTTACATGTCACATGGGGGTTGGACGTCGGTTTAGCCTTGGTGTCATGCGTAAGTTAGACGGGAGCATGACTTAGCCCTTAATCCTGGGGGATTGAGGGTGGGTCGTGTCAAATTGGTATCAGAGCCAGGTTTTGTGCGCTCTGCGTGACGTTTGGCTCCCAGAGTCGTTGGTTCGTCGACTTGGGTGTTGTGATGCTACTGTGGATTCTGATGTCTCGACGTGGAACAGCTCGTCATCAACCTGGATACGCGAGTAATAATGAGTAGTTGTACGATAGCTAGTGGCTTACTTAGTGGTGAAAGTATGAGTGACTGGGTGATGCGTTGCCCGATACGCGATTGGATGTGATACTTGCCGGCTTTGGGTTGGAAAGGATATCGTGTTTAACACTGGATACGCTCGATAGTCGGCCTTTAGGGTTAGATGGAGTAGCGCCGATAGATGGTCGACTATGTGCTAGGGTACTTCACCCGGATGGTGGGATACGATTGATGGTCGACTGGTCAGCATATGGAGCCTGATGATAGCCTGTCGCACTGGTGGTACACATGGGCCGAGGAGGCCAGTTATCGGTGGCTTGATAGGCTGGATGACCTTTTGGGTCAGTTTGGTTGAGATTGGATTTGTGCAGCTACGAGTAGCCGGATGCCTAGAGTTGAGGGATGTTCTTAGTGGGGCGTGACGACCCGAGTGGTGAGGGTGTCATGAGTTAGTAGATGTCGTGGGCCCGAGTGTTGTTAGTGATTTGAGGAACCCTGTTGTGAGGGCTGGCTTATCACTATGAAACCCTAGAGTAAGTGCTTAGTCTAGAGACTGTAAGTTGGGGTCTGTGGGGTCCGGTGAGATTGCAGCATTGGAGGAGCATTACGTTGCTCATAGTTGTGGATTACGAGGGATGTCACTTCCCCCGACTCGAGTGTAGATTAAGGGTTTCGGCTCGGTATGCGCGGCTGTGAGCCGAAATAGGAGTTGATGTGCCACAAGCTGGGATGCTTGTGCAAAGTAGGATAGGTACCTTGTGAGATGAGGTTGTGCATAGGCGTATGGTGCCGGTGTCTGGTAGGAACCACTAACCGAGCTGGGAGATATGATGACCATTGGCAGGTCATTTTTCGGGACGAACAGCCAGGATGCCGTTAGTTGACCAGAGTAGCGCAGTGGAAGCGTGGTGGACCTATGCTTCGTGTTGGAGCGGGCTAGGTTGGTATGGTCGGGTTGACCATGAGAGAGTTGGTTTTGGTAACTACTGCAGTATGCAACGAATGAGGCAACAAACGTTGGCTGTATCAGCATATACCGAGGTTGGCCTGTGGTGATGCCAAGACTGGTACTTGGCGACTCCTCGAGACTAAGGATTGACGACTTCGAGGATTGTGACTGAGGAGTCTAAGGTGAGTGCTCGTTGATTGTGATCCCAAGAGTTGGTTACGAGAATGATAGTGGTGCTCAAGGTTGAACCTCGGAAAGGTTGGTACGCGATCATCAGAAGGAGTGATGATTGACGTCTTTTTGGATGAACATAAACAGTGATAACCGACAGGTGAGTTGGTCGATGAGTTGGATTGGTTACAGACATGTGGTTGTGATCTGTAGACGTTGTGGATTTCCTCAGTGTAGTAGAAAATGCGGCGTTTGGACAGTTAGTCTGGAGGTAGTATACTTGAGGATGAAGTCCCATGACTGGAAAAAGATAGACATACTTCTAACCACGGTTGGAATCCTGGACTTAGGATATGTTGTACGATGAAATCGTTGTTGATTTCAACTTGGTGTTAGATATTGAGAGTTGGATGCACTGGAGTCGATTCGAGTGACTCAGTGATGACACTTCAGCAGTTGTGACCCCCCCTGGTCGTGGACACGAGTGGAGGAGTTCAAGAGTAGAGAGAGGACTTGGTGATGCCCTGTTCAGCATGTATGGCGAGTATCATCGGATTGTGTTGGGTTAAGGTAGGATGGCTTGTGATGTCATAGTTATGGACCATTGTGAGTTCCGTTGTAGGATGACAGCGGGAAACTGAGAAGGAGTGACTTTAACGGATCGATATGAGGTTATTAAAGAGAACCCACCATCTAGACGTGTGGTATTCTGGTTTGATTTAATTCGATGTGATGGTCTGATGGTAAGAGTTATATGGACGAGAAGTAGGATCCACTTAGGAGTGAGTGGATCGGGATTGGCTGGTTTTTTTTCTCAGGTTTGAGCTGTTGTGGATCAGAAGGAGCGTATGTGAGACATAGGTTACATATCTTGACCCTCTTGAAGTTGTGCGTGTGAGGTATGTGGTTGCATACGTATGGATATTGGACTTGGAATTGGTACTGGGTCTGCTCTGTATTCGTAGCTGTGATGCAATTGGATTTCATATTGGTCGGGAGACCCAGGAGACCGGGAGATTCGGGAGGGTTTTGAGTTGGACTTCCCCGGAAGACTTGTCGTTCAGCATAGTGGTAGGATTGGACCGACGGACTGCAAAAGTGAAGCGTGTTTGACGCGTAGTCAGGTGGTAATTTGTATGGTTACGAGGATGTTTGTGCGCCCTGGAGATACACTGTGAGGGTGATGGGTACACTAGAGTGTCGATTGGATGGACTTTGGGTGTAGTAGAGCTCGGGTGTTTCCAAGGTGCTTGATTGGTGGATTTACCGTAGTACGTCATTGGAAGCGCTTGAGGATGTACCTTACAAGCTGTGTTTGAGGTATTTTAAAATATCCTTGTTTTATTCAAAGTTCGTAGGGTTGTTGTGTGTGTTTGGTGGTATGCACCGTAATTCTAGTTGGTTATGATTGGTGCATGTATTTAAGATGTGTCCCGATGCGGTTGGACGTGCATCGTGATGTTTTGGTGGAGTTGTTGGTAATCGGCTTGGTGCCGAGATATGTTGTTGGTTGTCTTGTTGAAGCGGAACAGTATTGCTGTGATTGATCGGTTGAGATATGGACTGGAGCCGAGTAATCCTAAGTGATCTAACTGGATGGTAGGAGTCAGTACTGATGTGAGCTGGATGCTCAGAACCATGAGTGGCTAATGGGACCCTGATGCAGAGAGGTGTGAACACGGTTGGACAGGTACGTGATTGGGTCCAGTTACAGATAGGTAGTGTGGGACATTGTTGGTGATCCTACAGGTTGACTATGCTAGTGGTTAGGGAAACCACCGGTGAGATGAATTGTTGCATAGTAACTCCAGTGGTGTCGGCGCAAATCGCTGACAAAAGTGATACGGATCGTTAAAAAGGTCTTGATGCATGGGAGTACGGAGGTTAGTAGAAGCCGTCTTGTGAATTGGTGTACTTGGGATTTGTGCATGTTAACGGCAAACTAACACGATGTACTGAAGTCATGGTACGAGGTACGCTTGACTCGGAAAAGGATCAAGGATGATGAGACTGGTAGCAGTGGTGTTGTGACGTACCTACTAGCCGTGAGAGCCGGCTGGTGCGACGCTAGAGGTATCTCGGGTACAAGATGGAATGTGTTGACCTTGGGGAGAATGATCGTCAGATGGATTGGAAGTTAGATGAGTTGGTTCGCTTGGCCGAGTTGGGATGGCAATTTGGGAACTGGCAAGATAAGTTGGATTGGCAGGTGATAGAATGCCAGGCAGGAGACCCAGGTATGGACACCGGGTAGGAGACCCAGGTGTGAGATCAGTTGAATTTCCCTCAATAAGTTGCGGACGTACGAAATTCGGAATTTCGGGGACGAAATTCTTTTAAGGGGGGAGATTGTAACAACCTGTCCTGGAAATCGAGATTAGATTAATGGTTAATGATGAATTAGTGAAGTTAATCGGTGATTAGTTGGATGCTTTCGAACGGACGGTGCGAAATGACGATTTTGCCCCTAGAATGGGCAAAAATGTTGACTTTTAGTTCGGGCGGTCAAATGGACATTGGTCGATGACTCTGACGTAGTTCAGGACGTTACGAGTTCATAGACAGGTGGCACGATTGATTCTGACATCCAAGGAGGAAGTTATGACGTTAGAAAGTTTAAGGGTATTTTGGTAATTTGGTTAAAAATGGACAATTTGTTGACTTTTCATACGACATGGCTTTTTCACGAAATGTGATGACCATTAGGTAAGTCTCGATCTCCTGAATAAAACGACAGGCGGTATGAGTTAATTGAAGTTCAGACGACGGATTTATGGGTGTAGGAATTTGATGGGCAAAATGGTCATTTGAGAAGGCAGGGGCATTTTGGTCATTCTAGTAGATAGGGATCTGTGCCCAATGAAATTGGGATATTTGGCAGTCTTGGGATGTTTTGACCACCAGATTGTGGACACATGTCCCTCTCTGGAAGGCAGTAGAATCTTCCCACCGCCTTC